>CM072519.1:34379938-34979938 GCA_036898135.1 Oncomelania hupensis | reverse complement strand
TACTCTTTGACTTCGTCTCGTTCGTGGAGTACTGTCCCCCTCGTTCACATCGTATTGATACAACACGGGCATGGCTTCTTCCTCCTCTTCCTCCACTTGTTCCCTCCTCACTCTCTCTTCCTCTTGCGTGATGCGTCTCCTGAGTTCCTGTTCTTCCCGAAGCCTGTTCTGCACGAAATCGTAGAGCGTGTTGAGCGAAGAGGAGCGTTTCCCCACCAATATTCGGTACTGGCACCTGGGCCCCGTGAATTCCTCCGGACAATCGCAGCGGCACGGCCCGAACAAACTCTGTCCATAACGTTCTATACCACCGTTGAAACACCTGAAGTTGCTCCGACAATGACCGAAAGCCAGCACCTGAGAGTTGCGGAGGTTGGCGGCCAGCAGTCCCAGCACCAACAGCGAGTACAACACCTGCTTCATCGTCATAGTGGGTGTCTGGAACCACTGTAGTAGCACTGAACTTGTTCTGTGCAAGATGCTGTTTAGCAGAGCAATGCTTCGAGCGTTCTGATGTCACTTTATAGGAGAGAAAGAGAGTGACAACGTATTGTCAGCTTCTGTGGTAGTCAGCAGTAGTTAACTGAAGTGTCACCATCCGACTCACGAGTCTTATAGGCTGCCGATCTCTCCCTCCACTCAGCGGTCCTAACTTCAATTAACAATCCGGTAACAGGTGGATAACTATCCCCCTCCCCTACCCTACCACACACACACGCACACATACATCCATTTCTTCACCACCACCGCCACCGCAAACCCCAACACCACTCCATTTCTTTAAAAAATGTTATGACACAAGCAATCGATATACGACTATTAATAATAAACGGAACTAAACACGTAAGAAATACTTCAATAATAGCTTGTGTTTTTTGGTTGTTGTTTTTTTTTCAAGAAAGGAAGTATAACTTTTTAGTTTTGAAATATATCAATTACCAATTAGATCCAATCAATACAAAAATTACCATCCAACCCCCTACCCTCTCCCCCCTTCGGTAAAGTATAAAGCAATCATAGTACGTATGAGTTTAATAGTAGTTTCAGTGTTAAAGTTAAACAGATCATTTATAAATAATAAAAGAGAGGTGCGTAAAGAAGCTTTGCAGTATTTTCAACTCATTAAAGTTCAGAGGGAGACAGACAGACAGAAACAGACACAGACGGGCAGACAGACACAAAAAGAGATCGAGAGAGAGAGAGAGAGAGAGAGAGAGAGAGAGAGAGAGAAGTGATTGGATAATCTCATTTTAAGAGTTGCAAAGAACCACACATACTATTGAAAAATGAAACAAAATTAAAAGTAAATTGAAATTCAAGTAAATAAATTTAAGTTTCTGTATTTTTCCACAAATAAACATTTCTTTAAGAGGAAGCAGTCAAACATCTCATATTTGATCTTTCTAGCATTTTTATTTCAAATTTTATATTTACATGTTATATACTTATATTTTCATAAGTGGCAAACGTTTCATAAAATATTTCATATCGCCTAATAGATCCCATTATAAAAAATAGATCCCATTATTAAAAATTTAATACAGTAGTAAATGATGACGATGATGATGATAATGACGATGATGATGACGATGATGATGACGTTGATGATGATGATGATTTTGATGATGATGATGATGATGATGATGATGATGATGATGATGATGATGATGATGATGATGATGATGATGATGATGATGATGATTTAAAAAAATAATAATATAGTAGTTTGGTGTGGTACTACAATGCAGATGGATCGAAAATGTTCTACATGTAATGTAATGTAAAACTACTATTTGTTACATTCTAAAACCCGCCATATTTCATTACATCAATGAAATAATTAGTAAACCTAAATTAAACTGAAAAGAAAGAAAGTTAAGACGATTTTTCTCTCATATATAAATTATTCTCAAGCAATAAAAAGGCGAATTGTATGTACTCTTCTTCATAGACGACTCTCAGTTTCAGAGTCTCAGTTTCAGAGTCTCAGTTTCAGAGTCTCAGTTTCAGAGTCTCAGTTTCAGAGTCTCAGTTTCATGCAGCTGCGCTAAATAAATGGATGGGGACACGCGCGTTATAAATCATCATCATCATCATCATCATCATCATCATCATCATCATCATCATCATCATCAGCGTTTCAGTCTAAGTCTCAGGTCGGGATTCCAGAAGATGATGTCTTAAAGTGTCTTGTGGGGGAATTGAGATTTCCTTCTGATTTTATTACTCGGAGGAAACTAGTTTGTTTGCAGCTTCTGGCAAGATGAGAGCTATGGGCAGAGTAGTTCTATGGCAATGCCTACCCCCTCTCCTACTCCACCCTACTCCCTGTCGGCGTCACGATCGTTTTATTTCCTGATGGACTAACAAAAAACAAAAAAAAGAAAGAACGAAACATTTAAAAAAAAAAATAATACTCCGTCCATTTGTTTTTCGCTCCTCGCGAGCAGAACGAGTTAAGATTGTCATCGCTGTCTGCATGTAATGATGGTTTATTAGCCTACTGATTGGTTGGAAAATGACAGGTCACACAAAAAAAGCAGCAACAACAATTTATCAACGGAAACGATGAGCAACGACTCTTATTTATCTAAAATTTGCGACACCCCACACTTCAGCGGTACAGGTCCTTTTTAAATACACACGGTGTTGCCCCCCCCCCCCCCCCCTCCCCCCCCCCCCCCCCAAAAAAAAAAAAAACCAACAACAATGTAAAAAGTGCTGGACCATAACGGGTGCAAAGTTGCGTGCTCTCCTCTCTCTCTCTCTCTCTCTCTCTCTCTCTCTCTCTCTCTCTCTCTCTCTCTCTCTCTCTCTCTTTCTCTCTCTTTTTCCTTTTTCTCATACACACACGTACACATACACGCACACACACACCCTCAAATACACACACACACAAACTAACTAACTAACTAAATAAATACCAAGTTTCAACAGAAAAGTGTGCAAAATAAATAACTAAATGAAAAAAAAAAAACACTAATACGTCACCACGATGACGTCACTCGATGTACGTAAGCTTTGAATAAGGCTCAACGAATCTGTACACTCTCATTACATACAAAGTTTAAAGAAAGTGTTACAAAAATCAAATAAAAAGTTGATTCCGTCATGATTACGTCATCCGATTTGCATAAGTTTGGTTTTACGTTAAAGAACGTCTAAGTATGTACCAAATTTGAACTAAATCACCCCCCCCCCTCCACCCCCAGTAGTTTGAGAGAAAATAGGAAAATAGTTGTTTAAAAATTACCTCTCGATGATTACGTCACTCGATCTGCATAAGTTTAGTTTTACCTTGGAGGCACAGGTAAAGTCTAAGTATGTACCAAACTTGAACTAAATCCCTCTAGTAGTTAGGGAAAAAATAGGATTAAAATAACACACACCAAATTATTACATCACCATGATGACGTCACCCAACATGCATGTTTTTATCGTCTGGTAGGGTTCACTATTTCCTAACTAAATAACTAGTTGTTGTTTTTTTTTAATCCGTCCATTATTTTCAGAGAAAAGTGCGCACATGTCACCACTGGACGCCGAAAGGACGGATGCTGGACGGACGCTGAACGCTGGACAGATGGACGGATGCTCAAAGCCAAAAACTAGTAGTTTACGAGCTTTACAGCCTCTAGAATTCTCCTATGTGTGCAATAAAGATTTGTTGACTAGACTTGACTTGACAGATCATCGCGCTTTTAGCCTGATTGGTGAATTGGGGAAAGCGCGTCTATAGCAGCCAATAGTGTTATTATTATTATTATTATTATTATTATTATTATTATTATTATTATTATTATTATTATTATTATTATTATTATTATTATTATGCCTATATATATATATATTTTTTTTTTTTTAAACATGACATTACAAGAAATAATGACACTAAAGGTCCAGTCAGACCTACCGATTAAATCATACAATTTGTTCCATGCGATTTACTCTCAGGACTGATCGCACAAAGCAACCGGTCACACGCTAAAAAAATTCCATACAACATGCGCGGAAGTTGGTTTTCGCTGTGGCTCGTTCATAGGCTTATTTCCTTGTTCCTGTAATGTTTGTTTGTCAGTTAGTCTCCTCTCTGAAAATCCTTATTGGGAAGAGAGGGGACTATAAACTAATAACATAACAGTTTCTTTGTGAATGTGTTTCTTTTCTCGCCCAATACTTTTATCCCCGTCGCCTTTCTAACCCTGGATCTTCTTACTTACATGTGACTTTGAAGCTTGTTGTAGGATTTTAATCTTATTATACTTCATAGCCCCATCGGGCCCCCTCCTCCCGCCCTATACAGTCCCCTATATGCACCAGTGTCCGGGGACTAATTTTAAAAAAAGCTCTTCCCCGTTATTCACGCATTTTGGTAGATCTTGTTATTCGATATGATGATGATCATCATTGTTGTCAGGGTGGCGAAGAGGTGATTCGTCCTTAACGCTAAACGCAATAGGATGTTAAGATTCGTTTTCCTTCTTTCCCATGTTGCTACGTATATGCTGTGAAAGCTATGGCCAACAGTTTGAGTTCGAGCAGTTCGAATGATAGTGAGAGAGATGATTGTCATAGTTTGCTGTTTTAGTAGCCGATGTGGAAATTCCACAGAGTAGACGACAGAGACGATGGTGGGTAGGACCAATTCTTCAGTCGCAATTTCAAGGACGCACATCACGTTCTGATTGTTCCGAACTTATGATTTCATCGCCGGAATGAGAACATGTTTTATCCTCGAATTTACGATGGACTCGCATGAGATTTTATCGTAAGCTTGTTGTACAACTTATTGCAGCGTGTGACCGGGCAAATTTTATGAGAATCGGAAGGTCTGACTGGGGCTTAAAGAAATCATGACCTTACAAGAAATAATAATAATAATAATAATAATAATAATAATAATAATAATAATAATAATAATAATAATAATAATAATAATAATAATAATAATAAAGAAATCATGACATTACAAGAAACAATTACATTAAAGGCATTCCAACTGACCTGTGAGCGAACGCGCTATCTGCGGAAAAACCTGGGGTGTACTCTTTGACTTCGTCTCGTTCGTGGAGTACTGTCCCCCTCGTTCACATCGTATTGATACAACACGGGCATGGCTTCTTCCTCCTCTTCCTCCACTTGTTCCCTCCTCACTCTCTCTTCCTCTTGCGTGATGCGTCTCCTGAGTTCCTGTTCTTCCCGAAGCCTGTTCTGCACGAAATCGTAGAGCGTGTTGAGCGAAGAGGAGCGTTTCCCCACCAATATTCGGTACTGGCACCTGGGCCCCGAGAATTCCTCCGGGCAATCGCAGCGGCACGGCCCGAACACACTCTGTCCATAACGTTCTACACCACCGTTGAAACACCTGAAGTTGCTCCGACAATGGCCGAAAGCCAGCACCTGAGAGTTGCGGAAATTGGGGGCCAGCAGCCCCAGCACCAACAGCGGGTACAACACCTGCTTCATCGTCATTGTGGGTGTCTGGAACCACTGTAGCCTCGCTGGGCTTTTTCTGTGCAAGATGCTGTTTAGCAGAGCCATGCTGCTAGCGCTCTGTCTGTGTGTCTGGTGTCACTTGATGGGAGAGAGAGAGAGCGTGACAGCGTATTATCAGCTCGTGTGGTGGTCAGCAGGTAGTCAACTGAAGCATCGCCATCCGACTCGCGAGTCTTATAGCCTGCCGGTCTCTCCCCCACTCCGCTGTCCATCCGTGATTCACGTCTTCCTACCCCCCTTATTTTCGCAATAGAGCCCCGTCTGTCTGTCACTGAGCCATCCTTCTAGATTTTACTCTCTCTCTCTCTCTCTCTCTCTCTCTCTCTCTCTCTCTCTCTCTCTCTTGGAACTCTAAAGAACAATCTCTCTCTCTCTTTCTCTCTCTCTCTCTCTCTCTCTCTCTCTCTCTCTCACACACACACACAAACTCTTTCTCTTACTCTCTTTATGTCTCTCTCTTCCCTTTCTCTCTCTCTCACTTTCTCTTTCACTCTCCTCCACTCTCTCATCAGACACTTTCTGTCCATCCTTTCCTCTGTCTTTCGTCCCCTTCCCACCCCCACCCTCCCTCCCTTCCCCCCCCCCACTTTCTTCTTGTATTTAGTCTTACTTTCCTTTCTTTCATTCCTATTTATTTCAGTTCCTTCCTTCCTTATATTATCTTTTTTTTTTTATCTCATTGCCTCTTATCTGACAGTAGCATTGTTCATTTACTTCCACATGTTGTTCTTTCACAACACAAACACACACGCACATACGGGAGCGCAAAGGCATGACAAAATGTTAGAATGTAGATATTAACAGTGTTGGTTTTTTTTTCAAGAATCTTTCTGTCCTTCACACCACTCCCCGTACATTTTCTTGTTCTTGTTTTCCCATCAATATTATTTTTGATCATTTTTTTGTTTGTTGAGAAACGTTTTCTTCATTTGTTTAGTTTTTTTTTTCTCGAAATTTTAGACTGCATCCAATACAATTACTGAATTTCAACTCGGAGATATATAATTAGGCGCGTGTTCGGCTTCTTACGTATCTTCTATTTTTAACAACGTTATACCTCTCCTTCACACATTTCATTTCGCTCCCCGTCCTTATCCCTTCACAACTCCATCACCAACTCCAGCTCCTACTCCTCCACAGCCCCGCAAAGTTGTCTGAATGAAGGTGGGCGTGCTTGTAGCTGTGCACCGACCGACGTTACGTTGCGTTACGTAAAGTAGATTAAAGTCCCCCGGATATCGATCGACGCGTATCGTTTCTCTACAAGTACTATCACCCATACCCAAACTTTGTATTGCACAAAAGCGGTCTTTACGGTGCTGGTGATGACGTGCAAGCGCCGTTTCGCGTGGCTCACGAACGCAGAGCAAACATGGGCTAATGGAAATGTATAAATACATTTTGAAAGAGGGGAAAGTTTAAAAGAAATCTGAGTATGCCGTTGAAACACGCACGATCATCTTACTAGTACCAAGTGGGATGAACAGTCAGTTTGCAGTAATGAATTAAAAGTGTGCTGACTTGATCTATGAACTTCTTTTTTATCAACATGACTGAGTAAGCGCAGCGCGTGTAAGTCAGTAGGCGGTGGAGTGATAATACTACAGTACCACAGTGACTGGCGTGGCTATCGACGCCAGCCGCTAGTGGGACCGGCTTCCGGCCACGTGTGGGTGTGTCGTACGATCTTTAAGAAAGATCGTTAACATTATCAACAATTAAAAATAGATGCCTAAACAATACACACCGAAAAGGAAAGACATGGATGATATTGGAATGAAGAGTGATATTTACGGATTAAAAAAAAAAATCCCAGTATTTTCATTGTCTTTCTTCTTTCAATTGTATTATTAGTTTCGAGCCAGCAATTTTTTTTAGTACTGTTTTAAGAAACTTTTAAAAAATGTATAGTGTTTTATATATTATGTATGTGTGTGTTTGTGAGTGTGTGCGTGTGTGTGTACATTTGATTATATGTTTTTTTATTTCGTGAATGTCAAAAACCATTAACTCCTTTGGGGTGCCGGGGGTTTCAGTATAAATAGTATCCCCATTTTCTGGAAATTTAGTGCTTTAAATTCCCACTGTTGCTGTTTTTCTCATTTGCTCTTTCTCATTCCTGCTCTGTTCTATCAATCTGCTATACTATCTTCTTCTTCGCTAGACCAGTCACCTACCTTTTTTCTTGAAAACTCTTCCGGGGCAAGACTCCTTATTTGTGTGTGAGGTCTGTTGGATCAGCTTGGGAATACTGGACGCTTTCTGCCAAATGGTCACTAGGGCTTCCTATGATGTTATTATTTAGCAATGTAGGCATGTTATATGTATGTGTTTTGTTGATAATTTATAATGATGTTTGTATTCTATTTTGTTTTTTGTAAACGGGGGTTCGATAAATTAGAGTATAGCCTCAGCGTCCCTTGCGTGGGATGTCTTTATTGTAAAGTGACTGGCTGGTGGAGAGCCTTCAGTTTTGCCACTAGGGTTGTTTCAGCGTCTCTTTTATGCGGATCAGGGGTTGTCCGGTCCTGATTTGGCTCGGAAGAGTCCGCTGGACCTAAAGCAATAATCATGTAATGTAATGTCTAAAACCATTGAACAAATGAATAGGTTTTAAAATAAAATGAACTGAACTGAAAAGGTGCAGAACGTTTTCAATACAAATCACCCTAAGGATTACACCGTTGGATGTGAAGCGTTTCGACGGAGAGTCAGTTCATGTTCTGGTATATTGTTGAGTTGTTTTATGTTGACTTCACTCATGGGCTATACTCACTCGTGATTATTTTATTATAATCTGAAGTAACATTTTGGTGAGAGCGAAGTGCCTTGTAACTGCTGACGAAGCGTTTCAGGGAAATACATGTGCAGTATAAAGAAGTTTTTAATCTGGCGTGTTTTATTTCCTTCAACCTTTTGACTTGTTGCAACGACAGTGTTACGTAACAAGCTGTCTTTCGCATGCGCACACACACACCCCCACACACACACGCACACACACACACATGAAACATGTCGGGAATTTGCTCTCAAAAACAAAAACTGATAAAAGAGCGGTCCCTTATGACCTTGTCTTAATTGGAAGGTTCGTGGAGATTCAAGAAAATGTTTTTTCCCAGGTCCTCATAATCCCAAACCTAAGTTCCCGAACCCTTTTTTTTTTTTTTTTTTTTTTTTTTTTGTCAAAAAGGTTAAGAAACCAAGGTTCGAGATCTGAGAAATCGAAAAAAGGTTCGTGAAGCTCCAAGAACCTATGCCATTGTCTCTAGCTCGCCTCTTCGACAAAACGTTACCTTTGCCACCATTCACTTTATTACAATATTCTAGTTAGCATTCCGCTATTGGCTAACCTGGCCCACAAAAGCTTGAAAAGCTACTGTCAGGAGTCGGCGGCTTAAGTACTTATTGCGGTCGTCTATTATCTTTAACTCAATGGTAGTACACAAACGAGTGGGCAAGGCTTTAGGAGACTGTTCAATCTATTGGTTTGTACTAATAACGGCGATAGGAAATCCATCCTGACCGGAGTATACTGCAAAGAGAAGAGTCTACTTTTACCTCCCACAAGAAAAGATAACCTTACGAGCAAAGGTGTCTGCTGTAAAATTACGGAAATAATGCATTTCAACACAGAGATACGTTTATGGTTAGGTTTGTTAACACTTCCCTAACTCTAAATTTAATCTTAATCTAACTACTAAAACCTAAAGATGACGTCATTCCCCTTACAACCTTAGCAGGAGATCTAAACTAGGCCGTTATTTACTGTCTCTACGCCTAGACGTCAAACTAATGACGACGCTGGACCTCAAAGCCAGAGATTCGGAGTCCTCAGACAAGATCTTATTCAATGGGGACGCAGGCTTTGGAACATTGGTCAGCATTAACGCTGCCAGCCGAAAGGTGTACGACAGCAGCAGCAGCAACGTCGATATTAAAATGAAACAAAGTGTTCTTATCAACTCAAAGAGCTGCTCAAGGTGCTAGCCGAAAACAAGATCCCACTCAAGCCGCCCAGCAACTTGCTTTTTGATACGCACTGTCAAGCGCCCCGGACAAATAAGCAACCATGAACGACCTAAATATTATATTTGCTTTTATTTGGGCATGTCACCTGCTCTATAGATGTCTGACCGGGTTCTTTAAAGAGCCACTGCAGCGATAGGGGGAGATAAACTTCGCGGTGACGGCCAGAAAAACAGCCGGAATTGTTCGTTTTTTTCAATTCGCATGTACTCAATAATGCGGACTAATAAACTCTTCTATGATCTAATATTATCTTGCGTAAAAGATTCAAAAAAGACCCTCAGTCTTACTTTAAATAAGTGCGCACATTTGATTGGAAAAATAAGTGTAGTTTAGCGCAAAATGGCATGACCATTGGGGTTTGCAAAGGAACAGAGCATATCAAAATCAATATATAACCATAATTATAGGCTAGATAGATAGCTATAATTATTTATAACAATAAATTAATAATTGGTGTCCAATTAATTGAAATTTATCAGCTGATGTCGTCAAGTCAGATGATTACTCTTAGAACAACGTTGATACCCTGGCCATTTATTTATTTATTTATTTATTTATTTATTTATTTATTTAATCGTAATTCCCATATAGCACTTTTTCAGCTCAAAAGCTGCTCAAGGCGCTGGATCTAATCCTGGATCTAACCCAATCCGTTAGTAGTAGTAGTAGTAGTAGTAGTAGTAGTAGTAGTAGTAGTAGTAGTAGTAGTAGTAGTAGTAGTAGTAGTAGTATGCAGCGAAAAGTGAGGTGACTGGTTGAGGCTTGGGAGAGAAGTTGTCTACCTTGAATTTCTTGGGTTAGACTAGCCTTGGGTGGCTCCTGCAGCTGTGCAGAATCCTTTGGGGATGCCACTGGGTTATGCAGGACAAGGCGACATGACATTTGTTCTCCCCGGCTGACCATTCGCCTTCTGCTTTTGGTGGTGAGCGGGACTACATTGTCGGCAGGCATTTTATGCAGGTCGGTGGCAGCGACTTGTGTTTGAGTGTCGTGGCACTAGTAGTTGGCAACCCGGTTTACTACCAACTACGCTTCACCGCCTTGCAGGGCAAATATTTTTATGTCCCTCCTTTGAGGGATAAATGAAAATAACAGCTCGGGTTGAGCTGTGTTCTCAAGGTCGTGGCCGAGAGACGGGAGTCAAATGCTCCGCTCGGATACAAATATTATTATTATTATTATTATTATTATTATTATTATTATTATTATTATTATTATTATTATTATTATTATCGTAGTAGTAGTAGTAGTAGTAGTAGTAGTAGTAGTGATGGTATTGGTGGTAATAATAGCGGTAGTGGTAGTGGTATAGTAGTCTACATTTCTATTTTGAAGTATTGTGGAAACGGAATGGTTTGCGTCTAGACCGACACTCCTTTCCTAGTGCGCGACTGTGTTTCATCGCTGCGTCCTGTAGCATAAATAGTTAAAGTGTCGCTGAGCCCTACATCAACACGCTTAAAAAGCTATAAACTATTCATTCTAAGAGATTAATATTTGTTTATATATTCACACATTTGTGGTGGTGCTTGATATCTGTAAAGTTTGAATCTAAACGCCATGTTCGATCGTTCCAACCGAACAGTATATACACTAACCGCATAAGCTTGAAGGCGTTGGACTGATAACTCTATGCTTGTGGTTCCAAGTGACGACCCATGGCGCTGTCCGAAATGCCATTGCCTTTTGAAGTAGTTTGAAATCAATTTCGTATGCTGCTCTTGTTTCGCTGCTTATACACTTATCGGAGAGCAGTGACCTCAATAAAGTGGATGAATAAACTCTTTGATAACCATACTATCCAGTGTACAAGTTTGAACACTCGACCTCAGATGCACTTTCGCTTTGCCTCACAGATGTTGGTATTCTAGACCCATAGCTAGCATTCTGCACAAAAAAAGGTTTTACCTATTCAAAGTTAGTCTTCAGTTTTTTGTCTTCAACGCTTCCATCTCTAATGAGCAATTAACACAGGCAATGAAGTCAGAACGAGTCAGTTTTGACCTACGCAAGTTTTAATATTGGATTTGTGACTTTTATATAATATTTGTTATCCGTGAAGACCAAATTCGGGGGTGCCTTCTCGGTGAAACACGGCGTCTACAATGCAGCGCCACCCAGGACGAGAGGAGACAGGATGTAGAGCTTGTTGTTGTTTTCGTGTGTGTGTTGTATTTATTTTGTTTATACTCACACGATATGAGCGTTGGGATCTGTAAAGCCCGAGCGATGGCACACACAGACTAAACCTAGGTTAAACTCTTATCCGAAGGAGCAGGCTACATTAGGCACGGCGCTGCCCGAACGCCAGTATCGTGTTATCAGTACCTTACACTGTTAGTCTAGGTAATAAGGAAACACTGTTGCCATGTTTAACACGCTCTGTCTGTCTCTGTCGGTCTGTCTCCGTCTCTGTCTCTCTCTTTGATCGCTATACCTGTCGCTGTTTAGCTGTGGTTTCCCCCCATTCTCGTGGATACAGTGCCCTTCCGGAAGCGCACCGCTGAGCTGACGCTCAAGCATATTTACATTCGTGGCTTACATCAAGACCGAGTTCAGCGAGGACAGTGGCGAGACCACAGGGACACAACGAAAAGTCACGAACCTTACAGGTCGTCACCACTTTCAAACGCTGTCACACCTTCGTTCTCTCTGGGGCAGTGGTACAAGAGATACACTTTTTGTTGAAACGCACTCAATCTGGGACAGGAAGAACTACGTTGACCTGTGTACGATGTGTCTGCTTTCAACGCCAACACAGCAGTTTAGCGAGCGACAAGAAGTGGACACAAAATCTTTTACTGGTCACAGCTGTACAGTTCTGCTATTACATAATTAGGTATTACGGATGCAAGGGAAGTTAACTCTTCAGAGCGGATAGCGATTTCCGGGAAATCTGACTCTAATTTTACCGCTGATACCAGGGTCAGATTGTGGTCTCAAACCGCTATGTATAGTGGTTCTTTCTAAAACAAATGACCAATAACGAAAGGGGAGACATTGGCGCAGCCCAGCAACTACCTTTTTGGGGGGAGCAGCTTCAACTTCGTAAAATAATTGTTTGTCCTTTATAAAGATTGCTTGACTGTAATTTATGTTTTATTATGTAACCTGATTTTAAAAAAAATAATACAGCCACAAAAATTACACTTATTGCGCGGAAAGCCTTTCAAAATGTAAAAAATTCAAGTCCCCACGACGAATGGTTACGCCCCTTCCGGTTCGTCGCCATTTTGTTTTCATTCGTTGTCACGGTTGCTCGCAGACATATTTACTGTGATTTAGGCCTTGATTGATAAAAGTCGTGCATTGCGAATGAAGCTATGTCAACACCAGAGGTGAACTTTGTAAGGCAATGCGGTACTTCTTGTATGTTTATTTCCGTTAATTTTGCAAGATTGTTATTTTGCATAATTAATTATCGAGTGAGTTAGGCCTACTACTAGTACTATTACTAACAGGATAACAGGAATTTATTTCGCCAATTGACATGTAATAGATACAACAATCGGAATAGCTTATTATTTGGTGATGGACATTGGCAAAATGTTTTATATTTAACAACATCTCTCTCTCTCTCTCTCTCTCTCTCTCTCTCTCTCTCTCACACACACACACACACACATACGCATGCATACACACATACATACATACACAAATACACACATGCATGCACAACCACACACACTAGCACAAACATACCCAAAGGCTCGCACACAGTCATCGCCTAAACTTAACGCGCGCACACACACACACAACACACACACACACACACACACACACACACACGTACTCTCACAGTAGTAGTACTAGTAGTTGGTTATGAAATTATTCTTGTACATCAGTCATCACTGCAATACGACAGTAGTAGTAGTAGTAGTAGTAGTAGTAGTAGTAGTAGTAATAATAATAATAATAATAATAATAATAATAATAATAATAATAATAATAATAATAATAATAATAACAATAGGTTGTAAGTGGGTTAATGTTGCTTGATTGCCTACATGTACCATACACAATTTAGACTTAGTGTTTTATGTTTTGAAACAACCCTGAACCAAAATAAAATTTTTGTCCGTTGTTGTACATCAGTACGGCAGTAGTAATACTAGGTCTGTAAGTGGGTTAATGTCGCTTGATTGTCTACAGGTCCCAAGTTAGAACTCTTAAACACAATTTAGGCTATTAATATATTATTTTTTGTGTTGTATTTTACTCCATAACTCTCAAGGAGATCTTCATATTGTCGAACAATTAGTTAATATGAATTATGAATATATAAATGCATCATTATTTTCGTATATTCTGCTGAAACTGGCAAAACCTTTTGTTTCCTGAGCATACTAGAGGGTTCTATATTTTGTTGTGTAAATACAGTGCCTTTTTATGCACTTACTTTTAATTTTAGACACCTAAGCCACTTTTGGGGAAAACGCGTTTTACTTTTGTGTGAGGGTTACCCACTTTGAACAGTTTTTGATTGATTGATTTATTGTTGCTTTAGGTCCAGCGGACTCTTCCGAGCCAAATCAGGACCGGACAACCCCCGATCCGCATAAAAGATCTGCTGAAACAACCCCAGTGGGAAAATTGAATGCCCTCCACCGGCCAGTCACTTTACAATAAAGACATCCCACGCGGGGGACGGCTGAGGGTTGACCTCAACTACGCGAACCCCCGGTTAAAAAAACAAAATAGAATACAAACATCATTATAAATCATCAACAAAACACATACATATAAAATGCCTATAGTGCTAAATAGTACAATCATAGGAAGCCCTAGTGACCACCCGGCAGAAAGCGTCCAACACTCCCAAGCTGATCCAACAGACCCCATACACAAACAAGGAGTCTTGTCCAGGAAGAGTTTTCAAGAAAAAAGGTAGGTCATTGATCTAGCGAAGAAGAAGATAGTATAGCAGAGTGAAGGACAGAGCAGGAATAGGAAAGAGTAAATGAGGAAGACTGTCATGAACTGGCTAGTTTTACTCTGCATATTGACTATTTCGCCTTGTGTAGACATTGTAACAGTAGAGAGTTAGTGTAGTACACAGCCAGCAATTAAGGTACACAGAGGGCAACACACTGCGAGGCCGACCCACACAGCGAAGTGACTCAGCACTGTGGGCGAGAGTCGTAAAAAGTTTAACCAATGAGAGCTCAGGCAAAGCGGTTCGAGCCAGTTTGACTGGGTCCAAACCCTAGCACAAGTTTGGTCAGTTGAGAGTAAGACACCGAAGTGTACAGAGCTACAGAGTAGTAGTACAATCTCTTCACTCATAGACCAGGAAGCAGGACTTAAGAATCTTAGAATTCTATTAAGTCGCCACGGGCCTGCACTTGTCAAACAGGTAAATGAACACACTTCTGTTTCATCGTGATATATGTATATTATTGTTGAAATTATGTTTGTGGAATTTGCTATGCATAAATGTGAATTGTTAATCCGAATTTGCCGTACCACGTGGAAGAGCCGAGCACGAGGCGAAACACGACCGGTAACGCCGCCATGTTGTATACCGTACGGAACCACTGTTGTTTACCATTTTTCTATCTATTTCTGTACCCCAACCTTAACACAGAACGAGCTAAACAAATAAATTTATTAAAGTAATTCATAGGGTGACTTACTAGCAGTTCCCACCGAATAAACGTGAGGGTCCATAATTCCATTGTGCAGAGCCCATAAACCCCACGTGACACTTTAATTGGCGAGCCTAGCCAGGATCTGTGTATAATAGGAATTGGGTATAACCGGATCTAGGTACAATAAAAGTAGATAACAGTAGTAGTAGAATAACTTAGAATACTTGTAACAAGGACTGATCAGTTTTGGTGCACTGTTCTTTAGTTAAAAACTTTTTTGCTTCAAATATTTTTGTGCCTGTAGGTTGCATTGTTCTTTTGCAGGTTTTGCTTAAATAACTGTTGTATGCCATTTGACTCTTGTTTTATTCTATTATTGATTGCAAATTTTATGGTCTTTGCATTGTTTTTATTGAATTGCAATATTGCTAGTGTTTTGGTATTCCACGTGATTCAGAGGTTGTTCATAGACACTTTTGACAATGTCGGACCCAGTGGCCTTGAGATTGCGCTTCAAGGAATTAGGGGAAGCTTTACACTTAGCAGGTGGAGACCTAATTGCGTATATAAATGCAGAGGTAGAGAAACAGGAGGCTAAGGCAGAGAGAGCAGCAGAGAGAGAGGCGAAGAAACTCGAAGCGGCAGAGAGAGCAGCAGAGAGAGAACATAGAAAAGCAGAATTAGAAGCAGAGAGAGAGGCAAAGAAATTAGAAGCGGAGGCCAAGAAATTAGAAGCAGAGCAAAAGAAACTAGAACTAGAAGCAGAGCAGAAGAAACTAGAATTAGAAGTAGAACAGAAGAAGGCAGCATTAGCAGCAGAGAGAGAAGCAGAAATTAGGAGGTGGGATTATGAGCGGGCAGAAAAAGAAAAAGAGAGGGAAGAAAAGGAAAAAGAAAGACAGCATGAGTTAGAGCTAAGAAGATTGGGATCAGGAGCTTCAAGTTCTTCCTCAACCCCTTCCCACGCAGATCAGCTAGATGTAGCCCCCAACCCCGTACAAGGAATGTCATTTCCACTGGGAACATTCAATGAAAGAGAAGAAGGTCTAGATCTCTATCTGACTAGGTTTGAGCGTCTAGCAACAGAGTATAAACTAGATCCCACTCATTGGTCTTTTAAGCTTAGTCAAGGGCTTAGAGGAAAGGCTTATGACATCTACAGTAAGCTACCTACTGACAGAGTGACTGACTATCACAAAGTAAAAGAGGCACTCCTAACGGGATTCGAACTAACAGGAGAATGCTACCGGCAAAAATTCCGCACCAACCGGAGAGTGAAAGGAGAGAGCTATGCGCAGTTCGCGGATCGGTTGTCCACAACGCTGGATAAGTGGATTAGCCAGTCAGCCACGGCTAAGACGTATGATGGACTGACAGAACTGTTAGTATGGGAACAGCTACGGGAAACCATGACCCCCGAGCTGAGGACATTCTCAGTAGAGCAGGGCGCGGAAAGATTGGAAGATCTGGTCAAGGTCGCAGATAGGTACGTGGCCGCACACGGAGAAGCCAAGAGCTTCAGGCGAGACCTAAAGCCTAACGGGAAAGAGGCACAGAAACGAAGCCCTAACCGGGAGGAGCGCACCGCGAATAAGCCGAATAACCCCAGACCTGGGCAGAATAAAGGACCCAACACGGAATTCGGGAAAAGAGGTCCTGCAGAACAAAGACGGTATTGTTCGTTCTGCAACAGAAACAATCACTCCACCGCAGAAGGTTTCAAGTTGGCCGCACAACGTAGGGAAGAGCGCGAAAGCCGGCCAGCGCACAGAGTTCTAACTCAAAGCAGCGGTAACAAGCCACACACAATCGGAGATCACCCATCGGTGACAGACACGGTCAAGGTCAACGGTAAAGAAGCGAACTGTCTGTATGACACAGGTCTATCATACGACGCTATAGTTAGCGAATCTCTTGTATCGCGCGCGGACTTGACAGACAAGACAGTCGAACTACAAGGAGCAGACTTGACGAAACCGACGACTACTTGCCCAATAGCTTGGATAGAAGTAGAGAGTAGGTACGTCACAGGACGAATCCAAGCAGCTGTTTTACAGAAACCCCTGTATGATCTAGTGCTAGGTTGTAGGTATGTGTTCTTAGGCACGCCCCCCAAAACTGTAGAGATAGCTGCAGTGCAAACCAGGGCCCAAGCTAAAACCCAACCACCCCAGCCCGAGTTCGATCCGAATCCAGGACTCGAAGAGATCAAAACAGCACAGAAAGAAGACACCTCGATAGCGAAGTGCTTCCAGAAGCTACCCAAGGCGCACACACCCCCGCACAAGGGAGACTTCTACATGGAAGAGGGAGTTCTACATCGACAAGGAGATGGAGATCACACCCAACTAGTACTACCAGCCACCCTTCGAGCCCAAGTACTAGAATTAGGCCACAGCATGCCACTCAGCGGACACATGGGAATTGGAGCCACAGTGCAGAGAATCAGCGCACACTACTATTGGCCAGGAATCACGGAGGATGTCAAGCGCTACGTGAAATCTTGCCACCAATGTCAACGATATTCCCCGCGACATCACACCGTACCAGTTACCTTAGGACCATCGGTAGTAGTCGGCGTACCATTCCAGCAAGTCTCAGTAGACAAGTAGGACCACTGCCCATGACCAAGAAGCGGAACAGATTTCTACTCACACTCGTCGACGCATGTACGATGTGGTGCGAAGCAGTCCCGTTGCCAGCGATCGACACCAAGAAGATTGCAGATGCACTCATCGCCATCTTTACCAGAGTCGGATTCCCGGACAGCATTAGAACGGACAACGGATCTCAGTTCACCGGCCGCCTGATGCAAGACGTGTTCGAGTTGATACAAGTTCATCACATTCGCACACCACCATACCACCCAGCCAGCAACGGACAAGTAGAAAGACTGAATGGAACCCTTCTCACCATCCTCAGGAAAGTCGCCGACGACAATCCAGAAGCGTGGGACACCTACGTGAATGCGGCACTGTTCGCATACAGAGAAACGCCACATGCAGCCACAGGCTACACCCCGTCAACTTTGCTTTTCGGCCGACCTCTAGCAGGACCGCTAGAAGCCCTACGCAGAAGTTGGACGGAGGCCAAGATAGACGACACACCAAGAGGTGCCACCAAGTACGTCGCAGACCTGCAGGAAACCCTCAAAGCAACGTGGAAGAAAGCTGGTGAAGCACTGAAGAAGGCAAGAGCCCGTCAGGCGAAGTACTACAACCGCCACGCGAAGGACAGAGAACTGCAAGTCGGCGATCAAGTGCTACTCTTACTTCCAAGTGGAACCAACAAGCTGGACATCGCTTGGAGAGGACCGTACCGGGTGACTGCCAAGAGATCCAAGACAGTCTACCAAGTAGAGGTGAACGGGAGAGCCCGATACCACCACATCAATCTCCTTAAGAAGTATACGGACCGACCAGCGACCCCCAGCACTCACAACTTGCTAGCCATCGCCATCGCGGAAGAAGGAGAAAGCATGGAGACCAATGCAGTAGAGTATCCCCTGCATTCCAAAGAAACCTACAAAGACGTGATACTCAACGGAGACCTAGCCGCTAAACAGCAACAGCAAGTACTACAGGTCATTCGACAAAATCAGACTGTGCTAACAGACCGACCAGGGAGGACAGACCTCGTCGAAGTAACCTTAACGGTGACCGACCCAACACCCGTCCGCTAGAAGCTCTACCCGATGCCACTGTCTCAGCAGCGAGCCATCAAGGAAGAGATAGACACCTTACTGGCAGCCGGAATCATCTCAGAGTCTACTTCACCCTACAGCGCAGGCACGGTATTGTTGCGAAAACCCAACGGAGAGCATCGACTGTGCATCGACTTCAGACTGTTGAATGCCGTAACGCAGTTCCAGCCAGAGCCACTCCCGGACCAGACCGATCTATTTGCCAAGCTACAGCGAGCGAAGTACTTCTCACGCATCGACCTCAGCAAAGGATACTACCAGATACCAGTGCAACCACAAGTCCGAAAGTACCTAGCTTTTAGCACTATGGAAGGACACTTCGAGTTCAACGTACTTCCATTCGGACTCCACAACGCACCCAGCATCTTCAGCGCCATGATGCGAAAACTCCTGGCACCCCTGAGCAGCGAGCACCTACATTCGTTTATGGACGACATCCTCATCGCAACACCTACGTGGGAGGAACATGTCACGCTCCTACAACAACTACTCGCCCGCCTCAGAGACACGGGATTGACGGCAAGACCCACCAAATGTCAGATTGGATTCACAGAGCTAGAATTTCTGGGACACACCATCAGTCAAGGAAGCCTGCGACCGGTAGAAAAGACAGTGAAACGCCTACTCGACGCTCCTAGGCCCAAGACCAAAAAGGAAGTACAGTCGTTTCTAGGACTCTGCGGCTTCTACCAGAAGTTCATCCCCAACTACAACAGCATCGCCGTGCCACTGACAAATGGAACCCGGAAAATCGCCCCGGACAAAGTCGTATGGACCGCCGAATGCGAGACAGCATTCCAAACACTCAAGGACAGAATGACATCGGCGCCAGTACTCCACCTACCCGATTTGACTCAGCCATTCGTTCTTCGCACCGACGCAAGCGACTTAGGCCTCGGAGCAGTACTGCTACAGCGCGACCCCAAGAATGCAGAGACGCTATTCCCTGTCGCCTACGCCAGCAGAAAATTGAGACCCGCCGAGACCCACTACGCCACGTCGGAGAAAGAATGCCTTGGACTAGTCTGGGCCATACAGAAGTTTCAACTCTACCTGTATGGGACACACTTCACAGTTCAGGTGGACCACCAACCACTATCGTTCCTGGCAGCCTCCAAATCCTTGAACTCTCGCCTGATGCGATGGGCACTCACCCTTCAGGCGTACTCATTCCAGATCGAGTACATCCCCGGCAAAGAAAACCACGGAGCCGACTACCTCAGTCGCCATCTCGTGGAGGACACAGCAGCTGTCGCCCACCCAACACAACTAAGGGCCACAGCACCAGAATTCGTCCCCGCCCAGTAATACCCTGTCACTAGTGTCCATAGCTACCTGGCACAGCATTGCTGCTCAGGTAGAGCAACTTAATTAGTTTGTACATAGGACCCTAGGATAGTGCAGCGTTAAACTAGGCTCTGTAGTAGAAAAAGGTCGAATCCAGTAGTCATCGCCTTTTTTCAGTTGAGGGAGCCTGTCATGAACTGGCTAGTTTTACTCTGCCTATTGACTATTTCGCCTTGTGTAGACATTGTAACAGTAGAGAGTTAGTGTAGTACACAGCCAGCAATTAAGGTACACAGAGGGCAACACACTGCGAGGCCGACCCACACAGCGAAGTGACTCAGCACTGTGGGCGAGAGTCGTAAAAAGTTTAACCAATGAGAGCTCAGGCAAAGTGGTTCGAGCCAGTTTGACTGGGTCCAAACCCTAGCACAAGTTTGGTCAGTTGAGAGTAAGACACCGAAGTGTACAGAGCTACAGAGTAGTAGTACAATCTCTTCACTCATAGACCAGGAAGCAGGACTTAAGAATCTTAGAATTCTATTAAGTCGCCACGGGCCTGAACTTGTCAAACAGGTAAATGAACACACTTCTGTTTCATCGTGATATATGTATATTATTGTTGAAATTATGTTTGTGGAATTTGCTATGCATAAATGTGAATTGTTAATCCGAATTTGCCGTACCACGTGGAAGAGCCGAGCACGAGGCGAAACACGACCGGTAACGCCGCCATGTTGTATACCGTACGGAACCACTGTTGTTTAACTTATATGTATGTTTGCAGACCAGTGGCTGTACACGTGAATGTTTATATTATTATTAATTCTGTATGTGTATAGTTAGACACGATTGATATTTATGTATGTATAGGAATTTAGAGTGAGATTCCAGTGGACCCCGGAAGTAGCAGAATGTTCGTCGCTTATGTATAGAGATGTGGAGCTATCACTGAGGGCTACTTTGGCTTTCAGTGAGACGCTCTGCACAAACCGCTTATTCAGGGTTGTGCAGAATTTCGTCTCTTATATTACAGACGAGCAGGCGAGCTATCCCGTGCGCCCAACTCCACCGAAACGACGAGTTGTCTGCATTGCCTCTACCGCACAAGTCGGAGAGAGCTACCCTGGGAACAACACCCTGTCAGACCCCACAGCGTGGCAAGGGAACCCAACTACACAACGACACAGGTGAACCAGAAGCTACCTCACAGAAGGACTTTGCACGCACCAGAAGAAAGTTAAGTGTATACACAGAAGTGCACTTAAACTGATCGAAAACGGACCACAGTAGTCCACTCTTCAGGAACTGTAAAACGGACCACAGTAGTCCAATCTACATGAATTTTAATAGCAAGTGCCCGAGGAAGAAATAACAGCTGCCTAGACTATCAGCGATCGAACTATTAGCATTGACTGAGACTTTTTAAGTTAGATTAGTACTTAGAGAATCTTGTATAGAGTAGAAGAAATAAATGTGTGATTTTAACTGTTATCAAGTGGCTGGACTACATATGATTCATAGCCGTGTGAAAGCTAGTGTGACAGTAATCGTTTACCATTTTTCTATCTATTTCTGTACCCCAACCTTAACACAGAACGAGCTAAACAAATAAATTTATTAAAGTAATTCATAGGGTGACTTACTAGCAGTTCCCACCGAATAAACGTGAGGGTCCATAATTCCATTGTGCAGAGCCCATAAACCCCACGTGACAAAGACAGCGACAGTGGGAATTTAAAGCACTAAATTTCCATAAAGTGGGGATACTATTTATACTGAAAACCCCCGGCACTCCAACGGGGGTACTGTTGCCGCAGTGAATCTGTCTTGCCTATAAAGGAAAGACAGGTTTTCAACTGTGGCTTTCACTGTTCCCTTTATAGGTTTGAACAATCTACAGTGGCAAGATTGCTCATGACCCCAAGGGGTCTTTGAACAGTTAAATGAGTACTTTAATATTGACCGATTTTAACTATATATATTTTTAATCTTCTAAAGGTTTGTAATATATAATAAAAACTAATATAAAATATAAAAATAAAATTTTCGTCCATAATACCTAATATAATATAAAATTATGGGTACTAAATAATGCCCTATTGGCTGCCTTTCAATTATGAAACACCTGGGTGAGCTCAGATAATCCTCTTTAGCACTGTTGAAAGAGGATGCGTAAATATACATATTTTTGCCGGCAGCGGAACAGCGCCCCTTTTAAAGGTGATGTAAGTGAAGTATGATATAAGTTTACCGCCGCTCTTTTTCAGATCGTTAATAGATGTATTTTTAGTCCAATCCAACAGGCTTTTTGAAAGTAAGTAAGTCCTATAAAAATGATATATATTCTAATTTACTCTTTACAGTTGTGTTTACAACTGAAAAAAAGTCCCATGGAATCGAAGGGGTATGAATATGTTTATTTTAACTTTTTAAAGCGAACTATTTTTTTATGCGAATGCATTGGGGAACCCCCATTTTTACCGCCCAGCAATTGTTCCGCATGACGTCAGGAATCTACAGCCAAGTGATGACATGTGCGTAGGTGACAATGTCAATTGCATTGTTGATACACAGGCTTGGAAGTCTCGTCTCTCGTAGGCCTCAATTACATACTATACATACTATACCACGTACGTATGTAGGAGGGGAAAGAAAAGACTTCAGAGCCTGTGGTTGATAAATGCATGTAGTATTGGCCATCTTATGGCAGATGCAGGCTTGCAGGAGGCATGGTGGCCGAATGGTTAGAGCGTTGGCTTGCGGATCGGAAGGTCCCGGGTTTGAGCCCAGGCCGGGCATTGTGTTGTTTCCCTGGGAAAGACACTTTACTCTCGTTTCCTACTCCTTCGGATGAGAGTATAAACCGAGGTCTAGTCTGTGTCGCATACATTACATCATAACGGACTTTAAAGATCCTGACGCTCATGTCCTAGACGGGTGAGCGCCGGTAACAAGAACACACCCAGCATGCACCTTGGTAAAAAAAAGGTGCCATAATGATCAACACGATTGACTGTGGGCATATACGGCAAGACAAGACAAGGCAATAGAGGCAGTTTGTGCATCAAATTCTGCAGTTCACATCATTGCTGGAAAGGCTTATTCTAGGGCAATTAGAGCACATTTTCTTGTCGAAGCAGCATTGAGTGCAATATTTGTAAGCACTTCCTTCAACATGTTATGGCTGTTGCTCCATCCTGACACTTTGTCCAATGATTACAATCCTACGAAGAAAAACGGTGATTATCAAGAAGAAGAGTCACTTCTACATAATCCTGCAGATCTTGACATAGCAGATGACTTTGATTAGGCTCTTTTTGATGCAGGGCAAAACAACAGCAAGAGATGCTGCAATACATCCTGTATTAGGACGCATTAAAGCAACGTTGGAAGATTTCAAACGACAATGTTCAAGTAGAACGAGCAAGCTATGGATTCAAGAAATGGTACACCTCCTTCACACAGCAATATAGGCTGAGAGAACTGGAGACTTCAAGCTCCATCTATCTGCTGTTGCCAAAATGTTACCCTATTTTGCTGCTTCAGGGCACAACCTCTACACCAAGTCGGCCAGGTTGTACTTACAGCAAATGATGGAGTTGAACAAAACCTACCCAGAAGTCTATCACGATTTCATGGCAGGCCATCACGTGAAAAGGAGAAGCGGTCGCTATAGGGCTGGTCTGTCGTGTGATCTGGTGATTGAGCAAACTTTGATTGATGAGGACGCTGACGTCAAATGGTGGCCTAACTAAAGGGCGCGGAATGGGCGAACGACAAAGGCTTGTTTGGCTTCCCTCTATGCCTGCTTGTGCAACAGCAAACCAATGGATGCAATCCTTGACGCAAACAGAGTTCACAACAAGTGAACAGCACAAAGATTCTTCTGAAATAAGGCAAGAGAAAGACCACAAAGAAACTTTGACAGTCATCAGCTATGTTTCATCAAAAAATCCGTTTTGCGCTGACATGAGTCTTAGGTCTATTGCTACTGGCCAAGCAGCTGACTCATCTGTCAATGCTGACCAAGCTGTTGAAATTGGTCAGCGCATTCTCCAAGGGATGACGGGTCAATCTCCAGCTGACGTGACGTTCAAGAAAAGCAATCAAGCAGTCACAATGGCGACAAAAACTGGAGTGACTATTGGCCAGGAAATGGTGCAAGTGGATCCGCAGTTATTGTTTCAAAGGTTGGTGCAAGTCGCTGGGAATGATACCAACAGGCTCGAAGAAATGTTTTACTATGGACTGGCCAATGTACCTGCCTACTTGTTTGATGCGACAGGATTCCCCAGAAAAGCCAGCAAACATACTCTTGCAGGATTTCTCTGGTCTGCTGTCAATGACACTGCATCCTTGCCAAGAGAAAATGTGAAATACATTCTCGATGGTGGATCCCTTTTGCATCGCCTTCCATGGCCCAGGGGGTCGTCCTAAAAGATCTAGCAGAGATGTATGTCAGCTTTGTTGCTAGGAAACATACACTAGCTACAATCATTTTCGATGGCTATGTTGATGGCCCAAGTACCAAAGATATTGCCCATCTTCGAAGAAGCAAAGGCATGGTTGGGAGACATGTAGCCTTTGGTCCTAACATGATCCTCTGCGAGACGAAGGAAATATTCTTGGCCAACTGCGAAAACAAACCGGAACAACAGTCTGTAATAACATTCTTTTTGCCCATGCATTCTGTGGATACGACACATCTCATCCCTTCAACATCTCAAAATCACTCACAGTCAAGAAGCTTGATTCAGGAGAGCTCCTGGATGAGGCTAGAGTATTCAATGATAAGATGTCAAGTCATGATGCTGTTGCAGCGGCTGGTGAGAGGGTATTTGTTCACCTGTACAGTGAAAAACGTTCTGATACCTTGACCAAACTGTGGTTTGTCAAATATGAGCAAAAAGTATCTGCAAGCCATACACAAATCCAAGCTAAAGTGCTCCCCCAACAGCAGCAGCAGCTGAATTCCATGCATACAGAACATTCTACCAAGTCCAGGAGTAGCTTAGTCTAGACAGAGACCATGGTCTATCACCAATGGATTGGGAATGGAAGTTACAGGAGGGTGGGCTACTTCCAATCATAAATAATAAGCCAGCTTCTCCATAGGATATTTTGAATGTTATCCGCTGCTGCTGCTAGAAAGACTGCTCAACTGGCAGATGCAGATGCAGAAAGCACGGACTTACGTGCACCATAGCTTGTGGAGAATGCCGTGGAGTCAGCTGCACAAACTCTGTGATTCAACTGTATGACGAGTCGGATTCTGAGAGCGACTAAGGTAGACCACTTCTATATTCTACTGGAAAACTAATCAATTTCCTGGGTTTTTCTGTTTTTCTTTATTTCGTGTGTCTTCCTTTTAACTAATCTTTTTTCTCTTGTGAATTAAATAGAAGTCGACTTTTACAATCGAGATCAAGATTTTTAAGATCATCGGAATTTCGCATTTATACCCCTATGTTAATTAAATTTTAATCCACAATCAGAACTAAAACTGACACAGAAAGCGTTGAAACAGATTTTCGGACTGTATATGTTAAGAGCTTTCATTTGACATGCAACATGATATGGTTTTGAATTAAATGTTTATTTCAAGTAATCTCCCTTTGACGTTTTGAAGTGTGAAAAAACATAAGCACCAAAAATCATGTTTCAGACCCCTTTTTTTTGCTGGGACTTTTTATAGGTATTTCCTCATTGCTTAAAGAATATTTTTTACTGCATAGCATTTTTATAGGAATTAGTTGCTTATTTGGCTATTTATTTCATTACTGGGACTGGACTATTTAGATAAACAACGTTGTTGCTCGGATGAAGCTCGGAAACAAAACTTCCAGGTGATGCAGACATAGAATAGCGTGCACTTCATTTCACTTGCTTTTTATAAAACTGTCGTTTTCCTATTGTCATATGCTAACTCATTCGGGGATTTCCCAGTTTCTTAACTGTGTCACACTCGCTTGGTTGTAACGCCTCGAGTAGTCTAGTCATTTAGTCTAGTCTAAAGACGTTAAACCATGGACAAGGAAACGACCATTGCTAAGCCTTACAATGCAAACACTGCAAAGCTTATCTCAAGAGATTGTCTTTAGAAGTTACAGTTTGCTCTGAAAAGGGTGCGAGAGTGTGAGTGTGCGATATATAATGTACCGAATATCAGAAGCTGTCCAAACTACTATTCACATGCTTGTTTTGGGGCAGCCCAAGGCACTCAGAACAACACACGGGGTTGAGAGATAGGTCGTATCAGTGCAAAAGGTTAAGCACGTTTATTACAAGACACTTATATATTTATATAAATTGCCTAAAAATAAATTACACGAAAAGTTCATACATGATTATTTGATTACTTACTTAATTAATTAATTTATTTGCTTACATTAATATCTATATCTGGAAATACTTTGAACTAGTTGGAGATCAGAAGGAGCCAAATGTCGGTCGGTCTGTTTCTGCTTGGTTTCGTCACTCTGCGCCTTTTTTTTTTTTAAAGACATAAGACATAAGACAATTTATTTCGCTTCAACTTTTACATCGAAGAAATCTTGGTGCGCATGGGGTACTCAGATGTTTATAATTATATGTAATTCGCATATGTTTAAATACAGAAGAAAAGCACACAATAAAATTTAAAAAAAAAAGCAATACTGAATGACAAACGCAATCATACATACACATTCTACCTGCATACCCTGAAAAAGAGTCTGGATTAAATTTGTCAAACTTTTAAACTAGATATTATGATCATATAAGAGTTTCTTAATTAATCCATATTATTAAATGAAAACTCTTCGATGGGAGTGCAAGCAGCTTAATAAAGACATTGGGGGTCCTTGAAAAGGTCAAAAGGACTGTTGACCTCAGACTCACTTTCAGAACATGATGTTGTGGACATCGGATTACAAGGGATACGCTAGTCTACATATCCCAACAAATAGGCCCGTCCTTCCGGATAACTGGCAGAGAAGGAGCGCCAGTCTACTCCTTCCTCACTATAGTATGCCATATCATCATTCTGCATTATCATCATCACCGCTTCCTCCAACCACCCCCCCTCACCATCCACTCCCCGGCTTCCTCCTCCTCTTCGGTACTCTTACCTCCGTGCCCATGTTCATCGTCATTACCAATATCCTCAACGCTAACGTCAGTCCAATACTATTAGATTGCCTCCTTATGATAAGTTAACTAGATCCTATGGGGATTCTCATTCGAAACATACGATGCATGTACGCTGGTGTTCTGGAAAGAAAAATGTCATTTGCCACAGACAGATGGAATGAGACGAAATTTGGCGTTGTCAGAAATCAGAAACTTTAATGCGAGTTTCCCTATTTCTCTCAATTTTATCTAACATTATAGTCTAGTAAAATTATTTGACTGAATGGCTTGTTATTCGCAAGGAAATGTATAGAAGTAACGAACACTTAAAAAGCGAAGTTAAATGCTTTCCCGTAACCTTTTAGACCTAGAAGAAAGAGAGACGTTATGGACCTCACTTTCTCACGGACAGCTTTGTGAGGGGCCCAATTCTTCCTTTTAGTCTGCCCATTTTTTCGCAATGGTCCACTATGAGGTTAAACAAATTGCTCTCAAAGCAAAACCAACTGTATTTTGTTTGTCATATATTAGATGTTAAAAATAAAAAAGTTCATGGGAATCCTAGTAGAAATGAATATACAGTAAGGCATCGAAAATACGGGATTTTTAAATACCAGAAAAATCGATTAACTCCCAAACATTTCAAGGAAATGTGAATATTCAAGTAGCAAGGTGAATAACACCAATTGTATCATGTTTGTTGTATCTAGCATAACAAAATCATGAAATTTTACAGAAATCCACACACAACTACAGTACAGTAGGGCATCAAAAATACGGCATTTTGTAAAGATTGGCAGAATTAACTAAATTCCAGTTTATGCAATAAAATGTGGATAATTTGTAATAATAATAATATGAATAAATCCCACAGGACGCTGATTGTTACACAACTAAGATAAATTGAAATGAAATATTAATAGAAAACTAAGCAGGAATTGCTGTACAAAGCTTACCACAGAAAATTGCAATTTTACGAAGACAAAAAGACGATGATAATATTTTCTGTCTGTAGGTGACAATAAGGTGTGTGCAGGTGACAATAAGACCAAGAATAACAGATACCTAGAAATGACAATACTGACAGTATCACACATCTTCAGATTCAGAATCGTCTGAGTCCAGAACCACAGGTGAGTTTTCACATGACAACCCCCTGCAGTCACCACAACCTGCAGAGCATGTCAGTCCGTAGGACCTGCAGGTGCAATTTGTGTTTGCAGCACATCCAGTTTTGCAGCCACACCTGATCACTTTTAGAAGCTGCTCTGGTGCTGCTGGCCTGTCAGTTAATTTTGGGAAAAGCCTGTTTTGTTCCTTTTCCCAGCCCCACTGCGTTGGATCCAGCAGACAGCTGTCAAGTGAAACCCAGCGCTGCACCTGCAGATATGTTCGGAAGGCATGATACTTTGCTGCTGCGCTTGTTGGTGGCAAGGTGTTCGCTTGGATGGACTTGACAGCTGTCGACACTTTCTGGATGTACTTTGACAACCGGAGGTCATCCAAAGTGTCAGTGTGTTTCCCACCATACAGTGCAACAAGTGCTGCCTCACCAGCTGTCATCACCTCACTGTGGCTGGACTGAGAGTAGAAAACTGCTGCTTGTTGTCTGAAGTACTGATCTGACTTGTATTTCTTGAAGCTCTGACTTTTGCCAATCTGAAAGAGTCTGCTTGTTGTGTCACACCCAGAGACAGCGTGTACAAACAAGAGTCCATCACATGCTTCCTTGAGAATTTGTTGGGTCTTCTTGATGTCCCAGATCCTGACTAGTTTCATTCCACCACCTGGACAAAAGAAGACGTCTTTGTGAATGCTGCATACATGGTGTAACAGCATGACAAGGAGGTCTGTGTCTTCGCCAACAACCACCACAGTATTCTCCACTGCAGCTGATAGGGCTTCTTGGACAATGAGGCAGTCTGCATCATCATGTGCCTGCAGATTATAAACCCCACTTTCGTGTAGTGATCCTCTCAGGTGGTCGATGAACCGGACTTTGTTGCTTGGGTTTGACAAAAAGGTTTCCTTTTTGTCATCAAATATCATGTCTCCAGTGAAACTGACTTCTGCACCTGATTGTTTGTGACCAGTTCTTCTCATGTGGGTGGTGTCCTTTGTGGTTGGGGAGTCAGGGTAGCCATCAAAGATCACAGTGGCCTGTTTGTACTTCCTTGCGATAAATTCAACATACATTTCTGCCAGTTCATTGTATGTTTGTCCACGACGCCATGGCACTCGATGTAGCAACGAACCACCATCAATCACATAACTGACACCTTCTTGTGGCAGAATTGTTCCCTTTGCCTCATCCCCAAGTTGTGACCACAGGTAGTCGGCAAGTGAAGACTTGTTTGCTTCCCTTGGAAGACCTGAAGCATCAAACAGTGATGTAGGGATGCAAGCCAGCTCGTACTTAAACGCTTCTGGGAGTATATCTGGCATCTTGTGGGCGACGTGTACCAGCCTTTGGAACAGCAAGAGTGGATCAACAGTAGCGAGTTCATCACGAGCCTTTCCAACTCTTTTTGCGGTGAATGTGACTACTTGTTCCTTCTTCTTGATGGAGGTCTCTAACACAGACTTGCCAGTCATGCCATCAAGAATCTTAAGGCCGACGTTACGTGCAACATCAACATTCACCTCAGGTCCAGCAGTTCTCCCATTTGCGATGTTCAGCAGAGCAGGACCAGCCGTGAAGGGGTTCCTCTTTGACAAATAGGAGACCAGAAGGTTTGTGTCACTGTGGTCCCTTCCTTGCCTAGCAGTTGTACACTCTTTGTGCTGCTCACTTGTAGCCAAAGAGATGCCCGTAAATGACTGCATTGCGGCACTGACGTGCGCACATGCGGGCATGGACAGCAGCCAGACCGTTCGCTGCTTCAGTTTCATGCCTGTACCTCTAGATAGCCCACCTCTGCTTTTCAAAGCTTTCATGAAAAATTGTTCAATGAACAAATCTTTGGAAAGCCCTCCCCAGAAGCGATCACTTTTTCTGAAGACATTATGGCCATCTTCAAATGCTTTAGCCAAAGCAGGGTTTGTATCTTTCAGCTCCAACATCTGCTGCAGATAGAGTCTTGCTGACTTTGCGTAGTGGTGGTGGCCAGCTGCAGCAAAGTATGGCAACATCTTGGCTATGGCTTGCAAATGAAGGTTGAAATTTCCTGTTCTCTCTGCCTTGAGTGCCATTGTGAGAACTTCAACGAGTTCGATATACTGAAGCCAGAGTGTGCTTGTTCTGCTCCCCTTGAGCGAAGTCTTGAAGTTTTCGATGGTTTTGTTGATTCTGTCAAGTACAGGGTGGTTTTCTGCTTTTGTAACAGATATGCTGCCTTCCAGAATGCACTTAAGCAGAGCCGCGGCTTCATCCAAGTCATCATTGCCAGTTCCTGCTTGAACGTTTTCAAGATATGCATCTGTTTGGGGTGGTCGCTGGTTGACGTCATCAGCATCAGGCATTGAAAAATCCCCATCGTCACACATTGGCTCAGCTGCTGCTTCTGCTGATAGGTTTTCAGTGGGCTGGTTGGATTTTGTTTCGTGATGAATCAAAAGCCATGGCATGTTGTATGCATGCGCTGTCAGCACAGTATTCAGTGCTGCATACAACAAGAGGTTGGCTCGAACTGCGCGAGTGTATGCTTTACCATTCATAATGTATGGTATGGCATTTGTGGCATACACAAGTTCAAGGGCTTCGCGAAGTCCAGTTCCCTCCATCAAATGCCCGATTGTTGCAAGAAATGACATTAATGTATGGAAATTTCCCAGCTGCAAGACCACAGACTTGATGGGACTGTCCAGACATTCACTGGCAACAATCGCTTGCGCCTTTATGTAGAGGGGCTGGTCGAATGTCACCACTGGTGTGACACCATACTTTCTGGCTTGGTTACAAATGAACACAAGTGTGGAATAGACGCAGGAAACATCACTGGGACTGAGATCTATCATTGGCAGGAAAAACACTTCGGATTTCCCTGGGTAAACACCACTTTGAACTTGTTGCATAAACCCATTCCAGGCTGGCCTAGGATACTTCAGGGGAAAGGATATCTTCCACATGACATCAAGACCAGCGTCTTTGTCTTCTGCATTGATGTCTTCTATCTTCTTGTAGACAACGGATGAAAGTCCATTCCAGTCAGACCTGAGGATGGTCACAGAATTCTTCGTTACACATGATGTTAGGGAAAACATTTATTTGAAGCAATTTGCAAAGTCTATTTGATATCTTTATTAAAACTCTTTCAGGTTTTAAAGGCAGTTAATATGTTTTACAAGATGTTATCGTATTAATATATGACTTTTGTTTTTGTTGTTGTTGTTGTTGTATTTAAAACTGTTATTGGAAAAAAATCAATTATTTTTGTAAATTCTAAAACTATGATATTATGCACTTGTTTGCATGCTCCTTTTATTTTGTTTAAACTGTTGTGCGTGTCTTGACTTGTGATAGATAAAATGTCAAGTGTTGTGAAATACTGCTGGTGGTCCTGATTCGGCTCTTGTAGTCCGCTGGACCCTTTCAGCAATGTTTTTATCTTACCTTACAATCGGACCTTAGGATTAAACAAATACAACATATATCCATGTATCATAACATGTAATTATTTTTGTGCAAACTTTTAGGGTTTGCTATAATGTACCTTTTTTTTTAAATAAAAAAGGGCAACGTTTACATTCCTACAAACGAATAAACAGTGAGATATATTGAAAACAAAAAATCAGGAAGCCAATGTTATTTTTGTTGTTCTTCTTTATTTTATTACATACCTGTAAAAGCTGATGGTCACTTTGCCCAGTTCAGTAATTTCCTCTGCACTGATGTCTTTTCTTGGGATCCTCTTGTTTCCGAATGTCCCCGGCGTCAATACTCCTATCATTGCCATCCCATGGAAAGTATTCCTGCCATCAACAGTGTCAGGATTGTGGTCAAAGTTGTCAGCGACGAATTGCAGGGTTTGTCCACCTGTCACCTGAGGAAGATCAATCCCTTGCTTTGCAGCAGCATTCATGTGGAACTTCTTTACTTCAGTGTAAGAGGAAGAGAAGCCATGTTGGTAAAGTGAATCCACAATATACTGTGACGCAAAGGCTTTGTGCATCTGCACTGCAAGGCCGATCTGAAGAGGTGCAAGACATGTATTCGGCCTGGCTGCTTGGATGATGCACTGTCCGATAGATGCTATCTTTTTATCAGCCTTTCTGCCTCTGATGATCTCTTCCATTAACACTCGAAGAGTTTGGGGCAAAAAACCCAGTTCATCAGCCAGAGACATAGAGTCAAAATCTGGATAAGCACTTTTGTCACATTCCATGCTCATTATACCGTTTCTCAACAAAGCAGCAGCAGTTTTGATAATGCGAAGAGATTCAGCCTCAACGTTTTCACATGTTTTTTCCTGCTCTTCTGAGTAGAACTTGCGAAGAATGTTGGAGGCCGTGTCTGTAAGTGTCACTACATCTGCATGCCCCATAACCTCTGCAATAGTGATTCGTTCGCCGAAGTGTTCTAATAAAATCTTCTTCATATATTGTACACCGTAGGCTTGTACTTCTGGATACGGTTGCAATTTTGCTTCCATCATGAGAGAGAGATCCCTTACTGTGATTAGTTCATTGTCATTGTTTTCGAGGAATGAAGCAACTTCCAAGAAAGCAGACTGACAAGTTTTGTCTTTTGGTCGTCCTACGTTTACGGGTTTTTTTGCTGGTGGTTCAAGCTCATCCTCCTCTGCAAATATCTATGGGATCTGCTTTCCTGACCTAAAGTTGGCACTGCAGACTCGATGATATACTACATCTAGTGCAAAACAATCTTGTATGTATTCCAGTCTTGCTCGCACATTTTTAGCCCATTCATCGTCACGAGTTTTGCATTGTTCAAATGTTGTATTCTGAAATTGGGTGGTTTTGACTGAAGAAAGCTTTATTTGTTCATTATTACAACCTTTGTAAATCCATTTTTCTTGTTTCAAGCAGTAGATGCATTGTGTAGCCGGATCGTACAACGATTTTTCTATCTCAAAGTTCTTTTCACATTTTTAGGAGGTGAAGTTTCTAAGGATTTTTCTCGGAGAAAGCTTGCAATCCGTGACTTATTGACATAATCACGTCTACACTCCTTATGAACATAATTACCAACGGATGCAGTAAGGTCTTCTCCACGCAGCGTGCTGGCATTGTTGATTCCATCGCAACCCTTAGCTCCAAGCTGTACTTTGTTATCTGGGTCTGGAAATGTGTTTTTGCAGATAATACAATGGGAAGGGAATTCCTGAAAGCAAAGTAAATGCAAGAGATATTATTAAAACCAGGCAATGTGTGTACTTCTGGGGCATTGTAAATAACCAATTAAAAAAAAGACCTGTGTGAGCTTATGTCAAACCTACCACTGGGACAAACAGAACTAAACCCAACCTCACAGCATAATTAACCCTTGATTTGCAGATTTTACAAATACAAAAATTGAATAAATTAGGAACGTTAATGGTTTTAATTACGTATTTATATAAATGTTTCCTTATTTTTTGTTTGTGTATCATTTTAATTATTCGTTGTTTACATCAGTGGTCATAACCACTAAACCACAAACATGCACAACGTAACATTTTGGCTTAATGCAAGTGACTGTGCTAACTTTTTTTTTTCACAAATGATACAACAAAAGTAATAAAGTCAAAAACAACTGTCTCTTACCTCTGTCTGGTCGTATAAATCGCTAGGAGGAGTGTAATGAGTCGTCGACGACGAGCAACCTTCCTCTGAAAGTTCAGCCATTTTTGTTTTTAACGTCACGCAGAACGCAATTTTCGATATTGTAGTTTCTCGTACTCCGCTATCAAATGGGAGCTTTGCATGCCCAGTTTTTTAAATTTTAAAGTATCTATTTCTATTTTTATCGTCATGAACTTTTTTTTGCTTAATCTTTTGGTTATTTAGCTTTGATTAAACATACATTTGGCTTGAGAGCAATTAGTTTAACCCCCTGTAAAAAAATGGGCACACTATTTCTTTCTCGCAGTAGGTTTCGGTACCTATTCACAGCTGGAGGGACAGGGGGTGATGTTGTGCGTGCGATGTTTCGCTTCTCCTGGTTGTTTCACGGCCCCCGGATTCTCATCCAAGAGCCAGCCGACCTTGTTTGGTGCTCCACTTTTGGAAACAAGAGTGGGGTTTGTTTAACCACCGCACCGGGCTCTCACCCGGCCCGAACTGATTTTAAAACTTACGGAAATGTCCTTCAAAATAACTGGAATACAACAGAGAACTGCTAGTATTGAATAAGAAACAATTGAGTACATAACCCAAAAGAAGGCTAATTTGAAAAGAAAAAAAAACTAGGAAAAAAACGATGTCAATTTTCGAGCTAAGGTCTGTTGTGTTTTGTCCGCCTAAAGAAAAGCTTACCTCCAAAATGTGAACTGTATCGTTTTGTCAGGTTTTTATCCAAATTACTATTTCTTTTGCTTGCGTAAATATAGGTTTCTTATCGTTAAAATAAATGGCCAGACTAATGTTTCCTTTATCGTCCACCTATGTAAGCAAATGAGTGAGTATGCACGTGTGTGGGTGTGTTTGTGTGTGTGTGTGCGTGTGTGTGGGTGTGTGTGTGTATGTATGTGTGGTTTTTCTTATGTGTGCGCGTGTGTTTTAATGAAAATGTTTTATGCTTATGTATAAACAAAATTATTCACAAACATACATGCGCACACACACACAAACACACACCATTTCATAATATTTATATATCACATATTCATTACATAATATTTACATATCACATATTCATTACATAATATTTACATATCACACATTCATTACATAATATTTACATATCACACATTCATTACATAATATTTACATATCACACATTCATTTGAATGTGTGTGTTTTGTATGTGTGTGTGAGTGTGTTTGTACTTGTCTAGCCGCAAAACTGGGGATTTTTTTCATATAAACGTGGTTACAAATGGGGAAGTTTTAAAAAAATCTTCCTCATTTCATTCTTTTTTTCTTTACATATTTTTTACTTCAAAATTATATATAACAACCGTAAATAACGAGAAATCGCATCTTCACAATTTGTAGAAAAATGGGGTAGACAAATCTGTAAAGTATACACATTTGTATAGTAAGCTGCGCTACGAACAAAATCAAGTTTAAAGGGCAGTTTACCTCCTCAGTCCTGTACCTCATTCATAAATCTACTTAATTTTAAGAAATACAACATTTGATTTTTCAATATCACTGAGAAAAAGACCGTTCCCCAATTGTACCATATTTTGATAACATTCCCGATTGGTCGGCTTATACACGTATGTGTATGTGTGTGTCTGTGTGGTTGTGTGTGTGTAGGTGTGTGTGTGTGTGTACTGCGTACTTGAAGTCTGTTCTGATGTTGCCCTCTGTTGTGCTAGTCTCTGAAATGTTTCGCTTGACAGTGATTGTGATTTTTTTGTAACTAGGTCGTTTTAATATGTCGTTCCAATGAATTTTATGGTGCACACACAACCACGCACGCACGCAGAGGTATACATATGCACATAAACACACATACACACATACACATAAACACAAACACACGCACCCTCACACGCAAACACACACACACAGACACACATTAGCCTATATACAAGGGCCCGCGCGCGCCCGAATCTCCAAAATTTTATGTTGCATGAACCCAGTTTAAAGCTTCTACTTTTTTTAAAAAACATGTCTTTTTTTCTTTTCTCGCTCAACGTTTTAAGGATTTACAAGTGACCGATTTGTCCACCCACATATGGTGGAGAAAAAAAATAAACCAACCCAAACACACACACACACACACACGCAGGCACGCACACACCCAAATGCAAGCCCACACAGTAACCTTTGTACATTGTAAAACTAAAGGCTAACACGTAAATAAATATTATGTCTCAACTAATCACAGTACCATTATCAAACTGTAAGTGGACAATTGATGTGACTGACTAAAACAAAATATTGAAAATAATCAGGAACTTACCTAAAAGTAACAGAAAGACAGACAAACCTACAAATAAACAAGTAAATAAACATTCCAAACATAAATAAAAACAGTAAAGTCTCACTTTAAAAAAAAATAATGTAATAGACTTACAAAACAAATAAAAATAAGAATATATATTTCTATATATTAAATAAATCATTCTATAAACATAATAAAAAAAATTAAAAGACAACAAGAAGACTGTACAATGATACTTTAGTTAAAATGCGGAGAAAAAAAATACCCACATTAGCAGACAAGTGTTGCAATGTTTTGAACAATTCCCGTTTGTATCGTTGGCGACTCCTCTCCTTGTACTGTGGAATGATTAACCTAGATCTCTTCACGAAGACAGTGGTCGCGCACTACAGTTAGCAAAATATATAGGTTACCATTAGCCACAGCAGCGAAAAATTGAAGCACGTTCGACGTTTTCTTCTTAAGATTTAAAATTGCCATTTTCGTCACAGTCATTGCAAACATTTCTAAACTTGCTATCATCGTAACCGAGGGCTTCGAACCCCAAAATACATCAGCAGAGTGAATCTAATGGTTCCTGATTATGGATTTAGTTTAAACAGTTACAACCGAAGAACGCATCGCATCACAAAGAGACTTACTTCGGGCTAAATCATCTTTCTCTCCCGCCGCGCCCTTGTCCCGCGCACAATCCACCCCCTCTAATCCCTGAAAATTAAAAGAAAACACCTATGACACACCCAAAACTGTATCGGGAATCAGGCAAAATTGAAGATAACGAGATCTTGTTAATTCTGAACAGGACATTTTATTGAGACACTTTTTAAAATCGGTTCATGTTCAAATGAAATAACACAAAATTCACTCTGTATCCTGTGACCTCCACAAAATAGAGATGTTGGAAGAATCCGAAGCACGACGAAATGGTAGAGTTTACTCAAGTCTGTTCCACAACAAACCTGGTTCCGAATTATCCCCTTGTCGCCAGCTTGGGTTCCAACTTGCGCCGCATCAGTGCTCTTAGCGCTGATTTGGGGGCTATTTGCGGCGAAGGGTAGAGAAAAATAAACAAACAAAACAAGCAGACGATAGCTAAGAATAGAAAGAGCTTGTCCTCGGGCAGCGCAGGTGCGGCGCCTGACGCCTCTGTCAATCAAAACTGAAGGAAATGAAATGGAACACTTGCTGGCTGGTTGCTAGCGACGCCACGTGGTTAGTTACTTAATGACTGGCATTGCAGTACGGGTGCTTCTAAACAGCTGATGTCGCTGCCGCTAGCTATTTGCACGAACGACGCTATACCTTTTAACACATTATTTGTTGTCCGTTATATTCGCCAGTTACGACTAATTAAAGGGAACTCGTCTAATTAATTATCCAATTAGCAATGATATTCACTGTCTGTATCTAAAAGGAACGCACGTTTATTTCTACAAATACAAATGTATTTATTACAAATCAATGGAGAAGTGGGAGAAGACGACGACACAACTGACGCAGAGAACATATCAAAAATCAGTCTGATGGAGTTGGATGGATGGAGTTGATGGATGGATGGGAATCACAGAGTATGTGTGCCTTGCATAGAGCAACACCTTGAAGCTTATGCTGTTAGTTTGTGTGTGTACTCCACGCTGTGCTTATGTTTGTGCGCCTTTAGCAATTAAAATGATGTATTCTAAAAGCAGCTCAGCCATGCACTGCTTATAGCAGACACATACACACACACACACACACACACACACACACACACACCCACACACACACACACGCACACAAACACACAGCACTTCAAAATAAAGATTCCACAATTCACAGATACAAATGAAAGAGAGTAAGAGGATTTAATGTGGAATTATGCTGCAACAGATATTTTATTGAAACTATTTTGTCTACGTTGAATCAGTGAGGAAGGCTTGTAAGCTGCTTAATCCAAGACGAACATTTATGTCCGAAGTAGTCTACACATGTCGAACTCGTTTGAATAAGGACAATAAGCCGTCTTAAATCTTGTCTCGACAGGAAAGTCAGCACACACATAATTATGAAATCACAAGTAAAACGCATACACAAGCAAAACATATTCGTGCTAAGGCCAAAGAAAAGCGAAAGGGTCCGAATATGTCATTTGTTACGTCGGATTATGTGAGCATTAGTAACATACGTTTTTGTATTTCCAGACTTATCTGGACTTATAAGGAATATAATGTCAATAGTGGTCAATACAGAGTGAAGTAGAGTAGTCCAATCACAATCACCTATATCATTCCACTGCAATTCAATATAATGTCCACCTAATGCAATTCGTTTAGCGCAACACTTTCTAAGTCGCAGATAAATGAATAATTCAACGCGATATTGGCAATGACACTTGTTCCTTTAGGCGCCGTTATGATTTACTGGGTCTATAATGTTATTGTATTATGAATTGGTCGCCCAAGAATAATACCATAGTTGACGTTTGCACGAAGGTCTGCGGAATCGATTGAGCCGACTTCTTTCAGGAGAAGTATTGTTGTTTCTTCGTACGGACTGGACAAAGCCAGTGGCCTGCCAGTTTAGTACAACTTGTGTTAATCTGATGAATAAAATTTGATACAACATTAGACATCGGCTGTTTTATACCTGGTAGTAACTTTATTTTATTTTTCATCTACATTACTACAAGGTATTGTAATAAGCAGAGAGGGAGGAACGCTAGCTAAAGAGCCTCTCTAGTATTTATTTATTTAATCGTTCTTAAATAGCGCTTTTCCAGCTCACGAGCTGTTCCAGGCGCTGGCCGATACAGGATCTAACTCAAGCCGCTTGAGGCGCCAACTTGCAGCCTTTTGGCGCATTGTAAAAACGCTCCAGACAACTGAGCACAATCCTGGGCAGCCAGGGATGGGGGATGGACTTAGGTGCATGCTGGGTGTGTTCTTGACACCGGCACTCACCCGTCTAGGACATGAGCGTCAGGATCTTTAAAGTCGGGATAGCTCAGTTGATAGAGCGGCGAGCTCGTGTTACAAAGGTTGCGGGTTCGACTCCCGGTGTCCCGGACATAAACTTTGGCTGTAAGCATTGGCCATCTTACTATTGCTATTAGTCTGATGGTTGTTTCAATGTATAGTTTTCTATTCTCCCCCTTCCCCGGTCGCCTAGGATTGTGCTCAGTCGTCTGAACGTCAGACTGTGCGCCCAAGGCAGCACGTGGGCTCTTCGGGCGGCTTGAGTTAGATCCTATATCGACCAGCGCCTTGAGCAGCTATTGAGCTGAAAAAGCGCTATATAAGAATGATAAATAATAATAATAATAATAATAATAATAATAATAATAATAATAATAATAATAATAATAATAATAATAATAATAATAATAAGTCCGTTATTAAGGAATGTATGCGACACAGACTAGACCTCGGTTTATACTCTCATCCGAAGGAGTAAGTATCCAGATACTGGCGCCTGTATTTGCCAGGACTCATAATTTTGTTCCTGAATGTGGTGTTCCAACAATAATGTTCCATACATAATGCGATGTTAAACATTTTTTGTTCCAGAATGCAGAGATCCCGTAATTGGAAGCCAGAATGGGATATTATCATGTTTTCTTCCAAAAATGCAAAGTTCACATAACTTTGTCCAGTGTGTTTTATGTTCCAATATAACGTTGTAGATCGTGCATCCGGATCCGTCAGCAGCTGCGGAATGTATTGAATGCTAGGCAGATGTGATAAGAGCCCAAAAATAGATCTCTTGAAATATTAATCAGCTAATACATCCCTTGAAACAGGAAAACAGATTCTCCGAGGCTGCTGAAGCCTACGCCCAGTTCTGTCTGATTGAAGCGTATGCTTCGCCAGGCCCAGAAACTGTATGGGCCAGTAACTGTTCTTGTACCGACTATCAACACGGTGGGATACCATGTTATCACTGTTCCGGCACATTCCTCTCTCTCAAAACACACACCTGTAGTTAAGGGAGCACTTTACTAACTGATCAGCCACCTTCAAGCTTTACAAAATACTGTCATTGATGCGAACGTCACTTTCACGGCTAACGCGCAGTTTCTCTAAGGAAAGTATATCTTAGATGATGTATTTTATCATTCACAGGTAACAGCAGTTGTGACAATTATTGCAAAGGCGCCTATTGGTAGACTTTTATAGATTGGTGTTAAATCCCTCTTCTCCTTTTATTCCAATTTGTTATAAGGTTTCTTAATTGTGAATTGATTGATATTGTGGTTATTATTAATTAATGTCTTATATCATCTGAATGTGTGAATAGACAATAAATGAATTATTGATTTGACGCAGTATCTCCACAAGAAATGTCAGTCTCGCATTCACTGCTGCCTTTAGAAACTCCGGAAGCTAAAACGTCAACTGTAACATCGTTTGTTTTTTTCCTCGTCGCCTTTTAATTGCATGAGTGTTAACTCTTTCTTTTATCTGCTGGCATTTGGAGATTGTGCGTCAACGTACCTACAGCCGAAAGGAAATTGGCAAAAGTCAAGATATTTTAATACTAGATAGAGTCCAATACCCAGGAGTTTGTTTTTTCTGATGCTATAGCACATTCAGTCACTCTCCATACCCGGATTCCATGTATTCAGCAGAATTATACTTTGATTTATGGTCAGAAAATGGAAACGATCATTTGTTGATAGCTTAGATAGGATAGCACCGGGAGACCTATATAATTAATACGACTCCAATCATCATCGGCTGCAACATAAAAAGCGATTAAACACGTGCCCCTGTCAACAGCTGCCAGGAACTGCAAAAGACGATCATGTACGCTTCATAGAGGTCTAAGAAATTCTGCGGATTGACCTGACAGAATTTTCATCATTCCTGACATGCGGCCAACAAAGAACAGATATTAGCAACCACAGGAGTGAGATCATTCTGGATTCGTAAATATAAAACATCCTTCGGTTTTGTCGTGATGATTTCACGACAAGATAGTCAGAAGAGAACGATGCGATATAGTAGGAACGGCTGGATGCAATAGAAGCAGAAGAAGAAGAAGAAGAAGAGAACGAGGAGGAAGAAGAAGGAGGAAGAGGAAGAGAAGAAGACGAGACATAAGCAGCAACAGCAGCAGAAGAAGAAGGTTATGACCCCCGTTGGGGTGCCGGGGGTTTCAGTATAAATAGTATCCCCACTTTCTGGAAATTTAGTGCTTTAAATTCCCACTGTCGCTGTCTTTCTCATTTGCTCTTTCTCATTCCTGCTCTGTTCTATCAATCTGCTATACTATCGTCTTCTTCGCTAGACCAGTCTCCTACCTTTTTTCTTGAAAACTCTTACGGGACAAGACTCCTTGTTTGTGTATGAGGTCTGTTGGATCAGCTTGGGAATATTGGATGCTTTCTGCCAGGTGGTCACTAGGGCTTCCTATGATGTTATTATTTAGCAATGTAGGCATTTTATATGTATGTGTTTTGTTGATAATTTATAATGATGTTTGTATTCTATTTTGTTTTTGTAAACGGGGGTTCGATAAGTTGGGGTGAAGCCTCAGCCGTCCCCTGCGTGGGATGTCTTTATTGTAAAGTGACTGGCTGGTGGAGAGCTTTCGGTTTTACCACTAGGGTTGTTTCAGCAGATCGTTTATGCGGATCAGGGGTTGTCCGGTCCTGATTTGGCTCGGAAGAGTCCGCTGGACCTAAAGCAATAATAATGTAATGTAATGTAATGTAATGTAAAGAAGGTTATGATGATGATGATGATGATGATGATGATGATGATGATGATGATGATGATGATGATGATGATGATGATGATGATGATGATGATGATGATGGTACAGGACACAGTCAATATAAAAATTTCAAAAATAAAAATTCGATTTTCTTTCCGTCTTCTAATAGCGATCTCCCTGCCTTTACACCACCTGTTTGAGTGATGGATGTGTATTTATTGTGTGTGAGGGTGGATGAGACAGGTGAGCGTGTATGTTGGTATAGATCGCCGCGCTTTGAGCCCGATTGATTTGGGGAAAGGCGCGTATATAGCATCCTGTATGATGATGATGATGATGATGATGATGATGATGATGATGATGATGATGATGATGATGATGATGATGATGATGAAGCCTCAGGCGGCTTGAATGAGACCCTCTTTCAGCCAGCCCCTTGCGCAGCTCTTGAGATGGTAAAGTGCTGTATAAGAAAAATAATATAACGAGTGCTGGGCCCTAACGGGTGAAAAGTACGATCGGGTGCACGTAGTGTGGGCTCGGCCGGGGGTCATTTAGGGGTTCATCTGTTAAGTTCGAAGTTCCTTAAGCATATTATTTATTACGTTGTTGCACCCAATACGGCTCACCACTTCGTCCCAGGCTCTACTGTTAGCTATGCTCCAGTAAATAATCCAAAATTGTCTTGTAAACAAATGATTCAACACTGTTTCTGTATTTCCGTTACTGCAGCTCTGTTAAACCCTTTTTGTCTCTCCTTCTGGCACTGTTTCCGAAGTTTTGGCACAACTTTACAAAGTTTCCTTCCAAATTTACTCTCTTTGAAGCAAACAAAACACCCTCCCCCATTTTTACTATGGCCACTTATGTCCGGTCATCTGTAGGAAGTACCCGAAGAAGACAACTCCGCGAACCTTCCAATATGTGAAACCAACAATATGGGCTATAAAATATCGAAAACATATTTATGTCTTCTAGTTTGCGCATCGCTCCAATAAACGTGGAATCCCAGAACCGACATCGAGAGGTGAGTCCGACAAACATAGAAGAGCGTGCCCTGTCATGCAGCGGGGTTGATTGAGAGCGATGACAGCAATACAAGATACAAAATTATTTATTGTCCTCATTTGTACACAAAGAAATTGACTTGCGATGGCAGCGACTGGTGGCAGTTACTTAATTGCTAGCAAAACGTCAGGGCGAAATCAGATTTCCGGCTATTCCTGGTGACTGATCGGTAATCCTGTCCTCGGACTGGAATTTAGCCTGCAGGTTGCAGAACGGAAAAAACGGAGTCTTACGTACAGCAGGGTACGGTTATAATGTCCAAACGTACGTCTGCCGCGTCATAGGTTAATTTAATTAGGCTATGAGTGTGAACTGTATCAGCTTTATAATCATGAGTCAGACTAAGACAGGTAAGATTTCTCGAGACGTGAGCTCGTTAGGTACAGGTTGTAGTCTTAATTAATTACTCGTACTAAATACACGAGAAACAAGTTTTATTCGAATTGTTCGGATCTGCGGCCCCTAGGATTAAAAGGCAGTTACAATATTGCGTGCACATACAAAAGAAATGGTTTGCAGATAATGTTTACATCAGACAAAGACTCATTCATCCACACTCCCTTCTTTGGTAGTTTTCAGATTAGCACAATAAAATTCCGTTCCTAATTTAACGCATTAAGTGTAAATAAACACAATCTCCTAATTTGAAAGGTACGTGCTTTTTGTAAGAGATTAATACAAGATCGTACAGGAAAAGTCAAGAACTTTGCTCGGACTGCATCATACAAGAAACAATGAAGTAGAAAATGATCTTCGCCCTCCACAACGCTACAACATGCACAAAGTGTATTGCTGTTAATTTGAAAAATGACGCATTTAATTAGAGAGAGAGAGACAGAGAGAGACAGAGAGAGACACAGAGAGAGACAGACAGACGGACAGACAGACAGACAGAGACAGATTGACAGATAGTTGTTAATGACTTAAAACCTTTGTTTAAGTAGTTGTCGCTAGAGGCTAGTTCAACCCAGCACTAAGGCTTCAAGCCTCCAACGTTCAGTCTGCTTTGACCTATGTAAGTTAAGTCGCTGACTAGCAGACGACCGAAGTTAGGTTGTTCTCAGCATGTGTAGGCTACAGTTTTACTAAGATAAGCCGTGACCTCTTCCAGCTGACCAATCACCCGCAACCCCCACTAGGTGGCGTTACTATTCTCGTAGTCTCGCACGATAGCAGACCCCAGCGGGAGGATAGTTAGTCTTTGTCTGAACAGCACGGTAGAAGGACGCACGTTGTAAAATCTCTCTCAGAAATACTAAAGCAGGTGACGGGTGAAAATCATTCATCGCAGTATAGCCAGGGCCTGACATTGTCATGAAGGTAAATGATCAATCGTTTGTTTCATCACGATTTATTGATATTATTGCTGTATTATGTTTGTGAAGTTTTGCCATGTTTTAGAATTGTGATTGTTAGGAAAACTTTGCTTGACCACGTGGCGGACACGCGACCGGTTTCGGCACCACGAGGTAGCCTCTACTGTCCAACTGTTGTTTATATTATGTGTATTATTGCAGACCAGTGGCTGTACCGGAGAATGTGTAGCCTATATTGTTAATTATTTCTCCATGTGTTTAGTTTAGCCATGATGTAGGTATATGTATAGGAATTATGTTGGAGATTCCAGTGGACCACGGACTTAAAAGAATTGGTTGTCCCTTATTTGTTTAAGTGGATGCGATCTCACTGAGGGCTGAAACAGTGAGACGCTCTGCTCAACCTTTGTATACAAGGCATTGCAGAAATTCGTCTCATATTTTGCAGACGAGCAGGCATCTTGGTCCACGGCAGGGAAGAAATCCAACAGAGAGGCAACCCTGACACGTGGCCTGCAACCTTGAGCAGCGAGAGCATTGGGCTTCACTAGCTCAATATTCAACTACCAAGAAGAAGAGACAACAACACCGCACATAGTCGATAAAGCTAAGTCCTCCAAAACTGTGCACAACCACTGATTTGCGATAGGCTACTCGTCCAGAAAAACGAATAATAGGACAGAAAGAACTCATAGCCCAATGATGAGGCAGTAACAAATATCGAGAACAGTAGCTGCATAGACCCATCAAGGAGCGAACTACTCGAAGTGAAATTTAAACATTTAAGTTAGTGTAGAGATTAGAAGATTTTGTATAGAGTAGAGTGGCTGGACTACCTATGTTTCATAGCCGTGCGAGAGCTAGTGTGTCAGTGAATTTTTACCATTTTCTCCCCATCTCTATAACCCTATCCGCACACAGACCGAGCTAAACTTATAAATGTATTAAGATAGTCATAGGGTGATTACACTAGCCGATTCCCGCAGACGATAGACGAGTGGGTAATAGCATTCCATTGTGCAGAGCCCAGCAACAATAGACCCTCCGTCACAGTAGTAAAAGTCCGTGTGTTGACCTATCATCCGAAGCTACGTCTTTGCTTAGTGTGACGACATCATAAATTGCAAGCCAAAAAACCCCAACAAAATAAATAAATAAAAATAAATGTTTTTTTTAGTAAACATTCCAGTTTAGTTAGTTATATAGATTAACGTCCCCGGACACATAAGCGTATAGGGGAGAGATTTAGATGAAAGTAACTGTCTTTTATAGGCTTGCAAAAAAGCTCGTAATAGTATTGGTGTCCTCTTTTGAATTATAATACGCAGAAGACAGAAGCTCTTCAAAACTTCAGTTGGGGGGAAATAATACCATCACAGCCGAAATCTTCTTTGTTGACTGTTCATTCCAATAATAATAAATTTTCTATTTCGTATGATGGTATAAACCGAGGTTTGTTTTATGCATGCACGCATTAAATCTTGCGGACTATATAGATCACGATGCTCAGTTCCTAGACAGGTGAGTGATTTTTTTTTTATCCCGCACTCCCTCCTACGGTGCTTCTATGCGATTACGGTGTTTTCGCTGTCAAATTTCGCCCGCGGGGGGTACATTGTGTTTTATCCAAAATCCCAAAATCCAAACAAGAAGCATCCGTTATAAATCTTCGCAATAAGCATTATGGAAGCGTCTTAAACATGACATTCCTATCGCAGCAACCAAAAAAACCCAAAAAAAAACCCGAAGTATACAGATTTTTTTTTTTAACGAACAAGCGCCAACAGGTGGGCAGATCATCACTGCGAGCTTCGCCCGGAATAGAATCGGACCAGGCTAAAATTAGACCAACAAACCCAATCTGCGCATTATTCCTGTTACTTACCGTTTAAAAAAAAAAGAAGCTTGAATTTCATCTCGACGACCAAAGCAGTAGTACTGTTGACTTTTCAAGCTGTAATCACCTGGTAACTCAAGTTCAAAAGTGGTCGAAGCTGGTTGACAGCCTGGCCTGCCGAAACAAAACAAAAAAAAATCACATGACCCTGAGACACAGCCAAGTGCGCCCCTACTCCATCGGATGAGAATATAAACTGAGGTCGCACGCATTCTATTACACAGACTTTAAAGATCCTGACTCTCATGTCCTAGACGGAGGCGTGCCTGCTACACAAATACACCCGTTAAGCCATAGTTTCCTTCTCCCCTGCCGTCCCCCATACCCGGTTGCCCAGGTTTGTACTCAGTCGTCTGGGCGTCAGACGATGCGCCCAAAGGCTGCAAGTGGGCACCTCGTGCGGCTTGAGTTAGATCCTATATCGGCCAGCGCCCTGAGCAGCTCTTGAGCTGAAAAAGCGCTATATCATTATAAGAACGATGAAATAAATAGTTGAGCTTTCAACATTTTCCAATACAAGGAAACGTCTAGCCATAAATGATCCCACACAAACCGTCAGTAATTTTCTCCCCTGATTAACAGTCTTCATTTCATCAACTTATGAAACATGGGACGATTTGTTTAAAGTTTCATTTCCTTAACCCTTTGCCTTGGCATCATTGCTGAGAGCTAAGTATTTTTTATGCTCTACAAATTGTATAACCAATCTGGATCTGGATTGGTACGTCGTTCCTATGATAACATCCATGAATTTTTCCTACTGGCACCAAATTGTAAGTGTCCACGTTGATTCGTGGCGCCTTACAATTTTGGTATATGTAAAGTTCTTACTGCAACCTTTTTTGGTAAGGATTTTCAGAGAGCTTCGATGTAATGGAGCACATTTGAAAATTGTGTGAAATGTAATTATATACTAGATTGGTTCTGATACAGTTCTTTGCAGTCCGCTGGACCCTATAACCAATGACTAACTAATTAAAGATACTTAATCCCTCCCCAACTAGTTATTACAGATAGTATGCGCGGTTTTTTAGGCACTTTCAATAATTACCTGTTTACTTTTCTTTCTTTCTTTTTTTTTTCTATTTTTTTCTCTTACTCTCTTTAAATTTTCTTTCTTTTTTTAAAAATTTACATGTGTTGCCAGCGGGTGAGCCACTGGAGCGCATCTACCAATTTTCCGCAAATATTTCAAAAAGAACACAGCTACATTTTCAGTCATCTTCAATAATACTTCATGCTTACTTTTCATTTATTCGTTCATCAGTTCACCGTGTAATGCATTCGTGTATTAATTAGTTAATTACTTCAGTGTTTGATTTATTAATGCATTTATTTGTTAATGGTCTTTTTTAATTTATTGCTTTGCCAAAAGGTGCAGGTGAGCACTGTTTGGTGACTTGGTCGTGTGGGTGAAATGTTGTTTGATGATGTAGAGGTAGCGATGTGCGGATACGGCACGACTCGAGTTGTTCTTGGCACATCTCGATCATCTCTCTAGGGTCCGTCACGCCATCAATGGTATGCGAGTCCCAGGTGAGACGAGCATGTCAAGGATTCCATTCACGTTGGCCCAACCTGTCAAACTGACACCCGTTTTGCTCCAGCAATAGGTATACATCCATAGAGAATTGTAACAGCTGAGCTTATAGGCTTTTTTTTAAACAGAGTATTAAAACCTCCCTGCTTAAAACCTGAATTACATCTATCATCGCCTTTCCGAGAATCAATGGTGAATAGCCATTTCATCGTAGACGTCATCCTGCATGCAAGGCATTCATTTTATAAATACAGCAGAAAAGGCGTTTAGCCAAGAAATGTCCTTGGTGAGATAGCTGAATCTTAGACTTGCTTAATTAACCCTAAGTGATATATCTGTAAACTCTGTAAATGTATGTATGTGTGTGTGAGAAAGAGAGAGAGAGAGAGAGAGAGAGAGAGAGAGAGAGAGAGAGAGAGAGAGAGAGAGAGAAAGAAAGAGAGAGAGAGAGAGAGAGAGAGAGAGAGAGAGAGAGAGAGAGAAAGAGAGACACAAAGAGAGATAGAAAGAGATAAATTTAATTAAGAATATAATTAACAAAATGTGTTGCGATTGCTATTGCTGTAGAACAATAATAAAAGAGAGCGAAGGTGACATGAGATGATAAGATTACTTATAAATAAATATGACTGGTATGTTTCCGACACATGGACAAATGGCAGTGAAGAAGCCAGAAGACAAAAAACTGGACAATTAAATGTATATCTGTCATTCAGGATTTGGATTGTGGATTTTGTTGGCCGGTTGTAATTGTAGATTAAAGTCACACGACACCGAAGCGTATAGGCGACTACTGGTCACATTATTCTGACACCAGCGAACCAGTTGATGGTAAGGGGAAAATAATATGGTCACACATTGGCCAATCCGGGATTCGAACCAGGTACCTTTCGGTTACTAGTAAGACGCTCTACCAACTGAGCTACCCGGCCCCTCTTCGCCGGTTGTTGCAGTTCCCGAGGTTGTGTGGTAGGTTTGCTGTCTGCGAAGGTTTGCCGTGTATATGGATTGTGGGGTATAGGGGGAGTAGGAGTTTATGGTGACACCGATTTCGAGGATCCGGAGGCTGGTTTGGAGGGTCGGCGGTTTAGCTGAGAGCGTGCGGTCGGCGCTTAGGCCTATGTAGTTGCCGACTGTTGTGTTCGGGTTGGATTGGTTGCCGAATTTGTAAGTTTGCAGGGTCGGCGACTGGTTGGGGGTATGTGGTTTGGGGTATGGTTATATATATATTATGTGAAGCAGAATAGGAGTTGTAGCTAAAAGTTTTCCTTTGTTTTATTTTCTTTTATCTTGTTAATAATTGTTGTTGTTGTTGCTGTGTTTTATTTTTATTTTATTTTTCTTGATTTAAATTAAAATCACAATGTGTACAGGTTATAAATGAAATATATGTCCTCAGCAACCCTAACATTTGAAATAGAGAAAATACAATATGAGACATGAAGCTGGCCACTACATGTGGCAGAGTTCCCATGAATTTTGAGTTACGGCCAACTGACCGGTTGTTATAATAGTGTTCGTTAGATTTATTAAGCACAGGCGGCGGAAGCTGTTCAGGATTGGGGGGGCACACCCCCATTTTATTCACTGACATCAGGGCCGGACCTTAGAAAAGTCGAGGGGGAGGTTACAGATTCAGCGAAGGCGCGAAGCGCCGAGCCTGCTAGGGGGGTCCGGGGGCATGCTCCCCCGGAAATTTTGTTTCTTCAAGGATGCAAAATGGTGCAATCTGGTGCAATCTGAACCTTGAAAAAGCCATTTGAGATGGTCTGGGACTTTGAGCTTTTTGAACAATTGAACTGACAAACTCTGGGGTACAAAAATTATCCTCTGCCCCTCCCTTAAAAAAAACCAACACACACACACAAACATTTATTTATCAGCAGAGATGTTTTGTATACTATTATTATTCACTACTTTTTGTTGATCGTAAACGGTATAAAGCTTTACCTTGTAGTTTATGAACATCACCGCCCTGCTTTCATTTAATTCAGTCTTGCTGCACTAGGTTTCTCGGCATTAGTACCATTTGTGAATTGTATCTTCTGGCAAAACAGTTCACTGCCTCTTTGAAGTCAATATCAACATCCCTGTGCACTTTCATTAAAGCAAGTCCATTGAGTCTCTGTGCCCCATTGTAGAGCGCAGGTAGTTTTTCAGGTTGCGCAACTGACTGTTTGAACGCTCACACTCGGCAGTAGTGACAGGCAGGGTGCAAAGGTTCTTTAGCATGATGAACAGGTTGGGATAAAAATCCCTGTCACAATGTTTCAGTGCTTCTGATGCCGTGGATGGGATGATAGCTGTCGCATTCTCAGCAGCACTTCGCCATTTGCAAACCCACCGTTGGTATTCTGCATCAAGGGTAGCGTTGTCTGGTAGGTCAGACTCCCACAACATTGCCAGTGTCTTCACCCCTTCTGGAACCTGCATGAAACCATCCTGGTTGTCTATTAAAGTGCTTGGCACCAGACAGAGACCATCAACTGCTAGGCCAGCATTTTTTAACCTCGAGTCCAATTCGGTTGACAGGTGTTCCAAGAAAGGAATGGCAATGCAAATCTTGAAATATTCTTCTGGAGTGGCCGCAGGTTGGTTGTCACGGAGAGTCTGTCGGGATGCTTGACGATGAACAATAACACCAGTTGTCAAAGCATTTGCCATTTTGCTGACTTCGCCAAACCAGGCAACGAACGCTGTGTTGACATCTCTTTTAATAGAAGACGTGCAGTTACTGACTTCTTTGATTTCCCTGTAGGCATCGACAACATCTTTTGTCCTTTTCTGCAGCTTCACTGTCAAGGGTTTCCATTTCAACGATGTTTTTGGACGATTCAGCGATGGTCGTTTCAATGGATGTTCGTTACAACGAATTGTCATAATTATCAACTTAACATCTTAATTAATATTTCTAAAAAGTCGTTTTTGGTGGATTAGGGCAGTATCAAGGTGAAGGTGCTGGAAGCTCGAAGAGGCTTGCGGCCAGAACAAGAAAATATGGCTGCATTTACTAATTTAGGCTTAGGGGTTGGGTTACTTGGTCGTTTCAACGGGAAAACGCTTTGGACGTTTCAACGGATCCCTTGAAATGGATTTCCGTTGAATTGACTATAAATAACTCTTTGTACGTTGGACCAAAAGTGACTAAAAACTGCAATGTTTTAAAAACAATTTTTTAAAAATTGAAACTCTTTGCATTAAAAAAATTTAATTTTCAATTCCCTGCTGCTCCATCACTTAGAAGAACTTAAATTTTCCTTGGTAAGTCGAGAGCTATTTGATCAAACCGGCTCTTTAAATGTTCTTTGATGTTGTCAATGGCCTCACAGTATTGCTGTCTGTAGTAAGCAGATGGACAAGAGTAGCTGTGACCCTGTGAGCCATCGTCCAGTCTTCGTTGAGGCTGCTTCTGTGTAGGAACGCAGGGCTCATCACACAAATTTGCAGCTTTCGTTGTGATGTCAGCAAAAAATGTCTCATAAAAATCTTCATGCCGCATGCTTTCCAGTGTTCTCAGACAAATGTCAGCAGCGTTTACTGCATCATCACAAGTCATTTGTTTTCTTTGAAGAACTGTCGCCAACTCTTCAGTCACAGCAAGGATCACATCTTTGAATCTTTTTGCAACTCCTGACACATGACCCTGAAAATTACTCGCCCCGTCGTAGGCCTGGCCCCTACAGTTTTGCACTGGCAAGTCAAGTCTGATCAAGCAGTCCTTCAGTGCTTTGGAAATGGTCTCAGCACAGATATTGTTAACTTGCATCAGTCCAGAGAAAGAGGGAATATATTGGTTTGAACCTTCAAATAATGTTTTTTGAGGGGCTGAATATTGGGGGGGCAAATGTATAGGTTTGCCCCCCCAATATTTTTCTGGAGGGGGCCAGTGCCCCCCTTGCCCCCCCCCGCTTCCGCCGCCTGTGTTAAGTTTGGGAATAAAACAAAATCGCGTGCGATATTCAAAATTACTTTAAAGATCTCATCAGATTTTTTTTTACTTCTGCTAGCAATTTGTTTTTACACGTCAACGATCTTAAGTCTTTAGTTTATCATCTCTAAATGTACATGTCTGTGAGGAAGGAGGCCGCAATCCCGTAAGATCTCGTGCCTCATATAGGAGAGAGCTGGAAGTTTTCACATGTTTGTTGACTTGATGATATTGTGATTGGCACTGGTCAATGTACGTGTACACATAACTAAGTATTTCTAGAACACTGTATTGACACCAGAGGTTGTTTGCCGTCATACCGGCTTGGAACACTTTCACAGAAATGCACCTCGCTGGCTCACATGTGCACTCAGGGGTTGATTTCTGTGTTGAAGTGAGAATTTGCTGTTATTGACGTTCTTTCATGTCTCTTCATACTGTGTTCTACGCTTCGTTTCCAGCGTTGCCAGTGATACTGTTTTATCAAAAGTATTGATGTCGACAACCTCTTTATAAAGTAAATGCGCATCCACTTGGGTCAATTGGAGAAGCTCAAGTGTCCACGGCGTCAAGCAGTGCGAAAGATACAGGAATCCAGCGTCTCGAATTCGTTCATACTTTCTCCCAGCCTATTGATTATTTCACATCAGCGAGTTGATTAGTGGGTTATATAAGAAATATCAAATTACTTTTACAGGTCAGGTGTGATCGTTTCACGAGTATCCGCAGACGTCAGTACTATACTGCGATTAACTATCTGCACTCGTCATATTAATCTAAAGTAATTCCAACTCCTTAACTTGGACAAAATACTCTTACGAACACCCACACACGCCCCGACGCCCTCGCTTACCTTTAATTTAAAACAGATCTGTAATTTTATATGTTTCGTTTTCCCTTGAATCCTTTCATCACAGAAACAATCTACTCCCAGATATTGGAAAGTACCGTAAGAGATCGGGGCGATACAATTACGCCTAAACGGTTTAAAAGATCTTAACTAAGTAAGTCTGTCTGTTTAGTGCAACTTAAAACCCTTGGAACTGATCTTTGTTAAAAAAAATTAAAAAAATTAATAATAAATCCTATTCTATCCTATTCCATAACTCGGAGGTCGTTGGGGCACCACAGATGATCGTTTAACCAGCGTATTCCATCTTTCTCTGTCCTCAGCAAACTTCACGGCTTCGCTCAGTGTCAAGCCAGTCCATTCTTGAATGTTGTCCTCCCACCTCTTTTTATGTCTCCATCTTCTTCTGCCTCCTTGCACCGTGCCTTGCGGATAATCTTTGCAAGGTCTGATGCTCTGGTGACGTGGCCATACCATTTTCTTCACCACTGCGAGCATGTCATCACGTGGTCCAATGGCTTGTGTGATGGTCTGTCGGACTTCGTCGTTGGTGATATGCTGGGTATAGGAAATACCCAGAAGTTTTCTGTAGTACCTCATCTCCATGTTTTGTATTCTTCGTTGTAGGTCTGCTGTGGGGGTCCATGTTTGGCAAGCGTGTAGGAAGATGGAGATGACAAGGGAGCGCAGCAGCCTTATCTTGGAATGTAGACTTATGGGCTTGTCTTTCCAAATGGGCTTCAACCTTGTCTGGGCCGCAGTTGTTTGTGCGATCCTGGAGAGGACTTCCTGTCATTGTTTGATACAATGGATCCTAAATATTTGAAGCTATGCACTGTGTTGAGGAATTGGCCTTTGACTCTGGTGTCCGTGTCGATGCCATTGGTGTTGTTGGTCATCATTTTGGTCTTCTCTGCAATTATTTCCATTCCAAAAGCTCTAGAAGTGGTGTCAAGCCTTTATACCAGCTGTTCAAGTTTTTGTTCCTCTCCAGCCAATCCATAAATGTCATCCGCAAAACGGAGCTTGGAGATTGCTCTATCCCTTACGCTGACGGCGCCTTCGTGATCTGCAAAGGGTGTTACGTTGAGACGCGCGCGTGTGGGACGCGCGCGATAGATCTGATCGTTTTATTTTGCAAAGCATGTAATAATAGAGTGTATTTACCTTTGATTTGATTTTGCGTTGTTATTAGAAGAAGCTTTGTATAACGTTGGTGATTTTAGTTGGTCGATAATATTTGGGAATTTTCTAGAGTTGGTTGTTTATTATCGATCGAAGTTTCGCGATGGGTGTAGTAACAGCTGAGAGATTCTTTTAGTCTAAATATGGTTGTATGACGTAAGACAGTGATGACGGGGTTTGTTCTGATTGGCTATAATTGTGTCTTGCCCGACTGTTCTTTCTTTCTCTGGAGTATAGAGAGACTATATAAGTGCCGCATTGTTTCAAAAGAGAGAGAGAGTTGAAAAGTAGAGAGAATTGTAAAGTGGAGAAAGTGAAAAGCGATTGAGCGATTGTATGCAGTTGTTGATTTACGCTGAATAAAGTTGGTAAACTTCATACGACGACTTTTGCCTTGTTGCTGAGTGAACGGGTTGCGTGGATAAACGAATCTGAGTTACACTTATCAGGATTCAAGCATTGGGGCTGAATCAACTACTGATAAAAACAAAACCAACATCCAGTGTAACAAAGGGCATCTGACATGATGCGTTCTAGGAAGATGTTGAAAAGTATTGGAGAGAGTAGGCATCCTTGACGCACACCGATTGTTGTTCTGAACCAGTTCTCGAGGCCGCTGTTGTTTAGGACTGCACTGGTAGCTTTATCATACAGGCTTTTGATGACTTCAATAATTTTAGGGTTGATGTTGTACACTCTTATGGTTGCCCACATAGCTGCATTTGTATATAATGAATACATAACTATAATAAATAAGCAATATAACAATAATAATAAATTCTTTCTGTCTTTCTTTATTTCCTTTGAAGCAGTCTCCATGCCGTTCATAACGTACATTTTTTTCTTCTTCTTTTTTTTTTTAAACATATGGAATAAAGATTTGTTGACGTGGGTTGATTTGAAAATAATGTCTTCTGGTGTCCGGTGGAATGAGTTGCAGCTATCGGATACCTGCCAAGATGTAGGTTTGAAGTGGCCTGATAACTCAATAGATTGTGAGCTGGTTTACTATGCCAAATGTCTCGGGTTCTAACCCCGCCTGAGACGAATTTACGTGACTTAGTTAAGTACGAGACCTTTTAGGACACCGAGGGTTTTCTCCGGATACTCCCAGTTTCGTCCCTCCCTTCAATAATAATGGTACTGGCTGCAGTCAGTCTAAAATTTTAAACAAAAAAGTTTTCTCTTCCTCCTTCTGTAACAGCGATCTCTTCAGTTCGTCGCGGTTTGAGTTCACACTGCCCTATATTTTTTTTAGTTTTATTATTTTGTTTTTAGAGTATTTTCCTGAGATTTCAGTATTCATGGTACTGTATTTTTCCTTTTCGATTGTCATTAATTTTGTTGCATATATTTTTGTTCCTTTTGTCGCCCGAAGGGCGCTGGAAACTTTTGCCTTGCCTTGCCTTGCCTTGCCTTGTGCCTTGCCTTGCCTTGCATCCTGTATTATTATTATTATTATTATTATTATTATTATTATTATTATTATTATTATTATTATTATTATTGTTGTTGTTGTTGTTATTATTATTATTATTATTATTATTATTATTATTATTATTATTATTATTATTATTATTGTTGTTGTTGTTATTATTATTATTATTATATTATATTATATATAAGTAGGAGTAGGAGTAGTAGTAGTAGTAGTAGTAGTAGTAGTAGTAGTAGTAGTAGTAGTAGTAGTAGTAGTAGTAGTAGTAGTAGTAAGTGCAAATAAATGCATGAATTAGATTTACAAAAGTCTGCAGCTGACAAAGCGGTATTTATGTCTACACCACCTGCTTGTAGTTGTAGAACAGTTATCGTGTTGTTTAATTTTTTTAGTTTCCGAACACCCGTTCCGGTCCACCATTGTTTTTACATTTATTTATTCATTTGTGTGTGTGTGCGTGTGTTGTATTTTTGTATTTCAATTCCAGATAATATCTGAAGATGGTTGGAATCAATTTCAATGTATCCATCGATCAGACAGGCAAAATGGCTGCTATTAGATTAGGAAGTTAGTTCCACTGATCTATCAATTAACTCGTTACCCAGAATATATGATTAAAAGCTGGGGAGATGAGGCGGAGCAGGGGGGGGGTGTAGTGGGGGGCAAGAATGCATCAGAAGGTCGGAAAGTTTAAGTTGTTTGAAGTTCTAAGTACAATATTTAATTATTAAGAAGAAAATTTAAAGAATTATAAAATTTATTAAATGTCGATGAAAAGCATTTTTAGCGGTAAAAGTGAACATTTTGCTAAAATTAGACCTGTGTCAATCACGGCCTTTAATTGAATATTATGTTTGTTGTCGGGAACCCCCTTTTTTTCTTCAATGGAACAAAAAATTCTCTTCTTTCTCTTCCCTCCACCTTCATCCCCCTACTGTTTTTCTTTTACCTCAGTTAATTGCTTACTTTGGGGTAGATTTGGAAATGTGACAAAATTTACATAAAAGATAAACACACAAACACACACAAAACTGCACCAATAATAATAATAATAATAATAATAATAATAATAATAATAATAATAATAATAATAATAATAATAATAATAATAATAATATTATTATTATTATTATTATTATTATTATTATTATTATTATTATTATTATTATACAGTGGTGCTGGTTGTTATTTCTCCAAACACCCATTTCTCTCTCTCTTTCTCTGTTTCATCCCTCCTTCCATTCCTCTCCCTCTCTCCCTCTCTCTCCGCCCCCCTCTCACCCTAAAGTGCAGCTAAATTAAATTCAACTGATCCGTTTGCACGCCTTTTTAATACTTTTTACTTGACTCCTTTCGTACGCTGATTGAAATAAAAAGAAGAGCTGTTTGTATGTGGGTGTGTGCGTGTGTGTGTAGGTCTATGTATATGTGTGTGTGAATGAGAGAGAGAAAAAAAGTGAGAGAAACAGGCAGAAAGTTCAGTTCAGTGGGTAGATTACCGTCCCCGGACACAGTAGCGTATAGGGGACTTAGGCAGAAAAACAGATGACAACCCCGTATATAGATTACAATCCATACATACCATCTATCTGTCTGTCTGTCTGTCTGTCTGTCTGTCTGTCTATCTATCTATCTATCTATCTATCTATCTATCTATCTATCTATTATTATTATTATTGTTGTTATTATTATTATTATTATTATTATTATTATTATTATTATTATTATTATTACTATTGCACACCCGTAAAATATCACGGGATTCCATGTGGCTACGATACACATGATATATAAGCTTAATAAGCAATATTGCTGGTTGTTTTGTCGCAGGCAACTGGATTAATATGAACCACGAAAACCAGACACAACAACAATATAGCACAACGCAAAAATAAACACACAAAAAGAGAACAGGATTAGAATATCTCATGTTTCCATTATCTTAGTAATAGAGATGAGATTTACAACGTCGATAAAAAGGTTCTCCCTGTCCTCACGAGCATTCTACCACATTCTGCTAGCTACGTACGCAATAACCATGACTTTATACTTACTGCTTATATTCAAACTGAATCTGTTGATGTCATTTGCCTTTGTTAAAACAAATAATAAAAGATCAGATACATTTAAATTGATGGCAGGTCCTCCCTCACGTGCTTGAAGAATTCCGATCTTCGCTGCCTGGAATGAAGAAAGAGAGCTAGTGTTTGGGGAAATGAAATTGCCCTAAATTATGGAAGTAAACAGACGTTCCCAAACAGATTCAAATGTAATGAGCTCTAGGGTAATCTTATACTTGACACCTCAATTTCTGGAATGGAGAATGATGGAGAAGAAACAACAATATTAACTCGTTGAAAACAGGCATATACTGTATTATCTCCTCATCATGATGATGATTTTGTTGTCGATAATATTTCCGATGAAGAAGAAGAAGAACGATGATGATGATGATGATGATGATGATGATGATGATGATGATGATGATGATGATGATGATGATGATGATGATGATGATGATGATGATGATGATGATGATGATGATACCATTTGCCTAAATATTCACACTTTTGTTTTCAATGAGTCTTTTGAGTCTGGCATGCAGCTCTATGGGCAACAATGAAAGTGTACAACATCAGCCCTAAAATTATTGAAGTCATCAAAAGCGTGTATGACAAGGCTACCAGTGCAGTCCTCCACAACAGCGCCATCGGGAACTGGTTCAGAACAACAATCGGTGTGCGTCAAGGATGCCTAATCTCTCCAACACTCTTCAACATCTTCCTAGAGCGCATCATGTCAGATGCTCTTGCAGACCATGAAGGCACAGTCAGCATAGGAGGTAGAGCAATCTCCAATCTTCGTTTTGCAGATGACATTGATGGATTGGCTGGAGAGGAACAAGAACTTGAACAGCTGGTACAGAGGCTTGACACCACCTCCAGAGCCTATGGAATGGAAATAAGTGCATAGAAGACCAAAATGATGACCAACAACACCAATGGCATCAACACGGACATCAAAGTCCAAGGCCAATCCCTCAACACAGTGCATAGCTTCAAATACTTAGGAGCCATTGTATCAGACAATGGGTCCCGACAGGAAGTCCTCTCCAGGATCGCACAAACAACTGCTGCCCTGACAAGGTTGAAGCCCATTTGGAAAGACAGGACCATCAGTCTACATTCCAAAGTAAGACTGCTGCGCTCCCTTGTCATCTCCATCTTCCTATATGCTTGCGAAGCATGGACCCTCACAGCAGATCTCCAACGAAGAATACAAAGCATGGAGATGAGGTGCTACAGAAGACTTCTGGGCATTTCCTATACCCAACACATCACCAACGACGAAGTCCGACAGACCATCACACAAGCCATTGGACAACACGATGACCTGCTCACAGTGGTGAAAAAACGGAAACTCCGAAGGTATGGCCACGTCACCAGATCATCAGGCCTTGCAAAGACTATTCTGCAAGGCACAGTGCAAGGAGGTAGAAGAAGAGGGAGAACGAAAAAGAGGTGGGAGGACAACATTCGAGAATGGACTGGTTTGACACTGAGCGAGGCCATCAGGGCTGCTGAGGACAGAGAAAGATGGAGTATGCTGGTTAAACGATCATCTGTGGTGCACCTACGACCTTCGGGTTACGGGACAGGTTAGGGTTAGGTTGTTTTCAATTTCTAGACGTATCTGGAAATACATTGATAATTATATTTGCTTCTAACGTTGTGCGAAGTTTGAATCTAAACGTCTTGTCCGAGAGCCTGCTGCTATAGCAGGAAATAGCGTCTGCTGCAGTAGCAGGAAATGGCGTATCTCGCTTAGACTACAGACACGCGCAACCACAAACAAACCCAGAGGTGCGTGACCCGCAAACCCCACTGCGTTTACTGGGGACTGCCAGCCAAACGAAACAATTGTGTGTCTGTAGTCTGAAGTGACGTTTAAGTGGCTGTATCGTGGGACGCTTTGCTAGACTTCGCCGTTACGTCATCAGCCTCCCCCCCCCCTCCCCTCATATCTCCCAATACTTTTTGCGGGTGCTTTCACGTCCATCTGAGAGTTTTGACCTAGTCACTGAATGCTGCGGATTAATAAACTCCTATGAACATACTATAACTAGTGTAAACGTTTGAGAGATTACCCCAGCTCCACTTTAATTTTCCCAAAGAGCGTATTCCCAAACAAATCCAATTTATTAAAGCAAAGTGTAAAAAGAGAACAAATGGTGCACCGGGGTTAAATAAAATGTTACCCGATAGATTTAACTTTTAATAAGATTTCGCATACAAATCCAATTTGTGAGTTGGAATTGCCGATGGTTGACGGATTTTAATCTTGATCAGGGGAAAGAGCTCTATTTTCTAGCAGCAAACAACTTGAATCGAGGTAAATTTATTAGTCACGTTTAAAGATATTTGATACTGACCCGCCGATTTCTGTTAGATTATACTAACTAGAGATGAGACAACTTTAATGTCTTCCTCCGTCTTCTTCTCTCCTTGTTCGTCTTCTTCTCTTCCGCCTCCGCCTCCTTCTTCTTCTCTTCTTCTTCGTTTACTACTACTACTAGTACTACTAGTACTACTACTTCTACTACTACTACTACTACTACTACTACTACTACTACTATTACTACTACTACTACTACTACTACTACTACAACTACTTCTTCTTCTTCTTCTTCTTCTCCTCCTTCTATTGCTACTACTTCTTCTTCTTCTTCTGCTTCCTATTCTCCTCCTTTTTTCCTGCTCCACCACCTCCTGTTTCCTTTCTCCTCCTGCTCTTCTCCTTCTTCTCCTTCTCTTCTCTTAATATTAATAATAATAATAATAATAATAATAATAATAATAATAATAATAATAATAATAATAATAATAATAATAATAATAATAATGAAGAAGTCTTATATAGCGCGATACCCCAGCTCGGGGCTGGGCTCACCGCTCATAACATAGGATATATCTTTAAAACAAACATAAACAATATAACAAGGTATGCAAGCATTCACACCAACCGTAGTCGCAAAGGCATACAAAGGAACAACAACATATGCAATACACTACACATGCATAATAAAACAAAAAAGAAAAAAAATTAATACAATGGCATATTAGATAATAATAAGATTCACCATACAAATTTAAAATATAACTAAAAATTTGTTACATCTAACAATGGTTAATTAATTATACAATGATCGGATAAAAAAGACAAGACCCGCCTCCTCACAATTGCAGAAATAAAGTATTATCAATAAGGTAATGTAGAAACTAATGCAGAAATAATTAGATAACAAAGGTTAGATACTCATATATAAATGTACAGACTATTTACATGTTAAGCCATGGACGGCACCCCACCGGCATCCATCATGGGTCGTCATTACCACGTCACTACAAAGGTATTAACTTTTCATGTGTTCCCAACACTCTCTGGTTCCCAATCAAGACCTTTTATGATTTTCATTTGTAACAGTGTTCCTTCTCTAATGTTTTGAGGCTATTGCCTTTTCCCTTCCCTCCACCCCACCCCCACCTCCATCCCCTCTCCGTTTGCGGATGCTCTAGTTTTTATATAGCAGGTCTTTTCAAGCTCAAAAGCTGTTCAAGGCGCTGGCCGATACAGAGAATCTAACTCAAGCCGCCCGAGGCGCCCACTTGCAGTCTATGGGCGCATTGTCTGACGCCCAGACAACTGAACACAATCCTGGGCGACTGGGTATGTCAAGTAGAAGGGACTTGCTTCTTGCTGGGTATATTTGTGTACCAGGCACTCATCTATGAGCGTCAGGATCTTTAAAGTCCGTGCGATGGAATGCGTGCGCACACAGACTAGACCTCGGTTTATACTCTCATCTGAAGGAATAAGGGCGCAGTGTCTCAGGGTCATGGTGTTTTTTTCTTTTTTAATTTTATTTTTGTTTCATTTATTTTATTCATATTGAAACCATTTAGTTTAAACCATTTAGTTCAAACCATTACAATTTTAACAAATGATTTAATTTTGCAAGCAATCTTGTCGTAAACGGGTAGGTCTTATTCACAGGGGAAATTCACTAGGGCGGTTTAAGTTTGTTGGCAGTGTTGTGACTGGGCTTTAGCCTAACGCAGCAAAATAAAAGCAGGAATGAAAGGTCTTAAAACTATCTGCAAGCAAAAAAAAATTAAATTATTACATTATCAAAATCTGCTCAGCCATTGGTTTTAGATACAGCGCAAAACGATTTTAGAAAATGGTAACGCACAATAACATTGATCTTTGAGATCATACAAATACGAAGTATCTCATTTAGCAGTCGGTAAATTATCCACACAGTAAAAAAATAAGGAATTTCGGTTCAGTTATTCTTGAGAAACACTGTGCTTTGGGGAAGAAAAAAGTGAAAATTTGAGCGACCGACGGACAACTGACTGGCATGCGGACTGTTATTGAAGGATGATGACCCATGATTTAAAATACATGTATACCAAAGCTCAGCAAAATCGTTTAGCCATGTTTTGACATATTGAGCAAATAGTGACACAAAAAAACTCCAGTGAACTTGACGTTTGCGGTAGAGCCGATATGACGGCACAGGATGAAGACCGCTAACCGAAGTAGTGTCCCTATGAAGTGTGGTTAAAATCTGTTGAGCGGTTCTTGAGATATGGCATCCACCAGACCAATCGTCTATTTCAAAGTATTTCCCTAAAGTCTGGAAATACAAAAACAACTGAATTCCTCGCACTCTTTGTCAATCCCCAAAGCGATATATTAGTTTTGTTATTCACATGATAATACCGTCCTTTCAGTCCAAACTCACAATTTAAGCAACATGGATAAAATGATACAATTGTTTTTACTGACAATTTCAACTGCAGATACACCAACGACGACCCCAGATTGCACTTTTTTAATAGTGATTTTATGGTATTTCAACGGGTTAGTTTTCCAGATTTTGGTAGATATAGACAATCAGACAAATACAGTCTCCATTTTGTGTTCTTCTAATGAAATTTAGTTAATTTCTGATAAGTGTGTATGTATGTGTGTGTGTGTGTTTGTGTGTGCGTGTGTGTGTGAAGGTGGTGATGGAGGAGCAATCACTGCCTTTTTATACCTAGTTTTATCCTATTCTATCCTATCTCGTAACTCGGAGGTCGTAGGGGCACCACAGATGATCGTTTAACCAGCATACTCCATCTTTCCCTGTCCTCAGCAACCCCGATGGCTTCGCTCAGTGTCAAACCAGTCCATTCTCAAATGTTGTCCTCCCATCTCTTTTTCGGTCTCCCTCTTCTTCTACCTCCTTGCAGTGCTTGCACTGTGCCTTGCAGGATGGACTTTGCAAGACCTGATGATCTTGTGACGTGGCCATACCATCTTTCCGTTTTTTCACCACTGTGAGCAGGTCATCGTGTTGTCCAATGGCTTGTGTGATGGTCTGTCGGACTTCGTCGTTGGTGATGTGCTGGGTATAGGAAATGCCCAGAAGTCTTTATATATCGTAAATAATGTCCTTGTTGGCTTCTCTTCCAAATTTTTTGTTGTTTCTTTCATTCTTTGTTTCTGTTTCTCTATCTTTTTTTCTCTCTCACTCTCTCTTCTTTTTCTTCTTCTAAATCTCTTCTTTGTAGGTCGAGGGTTGAGAGATGGAATAGAGGGAGTTGATATAACGTTCAGAACTGATGACGATGATACTGCCCCTCTCTCCCGCCCCTTATTGGTCCCTCCACTCTTCCACTATAACCCGCAATGAGTTGCCTCCAATCTATATCGTCTTAATAGCATATAAAAGATACATTTGAAAAAAAAAAGTTATTTCTGGACTTGCATTATTATTATTAGCTCTTTCAGCTTCACTCGTTCTTAATTTAAAAATTCCTTTAACAAGAACTTTTTTTTGGGGGGGGTGGGGGGGCGGGGGGTAGAGGGTGGGGGCGGTAAATGATATCCTGATTATCTCTCTCTCTTTCTCTCTTTTTTAAAATTTATTTTTAAAGGTCTCTCCTATTTAAGATTTACAACGTCTCTACAGATCTCTTGTACGTAGTGTAACTATACGCACCCCACAGGCGCTTGTATCTGGACACGCGAGCGCCTGTGACGCACTCATGCTTTGCTTGTTGGATTTTTTTTTAAAGGAAAATAAAAGTCTTAGGATTGTCTAGGGGGAAAAGCCGTGTTCTTCATTGTAATCTTCACACACCACTGTTTGCTATCCCGTTTTATCATCTTCTTTCATACTGGTATCCACAGCGCAAACGTCCAATAAATTCGCTTTGCTTGCGGTATGTTTGCATTTCATTTTCGAGGTCGGAGAATTCCGGTGGTCGCACTCGATTTCGCAGTTTCCGGTGACGGTATAAAACTACCGGAAAGAGCAGACGGGAGTTTGCTCAAGTCAACACAGTGCATGTTCTTTTTCGTGACGTGGCGTCGCGCTTCTGCCCAATCAATGAGAGTTTAGCTCGTCTCGTGGTGACAAGCAGACTTTAATCAGTTTTCCATAAACCGGTAGCTAAACTTTTTAAATGTGTGATTCCGTCTAGTTTTGCTAGTGATAATTTAAAATAGAAAGCAATTAAAGAAGTAGGAACTATCAGACTAAAGGACGAATAAAAACAAACGAAAGGTACAATATCCACATAAACTGATCTACATTTTTTTAACGTCGGCAGGAAGACAGTAGGGAGAACTTAGTTGTCCCTGGTTTCTTGTAAATCAATCAATTTATTTATATCTGTTCACTAATTAAGTAATATTAAATTTAATTTAAAAAAATAGAAATAAATAAATTAATTAATTAAGAAGAAGAAGAAGAAGAAGAAGAAGAAGAAGAAGAAGAAGAAGAAGAAGAAGAAGAAGAAGAAGAAGAAGAAGAAGAAGAAGAAGGAATTTAAAAAAAAGAAGTCTTTATAACCATTTAACAATTCAACTCTTAACACTGAAATATCAACATCATAATTGTAAAAGTACATCGCGTACAATGATCACAGTTTTAACAAGTTTCATTAATTATTACACGATATAATAGATGCAATTTTCTGCATCAGTTCATTATCAGCTAATATGTTCTTTATATCATTATGCTCTCTAATAATAAAATCAATATTATTTTCTGTAAATAATTTGTTCAAAAACGGATAGTGTAATAACAGATGTTCAACATTCAAGGCGTTTAAATATACGCAATTGACATCTTTGGAAAATTTAGTTTTCCAAGAATTTAATTTTAACTTTTGTATAATTGTCGTTAAATACGTAGAGCTATACAAAATAATATTGTGCAAATGTTTAATAAAACCTTTTTCTGTTATGGATGTCAGTTCAAAGTAAGAGAGGCTAATGTTATGATTAACCTCAGTGGGTTTACTCGCACCAACTTTGGCTAGGTTACCGGCCAGTGTGAAGGAACCCAAAGAAGATCAACTGCAATATTTCTAATTTCCTGTAAGTAAATAGCACAAGAAGTTGCCAAATTTGCAGAACTGAACTTGTTGAACAAGTTGAAAACAAAGGGACTGGAGATTCAGAAGTTATATAGGATGTTGGGAGAACCAAGCCACGGCAAGTAAGACCAGATACAACACAGCTGGGTGGCCAGACGGTGAAGAATGGGGTCAGTTGGGTTTGTGACACCTTGATGTCTGTGACCGAGCTTGAGAAAACCAGCAGGCGGTTTGGTGTGGCTGGCAGTCTGAGCAATTTCCTGTATCCGCCCAACGTGTGCGGGCTCACCAACTTCCACCTTAGTTTTGTCTGTCCACTCTCACGTGTTTGCTTTTCATTTGAACCTGTATTTGAACACGTTGCATGGACATGAGTGTACTCTTCTCCATGAACCTCTCTGTCTGTCACTGCCTATCACTATACATCACTTATTCATAAACACCCTCCATCCCCCACTCACCCTTCGTGCCTTAAACAGCGAGGGAGTGGCCCAAAACTGCGAATATTGGGGTAGCGCTTTTCGCCCTTTCATTCACCATGAAGACTTACGCGTGTCATGGCATTTTATCATCAACATCATCATACGTCACCATTGATACGATTGTTTTTCCATTACACGCTTCCACCTTTTCATGCATTGATTGAACATAACTTTATTTTTGAATTCATCTGGCATCTAATATCTTTATATTAAACCAATCATTGCATTATGTTCTGTTTCGTCATCATAGCAAGGAAAGATCACTGACAACTTTCAATGCGTCAATTCGATTTGGAAATAGTATACACAGTCACTGTAAACATTTTGCATGCAGACGGAAAGCGATTTTAAAATAAGAGAATTCTGGTGCAAAAATATATATTATATTACTGAAAATCGCAAAAGAAAAAGTCGACTTCTATGAAGAAATTTTTAGATAATAAAACCAGCCGAGCAAACTACCCACAGAGATTTTCCGTCGTTAGGATTATTATCAAACACAAGATGATGCGGAATGGCTCCGGTGATTTTATTTGTTTGTTATGGTTGTCTAAAATCACATTGTTGTGAAAAGACGTTAAATTAAAATATTGAATTGAATTTAATTGGCTCCTTTTACGTTGTGCATATCCCTCCGCTTTTTATGTACAAGTTTGACCAAAGAAGAATGTTTGAAATGTACTCGTTAAAAACTATTATTAAAAATGAATAGGTCTGGGCGAAAAAAAATGTTTAACTTCTAAAAGTTGAGGAATTATTATTATTATAATTATAATAATGATAATAATAATAATAATAATAATAATAATAATAATAATTATTATTATTATTATTATTATTATTATTATTATTATTATATTTTTAAATTATTATTATTATTATTATTATTATTATTATTATTATTATTATTATTATTATTATTATTATTATTATTATTATTATTTATTAATTAATTTATTTTTTATGATCATTATTAATATTATTTTACATCTTGGAAACAGCCAGGAAGTTAATTTACAAGTTGTAAGAAATTTTGAAGTTTAATTTGTAAGTCAGTACATATATTGCGGGACTGACTTATTGCAAAGATGAATAGATGAATGGATAGATGGGTTGAGAAAGGGAGGGGTGGTGAGAAAGAGAAAATGTTTAGATATAACCTATTTATTTATGTAATTATTAGTACATACATAGCGCTTTTTTTAGCTCAAGAACTGCTCAAGGCGCTGGTCGATATAGAATCTAACTCAAGCTGCCCGAGTCGCCATCTTGCAACCTTTGGGCGTATTGTCGCTACCCGGACAACTGAGCACAATTTTGGGTGACCTGGAATGGGGGGCTGTATTTGTATAGCCGGCACTCACCCGTCTAGGCCATGAGAGTAAGGATCTTTGAAGTCCGTGCGATGGAATGCGTACTTGCACAGACTAGACCTCGGTTTACACTCCCATCAGAAGGAGTAACTAAACCAAAGAACTTTATCTAACCTAAACTAAATTTTTCATCCACCTGATAAAAATCACTACCTCTGTGTCTGTTGATTGACTATTGTCACCAACAACAACCACGAAAACACCCAACAACGCACAGCAGCTGGCCCACGTGTTCTCAAACAGATCTGCATACAGACTAAATGGCCCTCACGCAATGGTGATTTATCGAATACCTGCTGATCCATTGAGATATAAATAGATCGGGGATTGCCTCTCTCTCTATACGCAACAGTCATCTTCACACCTTTGTGGAATCTATGGTTTTAATTTTTTTTTGGGTTAAAAAAAAAGATGAAAAGATAAAGGTTTTGCTGTAACCTTTTGGTCGTTTGGGAAACAGGCGTTGGGGGGTTCCCCTTCATGAGGGCGGTGCCCATCTCCTTCTCCTCGCCGCCTTACCTTATCCGGTTCTAAAAGGAGTCAGGTACCCATTCACAGCCGAGGTGTGTTTTTTCCTGTTTCTTTCTTTGTGTCATTCAGTGGTTATATCCAAGTACTACTTGTCCAAGCTGGTAAACGGAACTGAAAGAAAGCTTAGCAGAACAGGCTATGCACTTGTTTTACCTTCGAGATATGACTCGGGCTACCCGGTCGATGGGCAAGCAATCCAGTAGAATCGGGCGCTGACCCGGGTAATAAATCGGGCTATCCCGGGCTGGCCCCCAGCTAAACTGTTCGGCTCAAAGCGGGCTAGATGGCGTCGGAGAAAAGCAACCAGTCAGCAGCTATCTGATGGCAACTTTTAACCTCTTCGTAGAAAAAAAACCACGTAATCTATTTTGATAGCTCGCTTCGCACTTAATTCATGGATATGACCTGATCACGTGGCGGCTTAGCCCAGTCACGTGGCGGCCTAGCCCGCAGAAATTGAAAACAAGCACTACTCAATTCCAGCGTGTGCACCAAAGCATCACGTTACTGCGCCACCATTAAGGCTATGGCTAGGCCATAAGTAACCAATGTTTGGAAAGGGGATTGGGCAAGCAATATCCAATAACGTGGAAATAACACTACTATGCAATACAAAGACAGCGTTGGGATTGTGTCAAACAAGAGAATGATACGCAATTGGAGGGCGAAAGACGAGCAGGCGAACGGACCGAGAGAAAGACATTTGGCTCGTTCTGATTCCCCGGCTATTTGAAATTATTATTTCCAGATATTATCTGAAAATGCAACAACAACAACAACAACAACAACAGCAAAAGAGAGAAGGCGAACCCATATGTCCATGCCAATGTTATGTGCTGAATCACTGCATGCCCAGACCGGGCAACGACACCTTGTGGGAAAATTCGGTGGTGGGAAAGTCTGCAGCCGATGACGGTGCCACCCTTGCTCTGTGAATAACTATCCCAATCCCCTTTGAAACTGCACCCGCTAGCCTCAACTAGGTTCTAGCGAAGAACAAACAAACGTCAGCATCGAAGAAAAATGTAAAACGAGAACAGTTTGTGATGTTTGGCTACCAAGCTTGCGAATGTGTTAGAATGGCTCCATTACATTCCGTTGTTATAAAGCCAGTGCATTTTTCTGCGCAATATGTTCTCGTGATGGTGGTACGGTTAGCTACAAAAAGTAGCTGTCCATACTGATATTGATGGTGATGGTATTGATGATGATGAGGAGGAGAAGGAGGAGGAGGAGGAAGAAGATGATGATGATGATGATGATGATGATGATGATGATGATGATGATGATGATGATGATGATGATGATGATGATGATGAGGAGGAGGAGGAGGAGGAGGAGGAGGATAAATGATGGATAGTCTCCAGCATATCATGTTGAGGTAGGGTCAACGCTCGCTTGAAACTCTATCAACAGCGTGTGACTCTCGTCTGGTTCGAGAATACTCCAGAAGGGCATGAAAGCTTGGATACTTTTATATATTATGGTTGAACTCAACAAGGACATTGCAACCACAGCGACAGGAAATAAAATAGAATGCCGATTTTATTCAGCCAAATGACATCACGCAGTAACCATTGCACATGCTGGCACACACTGGCAAAACACAAGCACACAAAAGGATTGGGGAAGAGGTAGGAGTGGAGAAAAGGCGGAGAGGGGAGGAAAGGCGAAGGTGGTGGGGGCTGGAAATGGAGAAGAGTGAATGCAACATTATACCTAGTCTGGTATTCAGCATAGTTGTGTGACATGGAGTTCTTCGCCCTACAAATCAGTATCATCATCATCATCATCATCATCATCATCATCATCATCATCATCATCATCATCATCATTATCATCATCATTATCATCATCATCATCGTCGTCATCGTCGTCGTCGTCGTCATCATCACTATCACTGCCATGTATGCACATCCTCAGCACCACTCAGTAATACAACCTGCACAGTCACTATCATAGTTATAACCACAAGCGCTTGTATCTGGACATGCGAGCGTCTAAGGCGGAGACGCGTCACAGGAATAGGCGCTCGCGTGTCCAGATACAAGCGCTTGTGTCATAGTCATTGATGGGCGCGGTTCCTTATCTTGTTGGTCAAACACGCATTGACCTTATGGAGTATTCTCATTGCGTACTTGATCGTGGACTGTTATTACCAGTAATAGTAAATTGTTGTTTTTTTTCTTTAAACGTTTTACGTTCTACAACGTTGTGTATTTAAGATTTAGCTAGCCGGCAATCCCCCTCCCCATTTTTCTCGCTCCCAACTGAAAGAATAAAAAAGTTTATAAACGCAACTATACCATTCCAAAATTGTTGCTGATCTTCGGTCCTCCCTCCCCTCATTTGGGGACGATCAGTCAAACTGCGGATTTCCATTCAACTTAAACACACAGACACAGGCGGACATAGATATACCAAGAAAGGTAACGGTCTAGACAAAAGGTGCAACATACAGGTCTTTTTTTTTGCTTTCTTCATTTCCAAGTGCTTCTCCATGAGTTTAAGGTGTTCAAATGTGTAGTACAAGCTGCATTTTTTAAAGTCTTGTTATCCTTACGCGCAAAGTCTCATCAGAGGAGGTTTGACTTTGATTGCTTTAAACTACACCGATTGCAGTCTATATGTACAATATGAGTAGTCAAAAAGACAGTATTGAGAAGTTCACATTAGGGAGAAGCCAATCGCAAATTGAAAACACCCCAGTTTCAATTTGCGACTGACTTCTTCCTAAAGTGAACCTCTCAATGGTATATCTTTATGACCAAGAGAATGGCTTTGAAAAAAGGTTTTAAGATAATTTTAAAATGTAATAATTTCTCTCAAAACAGCTAGCACCGTACAGCAGCCAATTTAGGAGCAAGGAATAAAACAAGCCAATGGAGCCAAGTTGCACTTAACATCAAGAAAGGTAATTATCCTGCTCTCGACGGTGGATAGTAGGTGCGACATACAGGCTTTCAATTCTATGTGCTTCCCATTTAGTATGTATGTGCTATTTGCTCTTATTTTTATTACTCAAATCTTTTCTTAGAGTTGCAACACCTTAGTTCGTCAACGTGTATAGAGACAATGTGCTTCTTGCATTCGTTTTATTGTCCCCAATCCCCTATTCTGAAAGTTTCAGCAAAACGTTTTGTCAACCTTTGTCAAGTTGTATTTATATGCAAAAAATATTGTGCTACCTGCTTTTAAGTTTACTATTTCAATCCCCTATTCTTAAGGTTAAAACAAAACTGTTCGTTACTCTTTTAGTTTGATCCTTTTGTTGATTGTTTAGTTCTGCTGCGACAATCTTCATTAATTCTTAACATTTATTTCCGTTCCATCAATCTTTGATTTTATGCTTGCAGAGATATTTGTTGCAAAAACATCTTCTTTAAATGTTGATTTTGCAGAAAAGTGTGGTTTAACATTGCAAAAAAAGGAAGAAGGAAAGAAAGAATTTAAAAAAAAAAGGCCATGAATGTTTTCTATTCATTTATTTTATTTCATTTTTATTAGTGTGTTGTGATGTGTTGTTTTCTTTTATTGATTATATTTCGTATAAATATTGTGTTGAAGGAAAATGGAAGAACGGGCAAGATGTCGCTAACAAATACAAAAATATCACGAGAAAGGTCTACAGGTAGTAAGGATAGGGTGGAGGAGGAAGCGAAAAGAGGAAGAGGAAGAGAAGGATAAGAACTTTTGACTAAAACTAGTAGGAATATGTTGAAAAGGTAGATGGGGATGGGGACATAAACATGATAAATGAATATTAATAAAAAGGTAAAGGTAAAGGTAGTCCCATAGCCTTGTGGCCGTAGGGGAGCGTGATGTTGGAGATCACACTTATCTTGGGCCAGCGTAATGAGGGTGATGCCCATCTCTCTCCCTCGCTGCTTTACCTTCCCCACCCCTTAAGAGAGTAGGTACTCAGTCACAGTTGAGTCAACTGGGGGCGTTGTTATTTGTCGCTTCACGTTTTGCGGTCACCCATCCAAGTGCTAACCGCACTGGACGGTGCTTAACTTGCGACACAGTAGCGAGTGCTCCAACCACTGCGCTATCCGACACTGCGCTAATAACGCAGGAAATAATTAGCTACATTTACAATACCATGCAATACAAGTGTAAACTTCACTTATTTTCTTCTTTCCACTCCCACTCATTCTTATTAGTGTTCCCTCGTGAGTCGTCAACTGCCATTCATCCGTCATTTCCTTTCAGATCAAGCACTTGGACATACAAATAAACAGTTCCACGCCGTTTAATGATGTTCAACATTTCACAATAGCAAAACATTGACGCCTACTATATAAAATACCAGGACAATTTATTCTACACAAAAGCTCCCAAACGTCTTTTTACTCCATCCCACTGTACCAGTCATTAGTTTTGTCTTTCCAGACTGCATAATTATGGGAACTCTTTGAAGTGTTCGGGAATCAGAAAGAGCCAAAAGTCAGTCTGTCAGTCAGAACTTTGCACGCCATATCTTAAGACCCATAGAACAGATTTTGACCAAACAACGTAAGAGCTTTAACTGGGTGAGTGGCAAGCCGCCCGTGCTCGCGTATTTGCTCTATTTCAAAGGTCGTGGTCGGTGGGGGTCAATTATTTGCTAAACACGCATTGCGTACTACTCTCCTAAATGTATGGCTGTTGTCCACTTTCATTCGTAAAAGGGTCGTTGCTGTAGTAGTGAAGTCTTCAAACTTTCAACAAAGAGATCCTACCGGGAGAACCAGGGCTCGCCTTGTTGGTAAGGCAGACTTTTGTTTTTACTGTATTCTGGTATTTATTTAATTTTTAATAAATGTATTTGTGATCTCTTTTACTCGAAATTTATTTAGAATTTAAAACTAATAATTATTTTCTTCTGTTTTGAAGGGGACGGGAGTGGTGCCCTGCTGCTGTTGTTTTTGTTGTTGTAATTGTTGTTGTGTTTTTGTGTTTATGTGCGAACAAAACAAAACAAAACAGATCACATCACCACTCAATACGGTTTGCAAATGGGTGTGATTGTCTGGACATACATTTGAATGGATTCCCATCTTGTTTGCCTTTGAGGGAGCCTACCCCCGCACATGAGGACAATTCGTGGTCAAGAACTGGATTTAGACGAAGAGTTCCTGAAATAGACCACAGCCTCTTTTTTTTCTGATTCCATTGCAGTGTATGTATCAGTGACTCTTCCCGTGCGCCGATTCGCTTTACATGAGTTCAACGTTTTGTAGACGCAAATACTCTGATGCACTCTACGTCACTGTTTATTATACGTCAAGAGGACAAATTGAGATGACACAGACCATGAACCCACTCATACAACTGGGTCGCAGAGTTGTTAGTAGTGTTTAGAGCTATAAATCAATCGTTCAACGATCAAGGCTGGGAGTTTCCGCGTGAAGATTTTTACAGCATTCTACAATGCAAAACTCGGTAACACGCCCCTACAACTTTAGTAAAGAAGATTGATTCTATCCACAGTGTTTTATCCGTAGTGTTCTTATCTTTACAGCCAGTGTGTGCAAAAGTGCGCTGCTCGTGGCGTGGGACAAATGGGAGTTGTATCGGATGCCCATTTATGGTCAAGCGTACGCTACGCATACTCGGACGCTCACGCAAGCACACACCCTGAAATTGGTGCCAGATTCCTTGTTGCGTAGGCTGAGAGCGGTTAAAAAAAAAAGAAAAAAGGCCCGTCCCACAAGACTAAGCGTGTTGTAATGAAACGTCATACAGACGGACCATGCGCAACAGCGTTCTGTGGCTTGTGTGGTCGCAGTCTGCAGAAATTAATCATCCCTAAAATAAAGTTTTAAACTCCCCGAAATTAATCACTATAGTTTTCCTCTCTCTCTCTCTCTCTCTCTCTCTCTCTCTCTCTCTCTCTCTCTCTCTCTCTCTCTCTCTCTCTCTCTCTCTCTCTCTCTCTCTCATATATAATCTCTCTCTCTCTACTGTAGACAGTGCACTCCTGAATGTTATTTGAAGTTCACATATTGGTCACTGTCTGCAAAAATGAATCAATTCAGAATCAAAGGTTTCAAACCCTGAAATATTTGATTGCGTAATAGCTTCCTGTACAGTTCCATATACCGTCCATCACCACTCTCCCCTTTACTTGTTTGGTTGTAGAAACGTGTTTATCATCATAATAATCATCATAATCATCATCATCATCATCATCATCATCATCATCATCATCATCATCATCATCATTCATCATTATTTTTAATTTACTTTCTCGCATAAGCTTATCTGGCTGCTTAACAATACAATGTATTATATCCTCACCAACCTTGGCTATTTTCTTTAAGTTTTCTCTTTTTCTTTTATTTTTCAGTTTTAATTGTGAGTGGATTCCTACACTTATAAAACTGCTTTTTCATCTCCGATAAACGAGATCACTCCACGACTATTGAAATACGCCACTGGAAGAAGAAGAAGAAGAAGAAGAAGAAGAAGAAGAAGAAGAAGAAGAAGAAGAAGAAGAAGAAGAAGAAGAAGAAGAAGAAGAAGAAGAAGAAGATGATGAATTTTAATTTCTGAAATTTTAGATTGACGAAATCCAATGCCATTATTGAAGGGAGGAAGAAAACCGGAGTACCCTGAGAAAACCCTCGGTGGCTTCAATAGTCTCGTTCGAAAGTCACATAAGTTCGCCCTTTGCGGAAATCGAACCCTCGACCTTCGACATAGGAAACCTGCGACTAACCAACTGCGCCACGAGACCTCCCTATTTAACTATGAATAACAGAATTCTTTGAAGTAATTTGCTTTTATCTAATTATTTATTAATGAATAATAGAATTCTTTAAAGTTTTAAAAGGTAGTTGGATGCTAGATCTATATTTGTTATCATGGAGCTAAAAAGCAGTACCACCTCCATGTAAACATTTACCTAACAATAATTTTCACCTTAGGACGAAACTGTCCATTAATTAGTTCTAACAACTGTGAATCCTTTTCAACTGCATCATAAGTGTATGGTAAGCTATACATGATCCTTATGTAATTTATGACTGAGACGGGTTTTATTATATCTATAACTTTATTTAGGATCTTACGCAGAAGATTACGTAGCAGTGTTGACTCAGTACAATTTTATCACTTGTTCTGTTGAGACAGCAATGCAAATGAGTGAATAATTAATAAAGAAAGAAAGAAAGAAAGAAATTAAGAAATAAACAAATATGATGACATTGTACTAATATATGTTAATATTTATCTGATGAAATCCACTACAAAAGTTCACTGGATTCATTTAAATCTTCGTGCCTGATTAGATATAGGCCTAAGTTTTATTTGCATCTAATGAAACAAAACTGATAGGACCACAATGACGCGACTTAATTCTTTTCTTGGTACTCGCTGCATCAGAAAAAGTAACTTGCTGAAATGTACGAATACTCGTACCTTAAGCAGTGGTCGAAAAGATACATCATCCTTATGCATAAAACAATAGAAGTACGGTTATCGCTCAACTGATAGGGCGGAGACGCAGAGCTTTGATGATGATGATGATGATGATGATGATGATGATGATGATGATGATGATGATGATGATGATGATGATGACGATGATGATTGTGACGGTGGGGTCTATAGATGCTGAGCTCTGCACAATGGAATGCTATTACACACTCGCCATTCGTCGGCGGAGATCAGCTAGTTAGATCGCCCTATGACTAATCTTAATGCTTGTATATTTTCGGGCCGGTCTGTGTCACGAACGGACCAGTTTACCCTGCTTACTTTACGATTTAGCCTTGTTTAGTCAATGTAATCTTAGAATGTTAATGTTCGGCTGCAGCAGACGATGGAAGTAATCAAGCGTAGCAATGATATACTGCCATTTACACACAGTGGTAGCTGACGGTAAGAGCGCAGGCAATGACATCATCGTAGCTACGTTAGGCGAGTCGATTACCAGCCAATGGGAACACAGTTTAGAATGGATTCAACCAGGTCTGGCTTATTCAAATAGAGAGATAGAACGGCAGTCGAGTAGGAAACGAGGAGCAGTAACCAGCTACACAGTTAGCAGTAAAATCTCTCCACTCATAGACCAGGAAGCAGGACTTGTGAATTTTAGAATTCAATCAAGTAGCCACGGGCCTGACTTTGTCAAACAGGTAAATGAACATACTTCTGTTTCATCGTGATATATTTATATTATTGTTGAAATTATGTTTGTAAAATTTGCTATGCATAGATTTGAATTGTTAATCCGAATTTGCCTTACCACGTGGAGAAGCTGAACACGTGTTAAGCACGACCGGTTTTGACGCCATGTTGTATACCTGACGGAACCACTGTTGTTTAACCTATATGTATGTTTGCAGACCAGTGGCTGTACCAGTGAATGTTTATAATATTAATTCTGTATGTGTATAGTTAGCCACGATTTATATTTATGTATGTATAGGAAATTAGATTCCAGTGGACCACGGACGTAGCAGAATGTTCGTCGCTTATGTATAGAGATGTGGAGCTATCACTGAGGGCTACTTTGGCTTTCAGTGAGACGCTCTGCACAGACCTATTATTCAGGGTTGTGCAGAATTTCGTCTCATATGTTACAGACGAGCAGGCGAGATATACCGTGCGCCCAACTCCACAGGAAAACCAAGTTTTCAATCAACAGAAAAGAAGAGTTGGCTGTTTAGCCTCTACAGCACAGGACTGAGAGAGCAACCCTGGAAAACCCTCTCCAAGACAACACAGAGTGTCAAGGAACCAAACTACACGACGACCCAGCGTGTACCAGAAGCTACCACAACTCAGGGCTTCAAACACACCACACTGAAGTTAAGTGCCTAGGAAACAGTGCACTAAAACTGATAGCAAAAGGACCACAGTAGTCCACTCTACAGAAACTATAGTAAAGAGGACCACAGTAGTCCAATCTTCATGAACGCTAGTAGCCAGTGCCCTAGGATGAGAAAATAGCTGCCTAGACTATCAGCGATCGAATTATTTGCATTGAATTATGACTTTTTAAGGTAGATTAGTACATCGAAGATCTTGTATAGAGTAGAAGAAATAAATGTGTGATTTTAACTGTTATCAAGTGGCTGGACTACATATGATTCATAGCCGTGTGAAAGCTAGTGTGACAGTAATCTTCTACCATTTTTCTATCTATCTCTGTACCCCAGCCTTAACACAGACCGAGCTAAATAAATAAATGTATTAAAGTAATTCACAGGGTGACTCCCTAGCGGTTCCCATAGAATAAAGCGTGAGGGTTACAGCATTCCATTGTGCAGAGCCCAACAACAAATAAACCCCACGTTACAGTCTGTGTGAGGATGGGGTTACAGAAATAGGGAGAAAAGTGTAAAAGATTCACTGACACACTAGCTCTCGCACGGCTATGAATCATAGGTAGTCCAGCCACTTGTTAACAGTAAATATCACACATTTATTTCCTTTACTCTATACTCAATTATCTAAGCACTACATTAACTTAAATGTCCAAAACGTAATATAACTAGGATTAAATTAACAGTCCAAAATTCACATCGAGTAGTTCGATCTTTGATGGATCTATTCTGCTACTGTTCGCAATACTTGCTACTGTGTCATGCCTGGGCTTTTCGTTCCTTTTGGCCTAATGTTCTCTTTTCCGGAAGAGTGGACTACCGCACAGTCCCTATAAATCAGTGTTCGTGCACTTGTTCTATGGCACTTAACTGGAACGTCGAGGTGTGGTGCTGCTTTCTCCTCGTCTCGGTTGTTGACTACTGAGCTATCGGAGGCTCAGTGCTCGCTGCTCAGTTGCAGGCCGCGTGTCCGGGTTGACTCTCAGTGGGGTCTATCTCCTGCCGCGGACCAAGCTGCTTGTCTGCAAAACATAAGACGAGTTTCTGCAACGCTTTGCTTACAAAGGGTGTGCAGAGCGTCTCACTGTTGGCAGAAACATCCCTCAGCGAGATCGCCTCCACTTATACAGATAAGAGACGAACAATCTTCTAAGTCCGTAGTCCACTGGAATCTCCAACATAATTCATATATATATATATAATTATATACATCATGGCTAAAATAAACACAGGGAGAAGTAATTAATAATATACACCTTATCAGGTACAGCCACTCGTCTGCAATAATACCGATATGAGAAACAACAGTTGGTCAGCTGGGGCTACCTCCTGGTGTCGAAAACCAGTCGCATGGGTCAGCCATGTGGTCAAGCAAAGTTTTACTAACATTCACAATTATAAAACGTGGCAAGACTTCGCAAGCATAATCCAATAATAATATCAATAAATCGTGGTGAAACAAAAGATCGATCATTTACCTTTTTGACAAGGTCAGGCTATGGCTATACTGGGATGAATGGATTTCACCCGTCACCTGCGTAGTCTTCTGAGAGAGAACTTTCAGCGCGTCCTTCCCTCTCGGGTGATGTTTAAACAAAAGCTGACCTACCTTAACGATGTGGCAAGCTAAAGCCCGCGATATTCCATAAGCCTTAGCGTCCTCGCATGGGTTGAAGGATATAGGTCAGCTGGATGATGTCACGGCATACCTAGAGAAAATTTTCCACACATATACTTAGAACAAACCTAACTTTTGTCATCTGCTAGGTCTCGAATTTAAAGGCCAAGTTACAAAGGCCAAAGACGGATGAACTTTTAGAGGCGTGAAGCCTTACTACAGTGCCCAAACTAGCCTCTTGTGACAACGATGATGATGACCTTTGCTGTGTTTTTTTTTTGTTATGTCGGTTGTTGGTGCTGTTGCTGTTTTTACGATTGCTGAAAAAGTTATGTTTGATGAAACAGTATTGTTGTTGTTGTTATTATTGTTGTTCTTGAAACAGTATATATAGCTTTGCGGCCTTGACCTCAGAATGAAATCTGTGCAGTTGAATAACCAGAGGTAAAGGTCCGGGTTCAACACCCAACCAAACTGAGTTACCATTGAAAGGTTTCATAGAGGTAGATGAAGTACGGTAAGGTCTTAGGGTTTGGGCTAAGGTTACAGTTCAAATTCAATGTTAGGTCTAATGGTACCAAACCCAAACACTAATCCTGTAACCTTAACCCTAATCAAATGTAGGTTTAATATTTAGTTTACTTCTACAGTGGGCAGAATAGGGCCAGAACATTTAGCATGTCTTCGTGCTGCTTCTCGACGGTGACGGAGATTTTTCACACTGGGGACTAAAAAAAACCGGAAAACGATGCTTAACGTCCTATTGCACTGGGGACTACTGTTTGTTTGTATGTAGATTATAGTCACACGACACTTTCGCATATAGGTGACTACTGGACCGATTTATACTGACACCAGCGGGCCAGTTGTTGGTAAAGGGGAAAATAATATGATCACACGTTGACCAATCCGGGATTCGAACCAGCGACCTTTCGGTTACTAGCAAGACGCTCTTACCAACTGAGCTACCCGGCCCCACGGGGACTACTTTTTGTAACGACTCTTTTATATGTTGGTGAGCTCCCTCCACCGCACCGCCCCATTTCACCTTCCTTCCCCTCTTCGCCGCAACTACATGTTGAAACCACCACAATTCTGCCAAAAATAGCACGTGCGGGTCAAGCTTAAAAAAAACAAAAAAACCAAGCCTACACTAAGGTTACTCGGTTGTCCGGGACGTTGGACAGTGTGCTTGATGCAGCAAGTTGTCGTCTTCAGCGGCTCCAGTTTGGTCGTGTTTTCGGCCAGTCCTTTGAGCAGCTCTCTGAACTTGCAAGTGATAACTATGAAAGTTTACAATTCATTTCATACGAGGAGCTATGCTGGAACCCTGCACGACAGGTCATTTCCGAGAAACGTCGTAAAACATACCGCAAGTCATATGACGAAGTCGTTCAGCAGTATCAATTTCTTCATAACTCATTTAAATGTGTTGCTAAGGCACGTTCGCTTTCTGAACACACTCACGCACCGAATGGAAGACGTTAAAATTCAGATTACAGCTCTCATGTTTAGAAACATACCTTTCTTTTCAAGACTCTCTCTTCTTCTATTCCCCCCCCCCTTCCCCTCATCTACTCCCCCAACTCTCGTTCTACCGCCATCTCTCTACAACATGAAAACTCGGCCAGTATTCTTGTTTGGTACTTATCTCCCCTAGGCATCTATGCGCCCCGTACTCTCTCCCCTTTATTTCCAGTTCTACCCGTAAACCTACGATTACGTTCAAACTGCTATCAACACAGAATACAAAGCAATAAAGAAAGAAAAAAAGGAAAAGAACAAAAAGAAGAAATAACATTTTAAAAAAAAAGAAAGAAAGAAGAAACAAACAAAGAAATAAACCAACAAACAAACAATTCCAGGTGATTAGCTACATCACACACCACACTGCAAGATCCTGTCGGTTTCTAACTAATCCGAACAGGCAGAAAATGAGAAGTATTGCTAATTAATTTAACTGATTACCTATAGGCCATGTTGGATCCTGGGTTAGCTGGATATTTCTCACTTCATCATTGGTATCGTACAAGAATCTGATGAAAATTGAGTGTGATTACTTTATTTTACCCAAACCAAGTGAATATCGTCATTAGCATCATGTACACGGATCTGGAATAATGTTTTACAAGCAGAAATCAAGACTAAGCGACTTCTTTATAGGCGGCACTCTCTCCTTCAACATTAAGCAGTATAAGCCTACGTGTACATTGGTAAACAATGCTAGGCAGCGAACACCACTGTTTAACAAGGTATGTAAATTTCCATTTGAACAATGTTATAGTTTTAAGAAGCAGAAGCGGCGTGTGAAGAATTTTCTTAGCCTCGTATGAGGCCGGTGGAAAATGTTTCAACTTAATTTAATTAGAAATTGTAAACATAGTGGACTTTTATCAGATCCTTGCACGCCACAAATGCAATTACTTAGCATTAACAGTTCTCTGGAGTCTTTAACTGTTGCCTACGTCCAATTTCAATTGTCCTCCAGAGCCTCGCTTTCGCTTCCATCCAGTCACGTGCACTGCTTTCGCGAGGGGCAGATAATTATCATGTGAATGACAGGCTTCGAGTTACTACCCTCCGCATTAGGAAGCGAATGCAAAACGAAGCCATTTTCTGCAAAACCTCATTAACCACATAATCCCTCTGTATTTTCTCACAGCTCGTCGACTTCTTTTCTTTCTTCTCGTTCCCTCCCATGGAGTGCTTTGCTCTTAACGACGTCTGCCATCACGCTAAATAATGATAGACTGCCTGTGCCTACAAATGACGACAACGACCAGATAAGAAACTCAGAAGTAGATATTACACTAATTTGACCTACGTATGTGTATGATTGTGATATATATATATATATATATATATATATATATATATATATATATATATATATATATATATATATATATATATATATATATATATATATATATATATATATATATATATATATATATATATATATATATATATATATATATATATATCCATGTAGCGGGTGGTCGTGGAGTAGGTATACAAGAGGTAGGTCTATGAAAAGCAAGGGCGGGGTGAAGAATAACATACACAGGAAAAACACGTTCATGAGAAGATGGCAGAAATTAAGTAGATCAGGAAGTAGCTGATCAGTCTTCACGTAGGTATTTCATAAACAGGTGGGTTTTCAAAGCAGATTTGAAGGCGGGCAAAGTGGATAGATCGCGAAGGGACTTTGGTAGAGAATTCCAAACGGTAGGACCGGCGAATGAGAAAGACCGTTTCGGAATGTTTCCAGGCGTCTGCGCGGCACAGCAACGTGACCGGCGTCAGTAGGGCGAAGCGTTCTGACCGGCTGGTACATGGACAACAAGTCAGATAGATACGATGGCGCAAGGTCATGGAGGCTGCGGTATTGCATCGCAATCTTGTACTCGATTCTTGCGCGAACCGGAAGCCAGTGAAGATTTCTCAAGAGAGGCTATGCATGATCAAATTTACGTTCGGCGTTATTTTGTGCCCTTTGAAGCTGTCAAATAGTGTATCAGGAAGACCGACAAAAAGCGAGTTGCAATAGATAGAACAAAGGCAGAAAATAGGGTTTTTTTGTGGCTTCCACGGACAAAAAAGGTCTGATGTGACTTATTCTCCGAATTTCAAGGAAGATGGCTCTACAAACTGAACTGATGTGTTGCTTTATGGAGAGAGACCTGTCAAGAAACACCCCAAGATTTCTGACAGATTGCGAGAAGTTGATCTCAGTACCAGACAACGCGATGGAGGTGGAATTAAAAATGATCTTGAGGTTGTGTTCGTTAGCTATATGGATGATTTCTGTTTTGTCGTCATTCATTTTGAGTGTATTTGTGTTCACCCATGATTTTGCTGACTCTATTGTTTTCTGGATGAAATCAAGAATGATTGGGAATTGGGATGTGGGAGAACATTTTTGAAGTTGGGTATCGTCAGCAAACATATGGTATTTCATCTGAAACTGGATAATGATTGAGCTCAAAGGCTGGTTATAGATGGTGAACAAACCCGGACCCAAAACTGAGCCTTGTGGAACACCGTAGGTCAAAGTGGTCGGTTTCGAACTGAGACCCTTAACAACTACGGTCTGGTGCGACCGATGAGGTAGGACTGGAACCACCGCATGACTGTGCCGGACAGACCGAATGTGACATGCAGTCTTTTCAGTAGTATGTGGTCCAGCATATCAAATGCGGTCGACAGATACAGCATGGACAGGTTCGACACATGACCTCGATCACAGGCGGACAACAGACCGTTTACCACGCGCAACAGAGCCGTCTTCGTCGAATGATGTTGTCGGTACGCGGACTGGAATGGTTCTAAGAGGTCGGATCTTTCTAGATGAGCAAGTAATTGATTGATTGATTGATTTATTGTTGCTTTAGGTCCAGCGGACTCTTCCGAGCCAAATCAGGACCGGACAACCCCCGATCCGCATAAAAGATCTGCTGAAACAACCCTAGTGGGAAAATTGAATGCCCTCCACCGGCCAGTCACTTTACAATAAAGACATCCCACGCAGGGGACGGCTGAGGGTTTACCTCAACTACGCGAACCCCCGGTTACAAAAACAAAATAGAATACAAACATCATTATAAATTATCAACAAAACACATACATATAAAATGCCTACATTGCTAAATACTAACATCATAGGAAGCCCTAAAGACCACTTAGCAAAAAGCGTCCAACACTCCCAAGCTGATCCAACAGACCTCATACACAAACAAGGAGTCTTGTCCAGGAAGAGTTTTCAAGAAAAAAGGTAGGTCACTGATCCAGCGAAGAAGGAGATAGTATAGCAGAGTGATAGGACAGAGCAGGAATGGGAAAGAGTAAATGAGGAAGATAGCAACAGTGGGAATTTAAAGCACTAAATTTCCAGAAAGTGGGGATACTATTTATACTGAAACCCCCGGCACTCCAACGGGGGTACTGTTGCCGCAGTGAATCTGCCATGCCTACAAAGGCAAGACAGGTTTTCAACTGGGGCTTTCACTGTTCCCTTTATAGGTTAGAACAATCTACAGTGGCAAGATTGCTCATGACCCCAAGGGGTAGCAAGTAATTGAAGGAGGACCACTTTTTCCAGGGATTTGGAGAGGACAGGGAGATTGGACACTGGGCGGTGGTTCTTTAAAACGTTTGGATCTAGATTTGGTTTCTTCAACAAGGGAGAGACTTAAAGGAGGATGGCACACCACAACTATACAAGGACTGGTTAACAATGTCCGTGGTAATTTAATAATTATTATAATTAAAATGTTGGTCCAACATGAAGACTGGCAGTGCGATTTCTTCATCATCGCCGCGACCATCATCATCATCATCATCATCATCATCATCATCATCATCATCGTCGTCGTCGTCGTCGTCGTCGTCCTAGTCGATATCGTTATCAAAATTCCAAAAATACTCATTACATAGTAAACCGCACAGTCTCTCAGGTCACGCAGTGTGCTTCCTACCCATCCTTCACCCCCCCCTTCACCCCCTCCTCATCCCCACCCTTTCCCCTCCTTTCCCATCCCTTGACCTGAAATTCAAACTTTCAGGCTTTTAAAAATCTAACGTTATTTCTGCGCCCTCTCTGTTCCTGCTGTGTGTGTGTGTGTGCGTATGTGGTGCGTGTGTGTGTGTGTGTGTGTGTGTGTGTGTGTGTGTGTGTGTGTGTGTGTGCATTTTAAATATGTATCCCTTTTGTGGTTTTCACTCATTGTAAGAGTGTAATAGTTTTCTTTTTGTTTTGAAACACGCATTGAGCTGATTTTAGGAAGTGCGCTTTATAAATGTTTAGTAGTTGTAGTAGTATCCTTGGCTCCCATCCCATCCCCCAAACTCTCAGTAATCAGCAAGAGACAGAGAGAGAGAGAGAGAGAGAGAGAGAGAGAGAGAGAGAGAGAGAGAGAGAGAGAGAGAGAGAGAGAGAGAGAGAGAGAGAGAGAGAGAGAGAGAGAGAGAGAGAGAGAGAGAGAGAGAGAGAGAGAGAATTGTGGTCTAAGGGAAACAACTTGAAGACAAAGGAAGTTGTTTTTTTTTTATACCATATTGTGGTCTAAGGGAAATAAGTCGGAGAAAGAGAGAGAGAGAGAGAGAGAGGGAGAGAGAGAGAGAGAGAGAGAGAGAGAGAGAGAGAGTTGTGGTCTAAGGGAAATAACTTGAAGTGAAAGAAAGATTACATAAACATTTTTTTGGTGTAAGGGAAATAACTTGGAACGAGAGAGAGAGAGAGAGAGAGAGAGAGAGAGAGAGAGAGAGAGTTTATTCGACTATGAAAATTACCTAGAAATTAGCCTTTCGGCTATACAAACATAGTAAATTTAAAAGAATAACATGTACAACCAAAAGTAAATGGTGCAACACATAAACTATAATAAAACAACTACTATCCCACACCCCAAACTTCTTACACTCCCACACACAACATTACATTACATTACATGATTATTGCTTTAGGTCCAGCGGACTCTTCCGAGCCAAATCAGGACCGGACAACCCTTGATCCGCATAAAAGATCTGCCGAAACAACCCTAGTGGTAAAACTGAAAGCTCGACCAGCCAGTCACTTTACAATAAAGACATCCCACGCAGGGGACGCTGAGGCTGTACTCTATAATTTATCGAACCCCCATTTACAAAAACAAAATAGATTACAAACATCATTATAAATTATCAACAAAACACATACATATAAAATGCCTACATTGCTAAATAATAACATCATAGGAAGCCCTAGTGACCACCTGGCAGAAAGCGTCCAATATTCCCAAGCTGATCCAACAGACCTCATACACAAATAAGGAGTCTTGTCCCGGAAGAGTTTTCAAGAAAAAAGATAGTTGACTGGTCTAGCGAAGAAGAAGATAGTATAGAACAGAGCAGGAATGAGAAAGAGCAAATGAGAATGACAGCGACAGTGGGAATTTATAGCACTAAATTTCCAGGAAGTGGGGATACTATTTATACTGAAACCCCCGGCAACCCAAGGGGGACCCACACACAACGCCTTCACGCACAAACACCAGCCACAGGCGTACAACACATGCGCTCATGTACAGACATGATCATCACATGCTAAGCCAAATCATACAACAGGAGAGAGGGTCAGTCGTAACGTTTAACATTTCAAAAACATATTAAACATAAATTGAAGTACTAGTATTTTACAAATATTTGGGTGTTCCCATTTTTTCAAATTCTTTTTCCTTCTGCGAGAGAAAAAGGCGTTCAAAATCAACTTTCGTTTCTTTTCTAGTGGTTCTGATATCAGTACGACTTATGTTAATCTGTTTTAAAAAAATTTATTCAACAAATCTTATGGTGTTTAGGCGAACTAACTCTCGTGCTCTCGACTAAAATTGAAGTCGTTAAACATGCGAAGACTAATAGTTTGTATTAAGCATAATATATTAACTTTCATAGCATTATCGCCTGCATTTTTTATACAAAGAATATAGGAGTGGCTACAAAATGTGGAATTTTAAATGTACCATTCCTGTGATGAATGCTAATGTTTGCGACAATCATCCAGCGATGCGGGTCTAATTATAGAAAGTTGTCGTTTATGCCGACTCGATGAAAGGCCGACTTCCTACTTACGTCTGTATGTCCTACTGCACATTTTTATCATGCTGTTGACTGTATTGGTGATCTTATTTCAGTTGTTACTTGAATTAACAGTAATTGATTTGATAATTAGTTGTGACGTTTTGTGCTTCCAATTAGATTGGTCGCAATCAGGTGAAATGATTGTCTACTTAGTTAAGACGTTCAACTTAAAGTTGGTTATACTATAGCAAAGGAAAAGCATCTGGCAAAAGTCGAAAGAAGCGAAAAGCAATCCAAAATGTTTTTATCGGTATGCTTCTGACAAAACCAAGCGTAGAGAGACTGTCTCTAATTTATTAAAGTGCGACGGCACACTGACGAAGACAGACCCAGAGAAAGCAGTGACCCTAAATCATGAGTTTTTGCTAGTTTGTTTACACTGGAACTGGAAGATGAAAAAAATGTGCCAGACTTTGACTGTGATATGAATTTATAACTGGATAACATTAATGTTTGTAAAGAGCAGATGAGTAAGGCCCTGTTGCAGTTGAAAGTTAGCCAGTCACTGGGACAAGATGAAATGAATCCTCGGGTGCTGAAAGAACTAGCGAATGAATTGGCTTTGCCTCTCAAGTTACTTTTTGATAGATCCCTGAGGGATGGCATGATACCTGATGAGTGGAAGAAGGCAGAGGTTAAACCGATCTTTAAGAAAGGTGACAAAAGTTCTTCGGGTAATTATTACCCTGTTAGCCTCACCTTGGTTGTCTGTAACTTTTGTAAGGTATTTGAGGGATTCGTTAGAGATGCACTGTGCTCTCACTGAGACGAGAATGGCCTTATACACAATGACCAGTTTGGCTTTTACAGGGCTAGGTCATTATTCACTCAATTGTTGGTGACAATAAATGACTGGATGTCCTTCTCGATGCATGCATCCCAGTCGACACAGTATATCTTGATCTTAGGAAGGCATTTGATACTGTTTCACATCTCAGACTTTTATAGAAACTAAAAGGTTATGACATAAGTGGCAGCCCATTTGCATGGATTAGGAGTTTTCTGACTGACAGGACTCAGTAGGTGACTGTTAACAGTAACAGTTTTGACAGAATAAGTGTTACAAGCAGCGTCCCACAGGAGAGGGGTGGAGTGGCACGGTGGCCTAATGGTAGAGCTTTGGCTTGCGGATCTGAACGTCCCGGGTTCGAGCCCAGGCCGGGGCATTGTGTTATGTTCTTGGGAAAGACACTTTACTCCCGTTTCCTACTCCTTCGGATGAGAGTATAAACCGAGGTCTAGTCTGTGTCGCATACATTCCATCATAACGGACTGTAAAGATCCTGACGCTCATGTCCTAATGGGTGAGTGCCGGTGACAAGAACACACCCAGCATGCACCTTGGCTGTGCACGCCAAAAGTTGTGGAATTATTTTTCTCGAATACGGGGTATCCACAGTATTACAAAGAATAATAAGAAGAAGAGAGCATGTTGGGGCTGACATTATTTATATATTTTATAAATGACATGCCAGAGAAGGTACAGTGTGACATAAAGATATTTGCTGATGACACAAATGCATATGCAGAAGTTGATGAAAGTGAGGAGTCTTTGGTGAAAATGCAGAAATGCATCATTGACAAGTTGGTTGAATGGATGGAAACATGGCTACTTGTTGAATTTCTCAGTTTGAGATCAATAAAGTTATATTGTATTGTATTGTATTGTATTGTACTTAAATTTATTAGTGAAAAATGTAAGGTGTTGCATCTGGGCAAAAATAATCCCCAGCATGAATATTTTAGGAGTGATGGTAAAGAAAGGTGTAAAAGATTGAGACCACTGGTGCCGAGAGAGATCTTGGAGCGATAGTGGATACAGAGCTCAGCTTTGAGAATCACATTGAGAGTACTGTTAAGAAAACCCAAAAAATAGCAGCCCTGCTTGTAAGAATCATAAGTAATAAATCCAAGGATATCATGCCCCCCCCCTCCCCCCCGCCCCCCCCCCCCTCATTATTTAAGGCTCTTACACGGCCCATCTTGGAGTACGCTCACCCTGTCTGGTGTCCATACTTGAGGAAGCATGTTGACTTCATCGAGGGTGTCCAGCACAGATTCACCAGGAAGATATGTGGAATGTCAGGACTCTCCTACGAAGAGAGATTGAAATCACTGAGGTTGCCAAGTTTAGAGTATAGGAGAGAGCGGGGTGATTTATTATAAATTTTTTAAATTGTGCACAATTTTGAATGATCCTTAAACCACATCTTCTCTTTTAAATTTTAATGATGTTGGTATAACATGAGGTCACAAATTTAAACTTACTAAAACTTTTAATAATATTTGTAAATTTAAGAAGTATTTTAGTAATAGATTTGTAACCCCTTGGAATAACCTGACTGCCCAGGCTATGGTAGTATGGATGCTAAATCACTCAATGCGTTCAAGAACTGTATAGACAAGTCATTTTAGGATAGCATCTTCTCCACCAAATTGGAGTCTAAAAGGTTCTAAATTGGTAGGCACTGAGGCCAGGGGTCTAGGTCTTGAGACCCTCATCAAGATCTAATATGAGGGTCAAAGGCTGTTAGCCTATAGATATGCCAAACTATGCTATGCTATTGCTATGCTATGGTCAATAAATATGGTAGTACTTGGCCTACGCATACGCAGCATGGTCTTCGAGGTTCCTTATTTGAGAAGGGACTTCGAAGCCTCTGTATGGTCCACTTATTATCAGTACAGAGAGAAATACTGATCATAATTATTCTACCTCGATTTATATGGATAGAGTATAGAGAGAGGAGACTTCTGTGCTTGTGTTCTACGTAGTACTAGTACACTGTCTAGACTCTAGACGAATAAGTAATATTTTGGTTGTTGTTCTCATTGTTGTAATCTTCCCATGGGGCATGTGAAAGCTGAAAACTAGTTTTACCACACTTTTTTTTTTTCAGTATAGAATGCTATTTTACTTTTAGTGGTACACAGTTTGCACTCAATATGTTCCAGACAGGTTATTAAAGGATATCATCTACTCCACCATTTTAGAGTCTAAAAGGTTCTAAATTGGTAGGCGCTGAGGCAGGGGCCTGGGTCTTGAGACCCTCATCAAGATTTAATATGAGCCTATATTCTATGCTATGGCGTAAGTTTGTTGTATACCTTCTTGAAAGCACCTGATAAATACTTCAACGTTGCAGGAAACGGCTGAAAGTGAAACAAGGATCGAGTGTGATTTTCCACAGCGTGACCCCATCAGTTGTACGTGAGTAATGCCACCCACGCGCCGACTGACTTACACTCGTTGTACACCACCCTACCTCATGATCAGCACATGCGATAAAGCTAGCCGATCTGCTGCAACGTCAGGGGATGGTGTTGCTGTTCCACTGCACTCTGCCAGTACATCCACAGCCACCACTGACGGTGCAGTGCCAGGCCAGACTGTTGGATCCAAGCACCATTGTTGCCGTATGCTGCAGGGACTTCAGGAGCTGCGAAACAATGATACACTTTGCGACTATAGTCTCTTTGCTCAGGGCAAGGTGAGTTTGATTGCTTGTTTACTTTTAGTTTTGAGTGTGTCTAAACAACATGTTTGCTGTAAGGAAGGAGGGATGACATGGTTAGCTTGCGGATTTTAATAATAGTTTTCAGTCACTTGTCATTGTTTCACGTTGAGGTGAATCTGAACAGACTTTGAATTGAAGTTTTGTCATAAAGTGAAGAAAAAAAAGCACAACTTATTTCTGAAAATAACAGCCTTTGAGTGGGAAAAGCGCTATATGTAAGTACCATTAAATATAAAATATAAATAAATTAATTCAACATGTTAGCATTTTTGACTCGCATGCAGATTGGGTATAGGAAATGCCCAGAAGTCTTCTGTAGCACCTCATCTCCATGCTTTGTATTCTTCGTTGGAGATCTGCTGTGAGGGTCCATGCTTCGCAAGCATATAGGAAGATGGAGATGACAAGGGAGCGCAGCAGTCTTATTTTGGAATGTAGACTGATGGTCCTGTCTTTCCAAATGGGCTTCAACCTTGTCAGGGCAGCAGTTGTTTGTGCGATCCTGGAGAGGACTTCCTGTCGGGACCCATTGTCTGATACAATGGCTCCTAAATATTTGAAGCTATGCACTGTGTTGAGGGATTGGCCTTGGACTTTGATGTCCGTATTGATGCCATTGGTGTTGTTGGTCATCATTTTGGTCTTCTCTGCACTTATTTCCATTCCATAGGCTCTGTAGGTGGTGTCAAGCTTCTGTATATGTATGTGTTCATATTTTATAAAGATGTTTACATCTTTTTTTGTGTGTGTAAACAGGATGCATTTATTGTAAAGGGATTGATTGGTGGAGTGCCTTCAGTGCTACCATTAACGTTGTTTCAGAAGATCTTTTATACGGATCATGGATGAGCCCTCTTTCAAACAAGTTGTGGTCCTGATTCTGCTCTTTGCAGTCCGCTGGACCCTATAAACAATTACAAATTAACTAACTAACAATGTTAAATATTGTGAGTTCCATAGGGAGCATGCGAGTCATGTGGGCTTTGCCCTCCTAATTTAAAAATACTAATGACATTGTTGTGCTTCATTTCAGGAAATCAAAGTGCACAAGGCAGCCATGGCAGCATGCAGTGATTACTTTCGCGTCATGCTGACTGGCAGTATGCGTGAGAGTAGAGAACAGTTTGTTGACCTCAAAGGTGTCACAGCTGGAGGACTACAGGTAACATCTTGCTTTCAACTTTATTTAGAATGACTGAAAGATTTGTATCCAAAGGGGTACATTAAAAAAAATCATTTCAAAATATATCTGTGCGATAGACCTGGGCTGTTTTTTTCTGATTCATTTAAAATTAGTTTCTGATGTCAGGGCTTCCGATGACGCACATATGTGCGTCACTGACCCTTTAAAGCCTTACAGGACGCACTAAAACTTCTAACTGGAAGTCCGTGGGACGCACTAACCCACGCCGATCAAAATCAGACTATAGCCTCGCGAGCAGCCAGTGCCAGCCACGAAACGAAAAGAATGCGATTCAGTACAAACATCACAGGATTTAGAAATAATAAAGTCTGGAAACACATCACAGCTGTCTTTTGTCATTTTTCAACTTCAACCTCAATGTGATTGTTAGACTGCTAACTTTTATACCCCTCACTCTTTCTCTAGTGGGACCCTCTGACATCACTTGGGGACTCCCTAAAATTCTCAAGAGGGGGTCCCTGAGACCCTCTATGTTAGAAAGTAATAGGAAGCCCTGTGATGTAATCAAAAACTTAAAAAGGCATGTTGTGACATTTTATATTTTGAAATATACCTTTTATGACATTCCACCTTTTAATAATGGTCTTCATGGCCATCACTGCATTGCTATTATTGATACTTACATAAATGTATAACTGAGGTGTAATGTTGATCTTGATACCATGTGCAGGTGGTAGTGGATTTTGTGTACACTGGTGTGTTAGCACTGACAGTAGAAAATGTGGAGGAGGTACTTTCAGCAGCTACCCACCTCCAAGTCAGTGTGGCTGTGGAGCTGTGCAGTCAGTACCTAGAAACAGCCATCAACGTGGATAACTGTGTGGACATTCTGAACTTGGCTGAACTATATTCCCTCGCTAGCATGGCCAACCGAGCTCGCCAGTACATTCTGGAAAATTTTGAGGTATTTTTCGTGTTTTTAATTTCATGAACTGTTTTTTTTTAATTTTAAATCTGCGTTCTTGTTAGTTATACAGAGGTGCCAACCAGTACGGATTGACCGTATTTAATTCCGGCGAAGTGAATTAAATACGGAAATACGGTAGCTTTTATAAATATACGGAGGAAAAGTTGCCGATCGTTTATCTTTGCCAGCGGTGCTTCTGTACCGGTTTCTGGTCTCATAATAGTACTCCTGCACTCACTGAACGTCGCTGTGTTCAACAAGCTGATTTTCATGGTGATTTTAGAGTAAAACAAGTGTGGTGTTCAACAAGCTGATTTTTATCGTGATTTTAGAGGATTGAAAATAGCCTTCTGTTTCAGAGGGAAACCTGTCGTTACTTTATAGTGTCATAGGCTAGGTTTTGCGAGAAAAAAAATACTGACAAGTGTTAAAAAATACTGACAAACGGGTCCGGAAATACTGACAAGAAGATTAGGGGGTTGGCACCTCTGGTTATATCACGTTTTAATTTATTTTTATATTTATAATTGTTTTAGGTTGTAATATCATTTTAGAGGGTATAGTTTTGTGTGATTGTAACTACATTTTTTTAACCTGTTCTGTATTTCTTTTTTTTTTATTACAAGTTGTTTGTTAATTGTGTTTTGTATTTTTCTGATTGGTTGTTTTTGTAGAACTGTCATACAGTAACATACTAGAGATGGATGGCTGTTTGTCATTTGCTTTTGCTTTCTATGTCACTTCTTGGACTCGAGAGTGTAGTTGTGAGCAACTGCAACGAACATTTTGTAACCTGTTTAGGTGGTGGCTGACTCAGAGCAGTATTTCAAGTTAACGTCAAGGCAGATGGCCTCCATGTTGGCAGAAAACAGTTTGCGTGTCAACTCGGAATACCGCCTGTTTGAGCTGGTTCTCAAGTGGATCAAGAACGATCGGGATGGGAGGCAACCTTACATGGCCTCTTTAATGAGCAATGTACGCCTTCCTTTGCTGACTGGAGAAGAGCTGGTGGAGAAGGTAACCCTAAACCTCATGGTAAAAATGGAAATGTGTAATTTTGTGCAGTGGAGATCAGATCATTTTAGGCAGCTTGGAACTAAGAATGGACCTGGATATAAATTATAAATAGGATTGTTGGACAAATTCTATGCACAGCCAAGACCACGGTATTGCTAGAAAATATCTAAACATTATTGGAGTATAAATAACTAAACATTATTGGAGTATTAACTGATTTGAAATCGTTCCACCTTTTAATATATTAAGTATTTTTAAAACGATGGCAAACAACAAATGATACTAAGGCAGAGCTTGAAAGTAAGCAGAATTTGATTAATTATAAGCAAACTTGAAATTACCTGATCTTCACTGTAGCTGCTTTTGTTGTTTTATACAAAAACTTTTAACCATCACTCTGGTGTCATAACATTGCTTGCATTGAAGAAAGAAATGGTTCCATGTTCAGTTTTTTTTTTAAACAATGCATGTCAGTCTTGAAAATTTGTAAATCCATTGAAAAACTTGTAAATCCATGGTCAGTGTCCTCTTCATTGAATATGGTGGTGGCGAGGGGTCCTTTTTTTCAGATATGTTCTAAGAAAAATGACTGCAATAAAAAAATAACCACATGAATTGTATACCGCAACTTTTGTCATGACAATCTGCTAATGGGTTAATCTCCGATGCAGGAATAAGACTCATTATGACTATGAGCTTTCATGAGTCAGAGCTTATTCTAGGACGCGGGATGCGCGGGATCACGCACAAAAAGTTTTTTTCCCGCAAAGAAATTTGATGAGCGCGTTCGCGATCCCGCGGAGATTGGAAATATCCCGCTACATGTCTTGATTGAAGCGGGCTTTACTGTGACGTTTCTGTCATCTGCTAGGGCGTAGCGGAAACTGGAGTTAAACGGAAGTTGCTCTCTTGTATATGCGATGTGTCTCAAATTTTCATTGGCCGATGCTATTCTTTTTGACCAATCACCTTTCTTCTGAGTGTGGCATCGATGAACCTGACCGGTTGGAACTGGTTTACAATCAGAATCAGAATGGCTTCGAAAAAGCGTACGCTTTTTGACTTCGAATTCCGTGGAGGAACTGTTTTCCCATGACTGATCTTCTAAAATAGCAGAGTTTTTATGCAACAGTTGTGAAAGCAAGGTTACAGATACCAGTTTGGGATATATTTTGTCTGCGATTTGTGTGTACTTATTGTTTGGAGAGAATGCGACACTTGACTGTCTCACAGTTTATCGGGGAACATCACGGGAGAAAACAGATATGGATATTTGTTTGTGTGTACACCCTATAAATGCCGAGAAGACGCCCCCACTGTTTTGGTCAGAGGGGGGCCTAATCCCCCCCTTTTTTTCAAGGAAGGGGGGCCTGCCCCCATATTTTCAAAATCTTAGAATAAGCTCTGTGAGTGCAGAAGGAAAGGACACAAAGTAAATAATTCTGATTCAGAATAGAGTAACATTCCAAACAATGGTCCTCGGAGCGATTATAATGGTAATAATAATAATCTATAGTATTTTTATAATATAATGCACAATTTAAAACAATTGAACTCTCATGTCCTTCCTATCCTATCCTATCCCGTAACTCGGAAGTTCATTGGGGCACCACAGAACATAGTTTAACCAGTTGAACCAGGTCCATTTTTCTCTGTCCTCAGCAACCCTCATGGTTTCGCTCAGTGTTAAGCCAGTCCATTCTCGAATGTTGTCCTCCACCTCTTTTTCTGTCTCCCTCTTTTTCTACCTCCTTGCACTGTTCCTTGCAGGTTGGTATTTGCAAGGTCTGATGTTCTGGTGACATGGCCATACCATCGGAGTTTCCGTTTCTTCACCACTGTGAGCATGTCATCATGTGGTCCAAAGGCTTGTGTGATGGTCTGTCGGACTTTGTCATTGGTGATGTGCTGAGTATAGGAAGTGCCCAGAAGTCTTCAGTAGCACCTCATCTCCATGCTTTGTATTCTTCATTGTAGATCTGCTGTGAGGGTCCATGTTTCGCAAGCGTATAGGATGCTGGAGATGACAAGGGAGAGCAGCATCCTTACCTTGGAATGTAGACTGATGATCCTGTCTTTCCAAATGGGCTTCAACCTTATCAGGGCATCAGTTGTTTGTTTGATCCTGGAGAGGACTTCCTGTCGGGATCCATTGTCTGATACAATGGCTCCTAAATATTTGAAGCTATGCACTGTGTTGGGGGATTGGCCTTGTTTGATGTCCGTGTTGAAGCCATTGGTGTTGTTGGTCATCATTTTGGTCTTCTCTGCACTTATTTCCATTCCATAGGCTCTGAAAATGGTGTCAAGCCTCTGTACCAGCTGATCTGCAAAGGCTTCTGACATGATGCGCTCTAGGAAGATGTTGAAGATTGTTGGAGAGAGTAGGCATCCTTTATGCACACCGATTTTTGTTCTGAACCAGTTTCTGATGGTGCTGTTGTGGAGGACTGCACTGGTAGCCTTGTCATACAGGCTTTTGATGACTTCAATAATTTTAGGGCTGATGTTATACACTCTCATGGTTGCCCACAGAGCTGCATGCCAGACTTGGTCAAAAGCTTTCTTGAAGTCTACAAACACATGATAAAGATGTTGTTGATGCTGTAGGTATTTATCGCAGATTATTCTGATGTTGAAAATCTATTCAGTGGTACTTCGTCCTGCCCTGAATCCTGCTTGTTCTTCAGCTATGATTTGTTCAGCTTGGGGTTTCAACCTGTTGAGTATTATTTTCAGAAGGATTTTGCTTGGATGGCTGATGGGGCGATAATTTTCACACTCCTGAAGGTTACCCTTTTTGGGAAGAGTGATAACAAGAGTCTGGGTCCATGGGGTAGGCCACTTCACACTCTGCCAGAACTTGTTATAGATAATGGTGAGGGCGTTAGTCATTGCTTCTCCTCCTATTTGAAGCAATGGTGTTTTGTCCACTCTTGCGGACTTCCCTTTCTTCAGTGATTGCACTGCTGCCTCAACTTCTTCTTGGAGAATTGGGAGGATTTCTTCTCTTAGTTCTGGGGACATGCTAGAAATGACGGGTCTCCGTTTGGTGTGTTGTTGTACTTGTAAAGGTCAGAGCAGTACTCTGTCCATCTATTCAAGACTTATAGTTCTTCTGTAAGTCCTTTCAGTGATTGCACTGCTGCCTCAACTTCTTCTTGGAGATTTGAGAGGATTTCTTGTTCTTCTGTGTTCTGGGGACATGCTTGAACTGATGGGTCTCCATTTGGTGTGTAGTTGTAAAGGTCAGAGCAGTACCCTGTCTATCTATCCAAGACTTCTTGTTCTTCTGTAAGGCATATGCCAGACTTGCTTCAGATGGTGGAGACCTTGGGCTTTTAACACTTGTCAGCCGCTTCACAGTTTGGTAGGTCTTTTTGCTGTTGGTCTTGTTCAGACTGTTCTCTATTTCCTGGCATTGATTTTCTATCCAGTTCTCCTTTGCTGTGCGCATGCCTTTTCAGATGTCATTGTTGATTTTTCCGTAGGCATCAAAGAGAGAGAGCACCTACCGAACTGTCATGTGTCTTACACGTACTCACAAGTACACAGCTTCATACATGCATCCAATTTAATGTCATACATAGACTGCAAGGCTAATTGCAACATAAGTAGGAATAAAATTAGGGGTACAATAGATATATAATATAGATTTGTGGAATGTCACATTGTTTTTGCATCCCCCTTTGGAGAAACGGGAATATCTGTATAAATAGTATCCCCACATTGTGGAAATTTAGTGCTTTAAATTACAACGGTTTCTATCATTTTTAATTCTTTCTCGCTACTAAGCTGTTCTATCAATCTACTATCTTCTTCGCAAGAACAGTCACCTACATTTTCTCTTGAAAACTCTCCCAAAACTCCTCATTTGTGTATGGGGTCTGTTGGGTCAGCTTGGGGATTTTGGACCCTTTTTTCAAATGGTCACTATTTATGGCTTGTTTATTTTAGCAACGTAGGCATTTTTTAGGTATGTGTTTTGTTAAAATTTTATAATGTTTTTATTATATTTTGTTTTTGTAAACGTGGATTCAATAAATTAGAGTAAAGCCTCAGTGTCCCTTGCATGGGATTCATTTATTGTAGGGTGGCCAGCTGGTGCCTTCAGTGTTACCATTAGAGTTGTTACATCAGATCTTTTCTATGAATCAGTTGTGAGTCCTCTTTCAATTAAGATGTGGTCCTGTCACCTCTTTGCAGTTTGCTGGACCCTACAAACAATGACTAACTAACTATAACCTTTCAGGCTGGGAAGGCTAAACCATTAATGTACATGTCAGAATTGATAACGAAAGGCATTGGGAGAAAGTAATTCCCTGTAGTCCTATCCTTCGTTACGCGGTCATGTTGACAATGCAGAATAACAGGGTTGGATGATGATGTAGTGTCTGAGCTGAGGGAAATTTTAATAATTTTTCAACTAGAACCCAAATGAAGGTCTTGTGTAAAACTATTGTGATATATATGTTGGTTGTTCCTATCCTATCCTATCCCGTAACTCAGAAGTCATTGGGGTACTACAGATCGTTTAACCAGCGTTTTCCGTCCTCAACAACTCTGATGGCTTCACTCAGTGTCAAGCCAGTCCATTCTCAAATGTTGTCCTCCCACCTCTTTTTCGGTCTCCCTCTTCTTCTACCTTCTTGCACTGTTCCTTGCAGGATGGTCTTTGCATGGCCTGATGATCTGGTGACGTGGCCGTAACATGGGAGTTTCCGTTTCTTCACCACTGTGAGCAGGTCATCGTGTTGTCCAATGGCTTGTGTGATGGTCTGTTGGACTTCGTCATTGGTGATGTGCTGGAAATGCCCTGAAGTCTTCAGTAGCACCTCATCTCCATGCTTCGTATTCTTCGTTGTAGATCTGCTGTGAGTGGCCATGTTTCGCAAGCATATAGGATGCTGGAGATGACAAGGGAGCGCAGCATCCTTACCTTGGAATGTAGACTGATGGGCTTGTCTTTCCAAATGGGCTTCAACCTTGTCAGGGCAGCAGTTGTTTGTGCGATCCTGGAGAGGACTTCCTGTCGGGACGCATTGTCTGATACAATGGCTCCTAAACATTTGAAGCTATGCAGTGTGTGGAGGGATTGACCTTGGACAGATGTCATTGGTGTTGTTAGTCATCATTTTTTTGGTCTTCTCTGCACATTTCCATTCCATAGGTTATGGAGGTGGTGTCAAGCCTCTGTACAGCTGTTCAAGTTCTTGTTGCTCACCAGCCAATTCATCAATGCCATCCGCAAAACGGAGGTTGGAGATTGTTCTATTCCCTATGCTGAATGTGCCTTTGTGATCTGCAAGGGCATCAGACATGATGCGCTCTAGGTAGATGTTGAAGAGTGTTGGAGAGAGTAGGCATCCTTGACGCACACCGATTGTTGTTCTGAACCAGTTTCCGATGGCGCTGTTATGGAGGACTGCACTGGTAGCCTTGTCATACAGGCTTTTGATTACTTCAATAATTTTAGGGCTGATGTTGTACACTCTAATGATTGCCCACAGAGCTGCATGCCAGACTCCGTCAAACCCTTTCTTGAAGTCTACGAACACATGGTATAGATGTTGTTAATGCTGTAGGTATTTCTCGCAGATTATTCTGAGGTTGAAAATCTGTTTAATGGTACTTCGCCCTGCCCTGAATCCTGGTTGTTCTTCAGCCATGATTTGTACAGCTTGGGGTTTCAACCTGTTGAGTATTATTTTCAGGAAGACCTTGCTGGGATGGCTAATGAGGCTGATGGTGCGGTAATATTCACACTCCTGAAGGTTACCTTTTTTGGAAGAGTGATGACAAGCGACTGGGTCCATGATGTAGGCTAGGCCACTCTCCACTCTGCCAGATCTTGTTGGTTGTGCAAAGAGTTCATATCCATTTGTATGTGAAATGACCAACTGACCCTCAGATCATGTTAGTAATGCAAGTAAACTGTAAAGTGTTGCTTTTTACACATGTCTGGTCACACTTGTTACCTAATGTAAAATAAATTATGTGTATTTTGTCTTTCCTGCAGGTAAGCCGTATTGGTGAGATGAAAGACATCCCTGAGTGTACAGCATTGCTGACAGAAGCCAAAGACTACCACATAGTGGTCAGCAAGCAGCCGTTACTACAAAGCGCCCGTACCCAGGTCCGCTCTGATATGCAGTCCTTAGTCATGTGCCATGCTCAGAACCTGGAATCCTACACCTTCCGCACACAGAGGCAGGGCTTTCTGAGAGACGCTACAATCCCTCTTTACAATCCTAGTGTGGTGGTAGTGGACAATTTTATGTACGCCTGTGGTGGGAAATACGATAGCACCGAGAACAATGAAATAGCCACCGCACGGTGTTTCCGCTATGATCCACGGTTTGATTCATGGTTTGAGCTAACGTCCATGACGGAGGCCAGGAAAGACTTTGTGGTTGTGGCGCTGGGTGGTAAACTGTACGCTGTGGGTGGACAGGATGAGAACATGGTCATGTGCACAGTGGAGTGTTTTACTATAGCCACCAATGACTGGGAGATGCGCGCCTCCATCTCTAACTCCTGCTATGGACATGCTGGTGCTGTGTGTGGTGGCAAAATTTACATATCTGGCGGCCAAAGGTTCTCTGGCTGCAGCAGTAATGTGGTCTGCTACACTGCTGAAGCGGATGTCTGGGAGGACAGAGCCTCCATGCTTCATGGACGCTGCAACCATGCTATGGTGGAGGTAACAGCACTTTACCATCACTTTCCTTTTGTTGATGCTGGAAGAGGAGAGAAGCCACTAAATATTTGGTGCATAATGAGGCTATATTATATGAAGTTATTTTGACGTGATTCCATAAATTGTCTTTGAATTGTCTTGTTGAGAACAAAATTGATTTAAGCACCTGTGCGAAACTTCAGTTTTAAGCATTTTCAAATTTACGAGAAACTTTGTCTAATATTTTTAGTGAGAAAATATTTGCAGAGCTTTTTTCGGCTTGATCTTTAGTATGTGATGGTGGTGAAAACTTGTATAGCACATGTTTATAGAAACGTTTATGTTCAAGGCGCTTGTTGTTGACTTCAGGTTGGTGAAAAGCTGTATGTGGTTGGAGGCAACATTGAAGACAGCTATGGCTTTCCTGTGCCCATTATCACCATTGAGCGTTACAGTCCTGAAGCTGACCAGTGGACGCTCTGTCAGAGCACGTGCAATATTAGAGAAGCAGGCGCTGCTGTTCTAGGGGGCAAGGTAAGCGTTTGGTTGCCATTGTTTCTATACAAGATTCATTGCACACTACTCAATACTGTTTTGAGAAGATTTCAGCCTGGTTGAATATTTGGATGGGTAAAGTTCAAACATTCAAGAAAAGTTAAATATAACATAACAATCGCCCTAGATGACTCTGAATGGACCTGGCTCTCTTGAGAACCTGGAAAGATAAAGCAGCAATGGAGAGAAAATGGGCAGTGCATTCACAAAGCTAGCTCTGAGAAAAAGAAGAGTAAAATATTACAGGAAAACTTTTACCTTTATTATTACTATAAAATAGAGATTCTGTATTCATGCATGCTAACAATTTTGTAACTGTACAAATTATCCTTTAGCAGAGCCAGCCCTTGTGTAAATGAATCAGCCAAACTAAAAGTCCCCCAGAATATTCACTTGCCTGTTAATAAAGTTCACAAAAAAGGAAACTGAAATATATCTGCCCATTATCAGGGTCAGTGCACAAATCGGTGAAACATGACAAAGTATCATCAGTGAAGGAATTAGAAAAACAAAGTCGCCCATTTGGCGACAGGACGAGACCTTTGAGTGTAATATTATTATTGCATTGACATTGCCATTGGTAAGTGATTTTATCAAAAATAAATAAGGCATGAAGACATTGCTTCAACATTATTAAGATCACCTGCAAAGGCTGTATAGAAAGTACTATCTATGCCTTACAGTACAAATCACTTGCTTGATTTCTGTGTGCAGATCTATGTGGTAGGTGGCATCAATGGAGAACATTATTACTCCGATCTCTTACAGACCTTTGACCCTGCCAAAGATGAAGTGAGATTGGTTGAAAAGTTTCCAACTCGTGTCTATGGGCGAGCATGCTGCATCTTAACATTAAACCAATATGTTTGAGATGCCATGTGGCAAATTCTAAAGACAGATCCATTGTTCTGTGCATGAGATAATTTCCCAAAGCCTGGTTTGTTGAACATAGGGGAAAACCCATGATGATAATTGATAGCATTATAATATTCAGATGGTTGTATGTGATGGCAATCTTTTTTTTCTTTTTTTTAAAGCAGGAACTATTTATTTTATTTATTAAATAATCATATAGAATAAGTTTAAATTTACTGTTACACTATACATTTGAAACCATTTGACAGTCTGCATTTTGACTCTATTTGATGCAGCATTACAGTGTTGTTAGTGTTTTTTTAATTGAAGCAGCAGCTAGTAAAAGAGTTTAGGATTTTGTATAATGTATACACGACTGTATATAGGGATTGTCTAGCACTTATTTATATTGTCGACCATGCCAGTACTTTATTCCATAATTATTTGATAATCTGTATATACATTTAAAGAAACTGCATTAAAAATACTGCTTGCCATTTTCAAAATTTTTATTGTTATTTTTCAGTGATTCTGACAGTTATTCTAGCAGCACTACAACTGAATTGTCATTAGACCTCAACTAAAATATTAAACTTATTTTTCTAGAAAAGCACAAAACCTAGCTAAAGAAAAGCAAAGTAATAATGACATGATAAATTATGTGATTGGCACATTCTTCTGTTTAACGTCCATGTAGGTAACAGTACTGTTCTTAGGAAACCTCTTGTTAGCCTATGTTGAGGTGGAACGCTACGAGTCCTTATGTCTCCGTTCTTGCAATAAGTTCTAGTCAAAATTTTAGACATTTATAATTGTAATATATTACTAGTAATGTTGATCATTTATAGTGTGTGTATATATATATATATATAAATTAATTACACATACTGTACCATGACTCAACAAGTGCAATGTTTTGGCGTTGCTAGGTGATAGTGCCCTTTTAGCGGAAGCTGGCAAAATCCAATCAAACATAGAGTTGCTTCCCTTGCACCAAACCGTCCCGTGTCCCACGTGCTACAATACGCGTCTAAGCGCTCACGGCAAAGGACAGCACACCTCATTCCTTTTTTGGCACTTGGTTAGAGTGGTTGTGCCTACTGTAGCTCTTTTTGCTGGCTTACTCCGTTCGCCCGGTAGTTCGTTGTCGCTACTGCCGGCGGAGTTGTAAGGTTTTCTTTATGGTTTATTTTCCTGTTATCCTGTTACCGCAGCGGTTCGTCGAGTTCCACCCCGTCGCTGCGTGTCTCTACTTCGTCGACCGTTCCCGCTAGTTGGGTCGGTTTACGGTCCATTCTGTTGCTGTTAGCGCAGCGCCCGCTACGATCGGGGTTTTCTTCCGTCCCCTCTTCTGCCGTCTTACGACTGCTTTGCTTCGTTGGCTTCGCTATTTGTCCCCTCCTGCGCCCCCTTCTTCGTGGTCCTCTGCCTTTCAGGTCAGTATAGGCTGTGGTAGGGAGGTGGGGAGTGGTGGTAGTGAGGTGAGGGGGGCTCCTTGGTCTTGCCAGAAGTGACCTTGGGGCCGTTTCTGGCCAAGGTTACGGCCAGAAACGTATAAGTGGTCGCCCTAGTTTAGGACCACATCATATTTTCCAGCAGGGACGCTCCGGCACGGCCGGGCCAGCTACTTGCTGAAGCCGTTCCCTTCTGTTTCCTACGGGATTCAGACCGGGTCGGGACTTCTGGCTCATATAAGTGGTCGCCCTAGTTTAGGACCACATCAATTTCCGGCGGGGACGCCCCGGCACGGCCGGATACGCTCCCTGCCGAAGCCTTCCCTTCTGTTTCCTGCGGGATTCAGTCCGGGTCGGGCCTTTGGGCTAATGTCAAGCTTGGGACATATTCAACACTGCACGCAGTGTTTCGTCCTGCGGCGACAGGGGGTGTGGCTTCCGGTTCGTCCGGTTTGTCCCTCACCCCCTCGGTCCAGCCCCCATTGCTCTCCACTTCCGCTTGCGGTCGTGGGGCGGGGGCTCTGGTTTCCGGTACGGGGGGTACGGTACACCCGTCACCCTCTTCCGGTTTGTTTTCTCCCTCTCATCCTCCTTTGTACTCCACTTCCGCTTGTGGGGTGGGGGCTCTGGTTTCCGGTACGGGGGGTACGGTGCACCCGTCACCCTCTTTTCCGGTTTGGATTCTCCCTCTCATCCTCCTTTGTACTCCACTTCCGCTTGCGGTCGTGGGGTGGGGGCTCTGGTTTCCGGTACGGGGGGTACGGTACACCCGTCACCCTCTTCCGGTTTGGTTTCTCCCTCTCATCCTCCTTTGTACTCCACTTCCGCTTCCGGTCGTGGGGCGGGGGCTCTGGTTTCCGGTACGGGGGGTACGGTGCACCCGTCACCCTCTTTTCCGGTTTGGATTCTCCCTCTCATCCTCCTTTGTACTCCACTTCCGCTTGCGGTCGTGGGGTGGGGGCTCTGGTTTCCGGTACGGGGGGTACGGTACACCCGTCACCCTCTTCCGGTTTGGTTTCTCCCTCTCATCCTCCTTTGTACTCCACTTCCGCTTGCGGTCGTGGGGTGGGGGCTCTGGGTTCCGGTACGGGGGGTACGGTACACCCGTCACCCTCTTCCGGTTTGGTTTCTCCCTCTCGTCCTCCTTTGTACTCCACTTCCGCTTGCGGTCGTGGGGCGGGGGCTCCGGTTTCCGGATCGGGGGGTACGGTTTGCCCGTGGCCCCCTTCCGTTTCTGGTTTGAGTCAAGCCTTCCCTGTTCACCCTCCGACCTCTGTCACTTCCGGTTTCGGTTGTGGGTCGGGGGTGCTGGTTTCCGGGGCTGTTGGTTCGGTTTTTTCGTTACCTTCCTCCGGATTACATGCGAACGCCGCTTTGCCTTTGTGCGCGCCGCCTTCTGGTGGGGGTGGGGCACTCTTGGTTCCTCCTACCCTAGTTTCTGTTTGCTCGGGTGCTGGAGCTTTGTATCCGGCTCTTAACCCTGAGGCTCTTTTATAGAGGCGGTTCAACACGCTGCGGCTTTTTGTCCTCAGGTGATGGAGGAGGTTTCGGTACCCCTACCTCACCTCCATTCCTTCCTAGGCGGGACTCTTGCTTCTGCCGAGTCTGATGAGGCTTGCCTTGTATTCAGGGAGTCTCCTAGTGTTAACGGTTTTGTGGATTGGGCCTTCTCTACGGTTAGAGGACTTTAGAGGGCGAGGCCTCTTCCTCTTCGTTTGAGGAAGTCCCTCGGTTCCCTAGAGCTTCCGCTGTGGGCTCTTTTGTTGAGTTCGTCTTCTTCGACCGGTGTTCCCGGGAAGTTCCTCTCCCGGTCGTTTCTTCCGAGGTATTCGCTCCCGGTTTCCCAGGATGATCTCGCTCTTTTGAGGGGCCTCAAGCCTTTACCTCCTTCGTCGATCCCTGTTCCAGTCGGTGGTCTGGCACGGATAGAGGTGGCTATTGTTAGGTCCCTTGAGTTTATTTCTCTCGCTGACGCGCTATCTGCTGCGCTGTCTTCTGCTTTGCCTTCTGGGCATGTATTCTGCGTCGAGGGTTCGTTGATTTCGGTGAGGTCCTTGTTGCAGGCTCTCTGTACCTCCATCGTTCGGGTTGCGAATCGCAGGCTTTTGCCTATGTCAACCTGCTTCTTGCGCGTCGTGACGCTTTTCTTCAGTCAGCGTCTCCGTTGCCTCCGCTCTTGTCCTCTTCGCTTCGGGTGGGACCCTTGGTGCCCGACTCTCTGTTTGGTCCTTACGTTCGCTCAGCTGTTCGTGAGGAGTCGGAGCGGTCCCACTCGGATGGTTTCGCCTTCTGGGCTCGGGACTCTCCTTCGGCCCCGTCTTTCTTTCCTGACAGTTGTCGAGGTCGCTCGGTCCGTGATCCCTCTCCTCGGGGTGGGCAGTGTGGTACTTCCTCTTCCCGTCGCATGGTTGAGGTACGCCGTTGGCGTTTACGCAGTGGCGCGTTTTTCTCTATCCCTGCCTGTCCACCCCTAGGTGCTCTTCCCTTCCGGGCTGGTGGCTTGGCTCGTCAGTTTCTTGCTGGGTCATAGCCCTTTTCCAGAAGGGCGCTATAGAGGGGGTCCTTTGCCCTCACTCCCGGGGTTTTACGGCCGCCTTTTCGTTGTTCCCCGAAGGCTTCCGGCGGTTGGCGCCCGGTGGTCGATTTTTCTGACGCCTATTTCCATGTGTCTGTTCATCCTCTTCACAGGCGTTGGATGCGTTTTCGTCTGGAGGGATGGGGTTTTTCTTTCGAGGCCCTTCCCTTTGATTTGTCTCTCAGTCCTTGGGTTTTAACAAGGATTGTCAAAAGAAGAACTCGCTGCCGTAGTCCTCGGACTCGGGGTGCGGTTCTCTGCTTATCTTGTTGACTGGTTGGTCAAGGCTAGTTCTCACGATCTCTGTCTGGTGCACATCAGGCTCGTTCTCCTTTGGACTCGGCGCTTGGGGTTCTCTGTGAGCCCTCTCAAGTCTGAGTTGTCTCCATCTCGGGTTTTCAACTACCTGGGAATGTCGTTCGACACTCGCGATTGGTCGGTCTGCCCTTTGGCTCGTCGGGTGCAGAAGCTTCAGTCCCTTCTGCTACTTTTGGGGAGTCAGGTTATCGTTTCAGCCAGATGTCTGGGCGTCTTTGGTCGGTTGGGGTGCGCTTACGGGCAGCCTTTCAGCTCTCGGGTTTTGGTCTCCGGACCAGCTGTCTTGGCATTTTCGTCGCCTGGAGATGGAAACCGTTTGCCTGGCTCTTCATCGTTTTCTTCCCTCCCTGCCTCGGGGCCTTTTGCTCGTTCGCTCCGTCAGTTCCTCTGTGGTTTCTCTCTTCTACCACTCCGGGGTTACCCATTCCCCTGCTCTCTCCATGATGGTGGAGAGCCTCCTTTTGTGGTTAGCTGATTTCGGTTATACGCTTGTGGCCAAGCATGTCTGCGGCTCTGTCAATGTCTTAGCCGCTCTTCTGGATCGCCCTCATTGTGTGGTCCACACGGTTTGGACGCTGTCCCTCTCTGTTCTTCATCCAGTTTGGGCGGAGTGGTTTAATCCACTGATCGATCTTTTTGCCACTTGTTACTCTTCCAGGCTACCCCTGTTTGTGTCGCCGGTCCCAGATTGTCTGGCTGGGGCGGTTGTCGCGTTGTCCATTTCTTGGGAGGGGTTGGAGGCTTATGCCTGCCCGCATTCCCCCTCCTTCCGCGGGTTCTCAGGAAGGCTGGAGAGGAGTCCCCTTCTCTCTTTCTCGTGGCTCCCTTTTGGCCAGCTCAGCCCTGGTTCCCCGATCGCCTTCGTCTTTCCTAGGGGCTGTGCTTCCTCTAGCTCTCGGGGCGCTTTCGCTTCTGCGGCCTCCATCCCGGATTCCACACGGCATTCCAAGCATTCTCCGTCTTCACGCTTGGCTGTTGTCCGGCCTTCGTTAGGGGCTTCTGGGCTTCAGGAGACCCCGGCCGGTTCCAACTTGCTTCCTGCTTCTGTCCTGCCATTCTCGGGAGGATGGCTTCCTGGAGTCGGTTCTGTGGTCTTAGCCCTGCAGTCCCGGTCCTCTTTTCCCAGCCTGTTCACGGTAAGATTGTGTCAGATAAAGTTGCTTCCCTCCGTCCTTTTCGTGCTAATCTGCACTTGTTGAGTCATGGTACAGTATGTGTAATTAATATTAAAATTTTCTCTCTAAATTTATTATTAATAAGCATACTTACCATGACTCAATTTAATATCCCTCCCACCTCCCCGCAGTTCCAAATAAGGAATGAGGTGTGCTGTCCTTTGCCGTGAGCGCTTAGACGCGTATTGTAGCACGTGGGACACGGGACGGTTTGGTGCAAGGGAAGCAACTCTATGTTTGATTGGATTTTGCCAGCTTCCGCTAAAAGGGCACTATCACCTAGCAACGCCAAAACATTGCACTTGTTGAGTCATGGTAAGTATGCTTATTAATAATAAATTTAGAGAGAAAATTTTAATTTATGTATATATGCCTATTTTTTTCTCCGCAGAAGTATGTACATGAAATATGTTTATTTTAAAACTGGCGAAATCTCCAATAAATTAATGTTGAAAAAGCAGGTTGTTTGTAAGTGTGCTCATTCAAGTGTTTCTCATTCCCTCCCAAACCCCTGTTGGGGTGCCGGGGGTTTCAGTATAAATAGTATCCCCACTTTCTGGAAATTTAGTGCTTTAAATTCCCATTGTCACTGTCTTTCTCATTTGCTCTTTTTCATTCCTGCTCTGTTCTATCAATCTGCTATACTATCTTCTTCGCTAGACCAGTCACCTACCTTTTTTCTTGAAAACTCTTCCAGGACAAGACTCATTTGTGTATGAGGTCTGTTGGATCAGCTTGGGAATATTGGACACTTTTTGCCAGGTGGTCACTATGGCTTTCTATGATGTTATTATTTAGCAATGTAGGCATTTTATATGTATGTGTTTTGTTGATATTTTATAATGGTGTTTGTATTCAATTTTGTTTTTGTAAACGGGGGTTCGATAAATTAGAGGACAGCCTCGGTGTCCCCTGCGTGAGATGTCTTTATTGTATAGTGACTGGCTAATGGAGAGCTTTCAGTTTTACCACTAGGGTTGTTTCCGCAGATCTTTTATGCGGATCAGGGGTTGTCCGGTCCTGATTTGGCTCGGAAGAGTCTGGACCTTAAGCAATAATCATGTAATGTAATGTAATTCCCTCCCAAATCTTTTGCCTGTCATAATTATTATTGTTCGACCTCTATTGCATACTCACTTATTGGAAGTGTTTTTGAAAACCTGTTTACATTTTGACCGAGTGAAGTAATAGTAATTTTTAAAGTGCTAATGAATATGTGTATGTTGTATAATTTATCAAACATTAAATAAGTATGTTAACAATATGTAATCTAAAGGGACCCAAACTAACCATTTGTGATCCAAGAATGTTTACTGTAAGGACAGAGAATGTGTCAGTTGAAATGGTTTAGTATTACTCCGAAGTTATTTCTTAACGTGTATGAAGGCAAGAATTGTTCCCTGTTCAGCTATTTGTAACGTCTTAAAAACTGGGAAATCCGTGTTCAGGGGCCTCTTCATGCATCATTACAGCAAAATTTATCATTACTATCCAGGAAAAATAATAGTAATTATTACAAGAGTGATAGCATAGCACATGTGTCAATCCAGTGTTTGGGTTTAACGAGAACAATCAATTATAGGTGTTACACTCGATTCGATGTTGGTGTTTTCTATCAGTATCTGATTCAGCCCCGATGCTTGAATTCCTGATAGTTGTGTAACTCAGATTCGTTTATTCACGCAACCCGTCCAAACAGCATACAAGTCACAAAGTCGACGTATGAAGTTTTCCACTTTTATTCAGCACACACCAACAACTGCATACAATTCTCAACTCAACTCAACAACTTTCGCAGCAACTCTCCAAATCACTATCAACAACTTTACTATCTCTCAACAACAGTGCGGCACACAATTTTATAATCTCTCTCTTTTCCGGAAAGATTTCGAATACCGTAGAAATGACTCACTGCCACCAATCGAATAAAAGATCGTCATCACTGACTTACGTCATTCATCTCTCCACACATACCCCGAACCTTCTCTTACTTCGACAATCGTCCCGAACCTTCGATCGATGGTAAACAAGGAAATCCAGAGTATTCTCCGACAATATCGACCAACGAAAATCATCCACGTTATACAAAGCCTCTCCTAACAACAATGCAAACTCAAACCAAAGGCAAATAAACTCCACCATTGAACACCTTGCAAAACGAAACGACCAGATCTATCGTGCGCGCCTCCGACATACTTTCGTACGCGTTTCAACGTAACAATAGGAGTACTGTTGTATTTCTTTGTGATGTGATTTGTTTATCATGTTTACATGTCATGTGTTGAAATTAAAGGGAAACAAAATCTGAGGCTTGTCAATATTCCATTCTTTCATCTACGAGTCCTTAAAGCTTTGCACAAATTTATTCTGTTGCACTCTTCGTTATGAAGCCTGAATTTCATTTGTACAATTGATTAAAGGGGCATTTTTTTGCTAATCACATGTCATGCGTTGAAATTAAAGGGAAACAAAACAAAAACTGAGGTTTGTTAATATTCCATTCTTTCATCTTCACAGTCATATATTTCTCACACATTTATACGACACACACATTTATCCTTTTGAGCTCTTCATTCTGAAAACTGAAAAGTTCAGGAGAAAAACATAAACAGTACCAATTTGGTTATGTAAATGAAAAGCTATCTGCAACATAAACTTTTTTTTTTCACATAAAAATATTATCTAAAACCTTATATACCACTCGATCCTTTTTCACATAGGTTTATTTGAAACAAAACCAAATTCTAATAGAATATATAAATTTCATTTATAAACTATCTGGACATTATTTAAAATGCAATTATTAAAAGCATAGCTGCATGTGACATGGTATTTAAAAAGAACCACTGCAACATTTCACTTATATTAAAATCGCTATATCAAAATAAAAACCTTGGACTAGAAATTTCTTACTTAAAATGCGCTATCTAATGTTTTGCAGACTAACAAAGCAAAATTATTGCAGTGAGAATTATTATACATATATGTACTACAGTTTATTCATTTAAATATATGTGCATATTCAGACACAGTTGAATTAAGTACCAAAAGAACAGCAGTAAAGGTACTAATTATATTACCCCATTGCAACAAAATGTTAGGAGAAAACCTGCTTTATTTGATTTACAATGCAGGATTATCACAGACTTCCACAAACACCACAAATGTTTAATATTAACATGCTTAAAATTATTGAATAAGCCCACATTTACAGCATTTCAGACACCTAATTATTCAACAATTTCACTTTATTCACATGTTATTCACACATTACAAAGCTCAAGTTGGTTATGGAAGGATCTAACATCGAATGCAGACAATAGCACCAATAAAACATCAGACACATTGCACTGCCATTTAATGGCACACAGTTCACTAGACCAATGTCTGTCCTCAATGGTACACAGTGCATTCAACTGCTCCTTGCTGCAATGAATTTTAACTTGCTGGACATCACCAGCACAATGCCAGAAAACTAAATTCTGTATAACAATACAGAGCTTTGTATTGGCAAAATGTGGGACTAGATTCTGTTAATGGCCAGAAAACAAAATTCTGTATCAAAATACTACAGCCTGTATTTTCAAACAAGACCAGAATCAGGATACCATGTGGTTTAATTGTAATTTTTATTTTTTACTCTTTTACTTATTTCTTTTTAGCAATTTTATTCAGCAAATTAAGGTGCATCAATGAGATTCTAAATTGAAAAAGCACATAATAAATAGTTCCTAGGTCCTGTAACTTAATCTAGTTGTATTTTGACTGTTCTGTTTTTGTTAGACTACAACTTTATTTGCTACAGATGAACATTTAAGATTGCATGGTAGGTTGCAGGTTACACCAAAGCAGGTTTTTGATTGAACAGTGATAGTAGCAAATATGTACACATATTCAAACTTTAATGCCCAAAATCTTAACATGGCATGATGCTTTTGAGATTAAGCTTATGTGGTATTCTTGCCAGTGCTGAGATGAAATTGTTTTATATATGTTCATATCAATGCCACAAGCGTATCACACCTAGACATACTGTTGCACAAGTCAGCACAGTACCTGCAAACAAAAAAGGAGTATAATCAGTTAATAAAACTGTATACAGTCAAACACGCCTTACAATGAAGTCCAGGGGAAAATTTTTTCCGTTTGTTATAGCTGAAGTTTGTTGTACAATGTCAATTTTTTTAAATATTTTATGTGATTGCATCCAATGTTGCAATGGTGTCTTTCGGATTTTGAAGTATTATAAAGTGTTGTTTGTGTGAGAGATATATTACTGCATAAATGATATTTGCCTGTGGTGTGAATGTGAGTGTGTGTTTGTGTGACTGTTTACCAACGTTGGGGTAATTTTCAATATGCGGTGTAACTGTTGTCATTTGGTTGAATGGATTATAAGAGAAGGTGCTTAGCGTTAATGGTGGAATGTCAAATTCCTTGGCTATATCATCTCTTTTTCTTGTGTGGATGCACTCCCAGATGCTATATTATTTCAAAATTTCTATCACAGTGAACTGAATCCAGCAGTAATAGTCTCAGTGATAATGATGAGGGTATTCACAACTTTCCGGCACCTCTCATAAAAACTCGTGGGTATCGCCATTATAAATTAAAACGAGGTTAGCATGAAACCAAGTTCCGGTCTAGCTTGTTTTGCTTTTATCAAAGCTTGATGCGTGACTTTTAAATATGGCAAATTGCCGAAAACGACGATTGTTAGAGCCAGAAAACGAGTGGGATAAGTATAAAAACGGTGGAGGAAGTACATGCTCAGTGAAAGGATGCAAAAAACAATCGTAGAGGCCTGTATTTGTGGCGACTTCGGAGGTGCGTCGATCATCGACAGAAAGTGAAACAGGACCTGAAGACTGTTGTAGTTTTCCATAGCTTCGCCGTCGCAACCTTCACAAAACACGAAGTAACTGTCTATGTTAGGCGAGCGTTGTGGCCAAGTGGGCTAAGGCGGGACTAACTTGCCTTGTCCACAAGCCAGAAACCATTGGCGCCTGACAGGTGTGGGTTCGAGCCAGCATCTGGGCGTTATGTTTTTCCGAATATTTTTCAAAAATTCACAAATAATGTTAGGTAGGTAGGGTTTAGGCGCGCCACTGGCGATGGAAAGGGATAATAAACTGCAGCAAAAAAAGTAAAAATATGTGAGGGTACGATACAGGTGGCCAGTGACACATGTTATTATTCTTGAATATTTGGAAATAACTCACTAAAACACGCGGAGAAAAAAAACGGAAGTATGTGTCATTGAGGGGATTCCCGTTGGTGCATAGGATAGCAGAAAAGTGTGAATAAGCCACATCTTTTCTTCGTTCAAAGTGTACAGGAGTAAGAAGACAGTAACAAACAACCATGTATATGTTTCAGGAAATACACATTCATGTACTTTATTCTGACAAATTTTGAAAATTCGGTCTGTTTACTTTACTTTCCTATACCTGTGAAAGGTTTCTGGATGCCAAGAACAAAAAGTTAGGCCCATCACTTTCTGCCAGATATAAAAATGACATGCCTTTTAAACTAGAACTTTGCAAAATGATGTCGTTTCCAAAGGGTTAAGAAGAAATGTACCCCTAAAGCCCTGATTAACGTCATCATACCTGCAAACAAGACCTGTGTGCTTTTATGTAATTTTCTCGAATGTACACCATTTGTGATGTTTTCATACTTGGAATTTGTTATATTCATCAAAATTTGATGTCTGGGATAAGAAAATACATTTGGTGTGAGCAAAGCTACGTTGTAACCGTATTCGTTGTATCCATAAAGTTTTAAGTAATAAATAAGAACAACTCTGGCAGGGAACAAAATTTTCCTTCGGTAAAAGCATTGTTCATTGAAAGCGTGTTCGTTGTACGCATGTTTGGCTGTTTATACAATTCAAATAAGAACAACCAACTGTGAACAAACTCAATAAACACTTAAAACTCAAATATCCATCTACATTCAACATTAATAAGAAACAATCACCCACGAATAACAAACTTCAACAAAAGAACTATAAGTATCAAACATCCATATTAAAAATAAAGCAAACATAATGTAAATGACAAACTTCAATACACATCTACTAAAGCTATCAAACATCTATATTCAACCTAAACAAGCAACTGATCATGAATAGCAAACTTTAATACATTTCTAACTACTCAAAACACCAATCTTCAGCATAAAATAAACAACATAACCCAATTGTACATTTTTTTAAAATCAACTAATAAAACTATAACAGAAAATAATTTTGTTACCTCCAGCAAACTTGAGAACATCATTTCTGTACTGTTCAAAAACTGTTTTGAGATTTGCAATGTCTGTGTCAATTTTGTTGCTCAGCTGTTGCAGTTTGCTGGCGTTATTTGCATGCTGGAAAAAACAGGAATACAGATGTTATGATATATTCAAACAGTAAAACATGGATGAATACAGATAAATCGTTTTGTTTCTATTGTGGAGATGGCAAACTGGTAATGAAAAACATAATAGATAATTATTAATATTGTGATCAGTCTGACTCTTATTTTACAGCCCCAACCCCTTGCTCACTGTGCTTTCTCTAGTCCCCTAATAGAGCCCCTTTGGTTAAAGATGTTTCCAGAATCCCTCGTCTTTGTTCAAATTGAGACACGCATGATAGATCCGATCATTTTGTTTTGCAAAGCATGCAATGATAGTGTGTATTTACCTTTGATATGATTTTGAGCTGTTGTTAGAAAAAGTTTTGTATAATTATAATTTTCATCGGTCGATATTGTTGAAAATTTTCTGGAATTACTTGTTTATTATCGATCAAAACTTCCAAATATGTCTTGTAATAGCTATGTAATACTAATAGCTATGTCAGAGCTGCCTAGTACTCCGCTTTGCGCGGAGTTTTACGCATTTTCACGGTCAACTCCACACGACATCCGAAAGGTGTAGGCAGGTCTATGTGATTCTTCTAACCTAAAGAATGTTCTATGATGTAAGACAGTGCGTAGTTTTGATGACGAGTTTTGTTTTGATTGGGTGTTATTGTATCATGCTGGAATGTTCAAATTGCTCTCGACTGCAGAGAGGCAATATAAGTAATGTACTGTCTGCTTGTAGGGACGATTGTTGAAGTGATTTTTCGGAAAGCAATCTTGTATGCAGTTGATGTTTGCTGAATAAAATTAGAAAACTTTATACGACAACTCCTGCCTGGTTGCTGAGTGAACAGGCTGCGTGGATAAACGAATGCAAGTTACACATATCAAGATTCAAACATCGGGGTTGAATCCACTACTGATAACATGTAACAATCAGCTTTTTTTTCCCCTCCGAGACTCGCAGAAAAAGGAGCCGGAGAGGGCGGGATTGTTTGGAAAGAAAAAAGTAAGAGACTTAGGGCCCTTTCCAGAGATTCCTTCATAGAGAGAGCATCGAATAGAGTTCGTAATAGTTGGAAAGAGGCATAGACTTAAAGATAAAGAAGAAAAACTTTGTATAAACGATGTAGATTTAGAGAAATGTTGTTGTAGTCTAGAGTTGTTTGTACAGAAGTGAAGAAAGGTTGTTCGACTGCATATTCTTTTCCTAGTGTGGTGTTACTTTTTTTTGTGTGTAAAAAATAAACGTAGCATAGCACCGAGTGGTGCTAGTGATCTGCATTTTCGCTTTCCCGACCCTTTTATTTTATTGTGTGTTGTGTCGTAGTCTTTCTGTGTAAATTCACCATCTTAGAAGACCGCTATATACACCACAATATATTACTGTCTCTCTCTCAATGAATATCTAACATGAAGTGCTAGTTTTGACTGCTTCAGAAGGAAACATCATTTTCCAACAACCAAATTTAAATAAATTCAGCTAAAGTATTTCTATATATCTTAAAAAAAAAATCTCCCTAACCAAGTGAATGAAAATCCATACTCACAGCTTCTATAGACCTGCCTCGTTCTAAGTTTATATCAAGAGTGACATGGCCCTTCAACTTGGAAACCTCATCCTTCAGTGTCTGCTCCAAGTTGTCCAGCTCAATTCCCATTTTCTGCACATCCCCAAAATAACAATTAAAAGCTATCAAAGAGCCCCAAGATCACACATTTCAGCCTCACAAAACCTTTTCAATTCAAAGTGATTGCTGCCCCAGTGGAAAAAATAAAATAAAATCCAAAAAAATAATGTCTTTTAAAAGTACCGGTTTGATATATAAATCAATAAATTCCTTTGTTTATGCACCTATTAACGGATTCAAAGCATAGTTAGAAAGGAAGAGATGCCTAAAATTCAAATCTTGGCTGTTTGAGCAACGATATTCTATTATATCACAAGTATATCAACTAACAAGTTAGTATCTCGTATTGCCCCCAGTCGACGTGCGGTGGTCCCGTTTAGCCACAAGCTGAGACGGGGATATCCCAAACCTAAAAATAGAATAGAGAATTCTGGGAAATCTGTTCTTGCGAAGATGTGCTCGCTGAAATGAAACGAAAGTTGGGAGAGGAACTGCATATTTCTGGTAGTGAACAAAGGCAGAAACTTGTCAGCAGTATTATCAGCGATGGAGTTATAATGGACGAAGTGCTCCATACTTATGAGGTTGCCTTTGCTCGAGCAAAGAAACTAAAGAAGGATTTAGCCGACGTTATTTCAGAAAAGGATTTCTCTACCCATAATTCCCCTGGGTTTTGAAGTTTCTAAAAAGTTATTTCAGGCCGATGACGCTCTATGGAGCTCAAAGCATGTAAAGGGAAGCAATCGGTTGTACGCGCACGTCGATAGAGACATAGAAGAGAGATACTAACTTGTTAGTTGATATACTTGTGATTATATATTATCTTTTAATGTGATGTGACAACAATGCAATTCCCAAGTAAACTCACTGTCACACAAAAATAAACATCCTTGATATCTTGGCCCTCTAAATATTTCAAATTTCCTATAAATATCATTGCAATTTGTGCACGCAATGTACTTTTTGTCATCATGGGCATACGTACCAACCACATAGCCAACACATTTCAATATCACTGGGAACGTTTACTTGCCACAGGTGCAGATTGAAACAAGGTGCTGCAGTACGTATCAAGCAAAGAGCTCAGGCCATGTTCACTTTCCCTCCTAACTTCTAAAATAGAACTGAAAAAGATGTAATATCAACAAAATCAACTTGCCTCTGTTTCAGATCGAAGCTGAGAGAATTCACTTTTCTGTAAGAGCACCATGTCTTTCTTGACTGAAACTATCTCTGCCATCAACTGCTGAACTGTAATTTCCTGAAAATCATAAATAACTGCATAAAAAATAAAGTGTAAACCACAATAGTTAGAACCACATAAAGTTAATGAAAACTTTTGAGATGCTCAATCAATCCAACAGAAACAGTACACGATCACCAAAGACAAGTACACTCATCACTGGACATAATAATAAAAGTCATAATGATATACAGAACTCTCTCAGTTATATAATATATTGGGGAGAAAAAAGGAATAGAAGGGAAAAGCCCATATGACTCACATGCTCCTTATGGAACTTGCTATATAAAATGAGTGCCCAGAAGAAAAAAAAAATTGAAATGGTGGCATTAAAATGCAAAGTAATATAGACTTTGATTTTTCTATGCGCTTGACCTTGAGATGACCTTGACCTCCAGCTCCAACACACTCATGTATTATCAAATAACATACAGCACAAGTTGCATTATGCCAAAAAAACTGTGATATTGGGTCGACCTTGACCATCAGTGACCTTGATCTTAAGATGATCTTGACCCTCACATGACCTCTCATGCATGTCTGATCAAATAACCCAATGTTGTTGCATACTATGAGTTAAATATACAGCCATTCCACTGTACGATTCCTATTTTTAGTATGTTTTTGCCAAACCTAAAAATGACCTTGACCTTCAAGATCAACGCTGAAACGGAACAAATATGAAAGATCAATCTATCATCTCTAAATACAAGAAGTTTGGATTTTATATCTTTCATAGTTTAGGATCAAGGTCATTTCAAAGTACCTATACTAAAGACCTGCCCTACTAGTGTTACGCACCAGGCAAGACTTGTGTTATGATTATGAATTCCTTATGTATTTCCTTGCATACTGGCTAGCGTAAAATTTCAAAAGAATAGTGCATGTTTGATTTCTTCTGCAAAAATTCATAAGCCAGGCTTACAAGGATCAATCAGAAGCAAGAGTGTGACATCACAAGTTTAGAGGTCACCTAAACTCCTCCCACACGCATGAGTACAAGCAACACTGGTTGTCTGTTACACACCACTTGGCGAGCTAAGGCAGTGGAATTCACTACTTGCGTGTTGATCTTAGTAAAGTTGTTTCATATTATAGTCAAATTGTGAAAGAGTACATTACATCATCATAAAAAGCGTCTTGTTGTACTGAAATTACACAGTTACACACGTTGTGATGATATTCTGGGGAAGATACGTTTATCTTACTAGGGGGTAAGACTTATTGCCAGATGGGCGATGTGCTACCACTATCGATCGTTCTTTTACCAGAATTCCGTAAGTTGTGTGAGAGACAGATCACGGCACTTAGGTCACATAAAATGTATATTTGTTCTCGGGAATTTTAGTATCATTTGGCTCAACTTGAGAACCGTTAATTACTAATCAAAAGACTAGATTATTATGTCTCGAGAGAAGAAAACTAATAGCTACACAACAATACAAATAGAATGACACCAGTCGTATGTATGTAATTTCACTTTTTATATATTCAACACAAACTTTAACATTTCTGCATTAATCGGTAAATTAATAAGTAATATAGTTCCAAGTGCTGGGAAAATGTCTTAACAGGTTTCTTTCGTCATCGGTCCTGATTTGGCTCGGAAGAGTCCGCTGGACCTAAAGCAACAATAAATCAATCAATCAATTCTTTCGTCATTTGCTACCTGCGGTTACGATTTTCACTGTTCGTAAGTTTCAAAGGTTCTAGTTTCTCGAGGGTATGACTCAGTTCTTGTGGGGGACTTAGCTAAGGTAAGTCGGGTCGCCCTTGAAGCTGTGGGGTTTGGACGTGGTCAGGTAGAATCGTGGTAGTTCTCCTTGGTTCCACGGGAGCGACGGTCAGGCGTTCGTCTCCACAAACGTGATGATCCCAGGCCCGACCTGTAAAAGTCGGAGCTCTGGCTACAGTATTCTCGTTAGCTATAAGGGTGCGGTCTCCTCTGCAAAGTGTCTATAGCATCAGACACCTGCAGGGTTCCCATATGCACAATTCAATTCGAATCTTAAGGCTAAGGTACATCAAACCACATGCATACTGTCTCAGAAACAATAATCTGTTTCTGCAACTATATATATATCAAGAACATATTATTTATACATGGCAATCAATATACACTAAACATACACATATCAAAACTATTAGTGTTATCTTACTTGTAGACTCTGGGACTCGTGAAATCGTCTTTTACGTCTCTAGCACTCTCTTGATGAGATGGAGATAGACGAACACTGCAGTTTGTTCCTTTGGTCGACCCTCACAGCTTAACAGTTCTTTTGCGACTGATCAGTTGAGATTTGGTCCCCAAAGGTATGCAAAAGTTCCCAATAGTCTTCTGACCAATCGTTTTTAGCTTTCGTTTTCTTTACTCTCGCATCTACAGAATTATGGTTCTAATTTGAATAGTTCCTCCCCCTCTCTCTTGTCACTGGACACGCATAATTATCTTTCAAGTGGAGTATCAGGGATAGAGTGAAGAACAGATGCAATAACGATAAGCGGTGCCTGCTCAATCCTGGTGACATCATCTTAGTAACTTTTGGCTGGAGTGAGCTACTTAGTGTCTCATGGTGCAGTAAGTTATTTAATCGAAGACAACGCTATGGTTAGTTTTTAAACTAAAGTATGCTATTTAACATTCTTGGTCGCTAAGTCTGTTGATGGTATCGGTAGCTATCGGCGGTGTGCCTGTTTCAAGGGAGTTAATTTGCCATGTGTGTGCTGCTTGTTAGCTAACTGTTGTATTAATGTCCAGTTTCGTTTCGATGGTATCTCTGTTTCGCTAAGCTAATTTCCTACATGTTTGTCGTCAATATTTATGTTGTTACATAGGCCCCCCAAAAAAACTATTCTTACACGTGGGTAAGAATTGGTACTGAAATGGTGGCGCAAATATGTACATGCATTATTTACATAGAGTACTGGGGAAGAGGTCACTGGGGTACAAAGCTGGGTGCATCCACCCGCAACTGTGAGGGGTTGGAAGCAAGGTTAGGTTTGTCTACAGTGGGCACGGGGTATCTGCTGAGGTAGTCAGCTCCGTGGTTACTCTTTCCGGGTATGTATTCTACATGAAATGAGTAGGGCTGTAGCAAGAGTGACCAACGCATGAGTCTGGCGTTGAGTTTCTGCGATGACGCAAGGAAGGTTAAGGGTTGGTGATCGCACTGCACCTTGAAATGAGCGCCATACAAATACATCTGGAATTTCTGGATGGCCCAGACCAATGCCAAACATTCTTTTTCTACTGTTGCGTAATTGTGTTCAGCTTTGTTTAATTTCCGGCTGGCATACGCGACTGGCAGGAGGAGTGTAGGGTCATTGGGGTCAGATTGTAGTAGGGTTGCTCCTAAACCTTGATTGCTCGCATCTGTGCGTAGCACGAATGGTTGGGTTGCATCGGGCAACTTCAGGATGGGTTGTGAGGTGAGTCTAGCTTTCAGGGTTTGGAACGCATCTTCGCACTCAGCATTCCAGTCTACTTTCTCGGGCGCTTTCTTCTTGGTTAGATCAGACAATGGCGCGGCGATGGAATTGAAGTTGGCAACGAATTTCTGGTAGTAGCCACATAGGCCTAGAAACGATTGCACATCCTTTTTGTTTATCGGGCGCGGTGCCTTGTTCATTTTCGCGATGTTCTTGTCTTCCGGAAGAAGACTGCCGTGTCTGAGTGTGTGACCGAGAGACTCTATCTCTTCGTATCCTAGCAGGCACTTTGTCGGTCGGGCTGTTAGTCCGGTTTCCCTAAGTCGCTGAAGAACGGTAGAGAGAAGTCTTAAGTGGTCATCCCAGGTGTGGGTCGCGATTAAGATATCATCCATAAAGTGATGGAGTTCTTCTTCTTGAATGGGCGCGAGAAGCTGTTTCATCATGCGTGAGAAAATGCTTGGTGCGTTGTTAAGTCCAAACGGTAAGACATTGAACTCATAGTGGCCATCAGCTGTACTGAAGGCTAGATACGGTCTTAGGTGCTCTGGCACCGGTATCTGATAGTACCCTTTGCTTAGGTCTATTCGCGAAAAGTATTTTGCGTTATGCAATTTCGCGAACAGCTGTGCTGTGTCTGGTAGCGGTTCGGCTTGGAATTCCGTCACGGCATTCAGTCTGCGGTAGTCAATGCATAAGCGATGTTCTCCGCTTGGTTTGCGTAATAGGACTATTCCAGCGCTGTATGGGGAGGTTGAGGGGGAAATTATTCCAGCCTCTAATAGGGTGGCTATCTCCTGCTTGACAGCGGTTTGTTTGGCAAGAGGGATAGGGTACGGTTTTACTCGGACAGGGGTAGTGTCAGTCAAGGTCATTGTCACTTCAACTAACGGTGTCTGTCCCGGTATGTCCGTCAACACTGCTTGGTGTTGTGCAACTATCTCCATTATCTGTCTTTGTCTGTCTGTCGATAGTTTTTTGTTGATAGCTACGTCTCTGTACGTCTCGCTGCTTTTCAGCGGATACTCGATAGCCAAGTCTTCTGTTGCTTCGACTTCTTCTGCTATAGACAAAGCCATTAAATGATCTGTGGATGTTGCGTCATCGCGGTCTAGGTACCGTTTGAGCAAGTTGATGTGGTACATTCTCTCTTTTCCCTTTACCTTGATCCGGTAGTTTGTTCGCGACACTTTTTGCGTGACTACGTACGGGCCTTGCCATGCAATTTCTAGTTTGTTGGACCCGCTGGGGAGTAGGAGTAGGACTTTGTCTCCTTCAGCTAATTCTCGCTCTTTGGTGTTTTTGTTGTAGTGCCGAGCTTGGCGCGCGCGAGCTTGTTTGATGGCAGACGTTGCTAGTTGCCAGGTAGTGTGTAGGCGGCCACGTAACTCCGTTACGTACTGGGTAGCCGTCTTAACCCCTTCGTCTACCTGAGAATCTGTCCATCCTCGCTTCAGTGCTTCAAGCGGACCGGCTATCGGTCGACCAAATAACAAGGTTGCCGGGGGAAATCCCGTTGACGCGTGCGGAACCTCACGATACGCGAACAGCGCGGCGGCTACGTAGGTATCCCAAGTCTCTGGCTTTTCGTTTACGAGTTTGCGCAGGATGGAAATTAGCGTACCGTTAAACCGTTCGACTTGACCGTTACTCTGAGGGTGGTAGGGAGATGAACGAACGTGTTTCGTCTGAATGAGAGGGAATACTTCTTGCATCATCTTTCCCGTAAACTGCGATCCGTTATCTGTTAAGATTTGATCGGGAAATCCAACTCGTGTGAACATAGTGACCAGCGCTTCTGCTACTCGTTTGGTATCGATAGTAGGAAGGGGTGTTGCTTCACACCACATGGTGCAAGTATCCACTAAGGTTAGGATATACCGATTGCGCTTTTATGTGAGCGGCAGTGGGCCTACGATGTCTACTGCTACTCTGTGGAATGGGGTACCGGTGACGGGCATTTCGCCTAGCGTTACTGGGACGGTCCATCTCTTTGATGCTACCTTCTGGCACTGGGGACAAGAGCGGACAAAGCGCGTAATGTCTCCTGTTATTCCCGGCCAATGATAGTGAGCGGTAATTCTCTGAATTGTTGCACTCACGCCCATGTGCCCGCTAAATGCAATGGCGTGTCCTACCTCTAGTACCTGTGGTCTATTTTTGGCAGGGACAACTAATTGAGAGTGGTCGTGGTCTGTCTGTCTGTACAGTAGTCCGTTTTTCTCAAAGAACTCTCCTTTCTTAGGTGGGTTATGCGCCTGAGGGAGTTTTTTGTAGCATTTAGCTAGTGTGGGGTCAGCTAGTTGATCTGCCCTCATCTCGGCTGGTGCCGGATTAGCAGGGAGATTATCTGCAGCGTCCTGTCTGGTCTGTGCTCTAGTTTGGACTGATGCAACCACTTGAGGCGCAATTGGCGTCCCTAAATACACATATTTACACCCTAGTATGATGTCATACAAAGGTGCATCCATTACTGCCGCTTTTACTTTTCCTGACACATATCGGGAGTCTACATGGACTATCGCGATTGGTAAGGTGGAGGCGGGTATGGATCGATCAAGGCCTTGCAAAGTGACGGTCTCGTCGGTGATGTCCTCAGCCGCTACAAGAGTTCGACTGACGATTGCATCGTACGATAACCCGGTGTCGTATAGACATGACGCGGTTTTTCCGTTCACTTCAACTGTTTCACTGACTGGGGGTCGGGACTTATCTGAAGTCTCCAGTTCAACGGTACTAGTTTGACTTACAGCCACTGTGTGCGTTTGATTCGCTGTTCTACGGCAATCAACGGTGTTATGGTTAGTTCTTTTGCAGTTAGAACAATATTTCCGGGGGTTTTGACCTTGACCGGGCGGTTTTACCGAGTTTTGGGTTTTCTTGTTATCCGAATTCTGCTGATTCTGATTAGACTGCTGTGTTTGTTGTGGGTGGAGTTTCTGGTTGTTTCCATCTCTGCTGGGTTTATCTGTTACCTTGCGTTTAGCTTCGTTTTCATGCGCGGTGGTGTAACGGTCCGCTAGTTTGATTAGATCAGCTAAGTTCTCGGCACCTTGTTCCGCGGTGAACATCCTAGTTTCTGGCGTCATTGCATCGCGTAACTGTTCGCTAAGGATTAGTTCAGCAAGATCTTCGAATGATTCTTCTAGGTTGGATAAGGCTAACCATTTACGCAAGTACGTTTCCAATCGGTCTACAAACTGACTGTGAGTTTCACCTTTTTCTCTTCGCGAGTTGCGCAATTTTTTCCGGTAGGTTTCGGAGGTCAACTCGAACCAAATCAAGAGTGCTTTCTTGAGAGCTGCGTAATCGTTACTTTGTCCTGTGGGCAATTTCGCGTACACGTCATAGGCTGTACCTCTCAATCCTTGAGCTAATTTTATGTTCCATTTGTTATAGTCAAGTTCGAATTCCTGTGCTAAGCGCTCAAACCGATCAAGATATGCATCTATCCTATCAACTTTCTCGTCAAATGGACTTAGGAAAAAATTCATGCCTGGAGTGATGGACGGAGGTTGGGGAGGGTTGTCAGATAAGTTTGACAGTAGGCTAATATTCGGGTCAGTTGCCCGAGCTGCTATCAACTGGTCCCTTTCTTTTTCCCTTGCTTCAATTTCCATCTTTTTTAGGCGTTCTGCCATATCTAATTCCATGCCTTTTAACTTTTCTGCATGGTCTCTTTCCTCAGCTCTAGCTTTTTCTGCACAGATTCTTTCCTCTGCTCTGGCTTTTTCCTGCTCAGCTCTGAATTTTTCTAGTGTCTCCCACTCCGAGGTTATATACGTGAGTAAATCTTGCCCTGTCAAACCGAGTGCTTCACCCTCCTGTCGGAATTCCCGGCGAATAGTAACGAAATCGGCCATTCTAGATTTCTAGATTTCCAGAGTCCAAAAGCAAGATAACCTAACTACTCTTAGTCACTCTAGTTTAACACAAGTACAATCAAAATATCCCTATGTGAGATGTTACCAGCAATCCACAACAATTTTCAATCAATGCATAAGAAACAATTATCTTACATCAATCAATACATACATGTGCATACAACAATCGATACAATCATGCAATTCAAAAAATCAAGAAAAAAGTTTTTCCCAATGTAACTGAGTCAACTCTCGGATTTTGTACTAGACCACTGTTACGAATCCTAAATAAGATAATGTTTCCTATAAGTTATTATCTTTAGTTACTCAAGATATAGATACAAAAATTTATTATCCCGGACGAGCCCCCATATGTGATGATATTCTGGGGAAGATACGTTTATCTTACTAGGGGGTAAGACTTATTGCCAGATGGGCGATGTGCTACCACTATCGATCGTTCTTTTACCAGAATTCCGTAAGTTGTGTGAGAGACAGATCACGGCACTTAGGTCACATAAAATTTATATTTGTTCTCGGGAATTTTAGTATCATTTGGCTCAACTTGAGAACCGTTAATTACTAATCAAAAGACTAGATTATTATGTCTCGAGAGAAGAAAACTAATAGCTACACAACAATACAAATAGAATGACACCAGTCGTATGTATGTAATTTCACTTTTTATATATTCAACACAAACTTTAACATTTCTGCATTAATCGGTAAATTAATAAGTAATATAGTTCCAAGTGCTGGGAAAATGTCTTAACAGGTTTCTTTCGTCATTTGCTACCTGCGGTTACGATTTTCACTGTTCGTAAGTTTCAAAGGTTCTAGTTTCTCGAGGGTATGACTCAGTTCTTGTGGGGGACTTAGCTAAGGTAAGTCGGGTCGCCCTTGAAGCTGTGGGGTTTGGACGTGGTCAGGTAGAATCGTGGTAGTTCTCCTTGGTTCCACGGGAGCGACGGTCAGGCGTTCGTCTCCACAAACGTGATGATCCCAGGCCCGACCTGTAAAAGTCGGAGCTCTGGCTACAGTATTCTCGTTAGCTATAAGGGTGCGGTCTCCTCTGCAAAGTGTCTATAGCATCAGACACCTGCAGGGTTCCCATATGCACAATTCAATTCGAATCTTAAGGCTAAGGTACATCAAACCACATGCATACTGTCTCAGAAACAATAATCTGTTTCTGCAACTATATATATATCAAGAACATATTATTTATACATGGCAATCAATATACACTAAACATACACATATCAAAACTATTAGTGTTATCTTACTTGTAGACTCTGGGACTCGTGAAATCGTCTTTTACGTCTCTAGCACTCTCTTGATGAGATGGAGATAGACGAACACTGCAGTTTGTTCCTTTGGTCGACCCTCACAGCTTAACAGTTCTTTTGCGACTGATCAGTTGAGATTTGGTCCCCAAAGGTATGCAAAAGTTCCCAATAGTCTTCTGACCAATCGTTTTTAGCTTTCGTTTTCTTTACTCTCGCATCTACAGAATTATGGTTCTAATTTGAATAGTTCCTCCCCCTCTCTCTTGTCACTGGACACGCATAATTATCTTTCAAGTGGAGTATCAGGGATAGAGTGAAGAACAGATGCAATAACGATAAGCGGTGCCTGCTCAATCCTGGTGACATCATCTTAGTAACTTTTGGCTGGAGTGAGCTACTTAGTGTCTCATGGTGCAGTAAGTTATTTAATCGAAGACAACGCTATGGTTAGTTTTTGACTAAAGTATGCTATTTAACATTCTTGGTCGCTAAGTCTGTTGATGGTATCGGTAGCTATCGGCGGTGTGCCTGTTTCAAGGGAGTTAATTTGCCATGTGTGTGCTGCTTGTTAGCTAACTGTTGTATTAATGTCCAGTTTCGTTTCGATGGTATCTCTGTTTCGCTAAGCTAATTTCCTACATGTTTGTCGTCAATATTTATGTTGTTACACACGTTTATAAATTCGATCCAGGACGTGATAAACATGGCGCTACTACCTCCGACATAATGCATAAGCAGTAAAACGTTAAGCCATATGTGGCCACTAAACTCATAAAGGGTGGCCACCCGTCAAAATTTCGGTCAGTGAAAAGTCTCATAACCCAACGCATAAGCCGTAAAATATAAGCCAAATGTGGCCACAATTTAACTGATTTTGGATAGCTCCAGTGACTTCTGCCATTCATTCACAGATCATTTGTGAGGTCTCATGGGTACACATCATTTTACCAAGTCCAGTTGTGATAAGCCATTGGACAACATGATGACCTGCTCACAGTGGTGAAAAAACGGAAACTCCGATGGTATGGCCACATCACCAGATCATCAGGTTTTGCAAAGACCATCCTGCAAGTCACAGTGCAAGGAGGTAGAAGAAGAGGGAGACCAAAAAAGAGGTGGGAAGACAACATTCGAGAATGGACTGGTTTGACACTGAGCGAAACAATCAGGGATGCTGAGGACAGGGAAAGATGGAGTATGCTGGTTACACGATCATCTGTGGTGCCACTACGACCTCAGAGTTACGGGATAGGATAGGATAGGATAGGATAGTTGTGATAAATGAAATAGGCTCGGAGATATAAATCCAATTGCAAGTTTTGCATAGACAGATGATGGACAGCGGATCCTCTGGGTTCTAGCACTAAATAGAATAGACCCAACGTTTCCCAGCGTGTCGTAAGAGGTGACTAACAAGGGTGATGTCAGCACGGCATCACTGGGCAAAACTATACTATACAGAAGTCACTGGCCAGGGCAGAGGAACCTCATGTTACTATAAATTCAACAACCACATGCTTGGGGCCTAGGAGAGCCACACTGTACTCATGGATTTTGGCTGTGGCCAACAGCCTGGAGAGGATTGGGCCCTGCCAGATCGAAGAGGCAGAAGATGAGGGAGACAGAAAAAAGAGGTAGAAGGACAACATTCAAGAATGGACTGGCTTGACACTGAGCAAAGCCATGAGGGTTGCTGAGGACAGAGAAAGATGGATTATTCTGATAAACGGTAATCTGTGATGCCCTAACGACCTTCGAGTTACGGGATATGATTGGATATTAATCCACTTGCAAGTTTTGCATAGACAGATGGCAGACAGCAAATAGACAGACCGACGGATGGGTATTTTTTAAAACTGACATTTTTCGACTGTTTAGCACAGATTTGCAAAAATCTTGATTTTGTTGTTGTTGTTTTTTTGGGAGGAGAGAAATGATGTTGGGGGGGGGGGGTAAGGAGAGGAGATGAGTAGATAGACTCACATTGCTATGCACATGAGCCAAAAATCCCTGAACCTGCAAGATCTTTTTTCCCCCAACTTATTTTTATCTGCAAAACAAACATTACCTGCTGTTTTTTGGTGATCATATGTCGAGACTGGTGGTCTAATGTAGAGTTGACGATCTCTGTTAGGGCGTCAGCAATTCCCTCTGATTGCTCACGTGTGAAACCTAGTATTTAAAGGAATAGCAAAAAACACGCCAATAATAAAAATTACATTAATCAGTATTATAAATTTTAAACATAAATTTATATTAATTACAGAAACTGTCATTTGGTGACTGACTTATAATGTCAAACACCCACACACATGCACACAGGCACAAGTATATTACACAAAACTTTCCAAATGTAAAAACGGTATTTATCTCCCCAGCCAAGATTACTTTGCCTGCTTTTCTTTTGTCTGATTGCAAGACAAGCATACTACCACACACTGACACACGCCAAAAACGTGAAGATGGGGTCAGGTATACTATATAACAAACCTTTGGTCTGTAAATTTCTGGCGAAATTGAGTGTGTCAAAGTAGTAGACCTGACGCACTGTCGTTGGATCCACTCTTCTGGCATCCACAGTGATTGGTTTGTTCGCATCAGTCTCGGCAACTGCAACAGGAAAAATGATATTTATAACTGGATATATTTTCAATTAAAATAATGTACAAATTATTTAGAATAATCAGTCATAACTTTTACTACCACCAATACAATCATTTTATGTATTTATTTGGCATGTACTGAGAGTAACTACATAGTAGGAATCACTAGTAATAGTAGTGTGTGTAAGATGATGCAAGCCTTCCAGTTTCATGCAATAACTTGAATCCCAAGTCAAACTAATAGACTTTTGCTTATCTTGAAAATTGTTTTACCCTTTTTTTTCTTTCTTTTTTTTTAAGTTTATATCTTCACTGTCGACTTTGTCGAGCCTTTTAGTTTATATCAAATCATCAACATAATTCAAAAATGAAAATTACAACCGATAATCTGAAAGTGACAACAATGAGTAACTACAGTGACAGTACTGTTGCTAACAGTGTAGGAGAAATTATTACCGTTTGCTGATAGGTTGGCAGTTAGCGTTGGTTGTGGAGGGAGTGGTTCCAAAATTCGAGGAGTAACTGTTGTTGAAGCAGCTTCGACATTTATTCCAGCACATTTTCGCACATTCGAAACAGAGGTTAAAGAGTTGCGTACAAACAGCAAAAGTCGCATTCGTCCTACACAAGCCATGGTGACTTTTATTTTATGACTGAGAGTACTTCCCCTTGGCAGCAATGCCATTGCCGGTTGAGGCACAAGTTGGGATTATACTTTTAAAAAATGTATCTTGATTTTGCAATAGAGAAATTTTTTTCTGAGGAAAAAGACAATGAAAAATATAAAGTAGAATAATTTCTGATTATTTTATAAACCAATATCACAATGACGCGTTTTCTGCTTCAGTGCTTGACAAAAATGTTTGGAGCTTACACTTCACAAAACCTTTCTCAGGGGAAGCCACTTCGATAAACATTGAGAAGCTGTCGTTCCTTCCACTTTCTTTTTGGGAAAGAAATATCGCGCAATTATTACTACAATGCCGATTGAAATCCTCGACGCCCAGTTGAAAGAGTACTACAACGTGGCCCTAGAGGTTTCAAAGAAAGCGGGAGAGGTAGCTCTTTTAAACTTCAATGAGAACATTGTGATTTTTTCATTTCATGTTTTAATAATCATCCTTGTCAGATCAATCACTGTTGCACTTGAAGAGAAAAATGGGTGTGGCATGTCACGTCAGACCAGTTTTACTTTACGCAAAGAATTCCATAGAAGTAAGCGTGCCAGAATTTTTATTTTCATGGAATCTCTTAGTCTGAAAGTTGTGTCTTGAAAATGGTGAGAAGCCAACTGCTGACTGGGTGACTAAAATATTTGTTCTCAGTGATGCAGTTAGTGAGTTACATAATATTATGCTTATAAGTTATATTCTGGAACACAAAAGTCAGAGGCCAATAAGTACATCTTGCTCTTCTGGCTTGTTTTCTCATTTGATGCAATACCAATATAATAAGGGAGGTACAGTGGTCTAATGGTAGTGCTTCGGCTTGCGGATCTGAAGGTCCTGGGTTCGAGCCCTGGCCGGGCCATTGTGTTGTGTCCCTGGGAAAAACACTTTACTCCCGTTTCCTACTCTTTCAGCTGAGAGTATAAACTGAGGTCTAATCTGTTTGTCGCATACATTTTATCATAACGGACTTTAAAGATCCTGACGCTCATGTCCTAGACTGGTGAGTGCCAGTAATTAACAAGAACACACCCAGCATGCACTTGGTCCTTCTCCCCCATTCCTGGCTGCCCAGGATTGTGCTCAGTTCTCCGGGCGTCAGACCATGCGCCCAAAGGCTGCGGGTGGGCGTCTCTGGCGGTTTGAGTTAGATCCTGTATCGGCCAGCGCTTTGAGCATGAGTTGGTAAAGCGCTATATAAATAAAGTGATTAAATAATTATACATGATTATTAGTCCTATCGTATCCTTTCCCATAACTCGGAGGTCGTAGGGGCACCACAGAGGATCAGCGTACTCCATCTTTCCCTGTCCTCAGCCCTGTCCCTGTCCTTGGTTGTTACGCTCAGTGTCAAATCAGTCCATTCTTGAATGTTGTCCTCCCACCTCTTTCTCAGTCTCCCTCTTCTTCTACCTCCTTGCACTGTGCCTTGCAGGATGGTCTTTGCAAGACCTGATGATCTGGTAATGTGGCCATACCATCAGAGTTTCAGTTTTTTCACCACTGTGAGCAGGTCATCGTGTTGTCCAATGGCTTGTGTAATGGTCTGTCGGACTTCGTCGTTGGTGATGTGCTGGGTATAGGAAATGCCCAGAAGTCTTCTGTAGCTCCTCATCTCTATGCTTTGTATTCCTCGTTGGAGAGCTGTGAGGGTCCATGTTTCGCAAGCAAATAGGAAGATGGAGATGACAAGGGAGCGCAATGTTTCGCAAGCAAATAGGAAGATGGAGATGACAAGGGAGCGCATCAGCCTTACCTTGGAATATAGACTGATGGTCCTGTCTTTCCAAATTCGCTTCAATCTCGCCAGGGCAGCAGTTTTTTGTTGGGACCCATTGTCTGATGCAATGGCTCCTAAATATTTGAAGCTATGCACTGTGTTGAGGGATTGGCCTTGGACTTTGATGTCCATGTTGATGCCATTGGTGTTATTGGTCATCATTTTGGTCTTCTCTGCACTTATTTCCATTCCATAGGCTCTGGAGGTGGTGTCAAGCCTCTGTACCAGCTGTTCAAGTTCTTGTTACTCTCCAGCCAATCCATCAATGTCATCTGCAAAACGAAGGTTGGAGATTGCTCTTCCCCTATCCTGACTGTGGCTTTGTGATCTGCAAGGGCATCTGACATGATGCGCTCTAGGAAGATGTTGAAGAGTGTTGGAGAGGGTAGGCATCCCTGACCCACACCGATTGTTGTTCTGAACCAGTTTCCGATGGCGCTGTTGTGGAGGACTGCACTGGTAGCCTTGTCATACAGGATTTTGATGACTTCAATAATTTTAGGGCTGATGTTGTACACTCTCATGGTTGCCCACAGAGCTGCATGCCAGACTCGGTCAAACGTTTTTTTGAAGTCTATGAACACATGATATAGATGGTGTTGGCGCTGTAGGTATTTCCCCCAGATTATTCTGAGGTTGAAAATCTGTTCAGTGGTACTTCGCCCTGCCCTGAATCCTGCTTGCTCTTCAGCTATGATTTGTTCAACTTGGGGTTTCAACCTGTTGAGTATTATTTTCAGGAGTACGTTGTTGGGATGGCTGATGAGGCTGATGGTGCGGTAATTTTCACATTCCTGAAGGTTACCTTTTTTGGGAAGAGTGATGACAAGCGACTGGGTCCAGGGTGTAGGCCACTCCCCATTTTGCCAGATCTTGTTACAGATAATGGTGAGTGCGTCAATCATCGCTTCTCCTCCTGCTTGAAGCAGTTCCGCGGGTATGTTGTCCACTCCCGCTGACTTCCCCTTCTTCAGCGATTGCACTGCTGCCTCAACTTCTTCTCAGAGAATTGGGAGGATTTCTTTTTTTTCTCTGTTCTCTGGACATGCTAGAACTGATGGGTCTTCGTTTGGTATGTGGTTGTAAAGGTCAGAGCAGTACTCTGTCCATCTGTCCAAGACTTCTTGTTCTTCTTTAAGGCATATACCAGACTTGCTTTTTAATCGTGGAGACCTTGGGCTGTTTATCACTTGTCAGCCGTTCAGACTGTTCTCTATTTCCTGGCACTGATCTTCTGTCCAGTGCTCCTTTGCTGTGCGCATGCCTTTTCGGATGTCATTGTTGATTTTCCAGTAAGCATCAGCTCCCTGTAAAGTGTTCTTTTTCTTTTTCATCTCTCTTCGTTTATCACACAGGTCCAATTGTTCAGGTGTGATCCACAGCTTCTTCTTTGGCCGGTGCTTTCCAGAGATCTCCGTGGCGGCATCTGTCTCAGCTAAGTTGAAGGTGGTGGTCATGGTGTTGACATCTACTTCACCTGGTATCAAAATGAGCAGTGGTGCAAATTTCCCTCCAATTGTGGCCTGAAATATTTCTGCCACCTCCGGGTCTTGCAGTTTGTCCAGGTCGAACTTCAGTCTAGTGCACTTTGCTGTGTTTACTCTCTTTAAGTGAAGCCGGAAAGACATCATCACGAGATGGTGGTCACTTCCGATGTCTGCTCCTGGAAAAGTGCGTGTCCTGCCAATGTTGATGCATGATCTGAAGCGTTTCTTGACCATGATGTAGTCAATCTGGTTGTGATGCTCCCCGCTGGAACTGTGCCATGTCCATGATTATTAGTACTCCTTATAATTGTTTGGGGTTTTTTTGTTTGTTTTTTTCAGCTGATTCGAGATACCTTTTACAAGGAGAAAAATATTGACACTAAAACAAATCCTGCTGACCTTGTGACTGCCACAGACCAAGCTGTAGAAAAGCTAGCTTTTTCTTTTCTTCGAGAGAAATATCCAGATCACAAGTAAGTGTTCTTATTTGCTATGAAATTTTGTCACAAAAATAGAGAGAGAAAGAGAGAGAGGGCCGGGGGTGGGTGGGGGTGGAGGGGATGCATCAGAGAAAGGTGTGGCCAGTAAGGGAGAATTCAAATATTTTTATAACTATAAGTATTTTTTGAGTACATCAATTCCATTTCTTTTGATATGTCGGTCTGTTGATATGTGATAAAGTTTTCTTGATCCATAGTGATGTTGGCAGAGGTGTTAGGGCGGAAGTTTTTTAATTTTAATAAGTGTGTGCATTTGTGTCTGTTGGACATTCTTAAATTTGTTTCCCTTCTGTTTTTAATTGGGGACTTTTTTTTTTTCATTTTATTTTACGGTACTTCGTTGTTGTCCGTTGTTTTGTTATAGTCTCTATGCATTTTTCAGCCTTTTAATGAGTGAATGTTTGTCCTTGTCTTTTCTTATACATTTATTACAATTTGTTTGAGTAATGTCAGCAAAGCATATCTTAATTTCTCTGTTTGAAATCATAATATATTTTGGAATCTTGAAATCATGTTGTTAATTTTAATTGCAGGTTTATTGGAGAGGAGACAACGTCAGAAACTGGAGAACAGCTGGACTTGACTGATGATCCTACTTGGATCATTGACCCAGTTGATGGGACCACCAACTTTGTTCACTGGTACATAAGTCTTTCCATGACAAGATGTATAAACCCCTACATTATTGGCTGATTTTAAATCTCAGATTTACATCCCTTGCTTTATATATTAATGACTTGGTAGTTTTTTGAAACAAATGTAAGAGTAGGCTAAAAGGATGCCTAATAGTAATTTAAAAAAAAAAAAACTAAATTCCTTGATCCATTAAAAAGTTTAAACAACTCAAAAGTAGTGTATGTAAAATGAAAATCACTGCAGTCTTTTTTTCAACGATAACTATTCTTTGTTGTGTTTGTGCAGCATTCCTGAAGTATGCTTCTCTCTGGGTGTCACAGTCAACAAGAAGGTATGCAATTAGAATCATTTCTGTTTTGCAACAAAGGACCCAAAACTTGGGAGTAATTGTTAGTACAGTGTTACTTTATAGGTAAAAGTAACAAGCCATTGGTTGTAGAAGAAATAAATCTTGAGCTAGTATTACATTGTATCAATCCTAGGTGTTACGTTGAAACGCGAAGGATAGTATGGCTGAAGCGTGTACGATAGATCTAATCGTTTCGTTTTGCAAAGTATTCAATAATAGAGTTTATTTACCTTTGATTTGAGTTTGCGTTGTGGTTAGAGGAGGCTTTGTATAACGTTGGTAATTTTAGTTGGTCGATATTGTTGGAGAATTCTCTAGATTTCACTGTTTACTCTCAATAGAAATTTCCCGATAAATGTAGAATTAAGAGAACGTTCCGGGTATGTGTAGAGTGATGTATGACGTAAGTCAGTGATGACGAACTTTTATTTGATTGGCTGTAGTGCGTCATTCTAGTCTACCGTGTTCTAAATTGTTCGGGAAAAGAGAGAGAGACTATATAATTATGTGCTGCACTATTTTGAGAGATTGTTGATAGTGAGTTGGAAAGTAAAAAGTTGAGCGTGAAAAGGCGATTGTATGCAGTTGTTGATGTGTGCTGAATAAAAGTGGAAAACTTCATACGTCGACTCCGTGTCTTGTTGCTGAGTGAGCAGGCTGCGTGGATAAACGAATCTGAGTTACACCTTATCAGGACTTCAGCATCGGGGCTGAATCAAATACTGATAAAGAAAAACACCATCATCATATCGAGTGTAACAATAGGCCCCAGCTGCTTGAAGATAAAGAAAAAAAAAACAATACCCAGATTTTTCTGTATATGATTGCACAAAGTATGCAGATGAAGCTGTATCATGTAAAGAAATTAAAATGTATAGAAACACGTTACATTTTTAGGTGGAGATATGGACGTTTTAAATTGTTATTGGAGGTATGTACGCATCTTGAATTTTAGAATAGTGCAATCTTGTCGGTAGTGAAAAAGTAATGATTAAAAACTTCCAATTGTGCCATTGTGTCAATGATTTTATTTGCTGTGCATGGATGTCTGCAGCCTGTTATTGGTGTGGTGTACCTACCAGTGCTTAATATGATGTACACAGCGCAGAAAGGACATGGTGCATTTCTCAATGGAGAGAAACTGACGGCTAGCCAACAAACCGGTAAAACGTTTTGAATTGATTTTTATTTTAATTGGATATTGCATATTTTTTGACTGGCATGTGTGCATCAGTGCGAGTCTATTGATTCACCCCAAGAAAACATTTCAGAGTTTTTACAAAATACTTTTAAGATGAAAGATCAAGTGGTTGATGTTAATTTATTGTATTCATGGCACATTATAAATGTTAAAAAAATAATTAATAAGAAATTATTAGTCTAGTCCAATTGTCCACATCACAGTATTTTTTTCAGTATAGGCCCAGATCTTGTATAAAAATAATTGAATGCGAAACCAGTGATTAGGAGGATAAAGTAAATAATTATGGATACTTTTTTCATGTTTCTTATTAACTCTCTGCATTTCTTCTCCACTTTTCCTCCCTCCAAATATATTCTAGTAGAGTTATCATTAGATTTTTACTTTAAACAAAACCTCCCAAAAAGCAGATTGTTTGGATGAATTTCAGACCTAAGTAAAGCAGTGGTTATCTCAGAAGCAGGGACGTCAAGGGATGCGGATGTTGTACAGAAGAAAGTTACAAACATTCATCGCCTGGTCAACGCATCCCATGGGTAAGACTAGTGGTCACTATGTTTCTGAATAGGTAATACACTTGTAAAATAAATAATGTGTAACACACCACAAATAAAGCAGCACTGCTGATTACATTACATGATTATTGCTTTAGGTCCAGTGGACTCTTTCAAGCCAAATCAGGACCAATATAGCTGAATCAGGACCACAAAATCAAGACCACAACTTCGCTGAAAAAGGACTCATCCCTGATCTGCATAATATTGAACCCCCGTTTACAAAAACAAAATAGAATATAAACATCATTATAAAATATCAACAAAACACATACATATAAAATGCCTACATTGCCAAATAATAACATCATAGGAAGCCCCAGTGACCACTGGGCAGAAAGCGTCCAATATTTCCAAGCTGATCCAACAGACCTCATACACAAATGAGGAGTTTTGTCCCGGAAGAGTTTTCAAGAAAGGTAGGTGACTGGTCTAGCGATGAAGATAGTATAGTAGATTGATAGAACAGAGTAGGAATGATAAAGAACAAAGGAGAAAGACAGCGACAGTGGGAATTTAAAGCACTAAATTTCCAGAAAGTGGGAATACTATTTATACTGAAACCCCAGGCACACCCATGGGGGGAGCACTGTTGATCAGTACAATCTCTTTTGACACACTTCCACAAAAACACCAAACTTTCAAGAATAATAAAAACTCTAGGAGAGGGAGAATGTAAGAAAGAATAGGGAGAAAGATCCTGTTTGTGTTTCAATTTTAAATCTGTTACGGATCATTGAATGTGAATGTCCTTCTTTCTTTTCAGCTTAACATAATTCTTAAATTATTGAGTATATGTTCACTTCAGGATTCGCTGCTATGGGTCAGCAGCATACAACCTTTGTCGTGTTGCCCAGGGTGCAGGAGATGCCTACATAGAATATGGTATCCACATCTGGGATGTTGTGGCAGGGATGGTGATTGCTGAAGAGGCAGGTGCTGTCATAATGGACCCAACAGGTAAACTGTGTTTCCATTTTTGAAATAAAGAGAATAAATCCAGAAACGCCAAGATAGAAGTCAAAATATTGGAAATCAGATTTATTCTGAAGCCTTCACAGTGTATACAAACATTTCAATAACCTTGAATATTGTAATCAATTGCTTAGGACTGCTTTTTTGCATGAGTGCAAGTGCTTGCATAACAAACTGAGAAAGGGAAAAGCTGTTATAAATGCATTGTTATTTTCAGGAGTTTGTTGGATTCGGTGGAATAAATTGATAATATATATCAGATGTAATGAATCTTCCTATTTAATTTAGAGTACATAATAATAATAATAATAATAATGGATGCTATATGAGCCTCATTCCTAAATCAGACTCAAAGTGCGGCGATCTGTAACAGACATACACGCTGACATTACAAACTCTCCAACATACACAACAAACGCACATTCATCACTCTAATATATGGTGTAAAGGAATGTTGCTATTAGAAGGCGGAAAGGAAATCAGATTTTTAATTTGTGAGATTTTAGATGAGATTTTAGATTGACTGCATCCAATACCACTATTGAAGGGAGAGAGGAGACCGGAGTACCCGGAGAAAACCCTTGGTGTCCTCAATAGTCTTGTACCTAAGTCACATAAGTTCGCCCCTTGCGGGAATTGAACCAGCAATCTTCGGCATAGGAAACTGGCGACTAACCCACAAAGCTACCTATCTGTGAGACGAGGCAAGTCAGTTTCCAGAGCACTTTGTAGTCTGTACAATGTAACTTTGACAGTTATTTTTATTTTCAGGCAAAGAAGTGGACCTCCTAGCCAGGCGTATTTTGGCAGCATCTACGCTCACACTGGCTTCACAGATCTCACAGCTGCTCTTACATTTGGATATGGGCAGAGACTAATGTGCATTGGCCTCACATTAGGATTGTGGACCAAGCATTTTAGTTCAAATTTTAAACAGAACATACATGTCCTTACACAGTGATTATTTTTTTAAGTGGCTGGATGTTGTTGCAGAACCCTACTTTGTAGTTTGTAGTATAACAGTAGTGTTTTAATTCTTTTACGGACATAGGAATTTTATTTGTGATGTTTTATTTTTCAATGGGAGGGGAAAAGTTTACTAAAATCAGTTTGATTGTTTAGTTGAAAAAAGACAAGTAGAAGGGTTGAAGGAGGTAAAACACACCAGATTAAATGGTTCTCTATACATGTATTTCACTAAAACGCTTCGTCAGGAGTTACAAGGCAACTGGCAACGTTTAGTTGTTTGTTAGTATTTGAAAAATAAAATGTATAATGTGATATAGAATTGTCATAATGATAATCATGGTATTACCCCTGTTGGGGTGCCGGGGGGTTCAGTATAAATAGTATCCCCACTTTCTGGAAATTTAGTGCTTTAAATTCCCACTGTCGCTGTCTTTCTCATTTGCTCTTTCTCATTCCTGCTCTGTTCTATCAATCTGCTATACTATCGTCTTCTTCGCTAGGCCAGTCTCCTACCTTTTTTCTTGAAAACTCTTCCGGGACAAGACTCCTTATTTGTGTATGAGGTCTGTTGGATCAGCTTGGGAATATTGGACGCTTTCTGCCAGGTGGTCACTAGGGCTTCCTATGATGTTATTATTTAGCAATGTAGGCATTTTATATGTATGTGTTTTGTTGATAATTTATAATGATGTTTGTATTCTATTTCGTTTTTGTAAACGGGGGGTTCGATAAGTTGGGGTGAAGCCTCAGCCGTCCCCTGCGTGGGATGTCTTTATTGTAAAGTGACTGGCTGGTGGAGAGCTTTCGGTTTTACCACTAGGGTTGTTTCAGCAGATCTTTTATGCAGATCGGGGGTTGTCCGGTCCTGATTTGGCTTGGAAGAGTCCGCTGGACCTAAAGCAATAATAATGTAATGTAACGTAATCATGGTATTACAATTTTATGTTGTTCTACAAAATCATGACCCGTCTTCGAAAATGGAAGATAACTTATCTTTGTATTTTGTTTTTAGTTACCGAGTTATCCGGGTGGACGTCTCGTAACACTATTAAAGGTACCCCGAGCTGCATGTTTTGGGAAGGGAGGGCGGTGGTTGCCTGGCAGTGCAAGGCCAATCTAGCTAGGATTGCAACTAAAATCAACCTTTTGATTGATCCAGAAGGTTTGATGGAGGACAGAGCAAAAATTTTAGACGAGAATCCGTGTGCAAACGATGTCCACCTCAAAGTTAGACAACTCTGCACAACATGCAGGCAAGCTGGCCAAAGTTGTTTCCCCTCATATTTTAGAGCATGGTCTATTTATTAATCACCCCTGTAAATATATATTGTTTTCTAGCCCGACATCTGATGTGTAATTGTTTTGGATCAAGTCATGCATCTTGATTCCAATTTCTTTAGTTTATATATAGCTTTTGGATTGTTGCTTTAAAATGTGTAGTTTCATATTGAAGTTAACCACTCACTTTTCTGACCTTCTGACGTGTTACTATTATTCGTTTATTGGTTTCATGTTTCGATAAAAAACATTTTCAACCATCACACAATATAAAGATGACACACCTAGCATAAATGACAGCCCTCCTTTATTGCCAGAAAATTTGTGTTGTCCGTCAAATTTTCCATAATTAGAACTACAATGACAATACACAGAACATGCAGTTATGTTCAACACACTTTGTGTACAGGAAGTACACATCATAAACATATGCCTTCTCCGTGATATAAAATTGCAAAGCTACTTGCCACACCTCGCAGTAAAATTGTAAATTTCAGTTCTGGTGGTACAATCGAAGAAAATCTAGATATATTAAAGCATGGAATCTTATTTTAAATAATACCAACATTTTATCCAATGCTACTCACAGACTGCAAAACCTATAATGCTGAACAAGAAAATGAGACATGGTATTTAATGGACACTTTGTGAAAGTGCATGTTTTAAGTTTCTATTGTATCTGCAGCAGGCAAACCTTGCAATTTTACATCAGAATTCCACAGATATATGTCCTCACAAAGGTTTTTAGATCATAAAATTAGCACATTAATAAACAGTAAATATGAAGGATAATGGATGACAACTTTTCTCTCAAAATTTCAAGACAACTCGTAAGGTGCTGTACAAACAAAGTACATGAAATCGTTGGGGAAAAGTATATGTACTATAAATACATTAAAATCTGGTGTTAATGTTGCGATACTGAACAAAACACTGCTGCTCTTCTCTCAATTCCATCCAGTGTGATAAAAGGTAACATGTTTTGTCACGATACCAGAGCACAAAGCTTTCATCTCAGAATTAATTTTGCTTTGATTTCACTGCACAATTAGAAACAGTTGATGAAATGAAAAGTCTTACACACAGCATGCTTAATTGCCCTAACATTTGCCTGTTTTAATGCACAGAATAAATTAGAATACTTTACAAGTGAATACTGTCCGAGTTTTTCACCAGTTTGATGTAACCTGAAGTCCTGAAAAAAAAAAAGACTTAACAAATTCATGTTCTTGCACTTTTTTTTTTCATCCATGTTTAAAGTACTTTAATTCCTGAATACAAATCTAACAAAAAAATATGTTAAAACTTTTTTTTACTTGTTCTTTGAGCTGTAAATGTGTACAAAAAATTTGATTTTGTGTTTGTGTTTTTTTGTTTTTGTTTTGTTATGGTAAACAAGATTATGCTTTCAGACTTCTTTCCTGTAATATAGTTTATATCATGAAAGTTACTAGTGCTGATATCAATACACACAATGAAAGATGGCACAAACACTGAATGATGTGTAATAAAACCAAACTTTTAAAAGTTACTACATTACAATAATATACAAGTTATTTCAAGATTGTTTAGACATGTACTGATTTAGTTACATCTACAATGAAAACCTTCTCCCACATCTTGTTACAAAAAAACAAACCAAAGAAAACAAAAATACAACTATGCTTGTGCACCATTTAAAAGAAAACATTTAAACTCCCATTCCTTTATGCCCGCTTTTGCAGAATAGTTCTTATGCCCACTACATTCTAACAGAATAATTATGTGAGCAGTAACATATAAGGTACATAGTCCTGCAACAGTTTCTTTTTACTTCTATGTTTGTTATTTATTGCTTACAGGGTCCAGCGGATTGCAAAGAGCAGAATCAGGAATACAAAATCAAGACCACAACTTGGCTGAAAGAGGACTCGCCCCTGATCCACATAAAAGATCTGCTGAAACAACCCTAGTGGAAACACTAAAGACACTCCACCAGCCGGTCACTGTACAATAAAGGCATCCCACACTGAGGCTATACTCTAATTTATCGAACTCCTGTTTAAAAAACAAAATAGAATACAAACATCATTATAAAATAACAAAACACACACATATAAAATGCCTACATTGCTAAATAATTTCAATAGGAAGCCCTAGTGACCATTTGGCAGAAAGCGTCCAATATTCCCAAGCTGATCCAACAGACCCCACACACAAATGAGGAGTTTTGTCCTGGAAGAGTTTTCAAGAAAAAAAGGTAGGTGATTGGTCTAGCAAAGAAGATAGTATAGTAGATTGATAGAACAGAGTACGAATGAGAAAGAACAAATGAGAAGGACAGTGGGAATTTAAAGAACTAAATTTCCAGAAAGTGGGGATACTATTTATACAGAAACCCCCGGCACACCTCTACTTATATGGTGAAAAAGATCAGGCAACAGTATCAGCTATTGCACATCACCCAAATGAAAAGAACACAAAAACACACTGCTGTACTGTTACCACTACGGAAACATTTTGACTGAACGGACTGACTTTGTTGCTCTAGATACAAACTACCTGACAGCAGTACATTTTTATTAACATTCCAGTTTTCTAGAGTTGATCCTACTGTAGTAATTTTAGATTATAAAATTAATTGTATACAGACTGATAAATAAAAATAACTCTTTCTTGGGATTCTGCTAGACACTCCATTTCAATTCTGCCACCAACCACATCTAATCAACGATGGTTTAATGTATCTTACTTAAAACAGAATGAAAATGTTGCACAAGTGACATCTGCTCCCTTACAGTGGAATGCATCATAAAGCAGGGATGAAGAAATTGCGTACAATGAAAACAGGCAATTACAAAGCTAAGACAAAGAAAAATTTAGAGCACACAAAACAATTATTACATACAATGTAAAAAAAGAATACTATTATATATGAAAACAAACAAAAATCACTGTATACAAACATTTTAATAAACGATGAACACAATTTCTCACATCCACTAAACAGGTTAAAAAAATACTTCGATTACACAGGCGTTTAACAACTTCACACCACATTGAGCATGTAACTCAGCTGTACACCTGCTACACAACATAGCAAACAAAAATCACACAGCGCTTCACATCAAATTGAATATTTCAACACAGATTTTGGAACAAAATCACAAACGCCAAAGAAACGTTTACAGCCATAAATATACATAATACACTATAGGCAAATCATTTACCAGAACATAATTGATTTTAAAAAAAAAAAAAAGCTTGATAAAGAATTGCTCATCATACTGTCATGAGATTTAAAACGCAATGTGTAGTCAATATAAACTAAACACACTAGGTCAACAATTTTTAATGGAAATGCATGGATCGCAAACACCTAAGGAGGGCTTTGCATTCATCCCTTTATTCCCTCTACTTCTTATGCCTTATTTAAAAATGGTTACACCTTTCTCCATTTTCCTGTTTATACAAAATCTATTCTCTTATTTTAATTCTCATTTGCTGGGCTGATTTTGTATGTCTGTGCTAGCAAGACAGAATATCTATACATCACAGTGTATGTACTGTTCATTTGTGCTCATTGCACCCCAGCTTTATATATATATGCGAGAGAGAGAGAGAGAGAGAGAGAGAGAGAGAGAGAGAGAGAGAGAGAGAGAGAGAGAGAGATTATATATATATATATAAAGCTGGGGTGCAATGAGCACAAATGAACAGTACATACACTGTGATGGCAAACATTACAACAGATCTTTCTCACTTCTTACTCTAGTCAAACATATGCACAAATAATGTTCACAAATAATTGATTATCTCTTCCACCCAGTCCCAATATTGCGGAATGATCTATATCATTGGCAAGTTAATAACCTCTCGATTGCCATAACTACACAATCCTAGTGTCAGAAATAAAGATCAAAGCTATTATTTAATTTTCCATTGTACTTCCCCCAAAGCCTGCAAATGTAACCAAGTACTTCAATTACATTTATTGGTGTCCACTAAAGATAGAAAAAGAGTGAAGAATGGCAAAAAGTAATGGAATACATACACACATATAGCTGAGTAGAGTGAAATGGATGGGACCATTATAAATAAAAGGTTAAAGAAAAAATGTCTGTGGATTAGAACAGTGTTGAGCACAGGAAAATCTACAAAGATAACAAAACTCCAAATGATTGTAGGTAACCTAAGAGCTAAAAGAACTACACAAAATCTCCTGAAAAGGTTTCACAAGTGCTGTAAAGATGATGCATCCCCCTTCCCATGCAGCAGCCGCAGCAAGTAATCAACACGGCTAGGGCTGCTGATAACATTTTTGTGAGAATGCCTGCAAAGGCATTGTAGTCTCTTCAGCAGCATCCACCACCTTGGCTACCACCACCTCCACCTGACGGCATGTTCTGGTTGGCTGGTGAGTGCTGAGGTCCAATCTTAATGCCATTGGCCTGTAACCAAAGATATTTTTCAATGTAAAATCACAAGATTATAAAAACAAGAACAATTAATAAGAAATCAAATACCAAACCTAAAGATGGAATATCGATACATACCTCATTGTTAATATCGAACACACCATCCTGTATCTTCTGGTAGATTTCCTTGGCAGTGTTGATGAAAGCCTCTTCCACATTGGCAGCAGTTTTGGCAGACGTCTCCATGAATATCAAACCATGCTCTCTGGCAAATGCTTCCCCTTCCTCCTTCTTCACCTCTCTTCTTGCCTCCAAATCACTGAAAGTATCATCGCATACATTAATTGTCAAAAAGATTACAGAAACATAAATGTAGTTAGTTATTCACTGCTTACAGGCTCCAGCGGGCTTCATAGAGCAGGACCACTAAATCAGGACCAATACTTGGTTGAAAGAAGACTCACTCCCGATCCATATTAAAGATCTGCTGAAACAACCCTAGTGGTAACATTGAAGGCACTCCACCAGCCAGTGCAATATTCCCAAGCTGACCCAACAGATCTCATAGACAAAAGAGGAGTTTTGGAAGAGTTTTCAAAAAAACAGGTAGGTGACTAGTTTAGCGAAGAAGAAGATAGATTGATAGAACAGAGTAGGAATTAGAAAGGACAAAGGAGAAAGACAGCGACAGTGGGAATTTAAAGCACTAAATTTGCAGAAAGTGGAGACACTATTTATACAGAAAACCCCGTTACCCCCACTGGGGAAGGTGGGGTGGGCTGAATAGAAATCTGAAATGTAAGAATATAACTAACGGAAATAAGAATATTATGACTAATGGGACAAATTGTGAACAGTAAGATGAAGAAAGTGGGCCACTATTACTCTATTCACTAACTGGTTAAGTGTGTAATATTAACTGCATGTAATGTTACTTTTATTATTGCTATTGGTAAACACACACCTCTTATTGCCGATCAGCATGATAACCATGTTGGAGTTGGAGTGTTGGCGTGCATCCTCTAGCCATGTGGTGAGGTGATTAAAGGTGTCACGTCTTGTAATATCATACACAAGCAATGCTCCAGCTGCACCTCTGTAGTAGGACCTTGTAATTGATCGAAAAGATTCCTGGCCAGCCTATCCGAAAAAGTATCACATTATCAGACTTGTTCAAGATTTGTGTATGCATGTGTTTGTATGCGTGCGTGTTATCTCGATTCTGAGACATATATTCCTTGTGTTTTATATTGGTAATAAAATTATTTAACTTTGACTTGACTTTAAAAAAATGTAAAAGACAAATTTTTTGTGTGCTTAGACATTACCCAGATTGTGTTATCTACTGCCATTGTGCAAAATGGATGACATTGTATGGATCACTTTGTCACACTGAAGAAACATTCTGTAAATTATTATGTATACTGAACATTTACATATCTTTGGTATACAATTATGCAATAATCAAAAACACTAAGCACAAAGACAAATTGTGTTTGTTTTTTTTTCTTTTGAAACCCCACACAAGAATATGACTAGTAGTAGTAGGTCAACAACTCAGTAGTTACTGTATCCACTTTGACTATAATTTGATCTGTTCCGCCATGGAGAATAGGATCAAGAAGTCGACAACTTACTGTATCCCATATCTGCAGTTTGATCTGTTTGCCGTCGATGGTGATCATGCGGGCCCCAAACTCAACACCTATTGTAAGGTCATGCACTGGCTGAAAACGTTTGTCCGTGAACTGAAGGAGGAGACATGACTTTCCAACCCCTGTAATAGTAACAAACCTAACTCTTGCAATAAGATCAATGCAATTTCATTGTATGCTGGCTTGGTGTCACAGTCACAGTACTGTCATGTGTGATGCACAGCATTACTCGCTTACTATAAGTGGGGGCTTTCTGTCATCAGTGTCATGTCACAGCTGTTGCCTACACATGTGCTACAGTCACAATTCATAAGACAACTAAAACTATCAAACATCACTATAACTACACGTACCCTGCAATAATATTAATTAATTATCATTCAAATCTTAAATGATCAGCAATATTCTAATCCCCAATAACAAGCAGTCTAGTAAATATTATGATCCCCACTGAAGAAGAAGAAAGTACTAGCAGCCGCAGTACTTAGATCATGTAATCGAACCATTCTAAACAAATGAACTAGAAACAGAACGCGCAAGTGCACACTGCAGCATTCAGCACTTCTCCCGTTCATTAAATCAGAAGGGGAAAATCCACAATTTCATATTTTTTGTTATTTAATGTTCACTCCCATTTCGCCAGTTTCTTTTTATTTCGTTGTTACTGATACTGGCATTTACGCTTTATAAGTGTTCCAAAACTGTCTACTCATTTGAAAGCTTTAATATAAATATACGTTGAAAAAAAGCTGGAGAACATAACAAGAAAACAAATTCAACAGTGGTACGCCGATCTTGCTAACATGTCATACAAACATAAAGGCAAACACGCTAAGAAAATTAATTTTTTACATAAAAATATGCGAAGTAAACAAAGGTAATGAAATGAGAATCAACCTCGGATCAACATCACTTGTCGGCCATGATGGATACACGAACAGACGATAGAAAATAAGTAATTATACCATTTTTCACATAAAATAACACTTAAATTGAAAGTCCACAAAAATATTCAAAAGGTAAATAGTGGAGTGCTTACCTGTGTCTCCAATAATGATATACTTGAATAAGTACGCGTACGACATTTTGTCAGAAAAGGCAGAATATCGATGATGTCAACGCCACCTGACGTCACAATTCCCTGCTCCGGAAGTAAACCGTCAATCATGTGTCCGCAGGGAGAAGTTCTTAATCCATATACTTTCCAGTGTCTAATTAAAATTCATAACAAAACTAATGCAATGTTTTCTCCACCAAAGGTACGAATTTATGTGCTGAATTTCCGTTGCCAAAATACCATTGTTGTACTTTGTAATTTTAACGTTGCCTAAAAGATTAAACTAGTTTTCTGATGACCCTCTCTGGGTAGCCTCTGACCTCAAGCTCCATGGGACACAGATAAACAATATGGCGGACACAGTGTTTTGAGTCTTTTCAAATAAAAGCATAGGTCGTTTTGACACTGCTGAATCAAGATGGCTGTTGTTCCAGTGAATAAGAAAACGAAGAAATATACATGGAACATAAGAGCTACAAATGACCCAAGAAGCAAACGTGAGTTGCCAAATGATCGTTGAGAAGCTGGTGTTTTATAAATAAATGGAAAGTCTTTTTTTATGATAATTATGGTACCTGTGTTTTTTAATGGATAAATTATATTGACAAAAAAAAATCTTCCTAGAAATAATAGTATACATTGAAAAATTTATTTTTAATTGATATATTTGTCTACTCCTTTGGATGAGAGTATAAACCAACGTCGTGTCTTTGCACGCACTCTATCACATGGACTTTAAAATGCCAACAACAAAAATACACCCAGCATACATTAGATCCATTCTACCCATCCACCCAGGATTGTGCTGTCATCTGAGCATCAGACTGTACTATGCACCCAAAGGCTACAGGTGGGCACCTCGGACAGCTTGAGTTATATCCTGTATTGACCAGCACCTTGAGCAGCTCTTGAGCTTGAAAAGTGCTATACAAGAATGATTGATCTATGTGCGCCAATTTGCAATTCGTATCTATGAGAGCTAATGTTTAAGTCGTATCAAGTCAGGTTGGCAATTTGTTGTTTTTGTTTTCTTTATAAAGGAGATAATTAAAATGGTGGTTGCGGTTCTAGTTGATAGTCTGTGCACATACTTGTATGCAAATTAGTCATAAACAAATCAATATAAGCATATCGACAAAACATAAAAAAATTAATGTACATTTATTGTATACCTATTGATATAGTTTATTTATGATTTTTCTGTATCCATCTTACTCCTTCGGATGAGAGTATAGACCCAGGTCTAGTCTGTGTGTCGCATGTATTCCATCATAACGGACTTTAAAGATCCTGATGCTCATGTCCTAGACGGGTGAGTGCTGGTAACAAGAACACACACGGCATGCACTTGGTCCTTCTCCCACATCCCTGGCTGGCCAGGATAGTGCTCAGTTGTCCGGGTGTCAGACCATGCGCTCAAAGGCGGCGGGTGGGCGTCTCAGGCGGTTTGAGTTAGATCCTGTATCGGCTAGCGCCTAGAGTCTGGTCAAGTACCGCAAGATAAGTGCGCTGTAAAAATCCTCAATAATAATAATAATAATAATAATAATAATAATAATAATAATAATAATAATAATAATCTATATGGTTTCAGTTCCAACGATAGAGAAGACTCCGACATTGGATTATGAAGCACTGTCATTGCTGTGTGATATACAAGGTTTGGCAACAAGGTACAAGAATGTTACCCATTTTTTCCATTTCTGTTTGTATTAATTAACAATGGTTTCAGAATTGCAAAGACCATCCTGCAAGGCACAGTGCAAGGAGGTACAAGAAGAGGGATACCGAAAAAGAGGTGGGAGGACAACATTCGAGAATGGACTGGTTTGATATTGAGCGAAACAATCAGGGTTGCTGAGGACAGGGAAAGATGGAGTATGCTGGTTAAACGATCATCTGTGGTGCCCTTATGACCTCCGAGTTACGGGATAGGATAGGATAGGTTTCAGAATTTAATCTAAGTTCCTTTGGAAAAGAAAACAAACATATGCCATACAGGTGCGGGCATTCTTAGTAGTAGTAGTAGTAGAAGGTTGATGACGAAACAGGCCGTGAGGCCTCTTTGAACGTCCTATCTCATGTTCACTTTTCTTGTACAATCAGTACAACTTATGTTAATCTGATGAATAAAATTTCAAACAACAACAAATCACTTTTCTTGGGTCTATATGCATGCAATTTTCCTATTTGTATTTTCATCAAAGCAGTAGAATAAATCTATGAATGTTTGCATTGCATTCAATTGGTTTTTAAAATTATTACTATTCTATGCAGTTTTTTGTTGTTGTTTTTTTATAGTAAGTGGTGAATTGTTCCAATGTGAACAAACTCTGTTAGTAAAAAATTGTTTTCTGATGATAGTGTTAGAATGCTGTTTAAGAATCTTACCTTCTGCGTTCCTAGTTTTGATGTGATGAAGTGTTAGAAATAAATCTGACCATTCTAAATCATTAATTTTATTATATATTTTAAAAAACTTGAATTAAATCTCCTCTAACTATAGATCCATATAAAGAATGCAGTTTGAGATACTTCAATCTCTCTGAGTAAGGCATAAAATGATATTCTTTCAGCAACTTCGTTGCTCGTCTATGAACTCCTTCTATAATTATTGATTGCCTCTTGAGCATTGGACACCACACAACATTCGCATACTCTTAAAAGTGAGGTCGAATTAATGCCTTATATAACTTGCCAAATGTATACTTATCAAGGAAATTTAAAGTTCTATTTACTACTCCAATCATTTTGTTCACTTAGTTAATATAACTGTTAATATGTATATCAAAACTAAGCATTCCATCAAAAGTTACTGCTAAATCTTTTTCCTCACTATATGTCAGTATTGGTCTCTGGACATCCGGGTTCATCAGATTGTCATATACAAGGTTGTTCCTGCCTAAATGCAATATTTTACATTTATCAACATTAAAATGTAAGTTCCACTGCTTAGTCCACAGTCTGGCAGGCCTTCTTGTTGTTGTTTTTGTTCAGACTGTTCTATATTTCCTGGCATTGATCTTCTATCGAGTTCTCCTTTGCTGTGCGCATGCCTTTTCGGATGTCATTGTTGATTTTTTTGGTAGGCATCAGCTCCCTGTGAGGTGTTCTTTTTCTTCTCTCTTCATTTGCCACACAGGTCCAAAAGTTCAGTTGTGATCCACGGTTTCTTCTTTGAGCAGTGCTTGTCAAGGATCTCAGAGGCAGCATTTGTCACAGTTGAATTGAAGGTGGTGGTCACAGTGTTGACATCTATACTTCACCAGCTCCCAAAATGAGCAGTGGTGCAAATTTCCCTCCAATTGTGGCTTGGAATATTTCTGCCCCCTCCGGGTCTTGCAGTTTGGCCAGATGGAACTTCAGTCCAGTGCACTTTGCTGTGTGTACTCTCTTTAAGTGGAACTGGAAAGACATCATCACGAGATCTTGGTCACTTCCTATGTCTGCTCCTTGAAAAGTGCGTGTCCTGCCAATGTTTGCGCTTGATCTGAAGCGTTTCTTGACCATGATGGTTGTGATGCTCACTGCTGGGACTGCACCAGGTCCATCGCCTGGATTTTTTGTGGAGACCAAGTGTGTTTGCCAGTATCAGATTGTATCTGGCAAATTCCAAGTCTCAGACCTCTGTCATTTGTCTCATTGCAGTGGGGTTCACATGTGTCTCCCCAGTTGTGGTACGCATCTTGGCCAACCTTGGCATTCCAGTCGCCTTGCATTATATGACTATGTCCTTCTTTGGCACTTGGTCAAGGACAGCCTGCAGATTTTCATATACATCCTCCACTTCACTGTCATCATATGTTAGGGCATAGGATAATAAATACCATTAGATTTAAGACATTCCTCTAAGTCAGGGATATCACTTTTTTATCGTTTTCCGCAGTAAAAACACTTGAGAAAAATGTATTCAGTCTTAGCCTTCTCCTTGTCTGATACAGCAAATTCATCGTTCTCTTTTTTTAATGCATCAATACCTGGTTTAGATTAAGTTTGTTCCTGCACAAACTTCCAAAATTTCTTTGCATTTTTATTACAGTCGACAGCAACTGATTACTCGTACAACCTTTTGGCTTTTAAAATTAGTTTATTGCACAGATTACATTCTATTATATCTTTCTGAAAATCCGTTCCCTGTTTAGTCTGTAAGTATCGCTTGTAAAGTTGTTTAATTTTGTGTTTTTTTCCACTATACTTTTTTTATTTATCCACAATGGTTTTTTTCTTTGTTTGTTGTTACATTTTATTCTTGGAATGCATTTATCCATACATTTTAAAATCACCTTCTTAATAGTGGACCACATAATTTGTTCTGCTGTGCCTTCTAAGGATGAGAAATCCACACAGGCAACACTTGAACAATATTATTTGTTTTATTCTGTAATCAGAGACAATCCTGAATCCAGTGATTATGCACACAGGACTTTCATGGACAACTACAAAAAGATGTTTGTTCCAGAACCAAAGAAAATGGGCTTTCCAGTCCATGCTGAAAAGAGAGCAATGTGAGATACCTATTTTCAAATCAAATTTGTTATTCTGTGTGTTGAAGGGTTCCGATACCATCAGTTTATATAAACAGATTTTCAAAGTATGGAGAAACTTCATTTTGTCGCTCAATTGAGAAAAAAGCTTGTGTAATATAGCACCCTTTGGTTTTTGATTATTTTTATTATTTTAATTGTAGTTTGAGGGGTGGGGGAGGTTTGAAGGGTAAATTGTCTTTCTTTCCTGTGTTATGATTGAGACGCATGCAATAGATCCGATCATTTTGTTTTGCAAAGCATGCAACAATAGTGGGTATGTACCTTTGATTTGATTTTGCATTATTGCTAGAAGCAGCTTTGTATAATGTTGATAATACTCATCGGTCGATATTGTTGAGAATTTTCTGGAATTACTTGTTTATTATTGACCGAAGCTTCCAGTTAGATCTGGTAATAGCTAAGCGATTCTTCTAACCTAAAGTACATTCTATGATGTAAGACAGTGCATAGTTCCAGTGACGAGTTTTATTTTGATTGGGTGTTATTGCGTCATGCTGGAATGTTAGAACTTTTTCTCGATTGCAGAGAGGCTATATAAGTAATGCACTGTCTGCTTGTGGGATGATTGTTGTAATAATTTTTGGAAAGCGATTCTTGTATGCAGTTCTTGATGTTTGCTGAATAAAGTTGAAAAACTTTATATGAGGACTCCTACCTTCTTGCTGAGTGAACAGGCTGCGTGGATAAAAGAATTCGAGTTACACTTATCAAGATTCAATCATAAGGGCTGAATCCGTTATTGATAAATAATCGTGTTATATCCTTTGAGTAAAATAGTTCATACATTTGTTAAAATATTAAAATAAAATAGTGATCAATGTTTCAGAGCTGCAAAATCCTCCTCAGACAGTGAAAGTGTACATGCAACAGGCAAGTAGTTAAAATCTTAGCATTATTGCATTAATAACATGAATAACATAAAGTAGTTTAACACTATAGGTAAACACAGAAAGAAAAATTTTTTTTTAGGTTTGTTATCAAGCATATATATATATCGTAGTTTTATTTTGACCGCGTGTGGAAGCAGGCTTGTCTGTGGATTTTAGAAAAATGGAAAAAGAACAATATTGCTCACACCTCCACCTTTGCCACAGCCAAATTGGTCGAATTGGGCTACGAACTGCTGCCCCATCCACCGTATTCTTCAGATTTGGCCCTGTGAGACTTCTTTTTGTTTCCAAACTTGAAAAAGTCACTCGCCGGGCAGAATTTGGGTCGAATGAGGAGGTCATCGCCGCCACGGAGGCTTACTTTGCAGACCTCGAGAAAACTATTTTTTAGACAAGTTAAAGAAGTTGGAGCATCGCTGGGCCAAGTGTATCAAACTAAAAAGAGACTATATTGAAAAATAGATCGCCACTTTTTCAAAATTTTAGTTTTTCTATTGTAGGCTAAGTACTTATTGGACAACCCTCGTATATATAAATCTATATGTCTATCTATCTATATATGATAAATAACAAATTTGCAGAGAATACTTGAGACAAAAATATATAAAAATAAAAATTCATTAGACATTTTCAGGATTTGCTATTGACCAAATTGTTTTGTGCTTTTGTTGACAAATTCTCAGAGCAGATCTAGCAGAAATGTTAAATCAATCCTGAGTCTAAGTTCAACAACTTAGAATTAACTGATCTATAGCTTTTCAGTACTTCATTTTAGTTTACAATACCCTTTCATCGACAGATTGAGTAATAATTTACAGTGTGTGTGTGTGTGGAATCTTACAGGTGATGTTACCACAGAAGTGCAGAAAAAACCAGTTAGGAAAGCATTCCAAGAAGTGGAGTTCACACACAATGTCAAGGATTATCTTCCCCTTTTACACAAGGAACGACAAAGCGAGGACCCTGAACACATACAGACAGAGAATATCAAAACATTGCGGCGACTGCTAAGGAAACTGTAAGTACATGTAGAATATAAATGATAAAAGTATTATGTGGTGCTTACTTCTTTTTTTTTAAAAGAAACATTTTACAAAAACATACACACGCACACACACAAACACAACTAATTTTGAGGTCATTTTGAAGAACTTGGGACTTTTCGTTGGTTGTGACAGACTTAAATAAAGTTTTTAGGTGCATGATAACTATTATTCTGATAAGTAACACATATAAGTAGAAAATGCATGCATACGGACCTAAATGTGTGCGAGGGGAAGAATGGACATTCAGTAAGGCTTCACTGCCTGTTTTGTCCTCCAACTACTACTAATACTACTATATAGCTTCAGTATTGAAACATATTGAATGAACATTCAAGTTTTAATGTCTATACCCACCAGTGGCGATATTATGGCAGACCATAACCATGAGTATAACTATCCTTGGGAAGAGGGGTAGGGACCTAAATCAACACTGAACCACCAGAGCTTATTTGCTAAGATGGACAGTGAAAATGGCCATATTTTTCTTTTGCTCAACACATGATTATAATTTAGGTCATCATTGTGGCAAGCAAATGCTCTAGCACTGAGTTGTGATGGTGGGACAATTAAACATGTAATTTATTAAAGAATAAAGAAAGGAAAAAAAATCAAATATGGTTGTACCATTTATTTTGCAGACCATTCGAAAGAACAGCCACTGACAATGACAAGATTTTTTCCATACTGAAGACATTTGCCTTTTTCACAGACAACATCTCTAATAACCTCTTGAAAGAGCTGTGCGTAGTTGCACAGCTAGAAACATGGAAAGAACAAGAATTTACAGGTAAGCAAAATATAAATAGTTTGTGTTTCCAATGAAAGACCTGAGAATATTGTGGTTTAGTTTATAATAATGGAATACAATGTGATTCAAAAACTGACTTTCTAATCCTTGAATGTGCAAGATAAAACAGTGCATGTAGATCATTGAGGAACACTGTCAAAAGGGGGTGGAGGAGGGAGTGGGGGGGAGAGATTAATTCATATCAGTGCTTTAACTTCTGGGGCCATTATTGCTATTGGCTGCTCATGTACCAGCTTCTTTAAGCCGTAACATGTTTGGTATTCACACTGACATAACAAACAGGTGTACTAGGCATGACCGATAGTAGAATTTTAGCCAATTTCTGCTTGTCTTCACACAATCTGCAAACTGCTCTTTATTCTGCTGCAGTGTTTGGCAACACAGGGCTGCACATGATTCTGAAGGGTAAGGTAGTCCCTCTGACGGAGCCCTGTGTCTACACTGGTCTGGAAGATGATCAGCTGGACTTGCGTTCACCTACACCCATTCTTCAACATCCTACTAAGGTTTGAATGTTATGTAGTAATTTATTACAAATAATTTTACAACTCTAATTGAATTATCACATAGTCTCACATTGCTGCTTTGCATAAGAGTCAACAAAAAAGCTTTACTTAATGTTAATATCATAAGTTATTACTACTAAGAGCTGTTACAATAATAAAGCACATGCAAAATGGCATGATAAATATAAATGAAGACATTGAGGGAGGGAGGAAACAAGCACCACCCTCATAAAGCTGGTCTGAAAAACAGGGAGGTATCAATCTTTTCTATGAGAAAACTAAGATACCATTGCATCTTGCGTAACGTTGCAGCTTGAAGTTGGCGACTGCTTTGGAACACTACAAAAGATAGAGGGGAAAGAGCCCACAACCAGACTCCTAAGTGTCAAGACAGTGGATGCTAACTGCGAATTCCTGAAGATTTCTGTGTCTGATTATTCAAAAGTAAATGTGGTATGTTCTGATTCAGATTTTTTATTTAAAGTCTTTTCATTGATAAAATGATATTAGACTTTCGCAAACATATATATGCATAGACATACACACAAGCATAAACACATATTTATGTACTTAATCAAAAAATGTTTTTTATGTAATCAAAAAATGTTTTTATGTCAGTATGTATATCTGTCATACTATCAGTTTCATTGATCTCATGTGGTATGTTTAAACCTTTCCATTTTTAAAAGCTTTTTATTTCTGGAACAGTACACACTTTTGTAAATGTGCTGTTTTCATGAATAAAAATGTGTTTCCCACATACTGGTTAGCTATATCATCTGACACTTACCATGATCTCAAAATCACTTGTCTCCAGACTGAACATTGGCTAATACTGGTCACATTGAATGCTTGTGCTAATTAAAAAAAAGCATAATTTATATTGCAAATGAACTGTTTTAAGAGTAAACTTTTGATTTATTCTGTGTTGGCAGCAAATTCAGCAGCGAGAACAAACCGAGAAATTAAATTTGCTGTTGGGCTGCTCTCAGTACAAACTGTGGCCAAGACAACCCTTACAACAGGTGGCATCCGTCATTGAATGGATCTCCTATCCCCCAAATACTGGTATGCCATACGGGGTATTGTTTTATTTATTTATTTAAATTGATGTAGAGATGAATACTGCGAGCAGCATCCGATAATAATTAATAATAATAATTATTGTTATTATTATTATTGTTTTTCTATATGACTTTTCCAGCCCAAGATCTGCTCGGGGCGCCTGCTGATATAGGATCTAACTCACGCCGCCCATTAGCTGCCCTAGGTACATCGTCTGATGCCCCAGGCAACAGAACACAGTCCTGGGTGACCAGGAATGTGGAAGAAGGGACCTAATGCTTGCTGGGAGCATTTGTGTAGCTGGACTCGCCCTACTAGGACATTGTTTGATTGATTGATTGATTGTTGCTTTAGGTCCAGCGGACTCTTCCGAGCCAAATCAGGACCGGACAACCCCTGATCCGCATAAAAGATCTGCTGAAACAACCCTAGTGGGAAAATTGAATGCCCTCCACCGGCCAGTCACTTTACAATAAAGACATCTCACGCAGGGGACGGCTGAGGCTTTACCCCAACTACTCGAACCCCCGGTTACAAAAACAAAATAGAATACAAACATCAGTATAAACTACCAACAAAACACATACATATAAAATGCCTACATTGCTAAATAATACAATCATAGGAAGCCCCAGTGACCACCCGGCAGAAAGCGTCCAACACTCCCAAGCTGATCCAACAGACCCCATACACAAACAAGAAGTCTTGTCCAGGAAGAGTTTTCAAGAAAAAAGGTAGGTCATTGATCTAGCGAAGAAGAAGAAAGTATAGCAGAGTGATAGGACAGATCAGGAATGGGAAAGAGCAAATGATGAAGACAGCGACAGTGGGAATTTAAAGCACTATATTTCCAGAAAGTGGGGATACTATTTATACTGAAACCCCCGGCACTCCAACGGGGGTACTGTTGCCGCAGGGAATCTGTCTTGCCTACAAAGGAAAGACAGGTTTTCAACTGGGGCTTTCACTTTTCCCTTTATAGGTTTGAACAATCTACAGTGGCAAGATTGCTCATGCTTACTAGGACATGAGCATCAGCATCTTTAAAGTCTGTGTGATGGAATGCATGCCAGCAGAGACTAGACCTTGGTTTATGCATTGATCTGAAGGAGTAGAGGGACACTGGCCTGTGTATCAGGGTCATGTTATTTGTTATCTGACCTGACACTCAAAGGCCTCAATCGGCTTCCAACCAATCACTGCTTGCAATGTTAGCGCTTAACATTCAAGTCTTCAATTGTTGTGCCATTGCTTACACCACCGAGCAAACAGCACGCCCATAGTATTTACTGGATATAATAGCAGTCTATGCTGAACAAAATCTTCTGAACTTAAGTTCACTCGACCAAACGGAAAGAACAAAGCTTTGGCACAAGGACGAAAATTTAATAGCAAATTTTGAGTCTCAAGATTTATCCAAACAGAGCTTCTCTAAGCACTGGTCTTGGTAATATTATAGTAATGCAGGAATTCTGTTTTCCAGTGATTGTTAGTGAAGGTTACAAGGCCCCATTCATAGGTTTTATCAAGTCAGGGGAGTGCCATGTTCTGCGACAGGTGGATGTTCTGCACACACTTCGCAATGGAAAGAAGGTATGCTATAGCTACTGCATTCACATACAAATAAAGAAAGAAGAGGTGAAAACATCCTAAACTAATCACTGGTCATGCTGTTTATTGCTCTTTTATTGCATTCTGGACTTTTGAGGTTTAACCTTCTTAACTAAATAAAAACATACATAAACCTCTGCCGACTATATCTACATTCCACACCTCACAACTTGGATGAAACTGGATCGGAGGGGGAACAAAATACTGCACCAGAAGCTACTACAGTACTTTTGTTAGGCAGGGATTAATCTTGAAAGTGACCATGATAGGTCATTTGACCAGTTCACAGGAAAAACAATAGGTCATTTTGGAAAGCAATAAGTCACAGTCTCATTCGATCGCTATCGGTACAAATGGTACAAAATAACAATGCTAAGGCATTAACCAATGTTATATTCAGCCTTTTTAAATTGTTTAAATGACATGCTAATGCACACAGTTATAAGGAGAAATTCAATCCTTTTTAATTTGTCTGCTAATTATTACTGTTTTCACTGCTTTGAAAGAGACAACAGTTTTCTTGGTTTTGCTGCTGCCCATATCTGCAGCGCTCTTCTATATTTACAGTTCCAAGCTTTATAGAAAGCAGCAAGTTCTTTGTTTCTGCTGTCAGTCTGTTCCGCAATGCTGTCAGAATGCGGTTTTGTGCAGAGAAGCCTCTATCACAATCAGCAGCTTGCAGGGGGCAGGTAACCGCGAAAGCAGCCAGCTTCAGCAGGTTTGGAAATTCATCCGAGTGGTGAGATGCAAGCATGACCCACACATCCCTGATGTTTTCTCGTGGGCAGTCTTGTGACCGCCCGATCATAAAATCAATAGGTCACTTGACCAGCTGGCTGGCAAAACAATCGGTCATTTCAGATTTTTATGTGTCAATGACTGATGCCAAGAATAAACCCTGGTTAGGTGCTTTTTTGTTAGTCTTTTTGGGGACTTAGCATGTGCATTGATTACAAGCCAAACTGGCAAACCTCTGGTTTATCTTGGACAATACATTGGTATTTTGCATTGTATTGTATTGTATTAAATCACATTGTATTGCATTGTGTTGCCTGATTTATAGGAGAAAAAAACCAAACAAGTGGTGATGGGAAAGCTAGGAGTGTCCGACTCATTTGCTGAGATCAGCCTTCTTTCAGAGGAGCCCATCACTTGCTCTATCGTCACAGCCACCGACATGCAGCTAGGAATTGTACGTCCAGAAAGACTTCATGGTGAGATTGGCACTTGGTTTTAGGCTGCAGAGGCATTTCACCATAATTTAAAAAAAGGTAGAAATAAAATAACCGCCTGATTTACAAATACAATGGTGAGCTTTAAAACAAGTATTTCAATTATTAAGGACAAACACACATCTGAATTATTATCTTTCTAATTTTTGGACGTGAACTAGTCTCTGGCCTGTCAGACACATATTACACATAATTATGTGTGGATTTGCAAGTAGGGCTCTTTTACCTGCTCCAGACATTGAATTTTATTATATTAAAAAAGAAATCTCCAGTGCTGCATTTTGAATAAAACGTTATCAGCATTTATTATTATTATTATGAAAAAAGGTTTGTACTGCATGTATCTATTACTGTTTTCTTCTTCTTTGCTTTCAGAACTAGATGATGTGACAGTACAACTGTTCAAACAGTCAAACACTCCCACCTTTGGAAACCTGACCAAGGTAGCAGCAACACTCTCTCACTTGATCATTTTCTCGTAAAACCTTGTATTTTGGTGCTGCACACTGACATAGCGAAGATCAGCTATTTTGAAATCAGTTAAAATTCAAATATCATTATACTTCAGCCTCAGTACAGTTGGTTGGTTGTTTTATTAGTCTTCTTCATTGAAATGATAAGACACATTTGCACGCACACACGCATGCACATACACACACACACACACACACACACACACACACACACACACACACATCACATTAAATTTTAAAGTATAAAATAATAATAATAATTATTATTAAAAAAAACTACAACTTATAAACCGAGCTACTGCAAATCAATTAGAGCTTTTGCTAACCGAACGCTCACATCAAAATTTATGTTATCAATAGAACTCATAGTGTATAAATCAGTTGGCAAATAAGGATGAATATGATTGCATTCAAGTAAAATATGCTTCAAAGATACAGTTTTATTACATACGCAGTTCACATTTTTACAATATTTTGTTTTCATTGAGTTTAGAATTATTCTATGTCCCATCCTATCCTGTCCCGTAACCCGGAGGTCGTAGGGACACCACAGATGATCGTTTAACCAGCATACTCCATCTTTCTCTGTCCTCAGCAGCCCTGATGGCTTCGCTCAGTGTCAAACCAGTCCATTCTCGAATGTTGTCCCCCAACCTCTTTTTCGGTCTCCCTCTTCTTCTACCTCCTTGCACTGTGCCTTGCAGAATTAACTTTGCAAGGCCTGATGATCTGGTGACGTGGCCATACCATCGAAGTTTCAGTTTCTTCACCACTGTGAGCAGGTCATCATGTTGTCCAATGGCTTGTGTGATGGTCTGTCGGACTTCGTCGTTAGTGATGTGTTGGGTATAGGAAATGCCCAGAAGTCTTCTGTAGCACCTCATTTCCATGCTTTGTATTCTTTGTTGTAGATCTGCTGTGAGGGTCCATGCATCGCAAGCATATAGAAAGATGGAGATGACAAGGGAGCGCAGCAGTCTTACTTTGGAATGTAGACTGATGGTCCTGTCTTTCCAAATGGGCTTCAACCTTGTCAGGGCAGCAGTTGTTTGTGCGATCCTGGAGAGGACTTCCTGTCGGGACGCATTGTCTGATACAATGGCTCCTAAATATTTGAAGCTATCCACTGTGTTGAGGGATTGGCCTTGGACTTTGATGTCCGTGTTGATGCCATTGGTGTTGTTGGTCATCATTTTGGTCTTCTCTGCACTTATTTCCATTCCATAAGCTCTGGAGGTGGTGTCAAGCCTCTGTACCAGCTGTTCAAGTTCTTGTTCCTCTCCAGCCAATCCATCAATGTCATCCGCAAAACGAAGATTGGAGATTGCTCTACCCTCTTTGCTGACTGTGCCTTCATGATCTGCAAGAGCATCTGACATGATGCGCTCTAGGAAGCTGTTGAAGAGTGTTGGAGAGAGTAAGCATCCTTGACGCACACCAATTGTTGTTCTGAACCAGTTCCCGATGGCGCTGTTGTGGAGGACTGCACTGGTAGCCTTGTCATACAGGCTTTTGATGACTTCAATAATTTTAGGGCTGATATTACACACTTTCATTGTTGCCCATAGAGCTGCATGCCAGACTCGGTCAAACGCCTTCTTGAAGTCTATGAACACATGGCATCTCATAACTCAAATTAAATTTAATCTCTTTCTCAAATTTATTTCCTATTGAGTTTTGAATTTCTTTAGAAGATAACTGTATTGTTATCGCCTGTGAGTTAATATTTGAAGCACCCCATTTTGCAGCATGATCAGCCCAAACATTATAAAGAAATCCATAATGTGATGAAATCCAGCAAAAGTTCAACTGAGCACCATTAATTATCAAAAACCATGAATAATATTTTTAATTTCTCAAATAGTTTCCTTTCTTTCACCATGACAATTTGAATTCAATGCCTGTAAAGCAGACATGGAATCTACACATATAACAATACTAAATATTCTCATAGATGGATTTGAGATTTTATTAAGAGCCATTAATAGAACAATTAATTCAGTAGTGAAAATGGAATACCTTCTAGCTAAATAATATGACTCTGATATATCAAAATCCGGTATTACAAATGCTGATCTTGCTTCACCTGTTTCAAAAACAAAACCATCTGTATATATTTTTAAATATCCATAATACTTTTTATACATATGATTTCATGCTTCAACTGCCGTGAAATGTATATGATTCTTATTTATATTACAATAAATGAATATCATAATTTGCCTTTTCAATTTCCCACATAGGTACTGGTGAAATTATATCTTTTTGAGAATTTTCAATATGCATTATCTACTTGAATAAGATATTTCGTAAAGGTACCTATTGTTTGGAAAGAGTGCACCTTTTGGGCCTGTTTGGGAAAAGCTATATGAGATCAGATGAACAGCTCTTCGTCAGTACTGTTGTGAACTGCGCTTGCTCTTACTATGTATTTGGCACGTGATAACTTTCACCATTCATCAAGGGGAATAATACCTACAAGTTTATATACCTCTATAGTTTTTGTAGGAATTGGGACCCCTTGCACTAATATTATTGCTTTATTGTCTAAACTTTGTAGTTTTTTAAGATATCATTTAGAGTCTGAAAAATACGCATCCTTTCCAGATCTCACTAAAGCAGAGGTTAAATGAATCAGTGTTTTTACATCTTGTCCCCAATTTTGTTATCTAATAATTTTCAATAAATTATAACTTTTTGTATTAAATATTCTATATATATTTTCCATTTTTGCTTGCATGTTAAATATACACCTAAAAATGTAATCTCTTTCACATACTTGAGTTCTTTGTTTTCAAAAACCTCAGTATAGTCGCAGGGGCATTTTACCTTTTTGAAAATGTTTTAATAAGGCTATTAATCAAAGCTTTGATGGGTTCACACTGATGCCAGGTCCCAGTTTTGACTACTTGACAGTTTCCTATCTTCGATGTCTTTGGTTGTTCCACTGTTTTTATTGTTATTACTGTTGCGTTTTGCCTCTCTCAGTGTGCCACACTGTCATATATAGTGGTTCAACAACGGATTCTGTGCAAAGTTAGAGTTCAGGTTTATGTTTGGCATATGTGTTTGTCCAGTCTTCAGACCTCGATATTTATACATCTGTATATAATACCTTACAACCTTGAAGTTTATCTGAATGTATTATTCAATCTTTCAGGAGGACATCCAGAATGAATACATCCAGCAGGAGCAGAAGCGAGAATGGAACGAGTTTAAACACAGCATGGTCGTTGATGTGATCAATTCTAATGGCATAAGGCCTGGATATGGCAAATGGGCCAAATAAAGCAGCATCAATGCATTTCAAGTGAACTAGACAGTATTACAATGCTCTCTACTACGATTCCACAAGAAATATTTTATGTGTCAAAGTTGAGCTAAATGCATATTCTCGTCATGGGTGTTTCTCACATTAATTTATAAGCTCATTGCATTATCATGTCCCTGTCATACAGGTAATTTTTGTTTTTTGAAATGTTATTACATAATATTTAATGCATAAAAAATCCCATCACAATCTACTTCCCTTTCCACTACTAGCGGAGTATAAAGCTTAATCCCCCTTCACCTTTTCCCCATCGCCACTAGCATAATAACAATGACTGTGATATTACTTAAACCGTAAGTGATACTGTTTACTGCATAAACATGTATTAGTTATTACAAACATTTTTTTATTCACACCAGCCTCAGCTACAGTGACAGACGCCGGTTGTCACCCATGCAATAAGTGCGTGCTGTGTGCAAATCATATGCAGGACACCACTACCTTCCACAGCGTGGTCACTGGCCAGTCGTTCCAAATCAGAGACCGCTTGTCGTGCACGTCTGTCAATGTCATCTACCTCATAGACTGTGAACAGTGTCACGGCAAGCAGTGTGTAGGTGAGACTGGACAGACTATCCACAAAAGATTTTATGGGCACACGCTGCAATCCACAAAGACGTGGACACACTGGTGGCAAAACACTTCAGGTCCCCTGGACAACGCCCTCTCTGCCATGAGAGTGACAGTCATTGAACAAGTCAAAATAGACATTCATGACATTAGAAAACGGAGGGAGAAATTCTGGCGTTACAAGTTACGCACCAACTACCCCGAGGGGCTGAATGTATTTGACTGACTGTTTTCAGCACTGTTTCCTTGGGTGGTTGGTGATTAGTTTGTAACATTCCATGCTTTACCTTGCACTTTCGATTTCTGAGTTCTCTGGCCTTTTATTATTATTATTGTTGTTGTTATTATTGTCGTTGTTATTATTATTATGTATTATTAATTAGAGAGAGAGAGCAAGAGAGAAAGTGTGTGTGAGAGAGAGAGAGTGAGAGAGAGTGAGAGAGAGAGAGCGTCTTCTATGAGGCATGTTTAGTGTTTACGTCATCATCACTGACCTCATGTTTTATTTATTTTTCATCACTGAAGAAGGGCGTAGCCCGAAAGTCTTTGATTTTATATTTTTCTTGGTGTTTTTTGTGTATTTTGTTTCTGATTTCTATAAACATTTTTTTATGATGATGAATACATCGTGTGTGTGTGTGTGTGTGTGTTTGTGTATGTTTAAACTAAAAATAAACAATAATTATGAGTTGTCATTGAAACAAATAATATTATGTGTTGATTTGTATGTATGTGTCACAAACGCTAAATTCATCAAAATGTTTTGTTGTGTATACACATATTACATTCACGTAAGATTGTAGAAACTCTTGATTGCCACTGAGGCATTGAGCCATAAATTGCTATTATAATATTCACCACAATGTTTCGCACACAATGTGAACACTCTATTTTGAAAGAATTTCAGAAGCAATTCATCAGACATGATTGATGTATTCCAACCAAAAATAACTGAGAGAAAACAAAACAATCTTCAACATGTAACGTCAACATAAAAAGCAAGCACTTTGCTTCCATTTTTACAACAAATATGACACAATGTTGTTATCAACAAAATTTACAATTAATAATTGAAACATGTGCAATCATTTCAAATAATAACACATGCAACCTTACCTTCACCCCACCCCCCCCCCTTTTTTTTTTTTTAACTACCTTTCCCCTTTCAATCCACTCAAAAACATTTTGAGGTAATAAATAGACAAACATTAAGGTTATTATATATAACTTTATAAGGTACCTTTTCCTGAAAACTATATTTAAATCTCACAAATAAACTAAACTAAAAATAAACTGATGATGCATTTGAAAAAAAAAAAAAAACATTGTTAATAAAATTATTGAACATGACAGATCTTACTCCTTTAGATGAGAGTTTAAACTGAGGTCTAGTCTGGCATGGACTTTAAAGATCCTGACGCTCCTGTCCTAGACGGGTGAGTGCCGGTAACACAAATACATCCAGCACGAACTAGGTCCCTTCTCCCAATCCCCAGTCTCCCAAGATTGTGCTCAGTCGTCTGGAAAAGCGCTAAATAAGATTGATTAAATAAATAAAGTAACTAAATCTTCAAGGTGATACATAATGCATAATTAATAGAATGTGTAGTTCACACTACATATAAAAACAAAACTGAGTGCTATATCAGCATCATTCTGATAATGGATCTAGTCTCCCATAAAAGGTGCTGGCTGGCGTCTATGTTACAGAAGCTTGTGTTAATGATTTATTTTAAAAAGGTGACAGTTTGCCATTCATCTGCACAATTCCTATGCATCCTTACAAATTTCACAGTGTAATCATTGAAACCTAACTATTTTATGGATAAAATAGGATTTGATTAAAAGTGTATTTTGAACGAGCTAAACTGTGTTGCCTAGTTTTTAAGAAGCTGCTCAGACAACCGCAGTTTATCAAGTAATCTTTGTCTAGGGTCAATCAGTTTTGCCCTCAGCTCCAAGTATTCACGCAAATTATCATGAGCACGCTGAAGAAGATTTGTTGAACTTGATTCTTCTGCAAGTGATGTTGGCCCTTCTACAGCCCTTGAATGTCTGGCCTTAGAACCCACTCTTGTTTCTGACCTTGACTTTAATTCTCCTGAGATGGGACTTTTTCTTGCATTCAACCTTGATGTGCCTGACACTGACGGTTGTGGACCTAGGTTCTGCTCAAAATCTGATACACTTTTCCCTCCCAAAGGTTTTGAAGAGGTTGTAGATGGAGAACATGTCCTTGGCGTCCTCTTAGGAGAGGGAACCAGCTGTCTCTGTTCTTCATTCTCCTCATACACTTCATCATCTTCCCTTCTTGTTTTTGTATGTGGTGCATTCACTTCCAAAATATTACCTCCATTTCCAAGGTTATTCCCTCTGCTGTTTCCTTTTTGCGTTGGATTCTTTGAATGTGGCAAGGTTGGTTGAATGCGAGTGGCTAATACTGAGGAAGATGAACTGCTTTCTAGTCTTTTGCTAACAGATGACTGCTTCTGTTTCCTTGACGGCTGTGGACCTACGTTCTGCTCAAAATCTGATACACTTTTCCCTCCCAAAGGTTTTGAAGAGGTTGTAGATGGAGCACATGCCCTCGATGTCCTCTTACTAGAAGAGGGAACCAGCTGTATCTGTTCTTCATTCTCCTCATACACTTCATCATCTTCCCTTCTTGTTTTTGTATGTGGTGCATTCACTTCCAAAATATTACCTCCATTTCCAAGGTTATTCCCTCTGCTGTTTCCTTTTTGCGTTGGATTCTTTGAATGTGGCAAGGTTGGTTGAATGCGAGTGGCTAATACTGAGGAAGATGAGCTGCTTTCTAGTCTTTTGCTAACAGATGACTGCTTCTGTTTCCTTGACGGCTGTGGACCTACGTTCTGCTCAAAATCTGATACACTTTTCCCTCCCAAAGGTTTTGAAGAGGTCGTAGATGGAGCACATGTCCTCTTAGAAGAGGGAACAAGCTGTCTCTGTTCTTCATTCTCCTCATACTCTTCTTCATCTTCCCTTCTGGTTTTTGTATGTGGTGCATTCACATCCAAAATATTATTTCCATTTCCAAGACTATCCCCCCTGCTGTTTCCTTTTTGTGTTGGATTGTTTGAATGTGGCAAGGTTGGTTGAGTGTGAGTGGCTAATACTGAGGAAGATGAGCTGCTTTCTAATCTTTTGCTAACAGATGACTGCTTCTGTTTCCTTGACGGTTGTGAACCTAGGTTCTGCTCAAAATCTACTACACTTTTCCCTCCCAAAGGTTTTGAAGAGGTTGTAGATGGAGAACATGTCCTCGACGTCCTCTTAGGAGAGGGAACCAGCTGTCTCTGTTCTTCATTCTCCTCATACACTTCATCATCTTCCCTTCTTGTTTTTGTATGTGGTGCATTCACTTCCAAAATAATACCTCCATTTCCAAGGCTATTCCCTCTGCTGTTTCCTTTTTGCGTTGGATTGTTTGAATGTGGCAAGGTTGGTTGAGTGTGAGTGGCTAATACTGAGGAAGATGAGCTGCTTTCTAATCTTTTGCTAACAGATGACTGCTTCTGTTTCCTTGACGGTTGTGGACCTCGGTTCTGCTCAAAATCTGATACACTTTTCCATCCCAAAGGTTTTGAAGAGGTCGTAGATGTCCTCGATGTTCCCTTAGAAGAGGGAACAAGCTGTCTCTGTTCTTCATTCTCCTCATACTCTTCTTCATCTTCCCTTCTTGTTTTTGTTTGTGGTGCATTCACTTCCAAAATATTACCTCCATTTCCAAGGCTATTACCTCTGCTGTTTCCTTTTTGCGTTGGATTGTTTGAACGTGACAATTTCGATCGTGTGCGAGTGGCTAGTAATGATGAAGATGAGTTGAATTCTAATCTTTTGCTAACAGATGACGGCATTTGTTTACTCAATGGTTGTAGACCTAGGTTCTGCATAAAATCTAATACACTTTTCCAGCCTGGAGAAGTGGTAGATGGAGCACATGTTCTTGATGTCCTCTGAGAAGAGGGAAAAGGCAGTCTGTTTTCTTCATCCTCTTCATACGCTTCATCTTCCTCATCTTCTCTTCTTGTTTTTGTATGTGGTGCATTCACTTCCAAAATATTACCTCCACTTCCAAGGCTATTCCCTCGGCAGTGTCCTTTTTGCGCTGAGTTGCTTGAACTTGACAAGTTTGGGTGTGTGCGAGTGGCTACAAATGAAGAAGATGAGCTGAATTCTAATCTTTTGCTAACAGATGACCGCTTCAGTTTATTGTGAACAGTTTTTGCTTCAGCAGATTTTTTGTGGGGTATTCCATCCAAATCAACACTCCCATCATCAATGATATGTAAATCACTGTCTGCGTGTTTTTGACGTTTGGAAGTTGGTTGGTCTGATGCTGGGCTTAGCTTTCGTTTGGTTGACTTTGAACTCTTGCTCTTGAGAATTTTCTTGGACGCACCCAATTGTTCTGGGGATGAAGACCCTTCATCAGTGTCCACAAGGTTAACTTCTGAACAGTCAGCCTCCTTCCATCTTTCCCCACACACATCAGCACCTGCATTGAGCTCCACTGCTGTAGAGCAACTTGCAGAAGCTGTAATTGCTGGATGTTCTTTTTCTGCAGAACCACATTCTACAATGAAATCAAACTGCCTTGGTTGATCTTTTGACATGTCACCTGCGAAAACTGGATCAGCGCTGGCTTCTGTGCTGGTGGTTGTTACAGCTTCGTCACTCGTACCATTTCCCCTTTCAGAAAGATTATGACCAGAACTACAATTTTTATTCGATGATCTCCGTACACCTGTATTAAGGTCTACAATCTGCTTTTCAGCAGCAGTAATATGTTCTAGCTGACTTCCATGGGTGCTGGAATCAGGTGAGGGCGTTGGTGAGGAAGTTTCCGATGCTAGAGTATGAGGCAGTTTTCGATTTTCATCTCCGCTAACTCTAGTGCCAATTGATCCCACACACTCTCCAGAAGAAATTACTATCACCTCTTCTTGCCCAAAGAAGGCAGTTGTTTTAGCACTGTTGCTGATGCAAGTGGTTTCACCACTGCTTTTATCTCTAGTGCCTAAACTCTCTCCAGATGAAATGACTATCACATCCTCTTGCCCAGAGTCAGGGATGACAGTTGTTTCTCCACTACTGCCACTGTGTGCCATTTCACCACTGCTGTGCATGGCAGACTGTTCTTTCTTTCTAGGAGGGTTTGCTTTTTGAAGCGGACAGTTTTTACAACTGTCTCCACTCTCTGAGCCGGAGTATTCCACTAGAATCAAACTATTGTCTGCATCGACGCTTCCTTCAGAGGAGTGGATGGTAGCAGTCACTGCTGATTTTGCTGTTCCTGTAGCATCAAAGATATTGATACTCTTTTCCAACTCTGCTAGCCTCTGTTCCTCCGCTTCAGATTCTGCAAAAACTACGGCACTGCTCTTTTGAGAACAATGAGCTCTGGTGGGGTCCTTTTCTAAAGCTTTCAGCCTGGACACCTCATTTCCAGTTTTTGCCACAACTTGAATGCTTGGTAAACTGTGATGGGTGTGGGCCATAATAGGAGACAAATTAAAATCCAGTGGTGTGCACTGGCTTTCTGAAACGGTGGCTTTCTGAGTAGAATGGTATACATATTCATTTGCTATAGGCATTTGAGGCGATTGTTGTAAGCTGGTGTGCTCACTATTATCAGCCTCAAGGCTGCTGTCATGCTGCATTGGTAAATTGTTGTGTTCAGTGTCTTTAACATCAGTTTGTTTATTACTGCACACACCCATTCTCTCTGTTACCATTACCTTTGTGCTTCCTGTTGTTTTTACCCTCTTGCCAGTTTTTCTTCCATATTCACCTACAACTGTATTGATCTTAATGGATTTGGATACATTACAAAGACTTGATAAATGTTCTCCTCTAACCATTTCATTGGCTCGAGTTAAAATGTTCACAGAGCTGATGTCAAAACTGTCTTGAATAGGATACATTTCACATGCAGGTAAAAGTCCATCGGTTGCAAAGCCCTGTGATACTATTACATCACATACTGCAATACATTCTGCTGTGCTATCTTTTCCTGTTTCAAAAGTTATTTTATCAGAGAAACTTTCAGAGAGGTGCTCTTCCAACTGAACATTAAACCCCTGCGATTCAGGCCAAAACTGTTGCAAGTCTGACTGAACATTATAGGCAGAAAGACGTGCTTGATTTGCAGCATGAAGAGCTGCCAGCTGGGATCTGTCTGCGCCCAATGAATCAGAGGATAACACTTCCTCACTGTCAGTGCTGGCTGCAGATGAACAGCTGAAGCTGACATCAGGGTGGCAAAGTGTTAAATCCTGTTTGAACAGAGACAAACATGCATGTAAAATGCCTCAAAAAAATAAACGGTGAACATTAATGTGCAAAGCGGACAGACATAATACTGATATTCCTAATAGCCCCGATAGGTCATTTGTCATGGCAACTGTGGAGGTCATATAATCACAAAACTTGAACAAAATAGTTGCAGTGTTTTTGTGTACAGTTCTCATGATCATGACACTGATGATGGTAATTATGATAATAATGATGATGATGAATGATAATGATGTTAATGATAACAAATTGAAAGAAACATCAAAACATCAAGAGAAATTAGTGACTTCCACGTCCAATTTAAATCACTACTTGTTGACATCACAAATTTTATTTAAAGTTTGTAAAACTTACTGATTGAGCATCAGATCTCTTGGTGGTACCACTTTCAGTGCTGTCAGAGGCAAGTGACATGACTAGTTGAGCCTCTGTCACATCTGCTTGAGGCATACAAGTTTCTTCATCGGGGCCTGCAGATGTAGAACCAGGATTTGACGTAATCATACTGGCCTCACAAGCTGAAGATGCAAGAACACTGTCTACACGTTTAGACGTTGCTGAATCAATGGTAGATAATGCAAGAGTGGCAGTTGTCATTTTGTCACATATAGCATTGTCACTAACTCTGGCAGATTCAGCTGAAGCGCTAATGGACTCCTGTGCAGAAATTTCTACAACTTTCAGGGGTCCTTGAATACCAGCGTAGCCAGCAGCAGCACAAGTAGAAGTAGAAACAACCTGTCTGCCCTCTTCAGTATCTAAAAGAACAAATAAAACAAAAAGGCCAGTTGGAATTAATCTTTGTGATTGTGCCACAACATTAAATCTCCAAGAAAAAAATGGAAATCTAAAAAATGAAATCATCTAAAGAAAGGATACTTATTGTTCTGAAATGGTGCTTTACCAGCTCAAGAGCTGCTCAAGGCGCTGGCCAATACCCATTTAGCTACTGTGCAACATGGATTGAAATCTACAAGGAAATCGACACAAAAAGGAAAATGAACATCAGCACTAAAATATAACATATTTTACTTCATGACTTTCTAGTCTGTCTATTCCTGGAAATGGCATGAGATTATGGGGAAATAATGGCTAAACTCATCCCACTGTCACCCCTACCCTTTTTATTTTGACATCTTTCAGCTTGTAGGGTTGCCTCCTGTGGCTCAAATCTGGCTGAAGGGCTGTCGTTGTTGGAAGTCTGACAATCTGATGAACTTTCTACTGGAGGAATGTAGCCATCTTTCCACTCTGATAATAACAGCAAACAAACATAATGTATGAAAACCTATTATAAATAAAAGTAGTTATTATATACAAACAATTAACATACTAATAATAAAAATAGTAACAGTAGTAAAAACTAAATTAATACGCAATAATAAGCAAACCATAAAAACAAATATATACTTTTCATAGAAAAAAAATCACGACAGATTACCTAGATGACAGTAGAATTGAAACTGTGCATAAATCATAATGGTTATCTATTCACATTTGATCCTCATGAATCAACAACTGGAAAGTTAGTTTGATTATAAAATGCCAGTCACCGAACCTTCCAATGTAGTTTGCAGGCAAGAAAAAAGTTATTGTGAATAAAGAAGGACTGGTTTTACCAGGTATTTGGTTAAGTAAGAGTTGCTGGTCCTCAGGAACAAGGAAATCATTGGCATCCAAGTGACCCATTTTTTCTATAGCAACATCAAGTGTAAGTGTTACAGCATCACTTTCATTTGCTGAATCTCCCTCCTCTGAAACACACCACAACCACATAATCAGAAGTATTCTAAAATGGCAACAGTGAATGAAGACACTGTAATGTCCACATCATACAAACAGCATTAGCGCACACTCAATTTCAATAGGCCAGTTTCCTCTAAAAGGACCCTGAACTTGGTTCCATGGTCAAGCGTTATGCCCCAGCACAATAGCTGTAGCATACTGTATAAGCAAACACTGAAAACAGCTAGTTTCAGGTTACGTAGCGTTATGCAACCTCTGACAAGCCACTGCTGGTGGGACTTAGCGAATAGAAACAATTAATATTTGAATAAGATATTGTGAATAAATGTTGTGGTTAGAAAGTCTCCACACTCAATTCACTGCATAAAGATGAAGCTGGCATGTAATGAGTTTACTTTATTTATCTCGACCCTACTGTGTGAAAACTGGATGGATAGAATTTAGCAATGTAAGTGTGTATGTGTGCGTTGTGTGTGCTGACTAGCAACTATATATTTGCCCTTTTGTACAGTTCATCTGTTTTATAACTTTAATCTTCTTATCCTTTATTGTGATTTGCTGTCAACTTGTTCACTGTTTTATGTTTGCTTGTGTGTGTGGTGCTGCAGCGTTGACCAAATGCATAACTTGTGTATTTTTTACTTGGAAATAAATTATCTTGCATCTTGATTCTTGCGTGTGTAAAACACTACAGTGAACACTATACATTCAGAACAGAACATTCAGTTTTATTTAATATATATATATATATATATATATATATATATATATATATATATATATATATATATATATATATATATATATATATATATATATATTTCATAATAACTGAGACCCTCAGCCTAATTCATGAACAAGGACTATGACCTTAGTCTGAGACTAACTTACAAGTCTGAGACTAAACTTGCTAGTATGAAATTCATGGACTCTGACTAAGTCTAGTCTGAGACTAATTGCGAGACTAAAGTGTCAAAAAGTTACACCCGCGATTTAGCAGGCGTAAGGGCTTAGTCTGACTTCCAACAATGGCGGCGGCCGTGTACATGGCTTACTTGGATAGGCGGAATTTACGAAGAAATCGAGTGTTCCGTGACCGCACAAATCCTCTAGAGGTCTTTGATGACGAAAAAATATATGCGAAGTTCCGATTTCGCCGACAAGAAATCTTCATGCTGACAGATCTTGTCAAAAATGCCATCGAGTATCAGGCAAAGCGACAAGGATCTCTACCACCACTGCTACAAGTTCTCCTAACAATTCGATTTTATGCAACTGGAACTTTTCAAAACACCATTGGTGACTTGATAGGCGTAAGTCAAAGTACCGTCAGCAGAACTGTTACACGAGTTACTGATGCTTTTATTGAGCAGGTGCATAATTTCATCAAGATGCCCACCCAGCGCGAAGCTGATACCAGCAAGATTGCATTTTACAACATGCAGAGATTTCCCAATGTGTTTGCATGCATCGATGGAACTCATATTCGAGTTCAAGCCCCAAGAGACCACGAACAAGAGTATATCAACAGAAAGTGTTATCACTCCATCAATGTACAAGTGAGTTATTTTGGTTGGTACACTTTTTGAGGTTGTTATTGTTGCTTTGATTTAATAGATAGGCCTAGGCGAAGTGTGATATGACATATACAGGCGATTGTTGAAATACATTTATTGTGGGTTATTGTTTATATGAATAGTTAAGAGGGTTAGATTTAGGTTACATTACTTTATGCTCCTGTACCCCTTCAGTGCGTTCTGCACACCCCGAAAAAAAAAAAGAAATCTATGGTTTTTTTTAAGAGATAATGGCTGGGGTTAAAAGGTAAAAAAAAAAAAACTAAATTAACATTGTGATTATAGACTTTTCTGTTAACTGTGACTTAAGTTTTTCAAAATAGTTTGGTTCAACGTTAAATTTTATATTGTCCTCTTTTATGACTTCTATTTCCTCTTTCCCTCCCTGTCTTTTCTCTCTTTTGTTCTTCACTTTTTTTTGTCATTTTTCTTCCTTTTCCTTTTTTGTTTTTACAAGTACTATTCCTATTTTTTCTATATTTAGCATTATATACTTTGTTATTATACTTGTTTTTTAACCAAATTTTTCTCTTTTCTTTTTTTCACTCTTGCCTCTTTTTCTATTTTTACTTTTCTTTCTTTCTATTCTCTCTCTCTCTCTCTTTGACAATGTCAATGATTTTAATCCTTTGTTCTTATAATATACATTTAAAATCCTTTGTTTTATAATATTTTTATCAAAGAAAAATGTCTGATAGTTTGATATTCAATGCTATTGTTAATTTGTAATAAGTGTATTGGCTGTGTGCAGGTCGTATGCGATGCCGATCTGCTATTTGTGAATGTCGTTGCTCGATGGCCTGGTTCAGTCCATGATGCAAAGATTCTACGCCTGTCTCCACTTTTTGCTGCTTTTGAAGGTCCCAACCCACCTGTGACAGGGATAATCTTAGCAGATAGTGGCTACATGTTGCGTCCATGGTTGATGACGCCTCTCCGTGTTGCTGCTACCGATAAAGAACGGCGTTACAATTTCGCACACAGTTCTACTCGCAACACTGTTGAAAGAGCAATAGGCGTGGCTAAGCAGAGGTAGCTCTGCCTCCGATGTGAACTTCGACTTTCTCCCGAAAAGGCATGCAAAGTCATCGTCGTATGCTTTATGCTGCATAATGTTGCAAGACGCTGCAAACTACCACCACCACCACCACAACAGGATTCATCAGACGAAGAATCTGACAGCCCCAATTTAACAGAAGACGAAGATGAAGATCCAAGATTAGCAGCACCTGATGGATTGCCCAGGGTAAACGCTGAGAGAGTCCGGGTAGAAGCTGGGAGAGCAGCAAGAGCCAGGATTGTCGACCAGTGCTTTTGATAGGTGTGTGGATATTTATTATTGTTGTTCATTAATTATTATGTGATTATTATCTTGTATTATGGCAGTAGTGTTTTACATTAATCGCCAAGTTCAATCGGACTTTCTTCAAAGACACAGACAAACACATACCATAGTTATTTTGATTTAATAATCATAGCCATAACATTTTTGTTTGACAAAGTTGAAAATAAAAAGTTAAGGCGAATCATAAATACATGTAAAAAGTGAGAGAGAGAGAGAGAGAGAGAGAGAGAGAGAGAGAGAGAGAGAGAGAGAGAGAGAGAGAAAGAAAGAAAGAGAGAGAGCGAGAGAGAGAGAGAGAGAGAGAAAGAGAGAGAGAGAGAGAAAACAATTATGTATACTACAGCCTCATATCAATCACCTAATAATAATAATTATATAAAAACCGAAAATAAAACACAAGCACACACTATTGTGCATAACAATTATATATGTTCTGAGTGTATCAAGTTATTTGGATGGACTTCTTTTGATCCATTCTAATATTGTCATACCAATTAATTACATTTGTCCATTAACTCTTCTTGCAGCTTTCGTTTTTGAAGTTGAACAAGGTCCCTTTTTTCTTTTATCAGTTCAATTTGCTCCTTCATTAGTATTTCTTTCAATTTATTTTTAGAAATTTCGCTTAGCATCCAATTGTTCCATATTTTATCTTTATCTTCGATATTTTCAGAGACAGATGATGATGATGATGCTGTGGTGATCGTGTGGGACGCCTTTCTTGCCGCTTTTGTCCTGACAGTAGAAACATACTTTTGTGCTGGTTCACTTGGGGTATCCAAAGCCAAAGCCGGGGGCGTGCATAAGACATTGATGGGGGAGACCGTTGAAACGTCAGAATCTGATAAAATATAGCAATTTCATACATTTAAAATCCTTTTATGTTTTTAAATCTTCTTAAGAGAACTTTATTTACTACCGCATGTTTTCTTGGCATGATAGATATCAACAATGTTGTGGTGTGAGTTTAATTTCCCTTCAATTGACTTTACAGTTGTCAAGTGTAAAAAAATAAATAATTATTATTGCTTAAAAAAAAATTAAAAAAAAAAAAAAAAAAATAAAAACCAAAAAAAAAAAAAAAATAAAAAAAAAAAAAAGAAAAAAAAAAAAATAAAAAAACAAAAAAAAAAAAAAAAAAAAAAAAAAAGGAAAATAAAGTAAAGTAAAAATAAATAAATAGAAAAAAAAAAAAAAAAAACAAAAATAAAAAAAAAAAAAAAAAAAAAAAAAAAAAAAAAAAAAAAAGTTTCGGCTGTAACAAGAAATAAAATAATAATAATAAATAATAATAATAATAATAATAATAATAATAATAATACATAATAAAATAATAATAAATAACTAAATAATAAAATACCATGTCTAGCACTGCCTGTTCGGCTGTAACTGTAACAACAACAATTTTTCCTAAAAAAAAAAAAAAAAAAAAAAAAAAAATAAGCATAAGGAACATAATAAATAAAATAAAAAAATAATAATATAATAATAAAGATAATCAAAAATACTATCTAGATGCTGAGCATAAACTGATAGCTTGCCAAATAGTAGGCCTACATTTTAAAAGTAATAGCTGCAAGTCTACATGTATCAGTAATCTTATATAATTTTAACTGAACCAATACTAGTTAGAGTAGGGGAGACACTGCAGTTTGACTTGTTAAACAATAAACATAAAGCCTCAGTCAGTGAGCAAAGACTAAAACAAAAAAAAAAAAAAAAAAAACACAACAGACAAAAAAAAACAAAAACAAAATCAAAAAACAAAAACTCAAAACAAAAAAAAAAAAAGAAGACAAAAAAAAAAAAAAAACAAAAAAGCCATGTGCTGGCGTTTGGTTACCACTTCCATTTTAAGGTCTTTCCATTTTTTTCTAATGGACGCGCAATCTCTTGCTTTTCCACCAACAGCGTTTACTGCTGTAGTTAATTCGATTCCATATTTCACCTGTTTTCGTTTATTTGTGACAAATATTTTGGCCTAAGCTCAGTAGTACTCTTTTTACTTTCAACCTTTTCATCTTCTAAAAGCTTGGCAATTTCGTAAGAGGAAAAAAAAACAAAAAAAAAAAAAAAAAAAATCAAAAAAATTTGTTCATAAATCGCTTGCCTGCGACTAGGTTAGTCTGAGCGTAGTTAGTCGCAGACTAATCGGTAGTCTGGGCTTAAATTAGTCCGTGCTCATGAATTAGGCTGCCTTTAGTTTCAAAAGTGCAGGCTTGTGACCAAATTGATATTGGAGTGAACACACACAAGCTGCAAACACAACAGGCTCTACATATGCAACAATTAACAAACAAGACATTTACCAATAGCATGGCACTTGTTTGTTAAAAAGGTATTTAATATAACATTATGAAAGAATATGACACTATCCTATCCTATCCTGTCCCGTAACCCGAAGGTCGTAGGGGCACCACAGATGATCGTTTAACCAGCATACTCCATCTTCCTCTGTCCTCAGCAGCCCTGACGGCTTCGCTCAGTGTCAAACCAGTCCATTCTCGAATGCCGTCCCCCCACCTCCCTCCCGGTCTCCCTCCTCCCCTACCCCCCCGCACCGCGCCCTGCAGAATAGTCTTTGCAATGCCTGATGATCTGGCGACATGGCCATACCATCGCAGCCTCCGTTTCCTCACCACTGCCAGCAGGTCATCGTGCTGCCCAACGGCCTGCGTGACGGCCTGTCGAACGCCGTCGTTGGCGACGCGTTGGGTACAGGAAATGCCCAGAAGTCTTCTGCAGCACCCCATCCCCATGCTTTGTATTCTTCGTTGGAGATCTGCTGTGAGGGTCCATGCTGTGAGGGACACTATGCATAAGCTCCTGCAATTACAACAAGGCCACGCACACACACAGACTTTACAGAGGCAGGGCACTGTTTCAGCCTGGTGTTCCATGCATGAAGAAGTCAAGGGAAGTCAATAGCGACAGATCTACGGCAAAATCTTCATTTGACAGACGGAACTCTTTCTTTATTATGTGTCTTACCAATCTGTGAATCTGCAGTCTTGAAGGACTCTTCATCATCTGAATGAGGTTCAGTATTTTGAAGCAAACTGTCATTCCCCATTTGTTCCAAGAGAAGTGACAAAGGAATGTTTTCTGTATCTTGGGTTGGCTCATACTGGCTTTCTGAAGGACCTGCTGCTTGGGAGCTGAAAGTAAGAATGTTCAAGGTTAAGCAATAAACAGGAGTTCAGTAAACGCAAAACTTACAAAGTAGCACAGAACTATTCACAATACAAGCTTGGAACTTTATGGTTTTATACATGAAACGCTATACAGATATTCAGGATCAAGCCTCAAACTTACAAATTAGTAGCATCCATATAAAATTATTCACAATGATACAGTGATAATATAACAATGATGTCTTATCTATCCACACTTTTTGTCTGTATGTCTGTCTTAGTTCATCCCGCTCGATCTCAAAGGTCTAATGTATTCTTACCTTTGCTCTTTTTCCATTGTTAAAGCCTTAAATTGCACGTCTGTGTCTGCCATTCTGAAAACAACAATCAAGAACTTTCCACACACACAAAAAAAAACATGTATTAAATTTATACTTCGCCAAAAATTGGTTTTGGCTACCTAGTCAGCAAAGGGGCTATCTATAAACAGACAGGTCCTCACTATCTGTAGGGTTGTCAAGGCAAATTTTAGTAAACAAAGCTTTTTCTTTAATTTAATATGAATGTAAAAAGTAGTGGTCAATAAAAAGGGAAAGGTTAACAATAATAAAATATTATGTAGTATATTTAATTTAATGTAACTTAATTTAAAACTACAGCGTCAACAAGCAAAATCAAAAGTACACATTGTAAACGCATCATAAGGAAAGACTGGTTTTCAGGTATCCTATCCTATAACTCGAAAGTCGTAGGGGCACCACAGATAATCGTTTAACCAGCGCACTCCATCTTTCTCTGTCCTCCGCAGTCCTCATGGCATCACTCAAGTGTCAAGTCAGTCCATTTTCGAATGTGTCCTCTGTTACGTTGAAACGCGCACGATAGATCCGATCGTTTTGTTTTACAAAGCATTCAATTACAGAATGTATTTACCTTTGATTTAATTCTGTGTTGTTGTTAGAAGAAGCTTTGTATAACGTTGATAATTTCCGTTGGTCGATACTGTTGGAGAATTCTCTAGAGTCGCTTGTTTACTATCGACCGAATCTTCGCGATAAATGTAGAAAGCTGAGAAAATTCTTGCACTGTAAAAAAAGTTGTATGACGTTGTCGCGTCACCCGAGTGGGTTCCGCGACGTTCAGCTCAAAACAACGAGTGGTAGGATAGAACTCAAATGAAAGAAACTAACACAAAATGCCAGATGACAATCACACTCTTTTATTCAACAACAAACACGCACACACGGGAATATGGGATACTAAACCACCCTCAACCCCTATCAAGACCCCCAACCCAGTATCTACAAAACAGTTACCGCCCTTGTCTAGCTGAAAACCCCGATCTATACACAACAAAATGCCCACAACAATATGTAACAATATTAACAATCAATTCAATTCAGGTAAATACAATTCAAGCTGAATTCACAATCAGGACATCTTAAAATTCAACCGTATAACTTCAGCTAGCTTACAGTCCAGAATCACTGTTTGTAACCTAACTTGTCTGTTATTCTAAGCTCAGTAGGAGCTAAAGCAGTCGATCACACGAATAAAGGAAGTGATTTACATTAAATAACGAGTTATGATTTTAGGTGCGTGATGTGCAGATCTGTTTGTGTGTGGGTGTGGTGCGTGTAGGTTCCTGTAGCCGATGGAGAGCTTCGCCCGAAGCAACGGCAGGTCCACTCGATAATGAAGGACCACACCCCGCAGAGGTCTCAGAACGGATGTACACACGGCACAATGGTACAGCAGCGACACATGGAAACGTATATTTATCCAGTGGTAGTAGCATAATAGAAGCAGCAGCACTGGCAATGGAGAACTACCAGAAAATGGGGAAACAGTGACGATGGTAGTAAATACGCACAGCCCAATCTGTAGACAAACACAGAGTCTCAACAGCTTGTCTACTACATAACAGAATACGCCTTCCGCCGTCCACCATCTTGACCTGGTTATACATGCATCTCAATAATGCAATACAACTCCTAATTCCATAATTTACATCTCTTCCATAAAACATAATTGTTTATATAAATATATATTGTTATTACAAGTGCACTTCCAGTCGCAAAATCTCGATTCATCTCATCCTCATCACTATCTTCATCACCCCTCTCCACGTTATAATACATTGCCTCCCTTCCTTCACATTCATCACCCCTCTCTCTCTCTCTTTAACATGCATACTTCATTGTCACCCTTTGACCCCATTTTGGCAACAACATCAACAACATTTCCCGTTTACACATTCAACAAGAAAATCATATGAAAATCATATAAAAAATCAATAAATCACTATTTATCAAAATACACCCCTTTTCCCCTCATTCAGCATCATTCAATCACGTACGCAGACTCAAAATGCATTAGCAACTAGGGAAATGAATTGTAGGTTTCACACTCACCTTTTTAGGTCCTCGGCTTGTGACACATGTACATACACAATACAAAATGGCACACCACAATACAGCACCACACTTGTTAGTTGAGAGTATCAAGTTCGTTACTTGGCTATTGCTGTGCAATTACTGGAGCATCTCAGTATCGACGAAATACTGAGCCTTGGACGGTGCCTAAGCATAGGCCACACGACCTTAGAAAGCAGCCCTACACTTATTCTCACTGAATATAATGGCGGCTAGAATTCTTCCATTAACAACTTTTGGTCATTCCTGTCCCTACGCGGGCACAGGATCTTGGGTGGTTCGAAGCAACGTAACCCTACCCTTCCAGAAGGACCTAATCCTAAGATGACACACAGTCAAAAAGTCACTTCTGCCCAAAAGAATGACTGTTCACAGAAAGCCCCACATTGACTCTGCCCACTAAAACACATACCAGCACACAGGACAACATTGAGTCGAGCTCAGAAACCCAGTTTCCTTACCTAATGCACTATGCCCTATGCGTTAAACACGTGAAACCACGCATACTTTAATCTTTCATGCGCAATAATAGAAAACTGCCGATCCACTTATGTACACTGTATATATTAGAGATGTGCAACTCTGCACGAAATATAGCCATCTCTAGCACGTGTTGAAAACTCGTGTCGTCACAGACGTAAGACAGTGATGACGAAGTTTATTCCGATTGGTTGTAATGTGTCAGGTTGGAACATTCTGATGTTATCTGGAGTCTAGAACGACTCCTGCCTTGTTGCTGAGTGAACGGGTTGCGTGGATAAACAAATCCGAGTTACACTTATCAGGATTCAAGCATTGGGGCTGAATCAACTACTGATAAAACCAACAACGAGTGTAACATCCTCCCACCTCTTTTTCCGTCTCACTCTTCTTCTGCCTTCTTGTACTGTGCCTTGCAGGACAGTCTTTTCAAGGCCTGAAGCTCTGGTGATGTGGCCATACCATCAGAGTTTCCGTACCTTCACCACTGTGAGCAAGTCATCGTGTTGTCCGATGGCTTGTGTAATGCTCTACCCCCTTTGGTGAGTGTGCCTTGGTGATCTGCAAGGGTACCTGAAATGATTCACTCCAGGAAGATGTTGAAGAGTGTTGGAGAGAGTAGGCATCCTTGATGCACGCCGATTGTTGTTCTGAACCAGTTTCCAATGGCACTGTTTACTAGGACTGCACTGGTAGCCTTGTCATACAAGCTTTTGGTGACTTCAATAATGTAAAAGCTGATGTTGTACACTCTCAAGGTTGCCCACAGAGCTGCATGCCAGACTCAGCCAAACGCTTTCTTGAAGTCTACAAACACATGATATTGATGATGTTGGTGCTGTATGTATTTCTCGCAGATTATTCTGAAGTTGAAAATCTGTTCAGTGGTACATCGCCCTGCCCTGAATCTTGCTTGTTCTTCAGCTATGATTTTTTTTAGCTTGGGGTTTCAACCTGTTGAGTATTATTTTCAGGAGGACCTTGCTGAGACAGCTGATGGTGCAGTAATTTTCACACTCCTGAAGATTACCCTTTTTGGGAAGTGATGACAAGCGACTGGTTACATGGTGTAGGTCACTCCCCACTCTGCTAGAGCTTGTTACAAATAATGGTGAGGGTGTCAATCATCGCTTCTCCTCCTGCTTGAAGCAATTCTGCAGGTAAGTTGTCCACTCCTGCTGACTCCCCCTTCTTCAGTGATTGCACTGCTGCCTCGAAGAATTGGGAAGGCTTCTTCTTTGTTCTGGGGACATGCTAGAACTGATAGGTCTCCGCTTGGTGTGTGGTTGTAAAGGTCAGAACAGTACTCTGTCCATCTATCCAATATTCCTTGTTCTTCTGTAAGGCATATGCCAGACTTGCTTCGGATCATGGAGACCTTGGGCTGTTTAACACTTGTCAGCGCAGCTGCTTCACAGTCTGGTAGGCCTTTTTGCTGTTGGAGTTGTTCAGACTGTTCTCTATTTCCTGGCATTGATCTTCTATCCATTTATTCTTTGCTGTGTGCATGCCTTTTCGGATGTCATTGTTGATTTTTCGGTTGGCATCAGCTCCCTGTGAGGTGTTCTTTTTCTTTTTCATCTCTTTTCGTTTGTTACACAGGTCTAAAAGTTCAGGTGTGATACACGGTTTCTTCTTTTGGTGGTGCTTGCCAAGGATCTCAGTGGTGGCATCTGTCACAGTTGAAGGTGATGGTCATGGTGTTGACATCTAATTCACCAGCTCCCAAAATGAGCAATTGTGCAAATTTCCCTCCAATTGCGGCTTGGAATATTTCTGCCACCTCCAGGTCTTGCAGTTTGTCCAGGTCGAACTTCAGTCTGGTGCACTTTGCTGTGTTTAATCTCTTCAAGTGGAGCAGGAAAGATATCATCATGAGAGCGTGGTCACTTCTGCTCCTGGAAAAGTGTGTGTCCTGTCAATGTTGACGCTTGATCTAAAGTGTTTCTTGACCATGATGTAGTCAATCTGGATGTGATGCTCTCCACTTGGACTGTGCCAGGTCCGTCGTCTTGAATTTTTGTGGAGACCAAGCGTGTTTGCCAGTATCAGATTGTTGTATCTGGCAAACTCCAAGCGTCCCAGATCTCTGTCATTTGTCTCGTTGTTGCAGTGGGATCTTCATGTGTCTCCCCATCTTGGCCAACCTTGGCATTCCAGTCGCCTTGCACTATGACTACGTCCTTCTTTGGCACTTGGTCAAGGACAGCCTGCAGATGTTCATAGAAATCCTCCACTTCGCTATCCTGTTCTGTAGCACCTCATCTCCATGCTTTGTATTCTTTGTTGTAGGTCTAATGTGAGGATCCATGTTTCGTAAGAGTGTAGTAAGATGGAGATGACAAGGGAGCACACATAGCACAGACAATGGAAATAAAATGACAGGTGGCAGCAGAAAGGCTTATTGTTGGTGGTTTAATAGACTAAATGGAAATGAAACATGACATGACCTTTCTGCATACTCACAGATCTTTCAGGGGCGTTTTGCCAGAGAATCCTCTGTTTATGTCCCATAGTTTGAAGCGCTTGACAACAAGAATGAACCTTGGCTTCTTATCTCGGTTTTCCTGTAAAAACAACAACACATTTTTGATACCTAATAAAAATCAGATCCCGCAGAACTGTGAACGTTGACAGTTGTTTAAAAGATAACATGATGGAGATGACCAAATAAAAATCTTCTTTGGTTGGAAAAGGATGGATTTTAGTTCATTTAACTATCTGTCATTTATCTCCAACTGAAAGTAAAACAAATATTGGCCAGTTCACATTGGTAAAAAAAAGAAAATGGGTCCAAAAGTAAATATTTTTGATAGACAATAAATCAGTAACAACAATGAATAAATTCAATTCAATAATGATAGAAACTAAATGATGTGTCTTATTTACTACATAAACTGATCACAAAGCTAACTCTAGATTAGGTGTTCGTCATTACTGCCATTAAATTAACAACATAAAATCATCATCGTCATCATCATCATCACCATCAAAATAACAGCAACCTACCAGAAGCCAAGAAGGCTGGAATTGTACGTAGAAGTCTTGTAGAATAAGCAGACCCTGAGACCAGTCAGGCTGCTGACTATTCAAACTGTCTTCTGTACTGCAAATTAAATAGAATGAAAACCATTAAATAAATGTAAAATGTCAACAACAAAAAACAAAGTTCTGCCGCAATGTTGATAGTCATAACTGGGATTTAAACCAGGGAAACTTTGTTGATAGGCTGGAATGATATATCGAATGAAGTACCAAGCTCTCTCCAACTATCAGTGCTAAACAACAGTACAAGTCACTAGCTGAGTGCACTTTCACTTCTATGAAATGCATACATGTCTTTAGCAAAGAACTGAACCCAGTGACCTTGACCTTTGAGGAAGATGAAACATGACATGGGAAGCTGGTTACTAACACTGATATGTTCCTATGAAATTTGGACAAAATTGGTTCCAATTCATGGTTCTTGAGGTAGCTTGCAACAGGATGACCGAATGACCAACAGACTAATTTTGGCTCATTCTGATTCCCAACCAAAGGCAACAAACTATGAAGTAAATTTTAACTGAAAGGTTTAAATCAAAATACCTTTGAAACTGGGATTGTGCATCTTTAGTGAAAATGGCCTTGATATACACTAAACTGTCAGCAACTTCGCGAATGACACTTCCATCTTCCAATGGCCCTTCCACATGCTGAAATAGACAAATCATTTTCTTAAGTAACATTAAAAATCAAATAAGCATTTGCATGGATGGTTTGATATGAGTTTCAGCTAAAAATCTGTGATCATCGTTAATATACACAGCCAAACACTCGTATAATGAACACACTTTCATCAAACGCTTTTAGTTTTACCATAGGAACAAAAAGTCCCTTGCCAGAGTTGTTCTTATTTAAATTTTAGTACTTTCTGGATACAACGAACGCGATTACAACATAGCTTGGCTTACATTCACACGGTAACATTGAATGTAGTTTCTTACCTGAGACACAAAATTTTGTCCGAAATAACTCAAAGTAAGAAAATATTTCAAATGACATAACTTTGCACAAATGAGGTAAAACATGCATTTCTTATTCATCAGAAATGTTGATGTCATTGTAAAATGATGTGCATGCTTTATGGACATGTTTCTTTTAATGTCTCATGGAGAATCGTATACAAGCAAGAAAAACGCTGGTATATACTATAGCCAAGGAATTTGAGATTCTATCGTCAATGCTAAACCTTCTTAAAAAGTAAGAAGTTTGTGTGTGTTCGTATTGAACGCATGAAATGATTTATGCATAATTGATAAATACATGCTCTGCGTCTTTGCATGAGTGTGTGTCTATCATCTCGCTCTCACCCTTTCTCTCTCTCTTAAACTTTCATATAATATTACAGACATCAATCCCCAATGGCAACATTTAAATTTAATTAATATATTAAATAATATGCGGAAAACTGAAGACTAATCCTAGAGTATCATACAGTAGTTATCGTTATCAATGTTTTTATTGGATCATGTAATAATTATTGTCATTTAATTTATTTCTTAATCAATGTATTCTATTTTATTTTTATACATTAATTCTTTTTGCAACCTGCACTATTTTATAATTTAAAAGAACTTTCTCCAGTTTGGTGTGAGCGTAGTTTGAATAATTTCTATTTTGAATATGTTGTATTTTGAGAAATTACCATTGTTTGAGAGTTTGGTGAAGGAATGACCTCCCTTCCCCTCTGTTGCTTGGTATGCATATGATATGGGCCCAAGGCCGTGAAATGCATTAAAATCTGACATCTGAAATCTCTCTCTTAATCTTTTTTGATCACCTTCATACTAGTGTCATGACTTGGCTGAACTCTTCTAAAATCAACCCTTCTGCAATAACATTGCGGAAATACACTTTTGGGCTGTAAACTTAGGCCTACGTCAAAGACTCAATTTAGAGACAATGCGCTGAATGCGGATATAACAAATACAAACACACAAATTTATCATAACCATGTAGACCTGAGATGGGATTATTTCTTTGAGAGTACACACAGTTCAAAAACAAGAAACGCTGAGGGAAAGGTCTTTATTAAACAATGTGATACTAACTTAAGGAAATATTGCTTTAGCTATCGGGTTGCTAATTTTTGGAATAACCTACCACCAAATTTTAAAAATGCACACTCAACTAACATCTTCAAAAATCTGCTTGATGCCAATGCTAAATTTGTTAATCTATTTAACGAATTCGATTGAATTCAAGAGAGGAAAATTTTAGCACCGAATGACCATGACTGCTTTAAGAATGTATAATACAAAGATGGGGCGTACACAGGCTTCACAGCCTATACCCAGCCTCTACTACTACTACTACTACTACTACTACTACAATGCCAGCCACGGCTACAACATACTTCGGCTGTAAGGCAGGGAAAAAAATTCCACTGGACTTAGTTAAAAGCTTCTTCAACTGTAGGCTACATGTTCATTACCTTCCTGTACACACTCAGGATCAACAGACTGATACTAGTAGTAGTTACTGTAGTAGTGATAGTTGTTTGTGTTACAATGGAGACTCTTTGTTCTTCCTGATATAGAATAATAGATCTACCACAGATACTGCTTGTGGTCTAATATTATCACAATTTACACAGGTGGATTGGTGGGATGTTGTTAATGATAAGAACTCGGTGTATAGTATTGTATTTGAATTCACATACACGTACGCGCGCTCGCGCACACACACTATTACTACTACTAGTATTAGTATTACTTACTTTCACAACTTTTACTGTTCCAGCGGTGAAGGTTTTGAAGCCCAATATAATATCTTTCAGAAATGCTTGAGTAGCAGCCATATCTGCTGACGATCTCTACCTTTAGATCCAAATTAAGCAAGGTCTCAATAACTGACTTTGGTATAACTCGAAATCTGAAGTTGTGTTGTTTTATTTTCACAAACCCGCCTTCTTGCCATCAACCGGAAGTGATTGTAAAATTACTTTAAAATGTTTCTCCACAACAAAACGAAATTTACATTAGGAGTTATAATAAACTTTGGAAAATATGGAATAATGTGAAATTGTTTATAAGGTTTTATAGCAATGCTAAATGTAAATATATTTTATATTGAATGTTTACTTGATCGATGAGAGTAGTCAACACTGTGACGTCAGAAGCTAAAGGTGTAAGTGGGACGGTGTTGGTCATCTGCAAGGAATTTATATTAGCTGTGAATAGGTTGGTATTACGAAGCTGTGTTACCGATGTAGCATCTTCTCATGAAAAATGGCGAAACACTCTCGAAATTCGTCGAGATCTGACAGTGTTCTCGTCGAAGTGAAGAGCAAGGTAAGTGGTTTTGATTTAGTTGTTGGACAGGTGTTTGTCGTTTCAACGTTTGTCGTTTACTTGTGGGACGACTCGGACTTGAGAGTTGAGTGAGAGGAAGACAAACTTTCATTCTACTTTTAGAAACAGAAAACATGCCTTGCTTGAGATGTGTATACTTTTTCATTAGATCTTTCTGAAGCATGCACTTTTGTTTGTTTGGATGAAACATGGTCAGTTGCTTTCGAAGTATTCAGTAAATTGAGTAATTATTTTTGGGGGCACTTGGTTAACTTAATCATGTTTCATATTATTTTGCTGTGAGTGTGACTGCGAGTTGTAGGACAATAATTTGTTTATTGCCACTGTGTTAGCCATTATATTCAAGCCATTAGAATTTGACACTTAAAATAATGAAAAATTTTAGCAACATGGTCTTATTCAGCTAATCACTAGACTTTCAGTATTTTTGATTATGCAGAAAACTACTAGTAGTATGTGAAGTACACAAATCTGATAATTTGATAATTTTAGTTTTGTGCATTCCAAAAATGTGCACAGGCTTTAGTTTTGTTAGGGACCTTTTTAATAGAGAAGCATGAATTGCTGTAGGGACCTGAGCATACATGTGTGAAACCATCATATCTGCATCTGTCGCTTTCTATACTTTACATGTGCTGAAGAATTTTTTTAAAAGTTCTTTGATATGGGGTGAATGTTAATAAAAGTAAGATATTTTTGCTACATTATTTTTTTTAAATAAAATATTTGGATTTACGTCTTTGTCATGAGCACTGTAAACAATATTCAACTTTTTTTTGGGCAGTAATCACACTTTTTAAAGTATTGCATTAATTAATGTGTACTGGCTTGTTGACAAGATAAAAGGAGAATAGGAGATGCAAATGGATACCCAAGAATGACAAAATGTATACCAAATTGGCACCCTGAGGGTTAATATCTCACTCTATCATAGTATCAAGTATCATGTTCTTTTACCAGTGCCAGTGAATGTGATTAGTTATCAGTATGATATATTATATAATAAAAACAGTAATGCTTAATTCTTCCATTTCAGTTTGATGCAGAGTTTCGGCGATTTTCTGTAACTCGTGACTGCAGATATGAAAAATTTGCACATTTATTGGAGGATTTGCACCATTTGTCAGACATTCCTTTTGTCATTACATACACGGATCCCACCCATAATGATCTGCTGCCCATCAACAATGATGATAATTTTTGCAAGGCTCTAACAACAGCCCGGCCTTTGTTGAAGCTTCTTGTTCAGCGTAAAGGTAATTTCCTGAATTTGTACTTTATGTTTTATGTGTGTGCGTGTACATGCGTATGTGTGTGTGTGTATTGTACAGTTAGATCTGCATCTGATGATGATGGTTATTGAGCTAATGATTAGGATGACAGTAATCACATGTAATTTGCCCAAGACACTTTATATTGAGTGATGATGTACAGCCTTGTTGTGAGTATAATTATATTTATACTATAATATCTGGTTTTTATTGCCCACCGCCGTAGCTCAATTGGAGAGCGTTCGCCTGGCACACCGATGACCCAGGTTCGAATCCCGTGGTGGGCGATATAAAATGTGGCCATTTTTACTGTCCATTTTAGCAGTATGATTGCTTTGGTGGTTCAGTGTTGATTCAGGTCCCTACCCCTCTTATCCTGGGATGGTTATCCCCGTCTGCCATATCGCCAAGGATGGGTGTAGACATTAAACCTCAATGTTCTTCTCTATCTGTTTTTTGTTTATTTATTTATTTATTCGTTCTTATATAGCGCTTTTCCAGCTCAAGAGCTGCTCAAGGCGCTGGCCGATACAGGATCTAACTCAAGCCGCCCGAGACGCCCACCCGCAGCCTTTGGGCGCATGGTCTGACGCCTGGACAACTGAGCACAATCCTGGGCAGCCAGGGATTGGGGAGAAGGACCTAGGTGCATGCTGGGTGTGTTCTTGTCACCGGCACTCACCCGTCTAGGACATGAGCGTCAGGATCTTTAAAGTCCGTTATGATGGAATGTATGCGACACAGACTAGACCTCGGTTTATACTCTCATCCGAAGGAGTAGGAAAACAGGAGTAAAGTGTCTTTCCCAGGGACACAACACAATGGCCCGGCCAGGGTTCGAACCCGGGACCTTCAGATCCGCAAGCCGAAGCACTACCATTAGACCACAGTGCCTCCCTTGTTAACATTCAAGATATTCATGTAGGCCACATCATGATGTGATAAGTCTTCTCCATAGTGTAATAAGTAGCATGAGTTTGTGTGTGTGAGAGGGAGAGATGTGCTGGAGAAAGTGTGTGTTCATGCATGCGTGTATGTGCATGCTTTTGTTTCCATCAAGAACTGACGAAGCAAAGGTACTGCTCGATATACCTAGTCTGAAGCAAAACACAGAAAATCTTGGTTTGAAATAACTTTATGAGTTGCACAGAAACATTAGCCTTAGCCAGCATTGCAGACCTGTCAAATTCCACACCCTCCAATGCCATTTAAAAATCTGTTGGTACTGAGATATCATAAACACAGATTATTTACAAAACAATAGATTGTTTTATTCTGAGTGAACAATGAACAAAGCAGACCTGTCAACCTCCCTCTCACCCACCCCCACCCCCACTCCTTCATCCCCACCCAGACCCAATCTCAAACCTTTCTTCTTGAGTATTACAACCATTGTTTACTTGCTCATTGTCTCTGTGCAATCCCTCTACTGGCTTTAGCAAATAACAATCCCTCTCTACTCTATAGTTAGCTTGTGTTAGTTTGTAGTTCTAAAGAGTGGGAGGGGTTGTTCCCCAAGCTAGGGTTATCATTATCAGTGCAGAGGAAGGTCATGGAAGGGGCTCATGGTGTCTGGTTCACAACACACTCACCAGCCTGCCCCAGACCACTTTGATCTTTCTCACAGGCCTGCTTTTATTGGGCTTTGTTCCTCTAGTTTGTTTTCTATCTAGTGTAACCAATGTGCAGAGCTTTTTTTTTTTTTAAAAGTGTGGGCATGGGGAGAACTCACAGTTATTTAAATAGCAAATTGTATAGCAATTTTTGCAGCAAGAGACTCGGAGGTCGAGCAGCATTTCATTGATGAAGAAGTATTTAATTACCTTGACCTTATTTCAATATTTAGATCAGTCAGCATTGTAATGGTTAGTATCTGATTAGGGTATTGACAAAGTATTAATTTATTTATGTCCACACAGGTGGGTAATTTTCTTGAATTAGGTCATCAGGGCTTGGCTGTGTTGTAAATGATTCTCCATCCCAATAAATCTTCAAGACACTCAGCACCCAACCACTAAGTTTTGGATACAGGGGTCAAACCATTATGTAGGTGATCGCCTGCAGCATACACTTTTCTGGTTATTCAACTTCTTGGCAAGAGCTGAATACACAGACATCCATTTCCTGTAGAGTTTAGTAAGCAGTGGTGTGGGGAGAGAGGGGGGGGGGGGGGGTTGGTCAATCACAGTGTTTGCACTGCACAGTAAGTTACTAAAACACTGATGAATAGGAGAATGTGCTACATTGTAGCATGGGTAAGAGAAGTTAAAGCTTATTAAAATTGTTATAATCAAAGCACACACACACAAACAAACATGTAAAAACGCTGTTGTTAGAGCTTTCATGAAATGCCACATACGTTGGTTTGACATTTTTGGAAATTTGTCAATTTTTTTAAGCGAACCCTAAACCTAACCTTAAGCCTAACACAGCCCTAATCCCAATGTCAAAATAATGGGGCCATCAAAAGAACGTAGGTAGAGTATAAAGTTTTTTGGTGTTTTTTTTAGTGGTGACCCTCTTTTTAGTTTTCGTCTTTCACATTGCAAAATAGTATTAAAGCCAGAGATGCTTTGCTATCCTAGACATTCTAAACCTTTGAGATGAGACTTTGTTTATAATAACTATATATAGGAGAGTGGCAACATGAGTTTGATCTTGAGTGCTGTCTACGACAACTTTCTTAATTCTGTGCATTGTGGGAACTACTCGGTTTGTTACTGACTTGCTAGGTTGTTTCTTTCAGGAGAAAGCTATGGGGAGCTGAATGGCTATGGGTCCTTGCCAGTTAAGCGACGGAACCCAATCAGCAAGTTGCTATCCAGTGAAACACCACCCAAACCTCGCATCCATATCAGTCTTCCAGATGATTTTAGACGGGTTTCAGCCATCATTGATGTAGACATTATACCAGAGACGCACATGCGTGTCAAGCTAATGAAAAATGGGTCGGACAAGCCACTGGGTTTTTACATCAGAGATGGGCAGAGTGTGCGTGTAACACCGCAAGGTTTGGAAAAGGTCTGTTTCTGTTTTGTTCTATTTTCTTTCTTTTTTTAAAATTGGGAAACTGTACATTTTGCATGAATCAATTTATAATAATTTACCCACAATTTGTATTGAAAAAGGGGTTGTTTTAATTTTTGACTCGCATGCATCGCAATGTGAGTCTATGTTCTCACCTCCCCCCCCCCCCAGCTCCCTCTACACCTCCAAAAATAAAAAATAAAGAAATCCAGATTTTTGCAAATATGTGCGAAATAAGTCCTAAATAGTCAAAAAATTATATCGAAAAAAATCGGAAAAAAAAGTCAGTCTGTCTGTAGCCGTCTGTGCAAAAACTTTAAATTGGCTAAATACTCAGAATCTATTTCAACTATCACAACCAAATTCAGAACCTATTTCAACTATCACAACCAAACTTTGTAAGATGGTGTATACTCATGAAAGGTCATGGTCACAAGGTCACATGGTCAAAAATGGCAGTTTTTCACAAAATTTCACTTTTTTCTAAGTTATTAATATTAAGCTTATGATTCTTTGACACATGAGAGATATCAGTGAAACACACACACTTTGCAAATGTGGTCAACATCACTCTAAGGTCTAAGGTCCATAGTCAGTTTGTATATGTACTTTGAAATGACATTGACTTTAAACTATGATAGCTATTAAGTCCAAAGTTATTTTTCATATATGTTCTATTTTTGTATTGATCTTGAAGGTAATGGTCATTTTAGGCCTTGCCAAAATATTTTTTTTACAAATAGGTCATCGTACAGTGGAATGGCTGTTTATTTAACCCATAGTATGCAACAACATTGGGTTATTTGATCAGACATGCACTTAAGAGATCACATGAGGGTCAAGGTCATCCCAAGGTCAAGGTCTCTGAAGGTCAAGGTCATCCCAAGGTCACCGTTTAAAAAAAAATTGCAACTTTTACTGTTGTATTTGGAGATTTAACTCAGCTGTGACAGATGCCGACAGATTCTTGGCAAGCATTGCCCAAAGAAGAAACCATGGATCACACCTGAACTTTTGGACCTGTGTGACAAACGAAGAGAGATGAAAAAGATAAAGAACACCTCCCAGGGAGCTGATGCCTACTGAAAAATCAGCATTGCTATCCGAAAAAGCATGCACACAGCAAAGGAGAACTGGATAGAAGATGAACACCTGGAAATATAGAACAGTCTGAACAAGAACAACAGCAAGAAGGCCTACCAGACTTTGAAGCAGCTGACAAGTGTTAAACAGCCCAAGATCTCCACGATCTAAAACAAATCTGGCATATGCCTTACAGATGAACAAGGAGTATTGGTGTAACAAACCGGATTTTTAGTTGGACAGTTACTAGTATCGCTTTGAACAGCAGTCACAAAGTGACGATTTCAAATTAAGAAGTTATAATTTGTTATTTCTAATGCCTGTACTTGTAGTTTGTATAATTTTGACGTCAGGGTTTTAAGTTTTCGTCATGCATGACGAAAAGTTTGGATAGTTTTTTTTTAGTTCGTTGTTGGCAGTGACTGAGTTGTGTGTCTGTTTGTCCTACCGTCAATTGTTTATTGTAGTTTGCAAAATAGGATAAACAATGTTGGTGGATTTCTACTTCACCGTGCCAGAAGGGACAAAAGTGTTTTGACATCGGCAGGGTGTGCGACGCTGGTTTCCCAAACTCCACCAATCTATGTACATTGGACACCAAACAGTCGTTCAGCACCCGGACTCAGAACCTGCCGTCCCGAACTCACATGCAATCCAAGAAACAAAAAGTGTTATTACAAAGCACGGCAGCTTTACGAGAGGACAGATGGACTGTGCGAGGACGGTTTGATCTGTGACCCCGGCACGCAATATATATGCAAGTTGTTGTTCGGCGCCAGATGCCATCCGGGAGCGGAAGCACTTTGTGCCGACGGGTTGAGCTGTTCTACTAAACATCCTTTTACTTGTGCTAAAGGTTACTCAACTATTGAAAGAAATAAATCTGTTTGCGCCTAACATTATTAACTGATTTTCTGACCCACGTATGCTGCCTTTGGTTGGCCTGCTCTACAGGAATGTGAAGACATCGTTTCCAATGGTCTTCTGTCCGACTAACAGTTTCGTTTCGACGATGGACGCCTGACCAGTGTGTGGTAGTCAGATACAGATAACATTTCGTTTTGATTATACGGAACTATGACCTTTGAAGTGATACTTGTTGTGTTTTCTGAGGAGTCGTTGTTGTCAGTGTTTGTGTGTGTGTGGAGGGAATGAATATACAAACTAACATTTTATCATTTAGTTTCGTTGGGGATTATATGAGTGCGTGCGCGTGAATGTTTAGAACACTAGAACACCATCTTTGACAATTGGATAGATGGAGTTCTGCTCTGACCTTTACAACTACACACCAAACTAAGACCCATCAGTTCTAGCATGTCCCAAGAACAGAGAAGATGAAGAAATCCTCCCAATTCTCCGAGAATAAGTCGAGGCAGCAGTGCAATTGCTAAAAAAGGGGAAGTCAGCGGGAGTGGACAACATACCTGCAGAATTGCTTCAAGCAGAATAGGAGAAGTGATGATTGACGCCTTCATCATTATCTGTAACGAGATCTGGCAGAGTGGGGAGTGGCCTAAACCATGGACCCAGTTGCTTGTCATTGCTCTTCCCAAAAAAGGTAACCTTTAGGAGTGTGAAAATTACCGCATCACCAGCCTCATTAGTCATCCCAGCAAAAACCTCCTGAAAATAATACTCAACAGGTTGAAACCCTATGCTGAACAAATCATAGCTGAAAAACAAGCAGGATTCGGGGCAGGGTGCAGTACCATTGAACAGATTTTTCATCTCAGAATAATCTGCAAGAAATACCTACAGCACCAAAAACATTCATTCTATATATCTGTGCATGTAGACTTCAAGAAAGCGTTTGACCGAGTCTGGCATGCAGCTCTGTGGGATACCATGAGAGCGTAAACACCAGCCCTAACATTATTGAAATAATCAAAAGCCTGTATGACAAGGTTGCCAGTGCAGTCTTCCACAACAGCACCATTGGGAACGGGTTCAGAACAACAATCGGTGTGCGTCAAGGATGCCTACTTTCTCCAACACTATGACAATTCAACATCTTCCTGGAGCACATCATGTCAGATGCCCTTGCAGATCACGAGGGCACAGTCAGCTTAGGGGGCAATCTCCAACCTCCGTTTTGCTGATGACATTGATGGATTGGCTGGAGAGGAACAAGAATACGCAGATTTCACGCATGCATACACGCACATTCTGAAATACCCCTTTTCGTTACACTCATTTTTATGTTAAATTTTACAAGTTCTGTAAGGAGCATGTGAGTTATATGGGCTTTGCCATTCTACTGTTCTAATCTCGTTTTCTTCTCAGAAACTTATGTCTTAGGCTGTTAATAAAGCTGCAATCTGTACCAGCAATCATGAACTTATTAGTAAAGAGGTAGTGTAACGCTTCGTGCCACTGGCATGCAACAACAAAAAAGTTTGAACAGTCAATAGTGCTTTTGCTGTGTGTTTTGCAGGTGCCTGCTATTTTCATATCTCGCCTGGTGCCAGGAGGTCTTGCAGAAAGCACGGGACTGCTGGCTGTCAACGATGAGGTGCTTGAGGTGAATGGCATAGAAGTTGCAGGCAAGACATTGGACCAAGTCACTGACATGATGGTGGCCAATTCTTCCAACCTCATCATCACCGTCAAACCTGTCAAACAGCGCATAAGCCTGCCACAGAGGGGATCCAATTTCCGTGGCTCCCAGGCTTCCTCCGCGTCCCAGTATTCCTACCGCTCTGCCAGGTCCTATGACAGCGACCACAGCGCCGGAGCTGCAGGTGGTAGTAGCGGTGGTGGTGGTGAATTTAGGGATGATGATGAAGATGAGATCCAGGACCACCTTCAGCAGCACCACTCGGACAATGACAAGACGGACAAGGACAGTGCAGTGGTGACTCTGTAGTTGAGGGTGACTGGTGACCTTGTGTTTAGAGGTTACTGAGGTTGACCCTGACTTTGTACAGCTGTTGTAAAGTGGATTGTGTGGCTGAGCTGCTTTGATGTCGTTGTGAGGACAGTTGGATCATTGACCTAGATGTGTTCTGTTGAGATATCCGCTAGATGGACATATGTAGCTGCTGGTTATTGATGACTTACGCACCAGCATGTGCGACTGTTGATAATTCTGAGGTACAATTTGCTTTTATTACATTGCTATACTGAAAGATTGTGACTTCAGAGTTTCTGTCACAGTTAATACTATTGACTAGAGTGAAAAAGCACACATTTTTGTTGGAAATATATCCAGCTAGTGATGTGTGAGAAAGGGTAATAACTTAGTAGAGACTGCAAAGGCAGCTTGCATCAAGAAGTTTCTTAGCAACTAACATAGAAAAACAGATTCTAGTAGAACATTATCAGCAAATTGTAAATTGAGAATTTGTATTTCTTCATGATATATAAAAAAAGTTTTAAGGCATTACTAGTTTGGTTTCTGTAACAATGGGTCCCGACAGGAAGTCCTCTCCAGGATCGCACAAATAACTGCTGTCCTGACAAGGTTGAAGCCCATTTGGAAAGACAGGATCTTCAGTCTACATTTCAAGGTAAGGCTGCTGCGCTCTCTTGTCATCTCCATCTTCCTAAACGCTTGCGAAACATGGAGCATCACAGCAGATCTACAACGAAGAAAACAAAGCATGGAGATGAGGTGCTACAGAAAACTTCTGGGCATTTTCTATACTCAGCACATCACTAATGACGAAGTCCAGCAGACCATCACACAAGCCATTGGACAACACGAAGAAACTGAAACTCTGATGGTATGGCCATGTCACCAAAGCATCAGGCCTTGCAAAGATCATCTTGTAAGGCACAGTGCAAGGAGTCAGAAAAAGAGGTGGGAGGACAACATTCGAGAATTGATTGGCTTGACACTGAGTGAAGCCATGAGGGTGGCTGAGGACAGAGAAAACGGTCATCTGTGGCGCCCCAATGACCTTCGAGTTACGGGTTAGGGTATGATAGGTTTGGTTTAACTTTAGAATAATTAGCTTGATTTTAAAATCCTGCTGGACATACTGATATGTAATACTATACTAGAACTCTGATACAGGTAATAGTTTAAAATATTTAATTAATGTGATACAACATATAAAAGAAGAGAAGGATTTATGGGAAGGTGAGATTAGAGAGAAAGACAGAAATTATTAAATAGTAGAAACATTGATAGCAATAGCATGTAATGTTTAAATATTTCAGTGACCAGTGAATGAATTACTTAACTTCAAGATCAAGGGTAATCACAAATGTTAGTTAATAAATGAAAAATGTTCACAAAATTTCTTTTTTTTCCCTAGGTTATTAATATTGAACTTATTATTCTTTGATTCTGGTTAGATATCAATGAGACACACCTACTATGCAAAATTGGTCAATCTCACTCCAAGATCAAGGTCACTGGAGCTGTTTAAAGTTGGTTAGTAAAGGTACTTTAAAGTGACTTTGACCCTATACTATGAGAGATATAACATTCAAACGTATCTAGAGATGATCGATTGATCTTTAATATATGTTCCGTTGAAGGTCAAGGTCATTTTAGGCCTTGCAAAAACATTAAAAAAAAAGGTCATGGTACAATGGAGTGGCTGTTTATTTAACCCATACTATGCAACGACATTGGGTTATTTGATCAGAAATGCATAATAGGTCACATGAAGGTCAAGGTGACACCAAGGTCAAGGTCACTGAAGGTCAAGATCATCCCAAGATGTTTTTTGTTTGTTTGTTGGCATAGTACAACTTTTGCTGTCGTTTATTTGATAGTACAAGAGTGTATTTGGAACCGGAGGTCAATGTCATCTCAAGGGCAAGAGCATAGAAAGATCAAAATCGGTATTACTTTGCATTTTAATGCCACCGTTTTATTTTATTTCTTTCTGGGCACTCACTTTCATGTTAAATATTGCAAGTTTCATAAGGGGCATGTGAGTCATATAAGCCTTTTCCCTTCTAGTTAGTACATCATTCAAATTTGTTAAAATACTCAGTAGGGTTTACAGCAGTAAAAGTAATTAAAGTGGATACCATGAAAGTGGTATTTGTTGTTTAGAGAAATAATTCTAGCCCACAGTGCAAAAGTTTGCGTTCTTTTATGCTGATTGTGTGGTTTTGTTGGAAAGAATTGTTGTGTGGACTTTGAAGAGAGTTGGGCTAATGATAAATCTGTGCTGCGCTTTGGATTGTAAGGCTTATTTTGTAAAGCCTAAAGGGACTTGTTTTTTGTACAGTATTGCAAGAATGTGATTAGTTATTTCAAGGGCTTTTAAATTGCCTGTACTTGTTTGTTACAATCTGTATTACTATTACAATTAGGTTTTAATATCACACTAACCAGATTGGTTGCAAAGTTGTGCTATTAACTCGAAGCCTGAATGCTGTATAAATCACTCTCTAATGAACACATATTACATGCACAAAATACATAATGAAATCATTTGATTTACATGTATATGCATATATGAGGGTGCGGGGGTTTCAGTATAAATAGTTACTTTCTGGAAAATTAGTGTTTTAAATTCCCCCTGTCACTTTCTAATTCCTACTCTGTTCTATCAATCTACTATACTGTCTTCTTCTTCGCGAGACCAGTCACCTACCTTTTTTCTTGAAAACTTTTCCGGGACAAAACTCCTCATTTGTGTGTGAGGTCTGTTGGATCAGCTTGGGAATATTGGATGCTTTCTGCCAAATGGTCACTGGGGCTTCCTATGATGTTATTATTTGGCAATGTAGGCATTTTATATGTATGTGTTGTGTTGATATTATTGTATAATGATGTTTGTATTCTATTTTGGTTTTGTAAACATTACATTACATTACATAATTGTTGCATTAGGTCCAGCTGACTCTTCCGAGCCAAATTAGGACCGGACAACCCCCAATCCACATAAAAGATCTGCCAAAACAACCCTAGTGGGAAAACTGAATGCCCTCCACCAGCCAGTCACTTTACAATAAAGACATCCCACGCAGGGGACGGCTGAGGCTTCACCCCAAATTATCGAACCCCCGTTTACAAAAACAAAATAGAATACAAACATCATTATAAATTATCAACAAAACACATACATATAAAATGCTTACATTGCTAAATAATAACATCATAGGAAGCCCTAGTGACCACCTGGCAGAAAGCATCCAATATTCCCAAGCTGATCCAACAGACCTCATACACAAACAAGGAGTCTTGTCCCGGAAGAGTTTTCAAGAAAAAAGATAGGAGACTGGTCTAGCGAAGAAGACGATAGTATAGCAGATTGATAGAACAGAGCAGGAATGAGAAAGAGCAAATGAGAATGACAGCGACAGTGGGAATTTAAAGCACTAAATTTCCAGAAAGTGGGGATACTATTTATACTGAAACCCCCGGCACCCCAACGGGGGTGTTTTGTAAACGGGGGTTCAATAAATTAGAGTATAGACTTAGCATCCCCTGCGTGGGATGTCTTTATTGTAAAGTGACCGACTGGTGTTACCTCTAGGGTTGTTTCCGCAGATCTTTTATGTGGATCAGGGGCGAGTCCTCTTTCACTTCTCTGGTCCTGATTTGGCTCAGAAGACTCCGCTCCGCTGGATCTAAAGCAATAATCATGTAATGTAATATATATACTATACAGTAGTTAGTAGCAAAAGCTTCCTTGCTGTTTCAGAAAAGGAGTGTTGCTGCAATGTATGATTTTTTATGAACTTTTTCCTTCACCTCTGAATCAGTGAATGACTGTGTGGAGATTTAAAATTGTAAAAAGTTAATTCTTGAAAAAAAGAGAAAGTGCATTTCCAAACGTTTGTGTGTTCTATGATTTGTTTTTCTTCCAGATGCAGGTTTTAAACCATTTTTCTTGTTTAATGTTAATTTTTTTAATAGCAATATTTAGTTTAGTTGGTTGATAATATACCATATCGGCTGAGTTGTCGAGACTATAAACACATCAACAAATGCATACAAGCTTTACATTTTGTTCATACACTACCGCGAACAAGTTTTTCTTAAGATCGGTGTTCAGAATTTGTGACAAGTGAAATATTATACCCACCAAATGGCATTCTAGTGTGTGCAGTAGGATGATGAGAATTGACTTCATTTATTCTGTGTAGCGTTCCATATAGACTTCATTAACTCGGTGTAATGTTTTGTATTGACTTCATTTACTCTGTTCATGTTCTGTTTCCATTCCCAACCCACCATTATATAGAATTGTCTGCTCGTTGACAGACGCACATATCGTATTTTACCCTGAGCTGGAATGCCTTTTAACAGCATGACATTTGTATGTTAGTTAGTGATTATTTACATAATTTATTTTCCATGTAAAGTATTCTTTTCTTTCTTCTGTATTTGTATCTAATGGGATGCTTTATGCATTATGTCATTGTGACATGTGAAACTTCTGAGAATATTTAATATATTATTTGTTTAGTCCATTTCCTTTTCCATTTTCTCATTATGCAAAAACATTCTAGATAAAATATTAAAACTTGACACTCATCATGTTAAAATATTTATATATTTATAATGAATAAGTTCTTTAAGTTTCTGTAATGGTTCAAATTAGGAAGATTTTTATGTGTAACAAGGAAAAACCAAACATTGCCAGCTCAGGAATATCTTGTTTTTTGTGGCGGGTTTTTCTTGTTTTTTGTGGAGGGTTTTGTTTTGTGTTTTTCAATATTTCTTTCGTTCATGCGTGTACATTTAGGCTTTAATCAAGATAGAGTACATCTTTATTTCAAATTTTAAAAATAATGCTTGTGTGACATTCCAAATTGGTTTGAAAGAATGTTTGCAGAAATGCACCTGAGTTCGAGATCAAAATTGCGAATAAATTTATCAAATGTCTAATTCATACAAAAAAATAGTATGCTTAAATATTCATAAATTTGTTGAATCTGGTATTTGTGAAATTTGAATCTCAATTTTGTGCTTGAGCATTTTAAAGATTATCTTCTGGAAACACTACATGGCTTTTCTCCCTTAGAAGACCTGAGTAGGCACACAAAAATAAACATCAAAGACAGTGGGTAGATGTGACCTTCATGGGGGAAAGCTTGAATTGTCAACAACAACAAAAATCAAAGTACTAAAGATGAAAATAATCTAAATGTAAACTATTAAGTTCTAAATGCTACCTAAACTAATAAATTTGCCCGTCCAGAAAATGATTTGGAAGAATGTAATATAACCTTCTTGATGGTGAAATATGTGCCTTACTGTGATTTTCATTTGTAACTGGAGTGATGAATTTCTCCTGTCACTGACGTTAATCACTTAGCTGTAAATGCATTTCTAAACACACAAAAACTGTTAAAAAAAGAAAAAAAAAGTGTATTTTTATGCATAAATATTTAATCTTCAAAGCTATAGTTATGAATTTTAAAATACCCCAAATTTGAAGATTTACCCTATAGACGATCTTTACATTAAAGTATAACACAACCAAAATTTAAAGATTTTACCTAAAGTAAATACTATCTTTAACAAATGAAACCAAATGTGAAGATTTAACCTAGACTATCTTTAAATAAAGTATCCAAGTTAATTGGTATTGGGAAAAAATAGTAACATGGATGTAACCAATTTCACAGGTGTCTTGATTAGACATGAAAATCAAATGTGCCGGGTAAACATTCATTGAGTAGAATATAAGATGTATGCAAGACTGCTTTTACAAGTGTTCTACTGTCAGATAATTGTCAGAAATGCATTCATTTATGTAGAAACGGGATGTAAGTGAGCATTGGTTTTATGTATTTTTTATATCAGATTTTGCCAAATGCAAAATTGCTTTAAAACTTTCTCAAGATCATTGATATGGTGTATCCTATCATTAGACTAATATGCATGTATATATTTATTTAAATTTAAACTATTATATTGCTTTTTGGCGTAAATAATAGATTTGGATTTGTGTAAGTGTTATTATTGATGCAAGCTTTCATCCATTGATGCAAAGTACTATACTGGTTTCTTTCCGTTTCCATTCTGCCTAAAATCAAGACCATTTTTGTGTATAGGCTAAGTGAAATATATTATTATACATGGATTATATATATATATATGCATGCATATAAATTTATTTCCTTTGATATTTTGCAACGGTTGTGATGCGCTTAAACATATCACATTGTATGGTCACTTTTATCACTGATGTGTATTTTGATATGTTTAGTTTCTAATTTCCATTTCTTTTCTTTTTTTTTCTTTTTTGTAGTGTTTGTTAGATTGTTTTTAGTATTAAAGTGATTTAATTTCAACCTGAGACATAACTTGTGCCCCTCTTCCATTTTCTTTTCTTAAACAATAAAATTCCTGTTAGAAAATAAGTTTGCTAATGCTATTAATTTTTTTGTCTAGAAGAAAAGTAATGAAACGAATATAATTTTGTATGTACATTATTCAACATTCTTTTTATTTGTCAGTAAGTTGGTCTAGATTGACATATCCCCGTGGGGTTTCAGTATAAATAGTATCCCCACTTTCTGGAAATTTAGTGCTTTAAATTCCCACTGTCACTGTCTTTCTCATTTGCTCTTTCTCATTCCTGCTCTGTTCTATCAACCTGCTATACTATCTTCTTCTTCGCTTGACCAATCACCTACCTTTTTTCTTGAAAACTCTTCCGGGACAAGACTCCTTATTTGTGTACGAGGTCTGTTGGATCAGCTTGGGAATATTGGACGCTTTCTGCCAGGTGGTCACTAGGGCTTCCTATGATGTTATTATTTAGCAATGTAGGCATTTTATATGTGTTTTGTTGATAATATATAATGATGTTTGTATTGACTATTCTATTTAGTTTTTGTATAAACGGGGGTTCGATAAATTAGAATACAGCCTCAGCGTCCCCTGTGTGGGATGTCTTTATTGTAAAGTGACTGGCTGGTGGAGAGCTTTCAGTTTTACCACTAGGATTGTTTCAGCAGATCTTTTATGCTGATCAGGGGTTGTCCGGTCCTGATTTGGCTCGGAAGAGTCCGCTGGACCTAAAGCAATAATGATGTAATGTAATGTAGATTGACATGTTTGTTATGTGAAATCTAAGTTTCTTTGTTTTAAATGCACCTATCAATGAAAACAGATGGGGTTATTTTGATATATGTGAAGTTGTTCTGAACTGGCTTTCCGATAATAGTATGTAAAGACTGCCACAACGGCAGCATGTATTTGTATCTTGTACAAATAAACAATGCCTTCCATATCTATATTAGTGTTATGTGTACAGTTGTGGTCTGACCACTTTAAACCATAACCAATAATTATAATTATTCCATTTCCTTTTGCTAAACACAGCAAGAATTTGAATATTCTCATGGCTATCCTCAATAATTATTACTTGTTCTTCTCATGTTCTGTAATTATTACTTTTCTTCTATTAAACACAGCAAGTTAGTTATTCATTGTTTATATAGGGTCCAGTGGACAGCAAAGAGCCAAATCAGGACCATAACTTGGGAAAGACGACTCGCCCCTGATCTGTATAAAAGATCCCCTAAAACAACTCTCAAATGTAACAATGAAGGCAATACACCAGCCAGCCACTTTACAATAAAGGCATCCCATGCAAGGGATGCCGAGGCTTTACTCTTAATTTATCGAACCCCGTTTACAAAAACAAAATAAACATATAAACATCATTATAAAATATTAATTAAACACATAAAATACCTACATTGCTAAACAGAAAGCCCTAGTGACTGACCATTTGGCAGAAAGCATCCAATGTTCCGAAACTGACCCAACAGACTCTGTACACAAAAGAGGAGTGGTGGGAGAGCTTTTCTGAAAAAAGGTAGGCGACTGGTCGAGCAAAGAGATTAACATGTAGTAGATTTATAGAACATCAGGAATGAGAATGAACAAATGAGAATGACAGAGACGATGGGAATTTAAAGCACTAAATTTCCAGAAAGTAGGGATATTATTTAAACAGAAATGCCCGGCACCCACATGCTCCAAGATGAGAAAGAAAAAAAATGTGGTGTTGAAAACTATGATTACTAATAGTAACACCAAATTTGTACATCGTTTCATACCAGTTTTGTTTGGTTTGGTTTGGTTTGGTTTTTTTTTTCCAATAAATTATTCAACTTTGCACAGATTTTTGTTTTAGTATAAATGATATACACAAGAACAAACCATTGTTATAATTCAATCATATAATTCATATAATTTATTTAATATATAGCAAAGGGTTCAATATCAGTATATATCTTCCAGACAAAATTTAAAACAATTCAACTTTGCACAGATTTGTCTTGATAGAAATGATAAACACAAGTACAAAACATTTTGTTATAATTCAATCATATAATTTAATTAATATGGCAGAGTGCTGAATATTAGTAATTATCTTCCAGCCCAAATTAAAAATTCTTTTATACATCAAATAGAAACCAAGATGAACATATAAATTATTAGAATTAGTGAGAAAGAAAAAAAACACATACTGACTACATTCAATCTTCAGTTATCATTGTCAACTAACAAGGATGAAATAGATATTAAGGAACTTGTGTGCACTAAGTAAGAAAGCCGTGTAGTATACTTAATGTGCACAATGTAAATTGATAATGCTTTCTTTGGTTTTCACATCATACTTAATGTGCACAATGTAAATTGATAATGCTTTCTTTGGTTTTCACATCAACATCTACTTGACAACATCAATTTTATGTAATCATAGATTACAATCAACAAAGTATATAAAATTATAACTTTAAATAAATTAGCTGTATTCAAACTTGGAATGAAGAATTACAAACTGTACTCTGGCACAAAATAAATTACAACAAAGGGCGTTCATTAACATTATTAGGAAACTCTGTGGAGATAAATTGTGCCAGCATGATTAACCCGTACTTTGAAAATCACAGCAACATTCAAAATAATTATGTATATACACTCCAATCCAGTGTTCCTTTGTATAACACAACCCCATTCTAGTGGCGCTCAAAGCATTTAACTTAAGGACGGGATTGTAATGAAAAATTTGCTTTGCTTGATAGTCTGTCACTTCCATGCTCTTTTTTTTTTCACTGAAACCAACATTTGTTCATCAGTGCAACATAAAATGTGTACAGTTTCTCACATGGCAGTATTGCCTGTGATGGATGACCCTTCAATGGACAACCAGATCTCACTGCTCCATGGCCCATTCACTTTTTCCTCAAGAGCCTGACTTTTAATTGTGCCCACAGCTCGCACCCTCAGTCTCACGGCCACTGGCTCTGATTCTTGCAAGCGAGAGTATCTGGACACCAGAATCTTGTTGGATGTAAAATACACTCTCACAATGGGCAATCGGTTGTCTGTCAGAGGTGCCCAACCCTGGCCACCATCCACTTCAATTTCGTATGTCAGTGATTTGAATCTTGATGCATTATCCGGTGGTGACCATTTAATGTCTGTCTGAGTGGGCGTGTCTGCACCAAAGTTGTATGTTGTCTTGTCTAGTGTCACAGCTTTTGGCTCCAGCTCCTTTGGGTCTGTTAAAATTCCAAGTCGATGGCTTACAGACCCCAAGTCAGGCAATCTGCAAGGAAAGTGAAGTAAGTGTGAAAGGAAATGGCACTAATAGTGTTGACACAAGTAAAATACAGTGTTCAAGCATAAATAACAAGAACATAATAATAATAATAATAATAATAATAATAATAATAATAATAATAATAATAATAATAATAAAGCAGCCAATAATAATACAGTTTGCTTTATTAAGTGTGATTCCCCAAAATGGTGGACTCAATTAAGGCACCCACTAACCCTTATTTCCTGCTCCAAACATAAAGTATTTTATAGAAAATGTTACAGAATATTTTTATGACATCAATATTGACCTAATGTCTTCTATCATGATAACATAACGTTTTCTTCTAGCATATTACTAAATATAGCACTTACTTTTTGCCAATGCCTGTTGCAATCTCCATAGAGGGGATGGATGGAACTTTGCCTACAATGTGTTCTAGTGATGGTAAGCGGGCTGGTGGTGGCTTGCCTCCATGTGCTGCTACTCTCAATCTGTTGGCCTCCTCAATCTCTGCTTTGATCTCTGCCCGGAGCTCATCTGCTTCCTGCATTCAAATTGAATTTGAATTAGCACTTCTCTGCAAACAATTAGCTCCAAGTTCACATGGATATATTCATATTTGCCGCAATCATTATCATCATCAACCATCATTTTATCATCAGTGTTAATAGTGAACAGTACATGTATAGTAAATTATGCTTTTTAAAAATCTGCGAAAGCACATCATAGAATTTCAATGAAAAAAGATATCCACTATAAAACTGTAAAAGTCTGAAACTATGGAAATAGTTTCAATTTGAATTTGTTATACATTTTCACTAATCAGCCTGCCCAGCTGATGTTTTAGCAAACTATACTTACCTCTAATCTGCTAATGTTCAACAATTTATTTAAACCTTTAAAATGCTGATGTTTGACAGATTATATTTACCCCTAAATAGCGTTTTCCTTCTGCTTCCATTTGAAGTCGCATCCATTCCTCTTTTATTCTTCTGACATCATCAGATTGTTCAAGAGGTTCCAACGTATCCAACAAGTCTCCCTGTATCTCATCTTCCAGTTCAGCCATTACATTAACATAAACATCTGCTCCGTTTGCCTATCTGCAAGCAATTAAGCAATGCGCAATGTGTAGATAGGTTCTCTCTCTCTCTCTCTCTCTCTCTCTCTCTCTCTCTCTCTCTCTCTCTCTCTCTCTCTCTCTCTAACTAATTACTAATTTTTTTTTTCAGGTGTTGTGATCCTGCCCCTACTACGTGCATACATCGCACAAGTCAAGTCTTAAAACATCAAAGGCCTAGAGGAAAATTTATATCAACAAGAAAATAATAGTAGTAATGAATAAAAAGCATATTTTAAAAATAAATAAATAATAAGTAAAAAGACTGGATTAAAAGACTGGAAGAAAATATGCAAACATCTGCAGAGATGCCAACCTGCAGAAAAATCTGTCGGTGAGAAATTTATAAATTGTCAGTAGATTTAAAATTGTGTCAGTAGACAAGAGGGAGCAAAGGTCCAGAATTGAGATTTGTTATTAAAAATCATATCGGAAATATCAAAGATGACTGAGCTCCGCAAAAGAATTCTTTAATAATCTGTGGTAAAACTTGACCCCGACCGAAGTCAGAAGGATAAGCGATGTCAGTTCGCAAAATTTTAAACATCAACCTGCTACAGCACAATGTTAGAGTTAATTAAAATAAATCGCTTTGAGGTTGTGTATCAGCATAAAAGTTTTAAAAAAAGGTAAATCTCATTGATTTCTTTGCATTGTTTTGTCTGCTGCTGCTGCTTCAGCTCAGCTAACAAAGCTGTGAACTACGATAAGCAATAAGTTAAACTAATCAAATAGATTTATTACCTTATAAGGTTGTTATATAATATGCTGCATTATTTTATACTGTGACAGTGCCTAAGTGTAATCAGTCTGAAACGTGTAACAGTGTTTTTGCCATAATCATCAGCTGGAAATATATATTCTTGTAAAAATTATTCTCACCGTAAGAAAAATGACTTCAGCGTAAATCCGTAAAAAACTATTTGCCACCGGAAAATAATACAGCGAAACCGTGAGGGTTGGCATCTCTGCATCTGTTGTTAATTTTGGTCATCTGAATATAGTGTGTTCAGTTCAACAGTACTAGCATGCTCTTCCACAAAAAACAAGATGAGTGGTAGAATTCGGTTGGGATCAAAAAACATATATTGAACTATATACAAAACAAACAGAGGGGGAGAGAGAGAGAGAGAGAGAGAGAGAGAGAGAGAGAGAGAGAGAGAGAGAAGAATTGCCCTGAAATGATGAAAACTTATGTTTCGTGCCTGCTTTATAAAACAAATGTAAGATTATTCCTTCCTGATAATATAAATTTATTCATTTCTTAAAATTTATTTCATTTTTATTTAATTTTTTATATAGTGCTTTTTTAGCTCAAGAGCTGCTCAAGGCGCTGGTCGATACAGGATCTAACTCAAGCTGCCCAAGGCACGCTCTTGCAACTTTTGGGCGCATAATCTGATGCGCAATCCTGGGTGACGGGGAATAGGGAGAAGGGACCTTAAGCATTACATTACATTACATAATTTTTGCTTTAGGTCCAGCGGACTCTTCCGAGCCAAATCAGGACCGGACAACCCCCAATCCGCATAAAAGATCTGCTGAAACAACCCTAGTGGGAAAACTGAATGCCCTCCACCAGCCAGTCACTTTACAATAAAGACATCCCACGCAGGGGACGGCTGGCTTCACCCCAACTTATCGAACCCCCGTTTACAAAAACAAAATAGAATACAAACATCATTATAAATTATCAACAAAACACATACATATAAAATGCCTACATTGCTAAATAATAACATCATAGGAAGCCCTAGTGACCACCTGGCAGAAAGCGTCCAATATTCCCAAGCTGATCCAACAGACCTCAAACACAAACAAGGAGTCTTGTCCCGGAAGAGTTTTCAAGAAAAAAGGTAGGAGACTGGTCTAGCGAAGAAGACGATAGTACAGCAGATTGATAGAACAGAGCAGGAATGAGAAAGAGCAAATGAGAAAGACAGCGACAGTGGGAATTTAAAGCACTAAATTTCCAGAAAGTGGGGATGCTATTTATACTGAAACCCCCGGCACCCCAACGGGGGAGACCTTAAGCGTGCTGGGTGTATGTGTGTAGCCTGCACTCACTCATCTAGGACACGACCGTCAAGATCTTTAAAGTCCATGGGATGGAATGCACACATGCACGGACTAGATCTCGGTTTATATTCCCATCCTTTTTTTTCTAATATAATGCAAATTTCAAGTCTTGTTTTCATAAATTACATAAAAATATATTATATAAGTTCTGCAGTTGTCGCTGCTCTATTGTGTGTATAATGTATTCTTTGTTTAGCTGTGGGCCGGAGCCCGTTGTGTGGGTGTTTGCATGTGGCTATCTGTATGTACATAGTAGCGACACACCAAATTTTAACTGTATTTTGGTGAAAAAAATATTTTTTCACCTGACTTGACTTGAACTTAACAATTATATATAATATAATACCCAATCTGAGTGCATACAATATAGTGAACCTTGTGTGCAAATTCAAAAATTTCAAAACACTTCACATAGCATTAAAAATGACCTCTTGGGTGATCTGTTAAAAACATTGACTCATCAAGGCGCTAATAGTAATAAATTTGGAATTTGTTTTGCAACTCGCACAACTGTGTATGTGCATACATAAGTGTAGGCCTATGTGAAATTAACCACGCATATAAATGCTTTGTTCATTGACTTATAATTTGATGAAAGCACACTTTCAAATCAAGTATCAATAAGTTTGCTGTCAGATCATTTACTTGCTTTCCAATATACGTATTATAAACAATTACTGCTGAATTGCATAATGATATATGACAATTGACAGGTTTTTACTTGTATACATGTCATATAATCATCATATAATTAATAAATTGTAGAACAAAATAATAACACTTAACAGCCAGAAAATGTCGAAATGTCCTACAAGGTGACACGAACGGCAAAATACCAACATTATGTTGTCCTCTTTTACGTTTGTGTTTCCTGTCTGTGTCTTCTATGGCTATGGCCACAAACCATAACTGTATTGCGCCCTTACTTTTCTTGCCTGTACTTGAGTTGATACATACCTGTGTAACTAGCTATGGCTATTCCCATATTTCACCCAGGCCATAATTATCATATGTGCAGTATTATGAAATCACAAGTAAAAAAAAAAAAACACGAAACAAAAATCATCATAATTACTTACCTTTGTTGAAACAAAAAGTGTGGCGCCGCTGTCTTGCATGCGTGCGTCTGTTGACTTTCACCCAAAGGTACCGTTTGAGTTCACGCTCTGGGACGGATCATTAATAAAGGGAGGAAACGTCAACTGAATACTATTTCTTCAAGCTTAACAAAATTATCTCCCTCTAGTCATTTAATCTAGTTTTCAGTACGCATTGAAATAAAGAATAAATAAACCTCCTCCTTGCACTATAGGATAGGAAATAAATAAATAGAGGTGTTAATGAGAACCAACCTCTACAGTCCTATCCTATCCTATCCCGTAACTCGAAAGTCGTTGGCGCACCACAGATGATCGCTATGTGGTTTAACGTAGCCTTCTCCATCTACACGCGGAATTCCTTCAAGCAGGAGGAGAAGCGATGACTGACGCACTCACCATTATCTGCAACAACATCTGGCAGATTGGGGACTGGCCTACACCCATAAACCCAGTCGCTTGTCATCACTCTTCAAAAAAAAAAAAAAAAAAAGGGGGTAACCTTCAGGAGTGTGAAAATTGCCACCCCATCAGCCTCATAAGCCATCCCAGCAAGGTCCTTTCTAAAAATAATAATCAACAGGTTGAAACCCGAGCTGAACAAATCATAGCTGAAGAACAAGCAGGATTCAAGGCAGGATAAAGTACCACTGAACATATTTTCAACTTCAGAATAATCTGCGAGAAATAGGCCTACCTACAGCACCAACAACATTTATATCATGTGTTCGTAGACTTCAAGAAAGCGTTTGACCGAGTCTGACATGCAGCTCTGTGGGCAACCATGAGAGTGTACAACATCCGCCCTAAAATAATTGAAGTCATCAAAAGCCTGTATGACAAGGCTATCAGAGCAGTGCCCATAACAGCGTCATCAGAAACTGGTTCAGAACATATCAGTGTGCGTTAATGATGCCAACACTCTTCAACACTCTTCAACACTCTTTAAAATATTCCTAGAGCGCTTCACGTCCGATGCCCTTGCAGATCATGAAGGCACAGTCAACCTCCGGCCCCCTCCATCCCTCCCCCCGGAAATTTTTTTTTCAAGGATGCAAAATGGTGCAATCTGAACCTTGAAAAAGCCATTTGTGATGGTCTGGGACTTTGAGCTTTTTGAACAATTGAACTGACAAACTCTGGGGTACAAAACTTATCCTCTGCCCCCCCCCCCACACACACACACACAAACATTTATTTATCAGCAGAGATGTTTTGTATACTATATTAATATTCACTACTTTTTGTTGATCGTTCACGGTATAAAGCTTTTACCTTGTAGTTTATGAACATCACCGCCCTGCTTTCAATTTCAGTCTTGCTGCACTAGGTTCCTCGGCATTAGTACCATTTGTGAATTGTATCTTCTGGCAAAACAGTTCACTGCGTCTTTGAAGTCAATATCAACCTCCCTGTGCACTTTCAGTAAAGCAAGTCCATTGTGTTTCTGTTGCCCCATTGTAGAGCGCAGGTAGTTTTTCAGGTTGCGCAACTGACTGTTTGAACGCTCACACTTGGCACTAGTGACAGGCAGGGTGCAAAGGTTCTTTAGCATGATGAACAGGTTGGGATAAAAATCCCTGTCACAAAATAATGTTTCAGTGCTTCTGATGCCGAGGATGGGATGATAGCTGTCGCATTCTCAGCAGCACTTCGTGTTACACTCGGTATGATGTTGGTGTTTTCTATCAGTAGTAGTTTCAGCCCCAATGCTGAAGTACTGATGACTGTAGCTCAGATTCGTTTATCCACGCAACCCGTTTAATCAGCAAAAAAGTTTATGCTCAAAGAATTAGGTTAAATAGTTATATTTTTCATCATTACTTATCAAGTCACAGAGTCGACGTAAAAGTTTTCCACTTTTATTCAGCACACATCAACAACTGCATACAATCGCTTTTTCCACTCTCAACTTTTTACTTTAAACTCACTATCAACAACAACACACACCTTTTTAAAACAGTGCGGCACTTATATAGTCTCTTCATACTCCCGAACAATTTAGAACACGGTAGAATGACGCACTACCACCAATTAAATGAAACTTCGTCATCACTGACTTACGTCATACCACATTATTTTCCGTCCCAGAATGTTCTCAAATATTTACATTTATCGGGAATCTTCTATCGACCGTAAACACGCAAATCTAGAGAATTCTCCAATAATATCGACTAACGGAAATTATCAACGTTATACAAAGCTTCTTCTAACAACCATGCAAACTCAAATCAAAGGTAAATACACTCTATTATTGAATACTTTGCAAAGCGAAACGATGAGATCTATCGCGCGCGTTTCAGACATACTATCCTTCGCGTTTCAACGTAACACTTCGCCATTTTCAAACCCACCGTTGGTATTCTGCATCAAGGGTAGCGTTATCTGGTAGGTCAGACTCCCACAACATTGCCAGTGTCTTCACCCCTTCTGGAACCTGCATGAAACCATCCTGGTTGTCTATTAAAGTGCTTGGCACCAGACAGAGACCATCAACTGCTAGGTCAGCATTTTTGAACCTCGAGTCCAATTCGGTTGACAGGTGTTCCAAAAAAGGAATGGCAATGCTAATCTTGAAATATATTCGTCTGGAGTGGCCGCAGGTTGGTTGTCACGGAGAGTCTGTCGGGATGCTTGACGAGGAACAATAACATCAGTTGTCAAAGCATTTGCCATTTTGCTGACTTCACCAAACCAGGCAACAAACGCTGTGTCGACATCTCTTCTTATAGAAGACATGCAGTTACTGACCTCTTTGATTTCCCTGTAGGCATCGATAGGGGATAGGACAGAATGTAATGTGTGGCACAAGTTTTAGTCTTGAGTGGTCATTATGGTCGTTTTATTCCATTGCGGATGTTGTCTTAGAAGTCTTGTATCTCCAAATAATGTCGTTGAATGTGTTTAGTGTTGGTGTGCGTGCGTGTGTGTGTGTATGTGTGTTTGGTTAACTGCGTTAGAGTGCTGTGCGTGTTGTGTGCATGTAATTTATTTTATATTAGACATGCATCATCAGCATGGTAACTTTGTTAACAGTATATTCACGTTTGTTGTAATTGTTTGTTGATTGTTTTATAATGAAAATGACATCTTCTTAGTGCTGTATAAAATTTTTGCGTATTGGATTTTGTTCCTCAGCTGGCTTGTAACTCCTGAAGAAGCTTTTTAGCGCAAACGTGTATAGAGAAAATTATAATCTGGCGTGTTTTACCTCCTTACTTGTCTTTCTGTTATATGGAAATATCTTTAAAATGAGCTAATCTTAAAACGTAAGACTGGTAGCTCGACATTTTGATAGTGGTTGAAAGTTATGCGCTTAGGCCTATCACTGATATTGATTATTTGTTTGTACATGTTTGCGCTCAGAACGTATGCAAAGTCTCACCTTCTAGCAGTTTATACTGACGTCTAGTGCAGACCTAGGTCTCACAGCGAATCACTGACTGAATTTTCTGATTTTAGTATAGCAGGCCTACTTTCAATTTTATTACAATACAATCACTCAATTTTTGCACGTATGGAACCACAACTAGACTTTACTCTTTATTAGTCAATTTGTAACTGCAGATCTGTCATATCTGATTGTCAACAATGTTTCGCCTTGGAAGATGTCGATGGTGTCGAGTCTGTTTCAGCCGTGGATTATGTTTGAAACGACGTTGTGGAAGATGCACTTGTGTCTCGTTGCTGTGTTACCTGTTCGGTGTGATTTGCCTGCTCTTCTCCCTGCTCTGTTTCACATTTGTATTTCGACGTGACTTGTTTACCACTTTCATCAAATGTTCTGATAAAGAGACCGCCAACTACATTGACAGATTTGTAAAAAGAACTTTGTTGTTTTATTTTTAATTTTCTTAGACTTGGAGCTATCAAAATATAGGTATACCAGGAAGAATGGGAATCCAGTAGGCCTATAGTATAGTATAGTATAGTATGGTATAGTATAGTATAGTATAGTATAGTATAGTATAGTATAGTATAGTATAGTATAGTATAGTATAGTATAGTATAGTATAGTATAGTATAGTATAGTATAGTATAGTATGGCATCCTTTTGTCCTCTAGTTGATGTGCCGTTTTAGATAGTACATTTTATACTTCATTATTTGTCACACCAATAAGCTTAGATAGGCAGACTATTCAGAATCATACTAGTGTGAATTGGAATTCTCATACATGTCCTAAGAATTCCCCTTGATACTATCTCTGCATGTTTGTATATTAAACCCCCATGTGACTGGCCCTGAGTTGCCTAGAAAAAAAAGTGCCACAAAACGTTTGCGATTGTTCCTCAAGAACTATTTTTGCTTCTGGGCAACCTTTTGCCATAAGTGAACACTTTTAAAATGGCGCAGCACACATTAACTGCATCACAGCCAATCAGAATGAAGTCAGCTGAAAGTGAAAGTTACTGTCAATCGCACTGACGACAACAATACTATCAAATATAAAATTAATTTATACAGATTGCACATAAACATAATTATTCCTTCAAATAACAAATTCACAAATCTTACCTTTGCTATTTCAACATTGATCACATCGCCATTCACTAATCGAAAGCCCACCACTCTTGCCACCATCTTTTTCTCTTAGCAAACAACCTTTCAAGACCACTCCAGAGCACTAGAGCACATAGGGTTGCCAAGACTTTCCACTAAAACATTTACATAGCATTACATATAGTGTTCTGGCTGGGCAACTCACGGCAGATTGAAAACAAAAATACTAGAGCCTCTCTGGCAAGGGACAGGTATTAACACACATGCAGACAGACAGGCACATACACTTAACTCGCACACAAATGCTTACTATCCCTTGGCAAACACTGCATTGATATCTTCCATCTTGGTCATAATTATGAATTATGGGATTCTTTGCATAAAAATGTGGCATTCTTTGCATAAAAATGTATATGAAGTTTTCTACCCACAATGTACTAATGAGAATACATTTTTTCTTTGTGTGATATGGGTAGTTTTCTACCCATGAGGTGTAAATAATGGTAAGAAATCTACTCCCTAATAACTTTTTATTAAAGTAAATTGGGTATATATTTAAAGTGCACAGATGTGTTTCTAATGTCATTTCTAGTGCATTGATGTCAGTTTGAATGAAATAGTTCAACATAGAAGGAATGTACAGGTAAAAATGTGATGCACTGTTAAGTTTTCTACCCACAATGTGTAGCCAAAGTTAAAATGCTGCCTCAGTTAACTTGTTTTACCAGTACCTATTTCGCATGTTCAAAAATACCTTCAGTTCAAAACGTTTTTCTCTGCCGAAGCCTTTTTAACAGCAGCAGTAGCGTTTTGCTACTCTAGAACCACCATCTATCAAACCTACCGTTTCCAAAAATGTAAAGTGACTAAATAACATTCAATGGAAATACAACCTCTGACTATGCATGACAATAACTTGTCATAACTTTACACAATAGGTCCTTTCCTTTGCTTCTTACATCCAAAATTGTGCATTACGAGTAACATTATTAACAATTTTGGTAGTTATGTATACTGCGCCTTGGTCGGTAATGGCCAACACTGTAGCACACTATGTTGTATCTTTTGAAAAACTGCATCAGTTTACCTCAAACTTTGCACAATAACAGATTCCACTCAACGATTTTTTAATCAATTATGTATTGATAACGGAGACCCATCAGTTTTTACTAGCATGTCCCGAGAACAGGGAAGAAGAAGAAATCCTCCCAATTCTCCGCGAAGAAGTTGAGGCAGCAGTGCAGTCGCTGAAGAAAGGGAAGTCAGCAGGAGTGGACAACATACCCGCGGAACTGCTTCAAGCAGGAGGAGAAGCGATGATTGACGCACTCACCATTATCTGTAACAAGATTTGGCAGAGTGGGGAGTGGCCTAAACCATGGACCCAGTGGCTTATCATCACTCTTCCCAAAAAAGGTAACCTTCAGGAATGTGAAAATTACTGCACCATCAGCCTCATCAGCCATCCCAGCTAGGTCCTCCTGAAAATAATACTCAACAGGTTGAAACCCCAAGCTGAATAAATCATACTGTAGCTGAAGAACAAGCAGGATTCAGGGCAAGGCGAAGTACCACTGAACAGATTTTCAATCTCAGAATAATCTGCGAGAAATACCTACAGCACCAACAACCTCTATATTATGTGTTCCTAAGACTTCAATAAGGCGTTCGACGGAGTCTGGCATGCAGTTCTGTGGGCAACCATGAGAGTGTACAACTGTTACACTCAAATCGATGTTGGTGTTTTTCTTTATCAGTATTTGATTTAGCCCCGATGCTGAAGTCCTGATAAGGTGTAACTCTGATTCGTTTATCCACGCAGCCTGCTCACTCATCAACAAGTCTTGAGTCGACGTATGAAGTTTTCCACTTTTATTCAGCACACATCAACAACTGCATACAATCGCTCAATCGCCTTTCCACTCTCAAGTTTAACTTTCCAACTCACTATCAACAACTCTCTACAACAACACAAGGAGCATCGAATATATAATTTTTTCTCTCAACTCGAGATGACCTCAGGACGTTCTAGAAATGACGCATTACAACCAATCAGAATTAAAGATCGTCATCACTGTCTTACGTCATACATCTCTCTACACATACCCGGAACGTTCTCTCACCTCGACATTCATCGGGAAATTTCTATCGAGAGTAAACACGCAGGTCTAGAGAATTCTCCAATAATATCGACTAACGAAAATTATCAACGTTATACAAAGCCACTCCTAACAACAATGCAAACTCAAATCAAAGGTAAATAAACTCCATTATTGAATACTTTGCAAAACGAAACGATTAGATCTATCGTGCGCGTTTCAGACATACTACCATTGGCGGTTCAACGTAACATAACCCCCCACTCAAGAAGAAATTTACCCAATTTCTTTCAACAACGTTGAAACGTAATGCACAAGCAAAGTACAGAATTAAAACTTATTTCAGACTGTCTCATTTACTGTCAATGTTCTCAGTTTATATACACAGAGTCAATGTTCTTTCATCCGCAAAGAATCGACGCCCTCGTCAGTTGCGGTTGTCATCGGCCCAGGGTCAAAGACGATGATCACGTGGGCTTTCCTGGAGTCAGTGCATTCTCCGTTATCTCCTTCTTCCGTCGGATGTCCGACGCAGTCGACGTTGTCAGCTCCCAGAATGCACTTGCTGGGTCTCACGATCAGGTTGGCTTCTTGAAGACGGTGGAACAGCTCCCTCAAGGTCTGCAGATGCTCCTTCCAGGTGCGAGTGTGGACTAGCAGGTCGTCCCAGTAACACACGACGTTGTCCATCCCTTTGAGCATCTTCCTCATTCCTCTCTTCAGGGTAGCTCCGCTGTTGACCATGCCAAAGGGCATCCTTAGGCACTCGTACGTCCCATCAGGAGTTATGAAAGCAGTCTTTGGTATGTCCTGTTGACGCACGGGGACTTGCCAATAACCCTTGCTGAGGTCAATCTTTGAGAAGATTTTACTCCCCGATAATTGGCGGAAGAGGTCTGCTGCGGTAGGCATCGGCTCAGGGTCGAAGACGGTGATCTTATTAACCTTCCTGTAGTCGATGCATACTCTGTTGCTCCCGTCCTTCTTCTTCACGACCACGACAGGGGACGCATAGGGGGAACTGGACTCCCTGATGATGCCCATCTTCAGCATCTCGTCGATGTCTTTCTTCAAGGATTCGCGGGCCCCGAAAGGGATCGGGAAGGGTCTGGATCGAACGGGAATATTTGAAGTGAGGTGGACTTCATGTTCGACCAAAGTCGTAGAGCCTGGGACATCGCTGAAGCTATGGGGAAACGCGCCCATAAGGTCCTTGAGCTCAATCTTCTGACCTTCCGTCAAGCCTGGCCCTAGCTTAACATCATCGATGCCTTCTTTGCTGTGGAAGTCTCCCAGTTCCAACAGTTCCTCGCTGTCAAAGCTGTTGTCGATCTCAGCTGCTGTTGCTGCACGCACAGTCTCTGATGGCCTTTCCACGTACAGCTTAAGGAGGTTGGCGTGGTATATCTTGGAATGCTGGCCGACCTTCACCTTATAGTCGTTGATCCCCACCACGGTCTCCACTTCGTACGGGCCTTTCCACTGCATCAGCAACTTATTATGATCAGTAGGTAGCAGCACCAGCACTTTGTTGCCAGGTTTGAACTTCCTGTTCCCAGCCCTACGATCGTAATAGTGCTTTCCACAATCCTGGGACTTCTTCAGGTTTTCTTTGGCTATCTCGAGAGTTTGTTCCAGCTTCTCCCGTAGCTCAAACACGTACTGGTAGCTGTTCTTCACCTCTGGGGTCTCTACTTCTTTCGTCCACAGTTCTTTCAGGATGTGCATCGGCCCTCTGATGGTTCTTCCGTACAGCAGCTCGAACGGAGAAAAGCCGGTGGACTCCTGCGGTACTTCTCTGTAGGCGAAAAGTAGGGCGTTGATGTAGCGATGCCATTGTCTGGGCTGCTCGCTGCACAGTTTCTTCAGGGTGGACTTCAGCGTAGCATTGAACTTTTCGACGAGCCCGTTGCACATCGGATGGTAGGGTGTCGTAGTTAAATGCCGGATGCACAGCAGTCTGTTGACCTCCTTCATGCAGTCAGAGACGAACTGCGTCCCGAGGTCTGTCAGAATCTCTTCAGGCACTCCAAGTCTGCTGAACATGTCCACCAGTGCCTCTGCAACAGTTTCAGTGTCAATCTTCTTCAAAGGCACTGCTTCTGGGTACCGAGTCGCATAGTCCACTAAGGTCAGTACCCACCGATGACCTTCTTCACTCGGAGGTCTTATTTCGCCGATTAAGTCTAAGGCCACCCTCTTGAAAGGTCGGTCGATCAGAGGCATCCTCTGCATAGGCACTTTCGGGACCCTTCCTCGAGGTATGGTCTTCTGGCAAATGTCACATGATCGGCAGAAACGGCTGACGTCCGCATGAAGTCCTGGCCAGTAGAACACCGCCTGGATTCTGTCTGACGTCTTCTTGATGCCTAGGTGACCTCCCATGATTGAGTCATGTGCTACTTCCATCACTTGGCGCCTTAGGGGTAACGGTACCAAGACTTGACGTAGTGGTTTCCCTCCGTTGACCCTCGGGTGCTGGAAGATTCGATACAGGATCTTGGCCTTCACCTCGAAATAGACCGTACCACTGCCTTTGGTCACGTGGTCTTGGCGGTTCCTGTACTTGTTTAAAGTACTATCAGCTTCCTCGAGCTGGATCAGCTTATCTCTGTCCACGATGGCAGCTTTAGAGTTGTCGGCGACCTTCAGTGGCGTAGACGTCTCGTCTCTCTTGGCCTGGGCCCTGGTAGTAACAGCACCGATTATCTCTGGTCGGCAGGGCTGAGCCGGAGTAGCCACATTATCCCGTAGCAGCTCTGTAAGGTCTCCATCGGGAAATGGCAATGGATCCTCCTCCACAACTTCGACGCGTTGGGTTGAGGCAGGACTCCACTCTGGATCGGGGTCGTCGGGTCGTCTCGCGCCGTCGATATTCCCGATCATCAAATCATACAGCGGCTTCTTCAGGCAAACCGCTTCGACTTCGCCTATGTAGAAAGGGGTGTTGACATGAATTTTTGCAACTGGCGCTTTCACACATTTGCTGTCAGCCATGAGTGTCCATTTAGAATCGCCAGTGAATTGTTCTTTAGCGATTAGGTCTTCTCTGACGATGACCCCACTGCAGCCAGAGTCTCTTAAAACAGTCACTTCATGATTTCCGACGCGTCCCTTGGAAACAGGCATGTTCTGTACGGTCACAGCTGCGCTAGCGACGACGGGGATGGATTTCCCGTTGGCAAGGAGGAGTTGGCCATCAGTCATGCTTTCTTGCACGTCCACAGGGGTAGCTGTGCGCTCGGTCTCACTCGGAAGAATGACGCTCCCGCCGCACACCTGATGGTCAGATCTACTGGTTTGCCGTTGATTGGAGAACCGCCTCTGCCGGTTGCCCGCCGCTGCATTGTCCGTACTGCTCCGCTGCCCGCTACTTTTGTTTTGAGGACAGTTAGCCGCTCTGTGGTCTGTAGCGTTGCAAGTGAAACAGCCTCTTGAATGCCCTTCCCTGGGAGGTGGCGTGGAGTCCGTCTGTTTCTGGTTCGTCTGGTTCCCCTGGATCTGGTTCACATGGTTTCCAGTCTTCTGAAAATGTTTCGTCGCGCTGGGTGGCCCCAGGGTCTTCCCATGAGCGATGAGATATCTTTCAGCAGCCTCAGTCACATCTTTAAGCGTCTGCAGCTTTTGTTCTTCTAAGTGGGTCGCTAGGTCCTTGTGACAGGCATTGAAAAATTGTTCCTTCACGATCAGGTCATGGAGACTGTCGTAAGACTTCCTTTCGCCTGATAACTCCACCCACTTGTGTAGATTTGACGACAGGCGCTCCACAAACTGCTTTGGCGTCTCGTCTGACTTAGGCCGGCATTCACGGAAGCGTTTACGGTAGCCCTTCTCTGTAAAGTTGTAGCACTGCAATAGGGCCTCTTTCAAGAAGTCGTAGTCTTTAGCGTCATCGTCCGACAATCTGGCGTAGACGTCGAGTGCTTGCCCCGTCAGAAGTGCACTTAGTCGAATCGCCCAGTCTTGAGGTTGCCAGTTAGAGCTTTTGGCAAACCTTTCAAATCTCGCCAAATAACTGTCGATCTGGTCCTTCCCGTCGACAAACGCAGGCAATTTTGGAGCTTTGTTGTCATTGATAACAGGTGGCGCATGCTGATTGTTTTGGATACGCGCCAACTCTAGCTGGTATTGACGCTCAGCTTCTCTTTCTTGCCGCTGCTCTTATCTTTCTTGACGCCGTTCTTCTCTTTCTTCTCGGCGACGCTGCTCTTCTAATTCTCTTTCTTCACGGCGACGCTGCTCTTCTAATTCTATTTCTTCACGGCGACGCTGCTCTTCTAATTCTCGTTCTTGTATTCTCTCCTGGGATTTGACGTACTCCGTCAGCTGTTTGCCTTTTAGATTCAGTTCAACTCCTCTCTGCCAGAAGTCAGCCATCTTAATGCTTTTCTGGAAAGTTGTTTTCTGGAAAGTTCTTTTCTGGAAAGTTCTTGACTGTGCTGTACCTTTCTAGACTGTTCTAGGACAGCACGTTTCTGCAGTAGCGCTGATGCTTGTCACTAGTCGCTTTCGCTGACGCAGGCCCCGCTGTCCTCGTCGTATGCGACGCTGCACCACGCTGGTGTTGATGTATACGCTCTTGTGCTGAAGTAGACGCGACGTCCGCTCGCCGCTCTCTGTAACACTGGCGATGTAGCTCCGAGACTGTCCCTCGACGTAGTCTTGCGGCAGCCACGTAGTCCCGCTCTGTTGTTCGCTCACGAAGCAACTCTTCGGCGACTACACGCCCTTGCAGTCAACCCAAATCTATCGGATGTAGTCTCCCAGTATGTTGGCCCCTCTCGACGCAACTTGTTGGCGGCTACCCTCGATGACTGCCTCTCGTAACGTTGACTCGCTTGTTGTAGCAGTTGAACCCTTGGCTATGGCGTGAATCGCGGCTTGACCCCCAAAATGTTATACTCAAATCGATGTTGGTGTTTTTCTTTATTAGTATTTGATTCAGCCCCGATGCTGAAGTCCTGATAAGTGTAACTCTGATTCGTTTATCCACGCAGCCTGCTCACTCATCAACAAGTCTTGAGTCGACGTATGAAGTTTTCCACTTTTATTCAGCACACATCAACAACTGCATACAATCGCCCAATCGCTTTTCCACTCTCAAGTTTAACTTTCCAACTCACTATCAACAACTCTCTACAACAACACACGGAGCATCGAATATATAACTTTTTCTCTCAACTCGAGATGACCTCAGGACGTTCTAGAAATGACGCATTACAACCAACAAAAAATTCCGGATCGTCATCACTGTCTTACGTCATACATCTCTCTACACATACCCGGAACGTTCTCTCACCTCGACATTCATCGGGAAATTTCTATCGAGAGTAAACACGCAGGTCTAGAGAATTCTCCAATAATATCGATTAAAGAAAATTATCAACGTTATACAAAGCCTCTCCTAACAACAATGCAAACTCAAATCAAAGGTAAATAAACTCCATTATTGAATACTTTGCAAAACGAAACGATTAGATCTATCGTGCGCGTTTCAGACATACTACCGTTGGCGTTTCAACGTAACATCAACATCAGCCCTAAAGTTATTGAAGTCATCAAAAGCCTGTATGACAAGGCTACCAGTGCAGTCCTCCACAACAGCGCCATCGGAAACTGGTTCAGAACAACAATCGGTGTGCATCAGGGATGCCTACTCTCTCCAACACTCTTCAACATCTTCCTAGAGCGCATCATGCCAGATGCCCTTGCAGATCACGAAGGAACAGTCAGCACAGGGGGAAGAGCAATCTCCAATCTTCGTTTTGCGGATGGATTGGCTGGAGAGGAACAAGAACTTGAACAGCTGGTACAGAGGCTTGACACCACCTCCAGAGCCTATGGAATGGAAATAAGTGCAGATAAGACCAAAATGATGACCAACAACACCTATGGCATCAACACGGACATCAAAGTCCAAGGCCAATCCCTCAACACAGTGCATAGCTTCAAATATTTAGGAGCCATTGTATCAGACAATGGGACCCGACAGGAAGTCATCTCTAGGATCGCACAAACAACTGCTGCCCTGGCGAAGTTGAAGCCAATTTGGAAAGACATGATCATCAGCCTACATTCCAAGGTAAGACTGCTGCGCTCCCTTGTCATCTCCATCTTCCTATACCCTAGCGAATCATGGACCCTCACAGCAGATCTACAACGAAGAATACAAAGCATGGAGATGAGGTGCTACAGAAGACTTCTGGGCATTTCCCATACCCAGCACATCACCAATGACGAAGTCTGACAGACCATCACACAAGCCATTGGACAACACGATGACCTGCTCACAGTAGTGATAAAAACGGAAACTCTGATGGTATGGCCACGTCGTCAGCTCATCAGATCTTGCAAAGACCATCCTGCAAGGCACAGTGCAAGGAGGTAGAAGAAGAGGGAGACTGAAAAAGAGGTGGGAGGACAACATTCGAGAATGTACTGGTTTGACACTGAGCCAAACTATCGGGGTTGCTGAGGACAGGGAAAGATGGAGTACGCTGGTTAAACGATCATCTGTGGTGCCCCTACGACCTCTGAGTTACGGGATAGGATAGGATAGGATGTATTGATCTCAACAACAAGAGCAACAAACAACGAGAACTTAAAATATCATCTACCACACTGATTTTTCATGCATTTTCTGCCATAACAGTGGTTTTGCACATATTTTTATTGCAAACTTCAAGACAAATATGTTTTAAACTTATCAATGGGTTTAATCAGAAATTTGCTTACTTGCACTATGCAGTCTCCAGTGTATTTAACCATTTTATTTCGGGCCGAACACAAGAGCAAGAAATTTAAATAGCACCACAATACCTAAAATGTTGGCCACTACATGCATCCAAATGACCTTGGAAATGGAAGTAATTGCTTCCCTTCTATACCACAACGCCAGCACACATACACAATGTAATGTGGGATGTATAGCTAGCAATAAGAGTGTGTTTGTGTGTGTATGTGAGAGAGAGAGTGAGTGACGTGAGTGAATCTCTTTTGCACGAATGTTTTCCCTTCTGTTTCATTCTGTTTTGTGTTGTTGTTGTAGGTACATTATCAGTGGATTTTGCACAATATTTAACAGCAAATTCTCTTTGAAGAGGATTCGCAGTTGCCATTTCTTTTATATTTACAATTAAGTAACTCTGTGAGGTCTATGCATGTGACTGTTCTGTATCTTTGTAAAATGCTGCACCCAACCAAATATTCCCATGCATGCGCATGTAATCTGCTATGTATGCATTAGGTTGCTTACATTTATCTAGATTACTGGCTTAAGTGATGAATTCAATGATGTGGGGAGGAGGTAAAGGGGGGGAATGGTTGCTGCATCACTAGTATACAATAGTCATAAACATTTAACTGATTAATTAATTTACTGACCTTTCCAATGCTAAGTTTATACATAATTCTAATGCAAAATAATACATGACAAGTTCTGTTTTGTATTAACTTCCAGTGCCAGATGTACAGAGAGGGCAAGATCAATGGGTCTCTATGTCAACCACTGTGTGTTAATCACCAGATCCACTATAGCAGCTGCACCAATTTTCATGGTGGCAAGGCACACGTAGACATAATGACCTGCCAGGACTTCTGCCTCAAAGGTCAAAAGGTGTTTGGGGTAATGAAATCCCCAACGGAAGACAGGCTGAATGACCTGGATTTTCTCACTGAAAAAGCACTTGAAGTGGATACTGATTTGAGCTTGGAAGAACAGCTCAGCAGAATTATACGTGAAAAACTGCATTTTGAGTTTTTGTTTGTGCCTTTGGAAGCGGACCAGGACCCTATTGAAGTGATGTGGGAAAAGAACTACCAGGAGTTCATGCGCTCACCAAAGGACAGAGAGGTGGCATACAGAACCATCTTGATGTTGTTGGATCAGACAGAGTACTTGGTGCTAAAAGCGATGTCCAATACCAAATCCAGTATTTTTCCACGCATTTATGGTACATGTGGACCTCTGTATTTAGAGGTAATTTTGTTAATGATGACTGTTATTGAAAGATCATTACATTAGTAATAAAAAATTATGATGATGATAAAGATAGGCTGATGATAATAGTGCTTCTGAAAGCATTTGCCTGGTCATCAGATGAATAAATTGCTGCTGTCTGTTCCCTTTATTTTCCATTTTCAAAGATTCTTTGAAGTTTTGCCAAACTGCAAAGTTGTGTTTTGTTGAGAGTTGTGTACAATCTCAGAAGAAATACAGTGGATGAGTAACTTTGCCGGAGATATCTTGTTATAACTTATAGGTCTTCATTATCTTTTCTGTTTTAGGAATCGTGTCCGCCAGGAGCACTTGAAGATCAAATAGATGTTCAAACAGAACCGAAACTGTTGAAAGGAAATCGAGCATCTCAGGATGTCTTAGTAGAATGGAAAATTCCACCAAAATGGGAGGACAGAGCTTCAGCCTATCTAAAATTGTTTGACATGCTGCACCATTTAGATGTTGACTTTCATGAACAGATTCATCTGTGCGACGTCAAAGACATCAACTTTGGTTTGTGTTCAGAGGGCAAGGTGAAAGTGATTGATGCTGACAGTGTTTTCTTCCACAGCAAGCTGCTGGAAATTATGAATTCATCAACATGTCAGAAGCATCAAGATTGCAACTTTTTTGACTGTGGTGGTTGGTGTGATCTGGACAAAGGCCACTGTCATGTCCTGGTCACCAACAACAATCTGCGGGTAATAACCATCATCACTTGCAGTTCTCATTGACAATTTATTTTCTTTTTTTCTTCTCAAACCTGTATATTTAATCTCCATATCACTGCCTGGAAATAATACTGTTGCAATTCATTTACAACTATGATTGAACTGTGGCAATAACAATTATTTATTTGTATTTTACCATTTGTGTTACAGATAGTGAGATTGTGTATGTGTGTGTATTATGAATGTTTTGTGTTAGATGTAAAGCCGTGCATAAATGCACATGTTATGGTATAAGCTGGAACTTTGGAAGTAGAAATTCTCAGTTTGTTTGGTGCAGTTAGTGTTTATTTACTTATGATTTTGCTCCCATATAGTTATTATTTATGATTGATCATTATTATAATTATGTGTTATTGTTGCTTTTGTTAATAATAATAATAATATAGTAGTAATAATAATAATAATTAATAATAATAATATTTATTATTATTATTATTATTATTATTATTATTATTATTATTATTATTATTATTATTATTATTCTTGGTGTGTAATAATATGATGCCACTAATATTTCTGAAATTGTGAATTTTGATTGTTTCAGTTGGTGTGTAAGAACATGCTGTCAGGCAATCTCTCAAACTTCTTCAAGGGATCATTCATAGATAATGCACCAGTGTCTGTGCAAAGCAGACTCAGTGCTGTGTTGAAGGAGTGCTTACAACTGACTTCCACAATTGATGGTATTCCTTTCTACCAGCCACCATCATACATAGCTGACAATCTGGTTCATCTTATGAAAGAAGGCATGTCATAATATGAAGATGCTGCACAGTAAAATAGAAACTCTTAACTAACATATTCAAAAGATTCTTAGTGCTTTACTGTTGATCGCTTTTGTTCTTCTAGACTAGACTCTAGAGTGAAAATTGAAACTAAGAAATAGACAAAAGTGTATGCATTCACTCTTGGTAATTTTTGATAACTAGAAAGTACAAGAAATCATGCAGTAGACAAATTTATATGTGTTTTGATCCTCTTGCGGGCCGGGGGCTTACTTTAATAAAATGGTAGAAGTGATAGCTTCACTTCCTGACAGTTAAGCAATGCTGACCATGGTTAGCAGTCGGATGAGTAACTACAACCGAGCTGTTGCAGTACAACTAACTATACCCTGATGGTCAGGCAGATCAGTGACCCTACCCATTCAAATGACAGTATTATCATTATTACATTTTTGAAAAAAAAATTATTATAGAGCTTTACTAGTTTACGGCAGTGCCGAAACAGGATCTCAGTCAAAGCCGCCCAAGGCTTCAACTTTCAGCTTAAGCACATCGTCCACCACACCAGACAACCAAGCACAATCCTGTTTGACCAGGGATAGGGGAGAAGAGACCTAGTGCTTGCTGGGAGTATACATTTATTTAACTGGCACTTACCTGTCTAGGACATGAGCATCAGGATTTTTAAAGTTCATGCGATGGAATGTGTGTGTGCACAGATTAGACCTGGCTTCATATTCTCATCTGGATAAGTAAGGGGGCATTGTGCTTGCATAATTTTGTGTTGTGGGGGGAGCACTCCAGGCCGTGGACCTTGAAGTTTTAAACCACTGCCTGCAATGTCACCACTTAACATTCAATGCTTGAATTGTTTTACCCTCACTTTTACTACTGAACCAACTCCTAACACCCCATGCTGATATTGCACGTACTTAAAGGTCCATACTTTCATATTGAGGTGTTAGTGCCAGTTATAAACCCAAACCCTGCACCCTCCTCGAAGACGGAATATGGCTACCTTTATGGTGATTTAGAAGCCAGTCATATTATATGCCAAAAATCTTAACCAGTGTGGTGATGTTCCAGAATTTTAGTCCAAGAATGAAAGGAGAAAAATATCCTCTTGCCTTTTACAACCTCATTAAGGGAATTTTTTTTTAGGTAAGAGATCCATAGGAAATTGAATAAAAACTATTTTTGGATTAGCAAATATAATGGTATTCTGTGCCATATATATTATATATATCCATAAGCTGTGATATGACGTTTGTACACCTGTTGTTTTCAACATGGTGGGACTGCTTAAAAATACAAAATTTTGTATGAAAAAAAAGTCTTGTTTACTTCATAAAATAAGCTCTTCGTTGCAATTCAAGTATGCCTTTATAGCAAATAATTGTCATTTTTGATAAATTAATCTTAAAACATTTGTCCATTTATGCTGGTTTTGTTGTTGTTACATTGTTTATTGTATTAATAATCTGGCAAGGTGTGAGTTGGTATTTGTTTTTCTTACCTCCCCCTCCCATGGGGGTTCCGGGGGTTTCAGTATAAATAGTATCCCCACTTTCTGCAAATTTAGTGCTTTAAATTCCCACTTTCGCTGTCTTTCTCCTTTGTTCTTTCCCATTCCTACTCTGTTCTATTAATCTACTATACACCCCCGTTGGGGTGCCGGGGGTTTCAGTATAAATAGTAACCCCACTTTCTGGAAATTTATTGCTTTAAATTCCCACTGTCGCTGTCTTCCTCATTTGCTGTTTCCCATTCCTGCTCTGTCCTATCACTCTGCTATACTATCTTCTTCTTCGCTAGATCAATGACCTACCTTTTTTTCTTGAAAACTCTTCCTGGACAAGACTCCTTGTTTGGGTATGAGGTCTGTTGGATCAGCTTGAGAGTATTGGACGCTTTTTGCCGGGTGGTCACTAGGGCTTCCTATGATGTTATTATTTAGCAATATAGGCATTTTATATGTATGTGTTTTGTTGATAATTTATAATGATGTTTGTATTCTATTTTGTTTTTGTAACTGGGGGTTCGATTAGTTGGGGTAAAGCCTCAGCCGTCCCCTGCGTGGGATGTCTTTATTGTAAAGTGACTGGCCGGTGGAGGGCATTCAGTTTTCCTACTAGGGTTGTTTCAGCAGATCTTTTATGCGGATCGGGGGTTGTCCGGTCCTGATTTGGCTCGGAAGAGTCCGCTGGACCTAAAGCAACAATCAATCAATCAATCTACTATACTATCTTCTTCTACGCTAGACCAGTCACCTACCTTTTCTTGAAAACTCTTCCGGGACAAAACTCCCTGCATGTGATGTCTTTATTGTAAAGTGACCGGGTGGTGGAGTGCCTTTAGTGTAAGCAATGAATAACTAAATTGTTTTTCTTAGGAAAGTATCCATTATGTACTATTTAGTATTTTGTTTTGTCAACTTTTATAAATTTCAGGGTGGAGAACAACTGAATCAAGAAATCTCTGAAATCCGGCCGGGGCCCAGGGGCCAAGCCCCGGTATTCGCCCCCTGGAAGAATATGAATTTATGCAATTTTGAAAGTAATTTAGGGCCTCTCCTGAATTCAAAAAGCACAAAGTAAACATCAATAGAAACAACCAAAAAAAAAAAGAATGTTTTATGCACATGTCTTTCAAACTCCACATTTCCAATTTTACTGGGCACACGTTTGTCTATTTTTTAGCTGTAAACAGGCAAGAATTTTTATAATTTTAGAGATATTTATGGGTACGTTAGTAAAAACACCACATCTTAGGTATTAGTGACTAGTGTATAGATTTAATTGAAATAAAATGCAAAATGAACAGAAATAAATTCTCTTTTGATTATCTACCTTTTTATACTTCTCTTGTCACGTCTTGTTTTTTATTACTCCATGTGTATAAAAAAAAAAGCTTTAAAAAGTCCAAACAAGCCCCCTCCTCTTCTTCAGTGCACTTTCATGCCAGTCTGAAAGATCATATGCATGCACACTACTGACACTAATTGTCTAATGTCAGTACCGATCTCTTCCTCCGACTCCAAGTCCATTTCTCTCACTTTAATGTCTAATAAATGGAAGCCTGTAAACTCCCCTTCATCAGTCGAAGAATCCAAACCATCCATTTTAGACACACAAACACAAGAAAATTTGGGGAAAGAAATCGAAAAAACGAACGCATTTCACAACAGGAAAACCGGAAGTCAATTGCCGGAAGTCTCGCAATCTTTCAAACAACGCGAGAATATAACCACATGGTTGATACGGACGCTTTTGGACGTTTTGCCTGTTTAGAATTTCGGCCGCTTTTGGCCGCTATGCCCAATAAAGGGTAGCCCCTCAGCGTCTCACACTCGGAACTCAATATTTTTTTCTCGGAAATGTAAATGCCTTCCGCGGAAATCCGCGGTTTCGCGGAAAGTTCTCCACCCTGAAATTTGTATTGCTGTGAGGTGGGGTGGTCTCGTGGCACAGTGGATTAGTCGCCGGTTTTCTATGCCGAAAGTCATATATTCCCGTGGGGGTTTCAGTATAAATAGTATCCCCACTTTTTGGAAATTTAGTGCTTTAAATTCCTATTGTCACTGTCTTTCTCCTTTGTTTTGTTCTCATTCCTACTCTGTTCTATCAATCTACTACACTATCTTCTTCGCTAGACCAGTCACCTACCTTTTTTCTTGAAAACTCTTCCGGGACAAAACTCCTTATTTGTGTGTGAAGTCTGTTGGATCAGCTTGGGAATATTGGACGCTTTCTGCCAAATGGTCACTGGGGCTTCCTATGTTATTATTTGGCAATATAGGCATTTTATATGTATGTGTTTTGTTGGTATTTTATAATGATATTTGTATTCTATTTTGCTTTTGTAAATGGAGATTCGATAAATTAGGGTATAGCCTCAGCGTCCCCTGTGTGGGATGTCTTTATTGTAAAGTGACCGGCTGGTGGATTGCCTTCAGTGTTACCACTAGGGTTGTTTCGGCAGATCTTTTATACGGATTATGGGCGAGTCCTCTTTCAGCGAAATTGTGGTCTTGATTTTGTGGTCCTGATTCGGCTCTTTGCTGTCTGCTGGACCCTGTACGCAGTGAGTGGCACAGTGGATTAGTCGCCGGTTTTCTATGCCAAAAGTCATGGGTTCAATTCATGCAAGGGGCGAATGTATGTGTCTTAGGTACAAGACTGTTGAGGTCACAGACGGCTTTCTCCCTCCCTTCAATAAGTATTGGATGCAGTCAATTTAAACATTCTCAAAAATTAAAATTAGCTTTTCTTTCCATCTTCTAATTGCGATTTTCCTGCATTTACACCACATGGTTGAGTGATAGATGTATGTTTGTTGTGTATGTGAGAGTGGGTGAAACATGTCAATGCATGTACAGATTGCCGTGCTTTAAGCCTGATTGGTGATTTGTGGAAAAGCGTGTATATAATCATCCAGTTGTATTATAAGAGGTTTAAACAATTTTATTATGGGTTCAGTTTATATAATTAAACAGTATTTAATGACAACACGATGACCTGCTCACAGCGTTGAAAAAACTGGAACTCCAATGGTATGGCCATGTCACCAGATCATCAGGCCTTGCAAAGACTATTCTGCAAGGCACGGTGCAAGGAGGTAGAGGGAAGAAGAGGGAGACCGAAAAAGAGGTGGGAGGACAACATTCGAGAATGGACTGGTTTGACACTGAGCGAAGCCATCAGGGCTGCTGAGGACAGAGAAAGATAGAGTATGCTGGTTAAACGATCATCTGTGGTGCCCCTACGACCTCCGGGTTACGGGACAGGATAGGGATAGGATAGGATTTAATGAATATCTACATGAGAAAAAAAAAGTTCACAAGGTTATTATTTATGTATACATGGGTGTTATTTGTGTGTGCATGTTATGTGCTGCATATTGTTATCTGAAGGTGTGTCTTTAATTCAACACACACACCCACATAATAAAAATAAGCCCCAAACATAGAAAAGATGTTTTATTCTCAAATGCACAGGATTTGACAGATTTAATATAAATTTCTTTCAAAGAATACAAAGTCACCAAATGTCAGAAAGGGAAAGTTTAATAAATGTGAAAACATGCAGTGGCTTCTAAATAGGGTTCGCCACAGATATAAATGCAGATACGGACTCTTACTACCTACAATGCATTTGACTATGAGCATGTTACGTTATCTACATTACTGTTACTGGATTATCAGAAACTATTCTCTGCCCTTATCACCACATTGCTTTTAATATTATCTGTAGCATCCCGATTGTCTGACACTGGGAGAATGCTGAAACCTTCTGCCCCCTCATCCACTGCCCCCTCAATGCTGCTCTGGTCACTATGAGTCATGACAACCATTCTTTCCATCAGTTGCCCATCCTCAATGACCATGACCTTGTTCCCAACGATGACTCCCTGCACAACTTGTCTGCCTTCTGTCACGAGTCCCATCTGCTCCTCACACTCCACCTCTGTATCAACAGTTCTTATGACTGGCATGCCCTTTCCCGCATCGTCACTGCCTGTATCATCATCGAATGCCACCTGAACCACAGTAAAGTCAGATGAAGATGATGAGACTGAAACGTTGGGCTGAATATTCTGACTGCCAGAGACCTCCATATCCGTACCTTGTGTGGTGTCTGTGTACATGACCTCCATGGCTTGAGAGCCTGTGTCCAGGGCAGTGCTTGCTGATGAAGCTTCAGACACAGGCATAGCTCCAGCTGCTCCACCATCGGCTTGGCCAACTGATGCTTCCAATGGCATTGCCTCTTCCTGCCCCACAGCCATTCCTGTGGTCAAAGTGTTGCTAGCAGTGCTAGTGATAGAAACCTTGGGTGCAGCAATGAAGGTGATGAGGTACGAATAGGCCACACCATTGCCTGGAGTCCCCTGAGTAGGGGTAACTGTGCATTGAGTGCCATTCATCAGCTGAGCTGTGTAGGCAATGTTATGAGGGATGACCGAGTCTTTGTCCACACTCAGGCTGACATTCAGAGCAGAGTAAATGAGCTGGTTTGCATCCATGCCAGAGTGAGCAAATTGTGGCAAAGCATCCAGGCGATCAATATCCTCCTTGTTGGCATGCAGTTCTCCAGTATCTGTGCGCTTCACCTGACAAAAGAACAAACCCGTCATTGATCAGATAATGGATAGTCTTTGTTCATAGGAAAATAGGAACATTTAATTGCCTCTTATCTTATATATCTAATTTAGTAATTTGGATGCGTTTTTGGCCTGGTCAGCAAATATCTTAAAATGCTGAATCTCATACTTAAAACTTTGTGCACATGTGTAATGCAGTGTGGGGTATGTATAACAATTATCCATTATTATCTAAACGCAAGCGCAATGAACAAGAAATAAAAACATCATCAAGCACTCTGATTTTCTTGCGTCTGCCCCCATTATAGTTTGTGCATGTTCTTTTATTGGAAAGTGCAAGACAAATATCTTTTAAACTGATGAATTTACTCTAAATTTGTTTTTCATACATTCCCCAGTCTCCAGTATAGTTAATAATTTTTTTGGGGGGAGGGGGGAGGGATGGGTGGGTGGGAGGTATAAGCGCAAGAAAAGAAAATATTGGCATAACATTAAAATATCCAACTTTGCAAATAGTTCCTCATTAAGATGAAACTTAACAACAGCAAGTGCCGCTTTGTACTTACTCACATTTTTGCTGGAAAAGAAGAAAACTATAAGGGATGGATTGGATTAGGAAGAGGGGAAGGATGAAAATATTCTCTGTAAATGATAGCAAACAAATATACCTGCAGCTGGAACTGAAGGGAACCCTTCGCCAAAGAAGTGGCGGACGGACTGTTATAGGACGTATCACTGTCCTCCATCTTTATCTCTGGTATTAGGCCGTTGTTGTGGTCCATCAGGTGATTCTCATAGTGGGCCTGTACACAGAGGTCAAACTACATCTGTAGTTCACTAGAACCAATAACTGCATACAATGAAGCCTGAATAAATTCTCAGCAAATGGATCTGTAATGGCTTTGCCTATAGCCAACAAACTAAATTAGTAGTTCACTAAAATCTGAATACTGTAAAGCCAGGATAAATTCTAGTAACCGAGAACACACAATTGGTTTACATGTTGCAAATAGTTTTAAACCAGTGACTGAAGCTACATCAGCATGAATTTTATCTCTAAATAATTCAAACAGCCAGTAGACATAAACAGAGAGGTATATCAAGTGTGAATTTGTTAAAGAATGCGTGAAAAAACAGAAGAAATAAGAGCACAGAACAATAGCTACCTTGTTAATTGATTTGTACTTGCACTTTGGACAGAAATAAATGATGCCTTCAGTGTGGGGATGCTTGTTCTGCATGTGTGTTTTGAGTGATATAGTCTGGATACAGGTGTAGGAGCACAGTTTGCACTGGTATTTCTTCTTGCCCGAGTGCCGCATCTTGTGTCGCCGCAGTGAGTTGTGGTCGCCTGTGGCATAGGTGCAGATATCGCATCTGTGCACAAACACATTCAAATGGTGATACATGGATCACACTTATAATGTTAATGAGATAGAGAAGCTCTATTCATTTTACAAAGAATAGTTTTCATGTTAGTTTTGTTAAACATAACTTCTGGTTCCCTCTAACTGAATTTTGGATATAATCAATCCTGTGGACTTTGACTTAGTCTTGATATATCTGATCTTTGAAAACAGATAAACACAACACAAGGCTTCAGCTGAGCAATATTTGAATGTAACTACATACAAAAAAATTGTGGGAACAGGTGCAGAGCTGGTGTCGCTATTCAGTTACTACAGGGGTAAAAACGACAAGAGCAAAACAGAGCACATAATAATAATGTTCGTCATTTGTAAGGCGCCTTAGCCTAAGGATCAAGGCGCTGGCCTATACAGGATCTAACTCAAACCGCCCGAGACGCCCACCCGCAGCCTTTGGGCGCATGGTCTGATGCCCGGACAACTGAGCACAATCCTGGGCAGCCAGGGATGGGGGAGAAGGACCAAGTGCATGCTGGGTGTGTTCTTGTTACTGTACTCGCCCGTCTAGGACATGAGCGTCAGGATCTTTAAAGTCCATTATGATGGAATGTATGCGACACACAGACTAGACCTCGGTTTATACTCTCATCCGAAGGAGTAGGAAAACAGGAGTAAAGTGTCTTTCCCAGGGACACAACACAATGGCTCGAACCCGGGACCTTCAGATCCGCAAGCCGAAGCACTACCATTAGACCACAGTGCCTCCCAACATAGCAAGCATGCTTTATCAGCACTGATATTATTGGTGTTAAAGTGATTGAGGTAGCATTTTCAAACTTTTGCACTGCATAGTATGATCATAATCTTAAGAGTTTATTAATCCACAGCTTAAAAAAAATAATGTCCATTTAAAAAGTTACCTCATAAGTTTCCTTCTATGCAGTCATTACATGTCAAACGAAACAACAAGTTGCACAGAAACAACCACTACAAAGCCTTCCAGCACATGGCAGATGATATTTTTAATGGTCGGACACGATGTTTACATTCAATTTTTGCAATTGTTAAGCATACCAACAGAAAATAACAGCAACATAATTATAAGCAAATAGCCATCTCTTAGCATGAATTAGACATTTTATTAAATTATTGTGCAATGAAAAATTTGATCTTGACCCACTTTAGATAAAGACCCTCATCTTCATCACAAGCAGACTTGAAATTCAATCCTTTCTGTACTTACTTGAAAGGCTTCTCCCCAGTGTGGGTGCGTTCATGCAAAATGATCATCGCTTTCCAGGCTGTGGAATGGTTACAGTAATTGCACTTGTAAGGTTTGGACTGGCCATGCACTGCCTCCACATGCTTCTTCAAACACTTGCTGTTGGCAAATGTTCGTTTGCACACCTGAAAGTACACAGATATTAGCAATTTCTAAGCTAGCATTTGACTCTGTAACACTAATCTAATTTATTTTCTGAATATTCAAATCCAAACTAACACTTTGCTCTAAAGGCCCAGTCAGACCTACCGATTAAATCATACAATTTTTACATGCGATTTAATCTCAGGACTGATTGCATGAAGAAACCGGTCACACACTAAAATTAATTCCATACAAAACAGAGGCAGAAGTTGGTTTTCGCTGCAGCTCGCTCATTCAGAAACAGGCTTCTTTCCTGATTCCTGTAGTGCACTCCCTTGTGAATTTACTTCAGAGCAGCAGGCTGAATTTCTCCCTCATGTTGGTCTGTATGGACACCAAAGAAGCTTCTTTCCAGGCCCTGTACCTGTACAACTTCGAATTGACATCCCACAGTGCTTGGTGGTCATGATACAATCCATCAAAAACCTGATTTGTTCCGATGACAACCATAATGTTGTGGTGTCTGCCATTTTCTTCAGTCGCAATGTCAAAGACGCCACAGCACGATCTGATTGGTCCGGACGCATGATTTCATCGCAGGAATTAGGAGACGTTCTGTCCTCTGAATCTATTATGAGATTTTATCGTAAGCTTGTTGTACAACTTATTGCAGTGTGTGACGGGTTAAATCTTAGGAGAATCTGTAGTCTTTATTGCTCGCACATCAGTTACACATACATGCATGCAGGTAAATGCAATAAGTCCTCGTAGAAAGAATAAACAGCAGTTTCCGACTGAAACTTCCTCAACTTTAGAAAAGGTGAGCGAGTTAGCAGTAGAGGACAGATAAACTACAAAATGCCCTATTTCTCTTCGTTCTTATCCTGGCTAGTGCTTTACTGTGTCAGTGAAATGAAGGCATGAGTGTCAACTGCTGGGTAACATATATTTAAATTTAAAAAAACAAAACAAAAACAAAACACAGCATCTTACAGCAGGAAAATGATTTAACACTAAAAGTGAAAGAGTGGGAATAGTTAACCACTTTATTTGGAGGGAAGGGAGGATGAGAGTGGTGGGGGGGAATGGTGGGGCGGTGTAAAAGGTGTCTGGTTCTCTGCAGCCAAAATATAGGCGATTGCAGCGTTCTATATTCAATGAAGAGGCTGATATCATTGACTACTGTTGATCAGTGCTCTGTTGGTACTTACTGAGCAGGTTTTAGTGGAGTGCCAGCTGGGGGCCTTGTCTTGTCGACGCTGGTCTGTGTGGATAATCTGATGGTTCTTCATCTGGCTCAGCTGCTTAAAGCCCTTGCCACATAGGTCACAGGTATATGGCCGGTTGTCGCTGTGGATCTCACGATGAACACCAAGCTTGTGTGCTGTGTCTGTTTTGTACTCGCATAGGTCACACTGAAAAAAAAAAAAAAAAGGTCCACAAGAATTTATGGGAGTTTTATTGTTTTGGGGAACCTTTATCCTTGGGATGAGAATATAAACTGAGTTCCTGTCTGTGCATGCACACATTCCATCACAGATTTTATAGGTCCTGATGCTTTTGTCTTCGATGGGTGATTGCCAGTGACACAATACACTCAGATAGTACTAGGGCCCTTTTCCTCATCCTTAGTTGCCCAGGATTTTGCTCAATTGTCAGCACGTCAGATGATGCACCTAAGGCAGCAAGCAGGTGCAATCATCACCTTGAGCAGCTCTGAACTGGAAAAAGCGCTATATAACAATAATTAAATTAAGTAAATACATTTTTTTTTAAATTCTTCCTCTTGAAAACCCCAGTGATTATTTTAATGACAAGACTTTTCAGTACTGTCTGCTTTGTGCTTTTATGTTACACTAAACTCCCCCCCCCCCCCTCCTCCCCTACCCCCCAAAAAAATCTTAATAACAATTTCATGACCGCACTTTAAATAATCATAGCAGCTACAATTTTGAAACTGGCTTTAACACTTTTTTACTGCAAGCGTTTGAAATCTGTAAATACCTGGAACATGTCACAGTCAATATTGTGCTCACGCCAAAGATGAATGCGCAAAGATTTCCAGACATCAAAGAGGTTGTTGCACTTTATGCATGTGAATGCTTCATCTGCTTTGTTATGGCAATCCAGGTGAACTTCCAGGGCTTCCTGGCAGCGGAATTTGGAGGTGCAACCCATGAAGCTGCAGGACAATGTGTAACTTTCTCTTGGAAGCTGTGGGAGAAAAATAATTATGTGTTGTTTCAGATTTTAAAAAAAAATAGAATTGGAGTACAGCTGCAGTGTATTGACCAAATCTGGGATTAAACTTGGGAAAGAATCATGATTGTTTTGAACTGGAAATACTGTAAATGTTTAGGACAAATGTTTACAATCACACGATGCCTCAGACTTCTGCTCCTTTATCATTATGGATCCCAAAACAAGATATTAATAATAATAATAGGTTAGATTTATTAGGGGAGGAAATAATAACTCCTCCCTCACCACTGCTCAATTATAGTTCATCAATGATGAAAATAACCAGGACTAAAGCAGTGACTTGAACGTGCTACTGCTCACTATATTATGACAACACACAAACTATTTGATTTTTGGAGCTTTTCTTGTTTTTGCACACACCAAACTACAACAGATTTGTTGTTCACTTAGCAGAAGTCATTTAGCACTGTGGCACTCATACATTAGTGTCTAAAATTTCATTTAATTATCTTCATCCAAATGTCGCTCAATATTGGTTGATAGCTGCAGTTATATCCTGCAGTTATATCCTCAGCTCCCTCTCTCTTTCTCTTTCAATGGCACTCACTATGCTAGTATGAAACTTTCACAGAATTATCTCTCATACGGATGTCACTCATTGAGGAACTAACAACACGGGCAGCAGAAACAAGAGTGAAGGCGAGCTTAATAGTTGTAATACATGTAATAATTTGTGCCCATCAAGCTTTTTAATCTACAGCCATAACTAAGAAAAAGTAGTTAGAAGTGAGTTATTGTTGTGAAACAGACATTAAATTTTAGTGGGGTAAAAAAAAAGTGCACAAACCACTTGTCTCTTGCGGTATTTGCGCTTGGGTTCTATAACATAATCCTGCATCAGTGCTTTTGGAGTCCTTATTCTACGCCTCTGTTGGCCATCTCTATTCCCTGAAGACAAGCGTCGGCCTGGTAACCATTCAGCATCGTCTTCGTCCACACTTTTCTTTATGCACGGAGGGGGCGACGGTGGAGGCAATTCAGACTTGCGCTTGCGGCCAGGGCGCTTACCAGTTGCTTGTGTACCCACACTGACACGCTGCTCGAGCCTGTTTAAAAACGAAACGTTGTAATTATTTAGTGATTGACACATAATTATTCAGATCAATAGGTATGTAGCATATTTTTATGACTGAAATGAGTGGGAGCGGGTATAGGGAAGACTCGGAGTGACTATTAAGTTTGAGACAAGCACGATAGATCCGATCATTTTATTTTGCAAAGCATGCAGTATTTGCCTTTGATTTGTTTTGCCTTGTTGTTAGAAGAATCTTTGTATAATGTTGATAATTTTCATTGATCGATATTGTTGAGAATTTTATAGAATTACTTGTTTATTATCGACCGAAGCTTCGCGATAAATCTAGTAATAGCTAAGAGATTCTTCTAACCTAAATAAGGTTATATGACTTAAGAAAGTGCATAGTTCCGGTGACGAGTTTTATTTTGATTGGGTGTTATTGCGTCATGATGGAATGTTCAAACTTTTTCTCGATTGCAGAGAGATTATATAAGTAACGCACTGTCTGTGTGGAGTAAAAAAGAGAGTGATGGAGAGATATTTATGATGATTTTTGATATTTGAAGTGATTTTTGGAAAGTGATCTTGTATGCAGTTGTTGATGTTTGTTGAATAAAGTTGAAAAACTTTATACGATGACTCTTGCCTTGTTGCTGAGTGAACAGGCTGCGTGCATAAACGAATCTGAGTTACACTTATCAAGATTCAAGCATCGGGGCTGAATCAACTATTGATAAATAACCAACGTATAACAGTGACACACTGCGAACATTAAATTTTTTTTCTAAATTTACTATTAATAAACATACTTACCATGACTCACAAATGCAATGTTATTGGCGTTGCTAGGTAAATGCCCATAAAAACGGAAGTTGATTCTGAAAAAAACAACCATAGAGTTGCTTCCCCTGCACCACCAAACCCCTGTGCGCCACGTGCTACAGTGCTCGCCCAACGCCGCAAACCTCAGGACTTATTTGGCACTGCGGGGAGGAGGGAGGGAAATTAGAAGTGAGTCATGGTAAGTATGTTTATTAATAGTAAATTTAGAGAAAAAAATTTAATATTAATTTCACATACTATACCATGACTCATAAATGCAGAGTAGCACGAAAAGGACGGAGGGAAGTAACCTACCTTAATCAGGCTGAAGAAGTGGCCAGAGACTGCTGAGCAGCGACCACCGAACTGACACCAAAGGAGCCATCTCCTCTAGTACGGCCAACCCTCTAGTACAGCGAGTGTCCCTCAGATAGAAGCTTATGAAAACATCTGAGGAGTGCCAGTAAGCAGCCTCCAACACAGACTCCATGCGGACTGAATGTTGCATAGCTAAAAAGGCTGCCCATGCCCTGATCTCATGAGCCCTAGCCAAGGAGAGGGGAATAGCGCTGCCCTTGTCTTTCTCGTTCCTCTCAGATAAACGAACGTATGCCCCACGTATGACTTGCTATCCACCTTGCTAGAGTAGGTTTTGCTACGTCTCTAGAAAACCCCGGGTTGACAGAGAGAAACAACCTTTTCTTCCCAGCTGAGCGAAAGACTTTAGAACGTTTCAAATATTCGCGTAGAGCCCTGACCGGACAGTTAGCCAAATCTGGGTCCGATTTATGCAACAGATGGGAGAGGGGATGAACAAACACCACTGGGGAAGGTTCGCCTGGACACTGGTTCTTAGCTACAAACTCTGGCAAGAAACGAAGTGAGACTGAACCATCATGTTCAAAAGCTATATCCGCCGGAAGGCCGGAAAACGCATGACCTCACTACAGCGCCTCCCAGAGGCCAGAGCGATCAAAAAGACAGTTTCCAGAGTCAAATCAGAAAAGGAGGTTAAACGCAAAGGCTCAAAAGGGGACTCTCTAAGAACACTCAAAAACCAGAAAATGATCCCAAGTCGGGACGGTATACGAGCTTGCCTGAGAGCTGCCCCTCTGATGACATCCCCGACAATACAGGAAGCACCTCGAGGAGAAAACTCAAGCTGAGCAAGGGTAGTCTGAATAGCGGAACAACGCACCCAAAGCAAAGAAGCTGACAGCGAAAACATGGAGGCAAAAAAAGCCAGATGGTTGGCTAGTATCTGCACCTCCGAAGGAGAAGGGTCCACTTTGGCCCCAGTGCACCACTCAACCCAAAACTTCCAATGCGTGAAATAAACTCCCCTGGTAGAAGGCCTGGGCGCCTCTTCCAAGAGAAAAAGAACCTCGTTTGATCCACCAGAAACCCTTAAAGGCCTCCGGACAACAGCCAACCGTGAAGACAGAGAACTCTTAGGTTGACGGGAGGAACCCTGGGCCGAGATTGCACAACAAATCTCTTTCCGAGAGCGAGAGGACTGCCACGCCCCTGGGAGAGACAAAGAAGATTCGGGTATCAGGTCTGAGCTGGCCAAAAGGGGGCCACGAGAAAGAGATTTGGGGACTCCTCCTCGGCTTCCCTGAATACTCGAGGGGGAAGGGCAAATGGAGGAAAAACGTTAGCCTCCAACCTCTCCCAAGCAAAGGACAGAACGCCCACAGCCCCGGCCAGGCCGCTCAGGACTGGAGACAAAAACATGGGTACCCTGGTGCCGAAAAGGAAGATCGATGGTTTGCACCACTCCGTCCAAACAGGCTGCAGAACTCAGTGGGACAGGGTCCATTCCGGGAAAGCCTGGGACGGAGGCGATTTGGACCGGTGAGGGCTCACGAGAACCCCAAAAGCCAGGTCCAAAAGAGGACCGGACTGGTATGCTCGAGGCAGAGAACGTGAGAACTCACCCTGACTAACCAGCCGCCTAGGTAAGCGGAAACCAGCACCACGAGCCCACGCACCACGGCAGCGAGTTCTTTGACAGTCCTTTTGAAAACCCATGGACTGAAAGAAAGAACTATTGAAGTTGCCAAACCCCCAGCAGGGGGGGGGGGGGGGGGGGGAGCGACAAAAAGGGGGCCGCGAAGGACCCCACCGAAGTTCGAACCTCTACTGTACCACCTCTTGTACCCAGCTGCTTGCGGATGCGAGACCGGGCCACGAGAGAGACTGGCGAGCCAAGGCTCCCACAAGACCGGTTCGAAAAGCTGGGGGGTGGACAGTGGGGGCCAGTCAATGGGGGGAACCCCTTTAGGCAGAGGTCTGTCACCTACCCTACCTCTGCCACGGGAAGAGGAAGCGCCACCCCGCCTGCCGCAAGACGAGCGAGCCCGGTCAAACTGACCCTGAACTGGGTCAAGGGGAGTGCGGGAAAAATGAGAGCCACACCCTCACATAGAAAAGGAAGGAGGGGCCTTTTGAGCAGCCTGAGCCCAGAAGGAGAAAACATCCGACTTGGCTCGCTCAGACTCCTCACGAACCGCCGCACGAGCGTACGGACCAAAAAGAGAGTCGGGCACCATCGACCCCACCCGCAGTGAGGACAGATGCAAAGGCAAATGCGGCACTAACCTTTAAAAAGCGTCTCGACAGCCTGTGATTTGCAGCCCTGAATGATAGAAGCATTGAGGGCCTGCAACAAAGACTTTACCGAACTGACGGAAATGTCTTTCCTGAACTCTTGTTCCCCTTGAAAAAGAGCAGAGGACAGAGCAGCCGTAAGAGCGTCAGCGAGAGAAGAACACTCTAGCGCCCTAATTACAGCCTCTTCTATCTGCGCCAGACCCTTAATGGGAATAGAGACGATTGGGAGAGGCCTAGGCCTCCGGCCCCTCAAAAGTGCAAAGTCGTCCTGGGAAAACAGAAGAGACGACTTAAGCAGAGTCGATCTCGAGAAAAATTTCAGAGAACCAACCGGCTGCAAGGGCAGACCCACAAAAGCGCCCATAGGCCGCTCTAGGGAACTGAGGAACCTCCTCAATAGAAGAGGACGGGATCTCGCCCTCTCTAAGCCAGTGAGCCTTAGAAAAGGCGCAAGCAAGGGTCTCGCCCAAAAAGAAATGGTGTAGGGGTTGAGAAAACGAAACCTCCTGAACCACCTGGGGGCAAAAGAGTAAAGCTTGCTGAATGGCCTCTTTAAAGACAGAATCTGGAGAAAGAAACTGTTTATCCGAACTGTCAAAGCCAACAGGGTCCGGTGAGAACCCAGACAAGTCATCGTCCTCCCAGTAAACCTCACCAGTATCCGGGGAAAGCATCACCAGATTGTCATGTCCCAACCGGACATCAGACTCAGCAAAATTGGAAACGGAAGCTGGGCCAACATCCAGAAGCCAGTATTTCCAAAGATACCGGAACTCGGAGAGCTGAACCGGCCATTGCATGTGTACTGGAAAGACACAAACCGGAAACAGTGTGCACTGAAATGGAAGAAGGTAGTGAAAGAATCGTACCATCCGTACCGGCAGCCGGAGCACCTGACCCACAACCGAAACCGGAAGTGGTATACATAAGAGGCTGGACTGAGGAGGCTTGCGTCGAACCGGAAACGGAAGAATGTAACGAGTGCATCATACCCCCCAAACTGGAAACCAGAGCCCCTGTCCCATGACCAGACACGGAAGTGGTATACATCGGAGGATGGAAGGAGGAGGATTGGGAACCGGAAACCAAGGTCGCTAAGGACCCCAGACCGGAAATCACATCTCCTGTCGCAGCTGGACTTAACACTGCAATGAGTGCTTTTAAGGTCTCGAGCTCGACTTTAGCCAAAAGTCCCGACCCAGGTTGAATCCTCTCTGAGGAAACAGGCGGGAAGGCTACGGCAGGTAGCTTATCCGGCCGAGCCGGGGCGTCCTTGCCGGAAAACGGAAGTGCTCCTAAGCTAGAGCTACCGACTGTGTGTTTCTGCTCAGAAACCTCTACCAGAAACGGCCCCAAGGACACTTCTGGCAAGTCCGAGGAGCCACCTCTCACCTCACTCTCACTCCTGTCAACACTTTCACTAACCTTGAAAGAAGGTCCCGGCCGAAAACTGGAAGTAGGAGTGGACAAAAGCGAAGCACAACGCAGCAATTCCGCAGTGTTGGCAACAGAAGAGGTGACAGAAGGCTGGCACACAGGCACGGAGATGCCCCGCCCGTCGGGTAACAAAACGGACACCACAGAAGGGGACGAAGAAGACTTAGTCCCAGGGGGCACCGCCGAAACAGAGGCCAGCACAGAACCGACTGAAGCATGTCTCTTCTTAGCGCGAGAAGAAAGGGACGAAGAAGATTTAGACTCTCGCAGCGACGGGGTAGACCCCGACGAACAACTGAGCTTAGACATCACACAAAGACCCTTCCCCAGTCGGCAGTAGCAAAGTACACACTATAGGGCAACGAAATGACAAGCCAGGCAAAGTACAAAACTTAACCACACAAGCAAGTCAAAGGCACTACCACACCTAGCAAGTGCCAAAAAAGTTCTGAGGTTTGCGGTTTTCGCCGTGAGTGCTGTGGGCGAGCACTGTAGCACGTGGCGCATGATGGTTTGGTGGTGCAGGGGAAGCAACTCTATGGTTGTTTTTTTCGGAATCAACTTCTGTTTTGATGGGCATTTACCTAGCAACGCAAATAACATTGCATTTGTGAGTCATGGTATAGTATGTGAAATTAATTTTTATTTTTCATATTACAGCCTAGTCACAATAGAACACGCTAAGGCAAAGTTTTAGTTGCTACCAACCTGTCCACAATGGTGTCCGATACACTTCCTCCCTGCAAGTGATGGGCATTGTGCTCTTGGACCATGTGCAATCGACATTCATCCATGGACACAAAACCAACATTACATGTTCCACACAGGAAAAATTCACGGGTGGATGGTGGAGTAGGGGGAGGGACAATGGACGCAGGACCTGTGCCCAAATCTTTTGAGCTGTCTACAGCCGGAAGTGTGATTGTATCAATAGTGGTGGTTGAAGCAGCCAAAGTCAAACCAGAGGGGAATGTCAGTGATCCGTCAAGAGCATCGCTTGCTGCTGTTGCTGTTGTTACAGTTGCCAGCGTCAGACCAGCACCAGACAACTGAAGAGTGGTGATGGGAATACTCTGAAAACAAAAATAAATTTTGACATACTTTAATTTCTTTTATGTTTTGTTATCCTGCTCTCACCTCTGTCACAGTCATACAAGGTTTAGTTACACATTATTAAATAAAACACCGATAATACAAAATGTGTGAGCTGGTCGCTCTCAATAAATTGAATTATTTGATTGTCTGTCCCTATTTTTGCTTTATTTGCCTTTGGAGGATGAACTGTTGTAGTTGTCATTTTTGCCAGTTTCATATGTACTTTGAAGTGGGAACAATTCATCCTTGTGACATGAATAACTGTTATTGCATGAGCTCTTTCAATTATTTGTTTGCTGATAATGTGATATTTGCTCATCATAAACCAAGACTGTGAGCTTGTCTTTGCCTTTTGAACACAGTTGTGTTTTGTCCTTTGGTCTGCCAGGACTTGCCTTTTCTGTCTGCAAATGTTGACTAGGGAACTTGTATTATTTTGTGATTTAGGATGCTGAACTATAGGTAACTACTTTGCATTGTTTTCTTTTATCTTCATATTTTTTGTAGAAATATGATTCTAAAATTATGGAAGATGTTTTGATTGAGATATCTTATTTGTTAGTTTGAACTCTTATTTGTTTTAGTTAGGTCTTTGAACTTTGCTTGTTTTTGTAAAAGAAAGACTGTTGTTCGATTGTTGTTGCTCAGTTCGCAAACTGAAACTTGATTGTGAAAGTATTTACGTTGGTGTGTTAGTCTACTCGATTATTGCCACATTTCTCTTATTGTTTTTATTACTGTTTGTGTAGACTTCTTACGTTTTGTTCTTGTTTCTTTGCCAGTTGTACCTGACTCAGCTCAAATTCGTCTGACCATGCCAGCAACTTGAATAAAGTCCTCTTTGTATCGAGTTTATGCAAGTTCAAGTTCTACTAAGATGAATTCTTGAAAGGGTTTCCCTTATCCTATCCTATCCCGTAACTCAAAGGTCGTTGGGGCATCACAGATAATCGTTTAACTAGAGTACTCCATCTTTCTCTGTTCTCAGCAACCTTCATGGCTTCGTTCAGTGTCAAAAAAGTCCATTCTCGAATGTTGTTCTCCAACCTCTTTCTCTGTCTTCCTCTTCTTCTGCCTCCTTGCACTGTGGCCATACCATCAGAGTTTCCGTTTCTTCACCACTGTGAGCATGTCATCGTGATGTTCAATGACTTGTGTGATGGTCTGTCGGACTTCGTTGTTGGTGATGTACTGGGTGGTTCTTCCAGGTTTCTATGACGATGTTGTCTCTCGTGCGGAGATGTCCATCAGTAGCACCTCCATCCTGGTGGCCAACAGGAGGCGCGGTCCTTGGTGACCCGGGCGATGACCTATCCGGTATGGAGTGAGTGGTTCTTTTTAAGAAAGACCTGGCAGGGCACAATCATCTCCAGGTGGTTGGCCACAGTCAAAATCCACGAGCACAGTGTGGCTCATCTTGGTCCCGAGCACGTGGTCGTTGAACCTGGCAGGTGACTTCTGTGTTGAAGACTTTCACCCAGTGAGGCCGTGCTGACATCACCCCTGTTAGTCGCCTCTTACGACACGCCGGGAAACGGGTCTATTCTATTCAGTGCTCGAACCAACAGTGCACAAAGGGGTTTTCCAGACTCCAATAATTCCCCGAGCATCCAAATCCCTTGAAAACTTGTGGCAGGCACACAAAATGTTAATAAAATTTGATCAGACCTAAATAACAAGTAGAAATCCGATGACTCGTTACAACTAGTATGTTGTTTATTTCAAGCACAAGCAAAGATATCTAGATAAGTAGATGCAATACTTTCAGTTCTTAATACTTCTTAATTCTTCAGTCCCTGTACTCAGTCTCAGGCATACATGAACATTAACTTCGTTGACCCTGAAAATTTGCATCCACTGTCATAACGATGTGTATAATGCAAAATTTTACAATGAACAGACCATTGACTGCCATCAACTTACTGACCTGTGTACCAGCACTGGCAGTCGAAGGAGTCAATGTGAACAGTTCCATCTCCTGCTGTGAGACACCTGTCAAAGGAAGGCTCTTTGCCACAGAACGAACTTGGTCTGTCAACACATTAGGATCAGGAAGACTGGATTGCACAAGGCCTGCAATGCTTGTCCCAGGGGCAGCTGTGCTTGCAAGACCCAAATGTGATAGCAAAGCAGGAGTGCCATAGGTCACAGTAGATCTATTTTCCTCCACTGCATTGTCTTCATCGCAAGCCAGGTCTGGATCAGGACTACAAGATTTGGCCGTTTCCTGGCCTTCTGTTTCTGCAGAGGCTGAAACAATAGGCTTTGTGCTATCTGACTGACTCACCACATGAGTGGTCTGCAGGTGATTTGTCATATCGCTGATGCTTGTGGAGGTGTGGTTGCAGAATTTGCACTTGTATGATGTCACCACCTCCATCAGCGATTCAAGACTCACTTGTTTTACACTTGAGTGATCTGCCATTATCACTAAGTTCTGCAAAAACAATGTGAATCAGAATGGTTACTGAGGTCATATTCACACCTAAATAAGCATGTTGATGTTAGGATTTTATGAATACTATTAATATATTACCATAAGCAATTTATAATCTCTTGACTGCTTTTGACAACCTACCTCATTATTCAACAGTGTGATGAGGATAATTGTCATCGTCAGTGTAACATTTTGTTAGTTACATTACATGATTATTGCTTTAGGTCCAGCGGACTCTTCCGAGCCAAATCAGGACCGGATTTTGTTAGTCCCGAGCTATTTATAGTTGTCGGGAACTATTGTTTTTGTTTGTTTTTTTCCTTGTCATTATGGGATTACAGATAAAAGGTCAGTAACATAAATGCACATCAACTGCAAAGCTCTGAATATTAGGTATAACAACCTTTTTCATTGATCAGTGGCTGTTTGCGCATGTATTATATAGCAAACATAAAAAAATATAGTAACGATGACGTGACTGCATCCCTGCCTCTCACTATCTCAATCAGCCGTCTGTGTCAAACTGACTAGCATCGCAAATGGGAGAGGAAGGAGAGAGGGGGGGAGGGGGGGGGGTGTGAGAAAGGATGTTTCTTTTTCCAAATTCTTAAATAGCATAAATAATTAATTGTGTAGAAAATCAAATTAAATTTTAGAAATATGTACAAGTTTTACCCAGTTATTTCTACCAATACCATTGTACTAATAAATGTGAAAAAACAGAGGACTGCTAGCATATGATATATATTGTCTTGTCTTTGTCAAACTAAACTAAATACTAACCCTCTAAAGTTTTGTTCACAGTTTTTTGACATAACCCAAAATTCTAAGGGGAAAATCTTTGTACAGCGCTGCAATACTAACCCGCGGAAGTTTTGTTTTACTCACCGAGTAGCTCTTTTGGAATGATTTACCAGTTGTTGTTTTTTTAAAAGAGGCACCTAACATAAATTCTTTCAAAAACAAGTTGGATGAATTATTAACATTTAAAGAGATTTTCCTTAGCTATGATTAATTATATTTCGGAAATTTTGCATGCATAACAGACCCATAAAGTAATTAAACCAGTCAAATTCAAAGAAAGGACCTTCGCAAAGGCTTCACGGTCTATTTTGTCCTCACCATACTACTACTACTAAGAGTTGTTTATCATTATTACTACCGTACTAGTCCTCAGTAAATATTAATTCAATATTTATTTATTTATTTATTTATTGCAAGTTGGTGTTTCAACTCCGGTGAAGGAGATCAGGGTGGGTGTTGCTCACGAAGAAACTAAGGTGTGTTTATACCATTACACCACACGCACTAGGTGAAGTACGAGAATGTGAACATGATTTAGTGAAAACGAATAGGGACCAAACGGTTTAGAGTCAGAATAATGAACGAAAAGAAATACATTCATTTTTGTCCAAGCCTTTAGTACAAAATAAAACGCTGATTTAACGGTGCACCTGGTACATAACATAAGTCTAGCATCAATAAGTGTACTTGGATATCATCATAGCATGGAGATTTCCAGTGACGAAACGCCATTTTAGAAGGTTTGCAAAACGAATTTGTAATTACAATAAATGTGCCATGTATTTAGAATAGTTATTGGCATAAGATGAGAGAACAAATGTTAAAGGTTATTAATACTCGAAATTTACCTTCAAACTATTGTTGAAAATGCAGATTTCTTGAATAAAACTAACGGAAATGGTATTGTGGGCTTCGGAGTACAACAGCCCAAAATTTGTAAAAGAACGAACGATTGGTCAGTTCTGCCGACTTATAAAACTATGGTAAGAAAATAGTACCAGAATTGTCCCCTAAACGCACTGTGTCCGGGGACTTAAATTTATCCACTGAAATGAACAGTACCAGAACCACTGACCTATATTTACGACCAGAACATTACAATTTAAAAAAAAAAATCTTCATAATGCATCGTAACTATTTATGCACTTTTACCCCTATCCTTCCTATCCTGTCCCGTAACCCGAAGGTCGTAGGGGCACCACAGATGATCGTTTAACCAGCATACTCCATCTTTCTCTGTCCTCAGCAGCCCTGATGGCTTCGCTCAGTGTCAAACCAGTCCATTCTCGAATGTTGTCCTCCCATCTCTTTTTCGGTCTCCCTTTTCTTCTACCTCCTTGCACTGTGCCTTGCAGAATAGTCTTTGCAAGGCCTGATGATCTGGTGACGTGGCCATACCACCGAAGTTTCCGTTTCTTCACCACTGTTAGCAGGTCATCATGTTGTCCAATAGCTTGTGTGATGGTCTGTCGGACTTCGTCGTTGGTGATGTGTTGGGTATAGGAAATGCCCAGAAGTCTTCTGTAGCACCTCATCTCCATGCTTTGTATTCTTCGTTGGAGATCTGCTGTGAGGGTCCATGCTTCGCAAGCATATAGGAAGATGGAGATGACAAGGGAGCGCAGCAGTCTTACTTTGGAATGTAGACTGATGGTCCTGTCTTTCCAAATGGGTTTCAACCTTGTCAGGGCAGCAGTTGTTTGTGCGATCCTGGAGAGGACTTCCTGTCGGGACCCATTGTCTGATACAATGGCTCCTAAATATTTGAAGCTATGCACTGTGTCGAGGGATTGGCCTTGGACTTTGATGTCCGTATTGATGCCATTGGTGTTGTTGGTCATCATTTTGGTCTTCTCTGCACTTATTTCCATTCCATAGGCTTTGGAGGTGGTGTCAAGCCTCTGTACCAGCTGTTCAAGTTCTTGTTCCTCTCCAGCCAATCCATCAATGTCATCTGCAAAACGAAGATTGGAGATTGCTCTACCCCCTATGCTGACTGTGCCTTCATGGTCTGCAAGAGCATCCGACATGATGCGCTCTAGGAAGATGTTGAAGAGTGTTGGAGAGAGTAGGCGTCCTTGACGCACACCGATTGTTGTTCTGAACCAATTCCCGATGGCTCTGTTGTGGAGGACTGCACTGGTAGCCTTGTCATACAGGCTTTTGATGACTTCAATAATTTTAGGGCTGATGTTGTACACTTTCATTGTTGCCCATAGAGCTGCATGCCAGACTCGGTCAAACGCCTTCTTGAAGTCTATGAACACATGATATAGATGTTGTTGGTGCTGTAGGTATTTCTCACAGATTATTCTGAGGTTGAAAATCTGCTCAGTGGTACTTCGCCCTGCCCTGAATCCTGCTTGTTCTTCAGCTATGATTTGTTCAGCTTGGGGTTTCAACCTGTTGAGTATTATTTTCAGGAGGACCTTGCTGGGATGGCTGATGAGGCTGATGGTGCGGTAATTTTCACACTCCTGAAGGTTACCTTTTTTGGGAAGAGTGATGACAAGCGACTGGGTCCATGGTATAGGCCACTCCCCACTCTGCCAGATCTTGTTACAGATAATGGTGAGGGCATCAATCATCGCTTCTCCTCCTGCTTGTAGCAGTTCCGCGGGTATGTTGTCCACTCCTGCTGACTTCCCTTTCTTTAGCGCTTGCACTGCTGCCTCAACTTCTTCCCGGAGAATTGGGAGGATTTCTTCTTCTTCTCTGTTCTCTGGACATGCTAGAACTGATGGGTCTCCATTTGGTGTATGGTTGTAAAGGTCAGAGCAGTACTCTGTCCATCTATCCAAGACTTCTTGTTCTTCTGTAAGGCATATGCCAGACTTGCTTTGGATAGTGGAGACTTTGGGCTGTTTGACACTTGTCAGTCGCTTCACAGTCTGGTAGGCCTTCTTGCTGTTGTTCTTGTTCAGACTGTTCTCTATTTCCTGGCATTGATCTTCTATCCAGTTCTCCTTTGCTGTGAGCATGCCTTTTCGGATGTCATTGTTGATTTTTCGGTAGACATCAGCTCCCTGTGAGGTGTTCTTTTTCTTTTTCATCTCTCTTCGTTTATCACACAGATCCAAAAGTTCAGGTGTGATCCACAGCTTCTTCTTTGGTCGGTGCTTGCCAAGGATCTCATTGGCGGCATCTGTCACAGCTGAGTTGAAGGTGGTGGTCATGGTGTTGACATCTACTTCACCAGCCCCCAAAATGAGCAGTGGTGCAAATTTCCCTCCAATTGTGGCCTGAAAGAGTTCTGCCACCTCCGGGTCTTGCACTTTTACCCACTGATCTAAAAGAAATTAGTTTATTTAGTTCAGTGACTTTTACCATTAAAAAACCCACCACCATTACCATCATCAACACACCTGATTACATAACATTTTAAAAGTTTTGTTGCAGTTTTTATTGTAAGAGATCCGTAGGATCTCATCTTTGATATGATGATGATAATCATTATTGTCAGGGTGGCGACGTGGTGATCGTCCTTAACGCTGATGCAATAGGACGTTAAGCTTCGTTGTTCCTTCCTTGCAGTTTTTCTTCAAATTAATTGTTTATTTTTTATATTTAATATTTCATGATTCGTACTTATTGTGAGAAGTGTATCTTGCCTCCCATCATCATCGTCGTCGATCATTCCTCCATTTGTTTTGTTTTGTTTTTTGTTTTGATTCAGACCATCTCCACCACCCATCCCATCACCCAACCTTAGCTCTCCCCTCCTCCCTCCCTCGTCTATTATTCGTTAGCAAGTGTCTGATTTTATTTTGTATGAATCCGGATGTTTAGAATGAGTGCGTTAGTACTCACTGATCTAAAAGAGTTTATTTAGTTCAGTGGTTAATTAGTACTGCGCATTGAACTGATATTGTCCATTGGGAAAATGCGCTATTTAAATACAATATCCTTATTATTATTATTATTATTATTATTATTATTATTATTATTATTATTATTATTATTATTATTATAACAGAACTAGGAAATGTGAAGGACAACAGAACTAGGAAATGTGAAGGTAAAATTTTCATATATCGAGTTTTCTTCGTTTAGTTTTCTACGTACTTCTTTTTAAATTGTTTTTAATTTGACCAAAATAAACAATTAATTTGAAGAAAAACTGCAACAAAACTTTTAATTGGCCTATGTGCATATATTATTATTATTATTATTATTATTATTATTATTATTATTATTATTATTATTATTATTATAACAGAACTAGGAAATGTGAAGGATAACAGAACTAGGAAATGTGAAGGTAAAATTTTCATAAAATATTGTAGAACTAATTTCCAACGAAAATTTTCATTTGCACATAGAGTAGCTAATTATTGGAATTCTATACCAACAAATATTAAATTTGCACCATCTATAAATAGTTTAAAAAACCACATAGACACTGATTCCAAATTTCAAGAATTATTCTATCAATACGACTAGAAAAGATTATTTCAAATTATTGCATGCAAATCATGATGTGAACTATATCAACTAAAAACAATTGAGGGGGCGTTTTTATAAGCCGCGAGGCTTTAGGCAGCGATGCCTGTCCTATATCTATATCTATATCTATTATTATTATTATTATTATTATTATTATTATTATTATTATTATTATTATTATTATTATTATTATTATTATTATTATTATTATTATAACGGAATTTGCTTTCCATATAAAATCAAGAAAGGATAACTCACGCTCTGCCTACAATAAGGCCTATGAAAGGTATCCCTGTAAACATTGTCATTGGCAATCTGTAGCAGAAGCGCTCATTGGCGATCATGTGCTCTTATCTTTCAGAACTTGCAATCTGCATTCGCGGCTTGAAGTGTTGACAAGATCTGAGTGCAATACTAGGTACTGTCATTGCGTCTTTGGCAAATTAGAATTAGAATATAAGTGAGGCAACAAAATCAGGAAATGTGCTTTTGAAGTTTTGTAATGTTGCAAATTAAATGTTATCAGTAAATCATTCGCTCTTCGAGATATCCATCAGTCTCCAAACTCAGTAAAACTGACATTTTCGCAAGACGACAGTTAGTTGTTACTATTTAATGGTAAGTTCCAAAATGAAGCCAGAAATAATATACAAATGTACTGAATTGTTTTTCTTCTCTTTTTTTTTCCCCCAGCATGTTTCAAATTTTAAAATCAGTATCTGTATCTGCAATCATGTTCTAAAGTAAACTCATAATTGTGTTATTTCATCTAACACCTATAGCAAGCAATGGGTATTCATAATCCCCAAATTCATTCTCATAATTATGTTAATAACTGCATCAAGAAATTATAATCAAAGGTACACAAAAACTTGCTTTCAATCTTTCATACATATAAATTATATGAAACTGTAATTTGTCTGCACATGACAATGCATGATTCAGTTGAAAAACTTGAAAAAAGTATTGCCAGCTGGGGTGAAGGGTGTGAAAAAAGGTTGTCCCATCAGGGCAAATGAGCTGTAAAACTTAGGTCATCCACGTATACTTTTTACTCACATTTTTGATTTAGCATCCAATAAGTCAGTGCTTTCTAAGTCTTTTACCCCTGAATTCATGCCCCCAAAATACTTTATAGGGATTGGACTTTCGAGTGAAGATAGCATATATAGATATTAACTAAGTAAGTCATGACCAGTGTAGTGTACTTTTCAACTTTAGCATAAAGAAAGATTGAGATGTTACACTGCATGTATGGTGGCAGGTATTTACAATTTCATTGCATTTATGTGACATAGTGTTACTACTGTAACTATATGTTTCAGAGTGAAAGTACTTTAGTAATAGTTTTAAATGGCTCTTGGCAGTACTTTATCCAGAAGCCAAGTATTTATAACTATTTCTGATAGTGATATAAATTAGATAGGCTTATTTTTAGTTATTGATTGACCTTGCACTGCATTCCATTAACAGTGGAATATTTGATAAAGGAAATGCTTGAAATCTGTTGCAATATCGCTTATGTTGTCATTGATATCTAAATTAGTGTTAATAATATAATGCTGTGCTCAAAAGTCAGTCATACAATATTCACATAATCTAGTTTATCAGTAAACATGGTTGTGGTTATCATTGTATCAAAAGTTTGGTCAAATCAAACCTTGTAGCACAAGGTCAGGTATAAACTGCATACCCAAGTAGATAATGACAAAAGGCTGACAGCCTAGCCTTAAGATGCCATCAGCCTAGCCCAATCTCTGCTATACTAACTATAACAACATCCTTGTTTAGCAACATTGGTGACAATTAGGTATTGTCCTCAGTTTCAAATGATGAATTTCGAGTTTTTGTTGTTCAGCACTTAACTGATGAAAGACATAATATTGAAGTGTGAAATGGAAACACACTGTACCTGTTCATTCACTCAACATTATGTGCAAATTACAAAGATTGTGAACTCTGGAAAAAGATACCATTTGAACCACTGGCACCTGTTTTTAGATTGGAGCAGGGTAGAGTCTATAACAATACTAGTAGACTTTACGCCGCTAAAAATCCATGCATGGTTCCTGTGATTTGAACATATGAATATATATATTATATAACATTGGATATTATTTTTTTATTTTGATGGTGTATCACAGTATTCAAAAGATTATGAAATTTTGTAATAAACATTTTTGCCCTATCATTTTATATTAAATGTTATTGTTATACTATTCATTATGAAACACATTGCTGGGGGAAATGATTTATTGCAGTATTTAAATATTAAAGGTAGTGGTCATTTGTATACAGTGAAACATCTTGCAAAAAAGAAAAAAGACCTATACTGTAATTTTATTATCTGTAATTTTTATATCTATTTTTTTTAATTACATTCCCCCATCCCTCCCTTTACCACTCTCCCTTCACATCATCCCATCAACTAATTATTTTATACATAATTGGTTGCATTTACTTTTAATCTTAAACTCTACTCAGTGCATTTTCAAACTTCCAATATTTTCAATGTTTTGACTACTGCTCGCCTATTATTGTAACTATTGTTTATTTTTTTAAATTATAATTTCTTTCTTTCTTGGGATGTGATGTTTTGTTGGCTCTTGTGTTTTGTCTACCTGAAGAAGAGCTTAGCTTAAACATTTGAACTGTGTCATGTTGTTTTTGTCCCAATTACTGAATTAGCATTCTTTTGGCCTATGTGCACATTTGTTTCTCCTAATTATCTGAGATGAATTGAATTACATTTTGATGGCTTAAATTTAAATAATAACAAATAAATTAAGGTGTTGTGTCAGTCCCATTGCTAGAGGTGGGTAAATATTTTATGTTACATATTGTAATATGTTATGTTTTATGTATACATGTTTATTATACTGTCATTTTGTTTGTGTTTTGTTTTAGAGTGAAATTTTCAGTGATGCTTTCTATTTACCTGAGTGTATTAAATATGAAGACATTCCACCTCAGAAAGCTTGTTACCATCTCATGTTATGATGAAAATACTTTTGTTCTTAATAAAGACCTTAATATCCTATCCTATCCTATCCTATCCTATCCTATCCTATCCTGTCCGGTAACTCGGAGGTCTTAGGGGCACCACAGATGATCATTTAACCAGCGTACTCCATCTTTCCCTGTCCTCGGCAACCCTGATGGTTTAGCTCAGTGTCAAACCAGTTCATTCTCGAATGTTGTCCTCCCACCTCTTTTTCGGTCTCTCTCTCCTTCTACTTCCTTGCACTGTGCCTTGCAGGATGGTCTTTGCAAGACATGATGTTCTGTGACGTGGCCATACCACAGAGCTGCATGCCAGACTCGGTCAAACACCTTTTTGAAGTCTACAAACACATGATATATATATATATATATATATATATATATATATATATATATATATATATATATATATATATATATATATATTGTTGGTGCTGTAGGTATTTTTCGCAGATTATTCTGAGGTTGAAAATCTGTTCAGTGGTACTTCGCCCTGCCCTGAATCCTGCGTGTTCTTCAGCTATGATTTGTTCAGCTTAGGGTTTTAACCTGTTGAGTATTATTTTTAGGAGGACCTTGCTAGGATGGCTGATGAGGCTGATGGTTTGGTAATTTTCACATTCCTGAAGGTTACCTTTTTTTGGGAAGAGTGATGACAAGCGACTGGGTCCATGGTGTAGGCTACTCCCCACTCTGCCAGATCTTGTTATTGATAATGGTGAGTGCGTCAATCATCGCTTCTCCTCCTGCTTGAAGCAGTTTCGTGGGTATGTTGTCCACTCCCGCTGACTTCCCTTTCTTCAGTGATTGCACTGCTACTCAGCTTCTTCTCAGAGAATTGAGAGGATTTCTTCTTCTTCTCTGTTCTCAGGACATGCTAGAACTGATAGGTCTCCGTTTGGTGTGTGGTTATAAAGGTCAGAGCAGTACTCTGTCCATCTGTCCAAGACTTCTTGTTCTTCTGTAAGGCATATGCCACACTTGCTTTGGATCGTGGAGACCCTGGGCTGTTTAACACTTGTCAGCCGCTTTACAGTCTGGTAGTCATTTTTGCTGTTGTTCTTGTTCAGACTGTTCTCTATTTCCTGGCATTGATCTTCTATCCAGTTATTCTTTGCTTTGTGCATGCCTTTTCTGATGATTTTTCGGTAGGCATCAGCTCCCTGTCCGCCATCGTGCGGCCACTACTGAAAAATTTAAACCTCGACCCAGAAGATTTGAAAAACTACCGCCTTGTCTCTAATCTTCCTTTCATATCCACATTTCTTGAGAAGGTTGTCCTGAAACAGCTCAACCATCATCCTTCTTCCAACAACTTGTTCTGCCCATTCCAGTCTGCCTATCGTCCTGACCACTCTACTAAATCAGCTCTTCTTCACATTGCGAATGACCTCCTCTTTGCCACTGACTCTGGCAAAATCTCGTTGTTTACCCTTCTCAATCTCTCAGCCGCTTTTGACACTATCAATCACTCCATCCTCCTTCAGCGTCTCCAGAATTCTTTTGGAATAAAAGACAGTGCCTTCAGCTGGTTCCGCTCTTACCTAACTGATTGCTTCCAATCTGTCTGCATCAACAACTACCTCTCTGAACCGTCCAGACTTGTCTTCGGTGTTCCTCAGGGGTCAGTTCTAGGCCCTGTTCTTTTCACCCTTTACACATCTCCTCTGTCTCACATCATCCAAAATCATGACACTTTCCACAATTTTTACGCAGATGATACACAGCTAAAAAAAAACAGTCGCACTCCTCAAAACCTTCCATCCATTCTGACCAAAACTTCTGAATGCTTTGAGGACATTTCTAACTGGATAACAGTCAAAAAGCTCCAACTCAATGCAAACAAAACTGAAGTCATGCTCACAGGTACCAAACACAACCTGTCTTCTTCCTCTGTAGACACTGTCACTCTTGGCCAGACCACTTTTCCTATGTCATCTTCTGTCAAAAACCTTGGTGTCGTTCTTGACAACACCCTCTCCATGTCATAATTCATATGCAAAACCTGTCAAACATGCAACTTTCATCTCCGTAGAATAGGCCTTGTCCGCAAACCTTAGACTACTGTAACTCTCTCCTGGCTGGACTTTCTTCTTTAACTGCTCCAGAACTCAGCTGCACGTCGGGTTCTCAAAAAGAAAAAAATCTGATCATATCACTCCCCTTCTACATTCACACAACTGGCTTCCAGTGTCTCATAGAGTTATCTACAAAATCGCTAGTTTCTGTTACAAGTGCGTCCATGGCTTAGCCCCTTTCTACTTCACCCAGAACATTCAATTCTATAAGCCTTCTAGAAATCTTCGTTCTTCCTCTGACACCCTCATGCTTCATATACCCTGCTACAAACTCTCCTCAGCTGTCGATCTTTCTCAGTGCTTGGCCCTTCAACTTGGAACTCTCTCCCCTATCTCTTCACAGCTCTCCAAACATAGCTACTTTCAAATCCAATTTGAAAACTCATCTCTTCCTTAAATGTTTCTGATCTTGCCTTCCATCATAATCGCCATCATTCCTCCATTTCTTTTGTTTTGTTTTTTGTTTTGTTTTTTGTTTTGTTTTTTGTTTTGATTCAGACCACCGCCACCACCCATCCCATCACCCATCCTTAGCTCTCCCCTCCTCCCTCCCTCCCTCGTCTCTTATTCATTAGCAAGTGTCTGATTTTATTTTGTATGTAGCCGGATGTTTAGAGTAAATGCGTGAGTACTGTGCTTTGAACTGATATTGTTCATTGGGAAAAAGTGCTATATAAATATCCTTATTATTATTATTATTATTATTATTATTATTATTATTATTATTATTATTATTATTATTATTATTATTATTATTATGAGTCTATCTACTCAACCCAAACAAAAATTTGCAGATTTGTGCAAATCTTTGCAAAATGAGAAATAAAAGTCCAAAAATGACTTAAAAATTGTTTTCTTCTCTACCCGTCCTTCTGTCTGTCCGCTGTCCGTCTATGCAAAACTTGCAAGTGGATTAATATCTCAGAACCTATTTCAACTGTCACAATCAAACCCTTTGGGTTCGGGCACTGAATAGAAAAGACCCAACATTTCCCGGCATGTCGTAAGAGGTGACTAACAGGGGTGATGTCAGCACGGCATCACTGGGTGAAAGTCTTCTACACAGAAGTCACCAGCCAGGACGGAGAAACCTCACGTTACTACAGGTTCCTACGACCACATGCTCGGGGCCAAGGTGAGCCACACTGTATTCGTGGATATCGGCTGTGGCCAACAGCCTGGAGAGGATTGGGCCCTGCCAGGTCTTTCTTGCCCAAAAAACACTGCATGATGAAAAGAACCATTCACTCCATACCGTATAGGTCATTGCCCGGGTCACCAAGGACCGCGCCTTCCGTTGGCCACAGGATGGAGGTGATAAGTTTGCTACTGATAGAAAACTTATCAAGATCCGCACGAGAAACATCGTCATAGGAACCTGGAATGTCAGGACACTAACTGTGAATGGAAAATTAGAAGAACTGGCCCACGAGCTGGCCCACTATCGATGGAATATTTTAGGTATCGGCGAATGTCGCTGGAAAGGCCTAGGTGAAACAATGACCGACAAAGGCCACAAGCTTTATTTCAGTGGAAGAGATGACAAGCATGGACACGGCGTTGGATTCTTGGTCCACAAGAACATTCTAGCCACTGTCATGGGTTGCTGTCCAGTCTCCAGTAGACTCATTACCATCCGTCTGAGAGCAGCCCCTTTCAACATCACCATCATCCAGGCCTATGCCCAAAATCAGACTATGACGACAGTGAAGTGGCAGATTTCTATGAAAATCTACAGGCTGTCCTTGACCAAGTGCCGAAGAAGGACATAGTCATAGTGCAAGGTGACTGGAATGCCAAGGTTGACCAAGATGTGCACCACAACTGGGAAGACACATGTGGACCCCACTGCAACAACGAGACAAATGACAGGGGTCTGAGACTTTTTGGGGTTTGCCAGATACAACAATCTGATATTGGCAAACACCCTTGGTCTCCACAAAAAATCCAGACGATGGATATGGCACAGTTCCGGCGGGGAGCATTACAACCAGATCGACTACATCATGGTCAAGAAACGCTTCAGATCAAGCATCAACATTGGCAGGACACGCACTTTTCCAGGAGCAGACATTGGAAGTGACCATGATCTAATGATGATGTCTTTCCAGCTCCACTTGAAGAGAGTAACACAGCGCTAGACTGAAGTTTGACCTGGACAAACTGCATGACCCCCCCCCCCCCCCTCCCCTCCGGCCCCATTTACAAAAATAAAAAAGAATATAAACATCATTATCAAATATTAACAAAACACATACATATAAAATGCCTACATTGCTAAATAATAATACCATAGAAAGCCCTAGTGACCATTTGGCAGAAAGCGTCCAATATCCCCAAGCTGACTGAACAGACCTTGTACACAAATGAGGAGTTTTGGGAGAGTTTGAAATTTAAAAAAAAGATAGATGACTGGTCTAGAAAAGAAGATAGCAGATAGATAGAAAAGAGTAGGAGCGATAAAGAACAAATGAGAATGACAGAAACAGTGGGAATTTACAGAAAAACCCAGCACCCCCATGGGGGAAAAGATCAATGAACAAATGAATGACTTTACTTGAAGGTCAAGGTCACAGGGTCAACAAATGTTAGTAAAAAAAATGACAGTTTAATTTTTTTAAATCATTTTTTTTTCTTATTAATATTGAATTTACGAATCATTGATGCATGATACATATCAATGAGACACACATACTTTGCAAATTAGGTCAACCTAACTCCAAGGTCAAGGCCATTGAGCTGCCCAAAGTCAATATAGGTACTTTGAAGTGACCTTGACCCTAAACTATTATAAAGTCCACACTTGTTGTAATTATAAGTCGAGGTCATCTCAAGGTCAAGAGCATAGAAAGATCAAGGTCGGTATTTACATTTTAATGCCACCGTTTCATTTTGTTTTTTTCTGGGTACTAATTTTTATGTTAAATATTTTAAGTTCCATAAGGAGCTGGACCCTATATAGAGTACGGTGACCATCACGCGGCCTGACCGATGTGCGGCCAATTCTAATAACTCCTATTCTACTAGCTTTAAAGCTTTGAAGAATTACAATTGCTTCCCTTGAGTCTACCTTAGCCTTTTTGTCGTGATTTCCAGTTTATGGCCGCGCTCTGCATATGAATTTTACTGTCTGTAAGTATTGACCCAAGAAAAGTTTATTTTTTGAGATTACGGTGACCATCACGCGGCCAGACCGAGGTGCGGCCAATTCTAATAACTCCTATTCTACTAGCTTTTTCTGTTTTTATTTTTTTCGTTTCTTGTCTTATTTGTGTTTTTGTAAGTTTTAAAAAGTTGTAAAGGGCCTGGCCGATTGTCGGGCATGGTGTCGGCCGCGTGTATGCATGGTGGCCGCAGCTGTGGCTTATTGTTGGACGCACCTTGGCCACCTGGCCGCATCATGGTACACTGAAATTGTGCAGATATTGCTAAGTAGGTCCACAATGTTTCATTTATAGAACCCCGGCCAAGTCAGTGCCGTTACTGCGACCTCCCGATTCAAAAAAATCACACTTGGATTCTGATTGGTTCATAAACAAAAGATGTATGAGAAAGTGTTCGCTCGTGGCCGCAAGTGGTCACCCTACTCTACAATGACTAACTAACCATAAGGAGCATGTGAGTTAAATGGGCTTTGCCCTTCTATTTTTATTTTCATCAGGGATTATTGTATTTGTAGAGCAGTTTGAGGTAGAGGAGATTTCATCAAGAAAATTATTAATTCATAATTTATTCAGTGCAGCTGAGGATGACCGCATTATACTGTATAGTGATGCTTTCTTGTTATCATGAAGCACATGATGTACTGCCTAAATTATGCATACCTTCAGTTTGTTTATGAATAATGTCTAGTGTGTGTCATATGATCTTATGATTGGATTATGCATACACTTCAAGCTTAGAAACAGAACTTTCATAGTAGTGTCTTCAAAGACCCCATTTAGGTCTTAGACTTACAATTTCTTTGTCCATCCATCGTTGTGAAAATTGGAGCTTGACTTGAATATATTAGTCATAGATTAATTGTAATGCAAAGTATAAGTAAATAAATAATTTGTTCATCAAAGTTTACTTTTTAATTATTTCCAGACTAATTAGAAAATACTGCGCTATAGTTATGAATCAGAACAAGCCAAATGTCCATCCATTGGTCCATTGCATGCCAGATCTCAAGAACCACAAAACAGATTTTGTTCAGCTTCATTGGAATATTACGTTGGTTACTGGCCAGCATTATACCATCATATTTGCTTTACTTCAAAGACCAAGGTCGTGAGGCTCAATTTATTTAAAACATGTTTCGCTCTATATCTCAGAAAATGGCTGAACTGATTTTGATTATGTTTGGTATACAGGTACTTCAACTCTTGGCCAGTCATTTTGTGACAGTCCGTTGGTTGGTCAGTTGGTCTGTCAGTCAGTATTTAATTTTTCCTTTTCAACAGTTATTTTGCTTTATCTCAAAAATGACTTGAATGATTTTAAATTTTGTTTGCTCAACTTTTTTTGTCAGTCAGTTTTGCACATTCTTAGGGATAAAACCTGTAAGTGTCTGGAAATAATTTGAACGGTGTGCCATCTTTTTTTTTTTTAATGTACATATTTATTTTATACATGCAATCTGGAAGTACATTGAAATAGTGTGCCATCTTGGTTTTTTTTTTATGTTCTTATGTATTTTATAGATACAACACTGTCACCTATATAAATTTAATTATTAAAGTTTGCTTCTGTCTTGTCCTTCTGGTAAGTGCATGTTTATAGGCTTTCATGTGTGATATATTAATTTTATTTCCAAATTTGAAAAGAGCATATAAAGTCAGTGAATTTCAAAATAATGTATTATTTGTCTTCATTATGTGTTCCATTTATCGCCTTCAGAAAATGTTGTTCATTTTCACATGACCACCTATACTTGTCATTTAAAAAAATTGTCATCATCTACCTGTAGGTTTGTGTCAATACAATGTACCTTGTAATATAAGATCACCCAAATGTGAATATTGAAATTAATTACTGAGCTGTATGGTTAATTTAATTTCATTGTTTAATATCTTTAACACAGACTGACCCATGAGATGAGTTGAAAAAGCTGAACTTTTAATTGTTTCAGTTGAGTCAGCATCAAGAGTAACACAGCTGTGCATCCACTCACAGACCACAAGATGGGCAGAATGTCATGGAAACGTCTGGGTCTGTTGTTCGCTGGAGGAGCATTACTACTGGTGCTTGGTGGTGTCATGATTCCTGTTGTGGATAATTTGGTCAGAGAAAAGGTCAAACAGGTATGTAGGTCAAGTTCACCTCACCTCACCCCTTACCTTACATAACTTTAGACCTCTGCCAAGGCTTGTAGGGCTTTAAGGTTGACCTGACAACCTCTCTACACCTCTCACGATCTTCTGTGGTTATCTGAGACTTGGTGCCAGTCTATTCTTAAATATTGTCTTCCCAGACCTTCTTCTGTCTTCCTCTTGATACAGTGTTGTGCAAGACGGTTTTTGCCAGACCTAAGGATCTTGTAGTGTGTTTGTATCATCTAACTTTTTTTTATTCCTTTCACAATGTTAATTTCTTCATGCAGTCTGATGGCAGTTCTTATTCTGTTCCTGGTTTTATTCATCAAGGTTAAATAAAGGTTCAGCTCTGCTTTTGTGAATGTCCATGAACAGATTACAATTACAGTGAGTGAGGTCAAAGTCAAATGAAAAAGCAATAAAGTGTCTAATTCACACCAAGACGTGACTATTTGCTTATATTTTTATACATTTTTTGTATGTCTAATATTTGCAAAATTGTAATCTAAACATCATGTTCAAGTGTTCAAAAGGTCATCTGCTATATCTTATCTCTCTTAGAATACAGACATGGGCAAACCACAATTAAACACTCGCAGTGGGGTTTGACTGACAAACTGCAATGCGTTGCTGTGGGTTAGCCATGGGAAACTGCTGTACATGTAGTGTGCTCAATGACTGCATTAGAGGCCCATCTCCTAGCGAAACCTGTGATGTCATCAGGGATCTCGGTGACTTTTTAAAATGCTAATTACAAGCACATCAGAGAGCTTTTCCTTCAGTAAGGTTTACTTCAGTAAGGTGGATTAAAAAACTCTTTTGTGATTGGGTAGAAAAAGGAAATGCAACTCAGTGTTCCCAATTAAGATTTACCTTCCAAATCAATGTAAAACTTAAACCTTTTTGTTCTATGATCATGTATACTATCTAGTGTACAAATTTGAGAAAATGGCCCTACACTCGCTGTAAGCAAAGGTGAAATTCAAATTTTGCATTTGTTTTAAGTTTGATTTTCGCTCTAAAGGTTCCTGAATGTATTATAAACTAATTAATATACTTCAAAGGCATTCTAACTGTTTTTATCTGTACTTTGGTGTTCCCCATTTATTTCATCTTCTGTTGTGACATTGTTTTGTGTGTTTAAAACAGACTGTGATCATCTCAAACTCCAGCCAATTGTATGATTTGTGGAAAGAGCCATCCAAAGTCCCTATCTACATGCAGTTCTACATGTTCAATCTCTCCAACCCTATTGAGGTGAAGAATGGAGATAAGCCAGTAGTGTACCAAGTTGGACCCTACACTTACCAGTAAGTATACAGCAATTTTATATAATAGCCCTTGGCCCACAGTGTACTTTCCTGCTTGGCAAAGATGTGGTTGCCAGTTACTTAAGGTATGCATGTATGCACACACCAGGAGGTGCCCTTCAGAGTCTGAGTAACAGAAATACATCCTATGCTTAATAGATCTCTGGCACTCTGTTCAGAGCCAAAGGGAAGACCAGTTTGCGTGGAGATTGTTATGTCTATTTGATATATTTGTGTCTAGCACTCATCCAGATATTCAAATAGAGCCCAGGCCAGAATTGACACTTGCAACCTCCACATTTATTCCAAACTGGAAGCCCCTTATATGGCAATACATCTTTCGATGTGATCAAGTGACCTAGCCTTGATTAATAATCATGTTTGATCTGTCACTTATGCTATTGCCAGAGACACACTACATCTAAAGAAACGCTAATGTAATGTGCGATGCCAAGATTAGTAGAGAGGGGAAAGAGGTAATGATACCAGGACCAGAGTGTCAGTTGCATGACGCTCTTATTACTAGGTGATAAGGGACTAACGATACTATGTGCTAGCAGGTAGGGAGGACAATGCCCACAGCAGGCCCGTTTGATTGTCAGCATCAGAAGATTAAGCCCGTTAGAAGGTTAACAGCTACAACGGAGAGATGGACGAACTAAGATTAATAGTGCGAAATGTTGGTTTGAACTTTGGGTTGACAACCATAGCACGTTTTGCTGAATTTTTCCACCTCCTTTTCCATGCCTGGCCACCAAACTTTGGTGCGTAAATTCTGTTTTGTGCCTACTATTTTTAGGTGTCCTTCATTTGCTAGTGTTAAGATTCGTGGTCGCAATTTTTTCGGGATGATGATACGATTGCCTCTCAACACCAATTCATCCACTTTGCAAAGTTCAGAGCTTATTGCCGCGTTTAGCTTGTCTTAAGTATACCACTTGCTAGTGTCAATGCCACAGCGTACTTCTTGTAGTTCTTCGTCCTCTCTGGATGTGTCTTCCAGCTCTTTGGTTGTCACAGCGTTTGGCATAGCACTGGTCGCAATGAAACGAATGTGTTCTTCTGCTTCTTCAGCCAGCTCTGTTGACGTCGTTGAGGATTGTGGTGTTTGCAGAATTCGAGACAGCGAATCTGCTATGTTTGTTTTTCCTGGAATGTACATCACCTTGAACGTGTATGCTTGTAATCTCAGCACCCATCGCTCGATACGTGCCCTTGGTTTTAAGCGTGGACCATATATTGTTTGCAGTGGTTTATGGTCGGTTAAAAGCTCAAACTCCAGCCCGTAGATGAAATTTCTCGCAGGCCCATACTATGGCCAGCGCTTCTTTTTCTGTTTGAGAGTAACGTTTCTCCACGTCATTCAGACTTCGGCTAGCGTAGCTGATGACCCTTGGTCCCTCATTTTGGATCTGAACCAAGATTCCAGCAATCCCAACTGGTGAAGCATCAGTGATGATTTGTTTTTTTGCCTTTATGTCATAGTATCCCAGGGTTTTTGCGCTTGCCAACGCCTCCTGCAGAGACTTGAAAGATGTTTCCTGTTCTGGCCCGAATATGAATGGTTGATTCTTATTGGTCAGTCTGCGCAGGGGTTCTGTCAGTGTTGCATAGTTCGGGATGAATCTGGCGCATTAGTTGACCAAGCCCAAAAAGCTACGAACCTCGCTCACGTTTTGTAGTTTTTGCGCGTTGATGATTGCCTCCACCTTGCTTTTGGCAGGGTCAGTTCCCTTGGCTGTCAGCTTGTGTCCAAGAAATTCGATTTGGTTCTTTCGGAACAAGCATTTCTCAGCGTTTAAGGTAAGTCCTGCGTCCTGTAGTCTCTTCAATGCTTGACGCAGTCGTTTGTCATGCTCTTCACGATCTGGTGCATGGACAATGAGGTCATCGAAAAGATTGGCTACTCCAGGGACACCCTGTACAACTCGCTGTATTTCATACTGGTAAATTTCAGATATATGCTGTATGAATGTGTGCGAAAATGTATTGATAGTTTGTGCATGATGTATAAGAACATTGACTATTAAGGTAATGTGAACTGTGAGGCGTTGTATGTTGGTTTAATCAATTGACGTATAGACTGTGATGTGGGTGCTTGACGCGATTAGGTGACATGATATATATTGACAGTGTTTGCGGTTCTATTTTGTGATCTGATTGCCTGATGTGTGATGTCTGATTGTTTACTTTTGATAGCCTATTTTGCATAAATGTGAGAAAGCAATGTGTCTGCTTGCACTGTGCTGTAATGTATTGTATTGCATATGAACTTATAACCTATATTCTGATGTATTCCCATATGCGCAAAACAAATTCTTCACATGAAGTCAATAAATCTTGAATCTTGAATATATAACAGAGATTGGTCTATTCTTTTTTTATTTTTTTTATCCCAGCTCATTAATTTTATGAACATGCTATTGTAGCATGGATGATAGAGGTACATAAGACCTTAATCATTCATTAACAGTATGAAACTATATGCTGTGTAAATATTTTTTGATTTGTCCAAAGAAATTACAAATTAAATGTTTAAAGTGCAACTTTCTTGTTTATTTTTATTGATTATTGGTGTACTTTTTGTAATTAGATATATTTTAACCGTTTGTAAATGGAATGTAGATAGTATAACTTAGAAAAACATGAAAATCTGCATTATTCCGTTAAGACTTATATAATTTATAAGTATATAATTTTACAAATAAGAATTTACAATAGATTTTTTTAATCTTATGAGCATAATATATATGAGAAAACAGATATTTTATTGCAAAGTGACGGACACAACGTGCAAAGAAAACATTTTGCTGTGAGCATATGTTGCTTCAGTATCTGAGTCAAAATATGTCATTTATTGATTCAACAAAAAACATCAATTGTGATCAGGGTTATCACTCTGTGTAAATTTTGTTGTAACATGTCTGTTACAGAGAAATCAGGGTCAAATTTAACGTAGTCTTCAACTCCAACGGAACAGTGTCATACAAGCAGAATCGGACTTTTGTATTTCTTCCTGATATGTCAGTTGGTGATCCTGCTGTTGATCTCATAACTGCTGCCAACCCACCTGTGCTGGTGTGTGTTTTGTTTTCCTTAGACAATAGTTTAAATATTGATATTTCTTGTGTTTTGGGGGATCTAATGTAAGTACATTTATAGAAACACAGATGTTACAAAAAAGCATGTCTAATCTGAGAGGACGTTAGAACAAGGGAAGCAACCTTTGGACATTAACATTTCATGGAACAAATCGGAGGTTTCCTCTGTTCGCCAAAATAGTATTACTTTCATTGCAGGGTCACTGCCCCTTAGGTCAAAGGATGTGTTAAAAATGGCAGTAATTCTAATTGTATTTTTTCTTTCTATCTTTTATAACAGCGATTTCTTTATAGATCATATGCTTTTGTGCTTTAGGAAAAAGAGTGGTTATTATTATTATTATTATTATTATTATTATTATTATTATTATTATTATTATTATTATTATTATTATTATTATAATTATTATTATTATTATTATTATTATTAATGTTGTTATCAACATGGTTGAAAATGTTTAGCCATAGTCAAAAATCAGGAATGTTCAAATTAATATTAGGTTCCTAGGTGCATCTTCCTGTACTCTTGTGAAACATGAACGCTCACAGCAGACCTACAATGACGAATACAAAGCATGGAGATGAGGTGCTGCAGAAGACATCTGGGCATTTTCTGTACCCAGCACCCCCCCCCCCCCCCCCCCTCCCCCTTCCCCTCCCTCAATGACGAGGTCCGACAGACCATCAAACAAGCCATTGGATAACACAATGACACTTGTTCACAGTGGTGAAGAAATGGAAACTGATGGTATGGCCACATCACCAGAGCATTAGACCTTGCAAAGACCATCCTGCAAGGCAAGGTGCAAGGAGACAGAAGAAGAAGACAGAAAAAGAGGTGGGAAGACAACATTTGAGAATGTACTGGCTTGACACTGAGTGAAGCCATGAGGACTGCTGACATAGACAGATGGAGTGCACTGGTTAAACAATCATCTGAGATGCTCCAATGACTTTCGAGTTCCAGTACAGGATAGGATAGGTGCTTAAAATTATGATCCAATCTTCACTATGCTAGTATATTTTTCTCATGTCTGACTCCACTCACCGTTTTTCCCATTTCTGTTTTTTTGTTGTTGCAGGCTGTGGTGAACTCTTTACAGTACGCTCCTGAGGACATCCGAAAGGTGGTCAATATGGGATTAGAGATGTTCGGAGAAGACATTTTTATGACTCGCACAGTGAAAGAGATTTTATGGGGCTATATAGACCCATCTTTGAAAACGCTGATGAAAATTTATCCAGAGTGGTTTTACACAGACTTTGTGGGATATTTTATTAATGTAAGTATGAAGATGATTGATGATATTCCTATATTGGATTTATCAATGTAAGTTTGATGACGATGATGATGATGATGATGATGATGATGATGATGATGATGATGATGATGATGATTTCTTTTATATAAATATAATAAACATCAAAATCCGATTGTGTGCTTTGAGTGCTGTGGAAACCAACAACCTGCTGATAATACTATACACTTTTTTGTGTGTGAACTAGACGGTTCAATATAGCAAAACATTTAGATCATTTGCACTTGATTTTTTTAATTAAGTGGTCAGCATTTAAAAAATCCATTTAGAGCATTCTGATTGCGTTTAAACTAATATATGTATTTTTGGAATGCTTTGGGATCTGGGAATTATTCTTCTGTATTTGTGTTTACTAATCAAATGTTTTTGTTGCTTTATTACTACACAATATTGACATTGGTTGACAACACAAGAGAGAAAACCTAACTAGGATTAGTATTAGTTTGTAAAGGCTTTTGACATAAAAAAAAAATTTTTAAACAGCTCATGAACACAAGTGTATTATGATTGATAGAGCTTACAAATTACAATCGGTGTACAAATGATAACAACATTAACAAGCCACATGTGTGTGTCTGCATATCTGTCTAGTTTATATCTGCTTCAGTTTAGTAGTGATATAATGTTTTATGGGATACATGTTGATTAATTATTTGTGTGTATGTTTGTATAAAATGATGGATAGGTGGGTGTTGTGGCGCTGTGTGTTGTTGTGTGCAATGGGTTTGATGGTGGTTGGGGCGTGTTACCCGTCTTTCTGTCTGTATGTCGGAATGACAGAAATAAAGAGACGGTACAAAAGAAATATATTTTATACATAAAGTAATTTTTACTGTTAGTTGAAAGATGTAAAGCATTTTGACCAGACTGAGTTAGACTTTGGTTTTCAGAAAAACTATACAGATGACGGAGAATACACTGTCTTCACAGGGGAAAATGACATAAACAAATTGGGGTCAATTGATGTCTATAATGGCTCAAGGTAGCAGTCTCTCTCTCTCCCCTCTCTCTCGCTCACTCGCTCTTGCTCAATCTGTATGTGTGTGCGAAAGATGAATGCTTATGATAATAAAATGTTCGTAAATAATGACATAATCAAAAAGTGATGTTAAATTTAAATATAAATTTATTTTAATAAACGACCGGCAGTGTGTTTGGTTTATTATTGCTATAAAATTGTTTTTCTGTGATATGTAATGAAAGACTTGCCTCCCTTTGAGCAATTTTACAGCAATATGGATACCAACAGGAGATTTCTAAGAAATAAAACAGCTTTGACATTCATAGCAGAATTCTTATATTCAGCTGATTTGTTATTTTCTGGCACTGGTGTGGTCCAGGATTCTAGTTATTCGTTAAAAAAATATACCTGATGCATTCAAAGATCAGACATATTCAGGACATATCTGATCTTTTTCACTGTTTTGTAATGTGCAGATATCTCCCGTACTGGACCACAATTTGGGCAAACATGGTCAACGGCTCGGATGGCACAATCTCTCCACCTTTTGAACAGGACAGTCAGCAGATGCCTATGTTTTCCTCAGACATCTGCAGGTCAGTGTCAGGGATTGTGATTGTGTGTATGGTGGGAGGAAGAGAGGTAAGAGGGCCGAAGTCGAATTTTTTGCAGCAAATGACCCATGGGAGGAAACTCGTTCACTAGTGACTAAGGGGAATGGGTGTAGGGGGGTGGATATTATGTACATTTAGATTTTTGTTGGTTAGCATTATTCATTGAATGTAACTTTTGTTGTAACCTAATTATATCCAAAGATGTTTTGAACTTCACTGATCAAGATTATTTGGTTATGATTGATTGAGGTTGGTATTAATTGAAATAAAAATGTATAGTATGTGTATTATTTTGATCATAATAATAATAATACAGTACATTTGTATCGCGCGGTACCTCGCAAACGGTAAGGAATGCGAGCTCGCCGCGCTTGACAACACACGTGCAATCACACACACACACACACACACACACACACACACACACACACACAGAGAACAGGTATACACTTATCGAATGGTTAAATAATTACAGTAAAAAAAAAACATAGCCATGCAAAGCAAAAGATAATATGAATACCAAGAACCGAGCCGGTGCCGCCACCATCCATGAACAGATGACGTTACTTGGTAAAAGATTATGGGGATGGAAGGGAGGAGGAGTAAAAATTACTGAGTTTGCGTGTTAAAAAGGTGGGTCTTTAATTGGCGCTTGAAGGAAGAAAGTGATGGAGCATGTCGGAGTTGCATCGGTAGTGAGTTCCAGGCAGTTGCAGCAGAGAAAGAGAAAGATCGTTCACCATAGGTCTTTGATTTGATACATTTTCATACATGGTAATACATTTTCATTACAGTAGACGTAGTTTTTCCTTATAGCTGCCTACAAGGACATAAAACTTTCAATGTTTTTACCCTGGTTATGGGTGATAATTGCAGATCAGTGTATGGGGTGTACCAGAAAACGGTGAAAACCCGGCATGACATCACCTTACGTCGTTATGTAGGAACTCCAGCAGAGCTGGAAAATGCCACTGCCAATCCTGATAACATTGGTTTCTGCACACCACAGACAAAGTGTCTGCCCACTGGCCTCCTCAATATCAGCAACTGCCAGATAGGTAAGGATATTACAATATGGACAGCAAAGTTGTCACACACACACACACACACACATGCACACGCACACGTACACACCAACCAATTCTCGCTCATTCTCCTGACCAGTTTTATTGATCCACATGCGAGTCAATGTGAGTCTGTGTACTCACACCCTTCCCAGCCTCACCCCTACTCCTCCCCCCCCCCCCCCCCCAAAAAAAAAAAAAAAAAAAAAAAAAAAAGATGAATCCGAAATAGTCCAAAAATGACATTAAAAAAGAGTTGTCCATCTGTCAGTCTGTCTGTTCATCTGTGCAAACTTGCAAGTGGATTAATAGCTCAGAACCTATTTTGAAATAACACAGCCAAACTTGGTAAGATGAAGTATATCCATGAGACCTCATAAATGATCAGTGACTTCACTTCAAGATCAAAGTCACAAGATAAACAAATGTTATTGTTAAAAAATGATAATTTTCCCCAAAATTTCACTTTATCTAAGTTATTAATACTGAACGTATTATTCTTTATTGCTTGATAGAGATCAATGGGACACATATACTTTGCAAATTTGGTCAATACAAAGATTATGGAAATAAAGATGTGAATCTTAAATTTAGATCCAAGGAAGCAAAAAAAAAAAAAAAAAAAGAGTTATGTCCCATCTCCCTGCATGTCTATAATTCAAAATGGCTCATTGCCGAAATAAGGAAGGCGAAAGAAGTAAACAAGGAGGAACTCATTGCACAGCCTTTGGGTGCAAGAATTCTTGTAACAAGTCATCCTGCAGAGTCAAAGCATTTTTCCTCTTCCCCAAAGATGAGAAAAGTTGAGTGAATGTATGTGTTTTGGTGGTATTTGAAATGCCTTTCCGTCAGTTGTTTTGGAACTTTTAGTACATTATGGTATTGGGTGGTTTCGTTCCGATTCATTTGTCTAAATGGGTAAGGGTTTGGGTTAGAAACAACTCTGGCACAAACAAGAATTGGTTCAAAACCACCTGGCTTCATCATGATCATCACTTGTTGACAGAATTATGAAATTAAGCCAATGGGATTGGATTTGTTTTACTGCAGTAATTCAGTGTCCTTCAAGATGAAATTAAAATTATTTTTTTCTTCTAGGAATATAAAAAAATGGCTTTATTTCATTAAATCCTTGATTTGTTGCCTTGTATAGTTACTAGACCTGGGACATCATATCCAAAAGAGCGAATGAAGAAAGCAGCCTTTTTTGCTTTCCTCGGATCTAAATTTAAAATTTACATATTTCTTTCCTATAGTCCTTGAAAAAATCTTTTTAAAAGTGTATGTTTTTAAAAGCTTGTGTTTGCTCATGGATAAAACAAATGTGAAAAAACTCGGATCGAGTTTCTACTGTTATATAATTATTTGATGTACTGCTTTCAGGATATAATAAATATATTTGGGATTTGATTGCCATTAGGAACAAAATCCTTATTTTTCTCTCTCTCTGTCTCTCTCTCTGTCTCTCTCTCTCTGTCTCTCTGTCTCTCTCTCTGTCTCTCTCTCTGTCTCTCTCTCTCTCTCTCTCTCTCTCTTTGCACATGTGTGTGCGTTACACTCCTTCGATGATGGTGTTTTTCTATCAGTAGTTGATTCAGCCCCAATGCTTGAATTCTCCTGATAGGTGTAAACTCGGATTCGTTTATCCACGCAACCCGTTCAATCAGCATACAAGTCACAGAGTCGACGTATGAAGTTTTCCACTTTTATTCAGCACACATCAACAACTGCATACAATCGCTCAATCGCTTTTCCTCTCTCGACTTTTTACTTTCCAACTCACTATCAACAACTGAGCATCGAATATATAGTTTTTCTCTACTCGAGATAACCTCAGGACGTTCCAGAATGACGCGTTACAACCAATCAGAATTTACTTCGTCATCACTGTTTTACGTCATACAATCTTCCTTTCTGTCAAAAGAATGTTCTCAAATATCCCGAAACTTCGATCGATAGTAAACAAGCAGATCTAGAGAATTCTCCAATAATATCCTATCCTATCCTATCCTGTCCCATAACCCGAAGGTCGTAGGGGCACCACAGATGATCGCTTAACCAGCATACTCCATCTTTCTCTGTCCTCAGCAGCCCTCATGGCTTCGCTCAGTGTCAAACCAGTCCATTCTCGAATGTTGTCCTCCCACCTCTTTTTCGGTCTCCCCCTTCTTCTACCTCCTTGCACTGTGCCTTGCAGAATGGTCTTTGCAAGGCCTGATGATCTGGTGATCGACTAACGAAAATTATCAACGTTATACAAAGCTTCTTCTAACAACAATGCAAATTCAAATCAAAGGTAAATACACTCTATTATTGCATGCTTTGCAAAATAAAACGAACAGATCTATCGCGCGCGCTTCACACATAATATCGTGCGCATTTCACACGCACCATCATGCGCGTTTCAACGTAACAGTGTGTGTGTGAGTTGTGGATTTACATATGGGAAAAATGCAGAAATATTCTTTATTTTCAAGTAAATAACAATGGGAATTATGAATATAAATATTCCGTGAGCATATCGACTAACAAGCTTTTTTTTTTCATACTTTTGGTCACTGAACGAGTTCTGTAGAGAATTATTTGCATGCAAAACATAGAATGGTTGCCTATTGTAGCCAGCATCAATTTCAGTATATTTAGTCTTTGGTTATTCTGCAACCAATCTGTGTCAAACGCAGCACAGAGATAGACTTGGAATTTTGCATAATACTACATGAAGGTTGTGTGCATTTCTGTGCAAAATACAATGCATGTATTTCATGATTAAGCGACGATAATAATTTTAAAATCAATACATGGTTATGAAACACTCCTAATTGTATACTTGAATGGCCAAACAACGCAACTCACTGCTTGTCTCAGTTTCTTCAATAAGCACCATGTACAAGTTTTCACACTTTCTGTTTTAACCTCTTTGGTCAACCTCATTCCAAAGGTCAAGGTCACTGGAGCTGTCCAAAGTCGGTTTGTATAGGTACTTTGAAGTGAGCTTGACCCTAAACTATGAGAGATATAAAAGTTCAAACTTGCTGTATTTAGAGATGATAGATTGATCTTTCATAATAATGTACAATTTTTGCATAGATCTTGAAGGTCAAGATCATTTTAGGCCTTCCAAAAACATTTTTTTTAAAGAGTCATTGTACAGTGGAATAACTATAGATTTAACTCATAATAATATGCAACATTTTATTTGATCATGCTTGAACATGAGAGATCATGTGAAGGTCAAGGTCATCTCAAGGTTCAGGTCACTGTAGGTAAAGGTCATCCCAGGTTAACTTTTTTGTTACTTAATACAACTTTTGCTGTAGTTTATTTGATCGTACATGATCGAGTGTATTTGGAGCTGGAAGTCAAGGTCAAGGGCATAGAAAGATCAAATCGGCATCACTTTGCATTTTAATGCCACCGTTGTGTTTTTTCTTCTGGGCACTTCCATTCATGTTAAACATTGCAAGTTCCATTAGGAGCATGTGAGTCATATGGACTTTGCCCTTCTAGTTATCCTTGCAAGTCTACCAGGCATTCTCTCATTGCTGTTGTCCTTTGTTTGGTTTGTTTTTGCAAAGGAGGTATTAAAATGTTGATTTTGTGTTTCTTCCTGCAGTTGATTACTTCCATATACCAGTAGTGATTTCCTTTCCTCACTTCTACCTGGCAGATCCCAGTGTGATCAAAAGTATTGGTGGAATGCACCCCAATGCAGAAGAACATCAGACAGCTGTTGATGTTGAACCTGTGAGCAAAACTTGTAGTTTCGCCTCTGCATAAATAAGGCTTTCGTATGCTAGAGATTTCTTATATTATGGTCTCTTTGTAGATCTTGGAGTAACATGTCTGCATGTGCTAATAGGAATGCTAACAATGAAAGTCAGAAGACCTACAGTTCTGCCAAAAGGAATTATTAAATGTCACAAAGTTCCTAATGTGATGTCATCTGCGCAGAGGCCACATTATCCCTATCAAACAGCACATTAATAGTTTGACAGTAGTTATGTTTGTCAGCAACTAGCATTTTATAAAATAGTTTTAAGATAACTGGTAAATTGTCAGTAATATTCAATTACCACTGATAAAGTGCAAGGTTATGCTAAAGAAGTGCCAGTTATAATCAAGAAGCTGCATCCTGAAAATATGTTATAAATGCAGAATAAAAATATATAATTACATACATCTCTTTTCAGTGGACTGGTCTGGTACTGCAGGCATTTAAACGTCTACAGATTAACATGTACATCACTAAGGTGGAAGGTATGAGGTAAGTGTTTTGATATCTCATCTTTCTCCACATTCTTTATTAATATGATTTTCTCTTCTTTTTGTTTGTTTGTTTGTTTGTTTACTTGACACTTCTATCTAAATAATTTATAACTGTGGTAGTTTTGAAAGAAAACTTATAAGTACTCCTCGACACTTTCTATTTGTATATCTTAGTAAACGGTATAAAAGAGAACATTAATTAAACTACATTCATACTGAATTGTGTTTGTGTAAGCCTAAAGGTGTGCTTCTTTTACCATCTTGACTGTGATGATGAATTAGTGGCATTTGAATTATTAGAGTGAATGGGTCACTTTTCCCCAGTACTAGTTCTGACATAACTTTTTGAGATTGTGCTGCTTAGGTAATTGATGGGTTCATTTTTATTTAATTGATCAGATATCACACTACATGGGATGTTTATGGCAAATATGTTGTACAATGAAAGGATTTTAAAAATAGCTTGGCGAGAAAAATGTGTACCACCAATCAGTATGAATCCCCTTAAAATTTTAGATGGGGATATGAAAATCCCTGACAGTGTTGATTGGGGTATGGATACCTCTTGCCTTTTAGAAATATGTAGAACTGTATCAAATCATCGATTTATTATGATTTTCCTGCTCTTGCCTTTCAGCTTAACAGGAAACATCCCAACAGTGTTTCTTCCTGTGTTTTGGCTGAATGAGGTGAGTTGTGGTTTGGATACTAGTTATGGTCATTCCTTTTGTGGGGCATCTTTTTAGTCATTTGTAACCTAGTACCCAGTCGATCCTAGTCTGTGCGTATGTATATATGTGTGTGCATGTGCATGCATTGTGTGTGTGTACAAGTGTGAGTGTATGTTCACATTTGCTTTCAAGAGAATTTTAAAACTGTCATTTGGAAAATAATGTTTGCAAGGAGCTTCTGACAATAAACTTAAGTGATTGAGAGTAGTCACATTCAAGTCATTTAGCTGTTATTCCTACAGATTTAACTTTCCATTGCCATTACTAATATGTTACTACAGTATTAGTGTCTATTACAGTATTTGTTGTTGTGAAAACTGTGCATTGTGGGTCTTCATTTGTCTGGAGATGTGTGTGTATATGTGTGTGTGAGTGTGGGTGAATGCATGCGTGTGTTGGTGTGAATTTTTTCAAACTGTCTTGTTTTATTATTTGGCTTAGCATGTGATGATCATGTCTGTGCATGGATTGCTTGTGTTGTACGCCTGTGGTTGGTGATTGTGAGTGATGGCATTGGTCTGGGATGGTGTGTGTAACAGGGTAACAGGAATTTATTTCGCCATTTGACATTTAATAGATACAATTGGAATATTATTTGGTGTTGGACAATGGCAGAATGTTTTATATTTAACATCTCTCTCTCTTTCTCTCTTTCTCTCTCTCTTACACACATGCATGCATACACACATACATACATACACGAATACACACATGCATGCACAACCACACACACTCACACAAACATACCCAAAGGCTCGCACACAGTCATCGCCTATACTAATACTTAACACACACACACACACTCTGGGTGTATGTGGGAGTGTATAGCGCAGGTTTATTTGGGGTGTGGGATAGTAGTTGTTTTATTATAGTTTATATGTGGCGCTATTTATTTTTTGTTTGTATATGTCATTCTTTTAAAGATATTCTACATTTTACATTTAGTATGTTTGTTTCAACCTCAGAATAATCTGCGAGAAATACCTACACAACCCACATCTATTTCATGTGTTTGTAGACTTCAAGAAAACATTTGACCAAGTCTGGCATGCAGCTCTGCGGGCAACCATGAGAGTATACTGTGACGGTGGGTCTATTGTTACTGGGCTCTGTACAATGGAATGCTATTACCCACTCATCTTCGTCTGCGGTGATCGGCTAGTGTAATCACCCTGTGACTAATCTTAATACATTTATAAGTTTACCTCGGTCTGTGTTAGGATGGGGTTACAGAGGTAGGGAGAAAAGCGTAAAGATTCACTGACACACTGTACAGGGGTTTCTGTAAAACTGCTGCTTGGATCCGTCCTGTGACGTATCTGCTCTCTACTTCTATCCAAGCTATTGGGCAAGTGGTCGTCGGTTTCGTCAAGTCTGCGCCTTGTAGTTAGACTGTCTTGTCCATCAAGTCCGCGCGCGATACAAGAGACTCGCAAGCTATCGCGTCGTATAATAGACCGGTGTCATACAGACAGTTCGCTTCTTTACCGTTGACCTTGACCGTGTCTGTCACCGATGGGTGATCTCCGATGGGGTGTGGGTTTGTACCGCTGCTTTGAGTTAGTACTCTATGAGCTGGCCGGCTCTTGCGCTCGTCTCTACGTTGGGCTGCCAACTTGAAACATTCCGCGGTGGAGTGATTATTTTTGTTGCAGAACGAGCAATACCGCCTCTGTTCTGCGAGACTTCTTTTCCCAAATTCCGCGATGGGTCCTCTGTTTTGCCCAGGTTTGGGGTGAGTCGGCCGAATCGCGGTGCGCTCGTCCCGCACGGCTGCTCCTTCCTGCACTCAAAAGTGACCTTTGAGGCAAGAGCATGCTGCTACTTTTAGCCAGCCAGCCCAGTAGCATGGCATCTTATCCCCTCCTGCGCACGCTAGCTAAGCACTATGCACTAGAACAAAGGCATGGAGTACTAGTCGAGTGGATATCGTTCTCTATCTTTGGTGCTATAATATTGATTGTTTTATGTGAAATATTGTTTGTATTGTGGTAATCTTTTGCATTTTAGTTACTTTTATATCTGTGTTTTGTGTTAGCATAAACTAAATCTCAGAATTCGATTTCGTTTGTGTTATATTTAAGTCGATTTGACCGTCTGTACTGATCGGCCCTGCACTATAAGCTCACTTGAACAGGACCGGCTTTATAGTGTGTACATATATACGCGTTTTAATTACACATTTAAATCCATCTTACATTGTTCACCATTTGAAGTCAATTAGTACAAAGTTTGAACTTTCTGGTGATGTGGTCGACATTATAAAATATCTTCTTGTGTTTGGTTGCTGGCCTCTGTAATTGCAGCGAATTAACGAAAGGCATGCTAATAGTGGCAACAGTACAGGCACATAATTGTTGCAACGCATCGGGCCGGCAGCCGGCCCCCTAAGTACAGATCTTCACTAGAGGTTACGCCCTCCCCTTAATTGTTTCCCCCTTTTTTTTAGACAGAGAAAGACATTACATACACTACCGTGAGAAAAAGAATAGTTTATAAGGTTTACTATTTTATATTACTAGAACTTTTCTAAAACTATAATTTGCATACATCGTTGTGGCGTTTTATTGGTGAGGCATTTGTTAATTGTCTTTATTCAGTCTACCCGGCCCTGTACTTACCAGTACAGTAGTGAAGCTTGGTCAGTGTGCCCCGTTTGTGTGAAAGTGACATTATGGTCATTGTTCAATGTATTGTACCAGCATAACTGAATCGCTTGGTCAGTGGGTCATGTTGAGTGACAGTGACATATATAGTTTAGTTTAGTTTAGTTTAGTTTGGAGGGACTTGTGTAAGCCTCACGGCTTTTTGAATGTCCCTTTTATTTTGGGCATTTTTACTTGTCCGGTTCCATTTGCGGTTGTTAGGGGAATACTAAAGATAGTATGCTAATTAGTCATCATACTCAAATTTTGATTTCTGTATGGAATTTACCTTTTCCAGAAGATTTTTAAAAGTGTTCAGGTTGTTAGCTCTTTTAGTATCAACTGGCAATTTATTCCATATGGGCGCAACTCTGTAGGAGAATGAGTATTTTCTTTTGTTTGTGCGGCAATGTCTTATAAGAATGTTGTCCTGTGAGTTTCTTGTTCTAGAGTTAGTATTTAACTGAAACAAAGTGTTAACATCAATGTTGTCAATCCCATTAAAAATCTTGTAAGTCTGGATCAGGTCACCTCTCAATCTTCTAAATTTCAGAGAGGGCAAATCCAAAACTCTCAATCTCTCTGAGTACGGCAATTGTCTCAGCGATTTAATCATCCGAGTCGCTCTTCTTTGTACTCTCTCCAAAGCAGATGACTGCTTCTTAAGATACGGAAACCATATCACATTCGCATATTCAAGATGTGGCCTTACATGCGATTTATACAGGCGGGTTAAGGTATCACTATCCAAGTAAGTAAAAGATCGGCGTATGATACCGAGCATTTTATTAGCCTTGGAAATTGCATTGTTTATGTGTTTATCAAAGTTTAGGTTTGTATCAAAAGTAACCCCCAAATCTTTTTCCACACTATTATGGTCAATCGTCACTCTGTCGTCACCTGTGGTCATCAAATAGTCATGTCCAGGATTTTTCTTACCCATATGGAGTACGTTACATTTTGATGCATTAAAATGCAATTGCCAGATATCTGACCAACTCAGAAGTTTATCTATATCTTTTTGTAATTTATCGCACTTAGATGTCACATTATATAGTTTAGTGTCATCTGCAAAAATGCTACAATTACTAGATACTTTGTCAGGTAAGTCGTTTATAAAAATTGTAAAAAGAATGGGACCCAAAATACTGCCTTGTGGTATACCACTCAGAACTGGCTCGTTACCTGAGAAATAATTTCCAACTCTGACACGCTGGGTTCTTCCTTCCAGAAAGCACTTAATCCATTGATATACGTGCCCAGTGATCCCTTAAGATTTTAGTTTAACTAAAAGTCTTGCATGAGGTACAGAGTCAAATGCCTTGCGAAAGTCCAAGTACAGCACATCAAAACTCTCCCCACTGTCAAACATTTTCGTAAAGTCTTCCATTACCTGCAAGAGTTGCGTCACACATGACCTACCTTTACGAAAACCATGCTGGCATTCCGTGTACAGAGAGCAAAGAGTCATATGGTTAACGATAGCATCTCTGACAAATGATTCAAGCACTTTACATAAAATACAAGTTAAACTGACAGGTCTATAGTTGTCTATAGTATATAGTGGCTATTGTTCAATGTACCCTTACATCATGACTGAATCGCTTGATCAGTGTGCCGTGTTGTGTGACAATGACAGTTATAGTGGTGATTTATTCAGGATATCCCTATCAGCAAAATGACATAATGTCAGTGGGGCCATAGGTGAGTGCCATACATTTTATTTCGCATTGGTCTTTTTTTCTTTGTGACGTTTCCTACACGCACTAGGTTATATCAAAAAACACACACATATTCTACATGCCTAAGATATGTTTTTTAAATATTGCATATCTCTTCCCCCCCCCCCCTTCCAACCTCTCTCTCTTTCTTTCTCTCTCTCTCCCTCTCTCTCTCCATAAAGTGAATGAATGTCTCCATTGAAAAAAGAACACAGGTCTGTTTTGTGTGCATGTGTTTGTGTGTTGTTTTGTTCTGTTTTGTAAATTAATTATTGTAGGGGAAAGTCGGTTAATATGAAACGAAGTGTAATATATGAAATAAAGCTTCCCTGGAAAATCTCGTTTTCTAATACACTCCATTTAATATTACCCGACTTTTCCCTACATGCATACTCTATGCAATGCTTTCTCATTTGTGTTTTTTCATTGTAAATTGCAGTATTTTGGTGAGTACCATTAATTTTATTTGCATGGTATTAAGTTCCATTGCTCATTTTCTGTATAGACTTCCTGTGACTTTTCTTTACACGCGCTAGATTATCGCAAAACACAAGACACATTCTAAATGCGCTGTATATGGATGACTGATGGTTTGTTGGTTTATTAACGTCTTTTTTCATCAGGATGATAAAGACCATACATACAAATTCATGCATTTAAACAGACATACATGAACACACATACACACACACAGAGACTATTACTATCTCTCTAACATAACAATAATAATGTCATTTAAATAAAACGAGCGACTGGAGCATTGATTAAAGCTTTTAATGATGACTGATAAGTTATTAAATGTTTAATCTCTCTCAAGTGAATGCATGTCTCCATAGAAAAAAACAAAAACCACACATTTGTTTTTAGCTTTGTTTTGTGAAGTCCTTTAAAACTTGACTGTATTTACCCTTTGATTGTGTGTTTACATTCAGTTTGTGTGTATGTGTGTACTGTTTGTGTATCAGTTGTGTGTGCAGTCTCTCTCTCTCTCTCTCTCTCTCTCTCTCTCTCTCTCTCTCTCTCTCACTCTCTCTCTCTCTCTCTCGCCATTGAACAAACCCTGAACCGTTGTGTTGCTATCTTGTAAATTGTTGTACTTTGAAATTGTGTTTTTTTCTGGTAAATTGTAGTATTTTGTTATGTTGTTTTGTAAAAAAAAAAAAGGTTTTATTTGCATTGCCTCATAGCTTGTAAATTGTGCTGTTTTGGATGAGGTTTTAAATGTATTCTCGTTTGTTTGGGCTCTCTCGTGTATATTAAATATTGGATGAGTTTTTAGAATACATTCAGTTTCAGCAGGAATTTTTGTTCGGCATAAAATACTTATGTATAGCGAGCAAAAGTAGTTTCTAATAGCGTGAGGGACAACTGTCATATATTTCTAAAATTAAAATGTATAACAAAATCGTAAGAGAGGGCGCTGGCGGCTCGATAATGTCTGGCTACAGCAATGGGCTGGGCTAAATTATAAGCTCCACAAACTCCTAAAGGCAAGTGCCAGTTGGCTAGGCTACACCAAGGTCAGCCGGCGTCTCTGATCTGGTTACGAGCAATTCAGCCAGCGTAAAGGGACCAAAAGAGAAGGAACCAGGGTTTTTTTAGCCACCGTCTGACAGTATGTGTTAGGGATGGCCGTGCCCGGTGAGGGCTTCGTTTCGGTACCTCTTTCCTGTTAGGCTTTAGGTCTTGCCTGAAGCTCTTGGCTTCTCCGTGGGCGGCCACGTACCTATCTGCGACCTTCATCAGATCATCCAGCCTTTCCACGCCCTGCTCTACTGAGAATGTTTTCAGCTCGAGGGACATGGTCTCTCGTACCTGTTCCCACACAAATAGTTCGGTCAGTCCATCATATGTCTTAGCAGTGGCTGACTGGCTAACCCACTTATCCAGCATTGTGGACAGACGATCTGCAAACTGCGCATAACTTTCTCCTTTCATTCTCCGATTGGTGCGGAAATTTTGCCGGTAGCATTCTCCTGTGAGTTCGAATCCCGTTAGGAGTGCCTTCTTGACTCTGTCATAGTCAGTCGCTCTGTCAGTCGGTAGCTTATTGTAGATGTCATATGCCTTTCCTCTAAGCCCTTGACTAAGCTTAAAAGCCCAATGGGTGTGTTCCAGCGTGTACTCTGTTTCTAGGCGCTCAAACCTAGTCAGATAGAGATCTAGACCTTCTTCTCTTTCGTTGAATGGCCTCATTGGAAACGACATACCTAGTACTGGGCTGGGGGCTACATCTAGTTGCTCTGATTGGGGAGGGGTTGTGGCGGAACTTGAGGGTCCATATCCTAGTCTCCTCAATTCTAACTCATGCTGTCTGTCCCGTTCCTTTTCTGCCCGCTCAAATTCCAATCGCCTAACTTCTGCTTCTGTCTCTGCTTCTATTTCTAGTTTCTTCTGGTCTGCTTCCATTTTCTTCTGTTCTCTCTCTGCTTCTATTCGCCTAACTTCTAGCTGCTTCTTTCTCTGCTTCTATTCGTCTAACTTCTGCTTCTCTCTCTGCTTCTATTCATCTAACTTCTGCTTTTCTCTCTGCTTCTATTTTCTTCTGTTCTCTCTCTGCTGCTTTCTCTGCCGCTTTTAGCTTCTTCTGTTCTCTCTCTGCTGCCCTATATGCTTTAGCTTCCTGCTTCTACTTCTTCATTGATATACACAATTAAATCCGCTCCTGCTAAGTGTAATGCTTCTCCTAGTTCCTTGAAGCACAATCTCAAGGCCACTGGGTCTGACATTGTCAAAAGTGTCTATGATCAACCTCTGACTCAGGCGGAATACAAAAACACTAGCAATATGGCAGTTCAATAAAAATAATGCAAAGACAGCAAAATTGGTAATCAATAATTATAGAGTAAAACAAGAAGTCAAATGGCATACAATAGTTACTTACGCAAAGCCTCCAAAAGAACCATGCAACATACAAGCACAAAAAGAATTGAAGCAAAAAAGTTTTTAACAAAAGAATTGTGCACTAACACTGTCCCCTTGCTACACTTACAACTAGTCTAAACTATAATCTACCACTATTCTTTTTCATATCCTATTCTATTATACACAGATCCTGTTATACTCAGTTCCTATTATACACAGATCCTGGCAAGGCTCGCCAATTTTTTTTAAATATTTAGCAATATAGATATTTTATATGTATGTGTTTTGTTGATATTTTATGATGTTTGTATTCCATTTTGTTTTTGTAAATGGGGGTTTGATAAATTATAGTATAACCTCAGCGTCGCATGCGTGGGATGCCTTTATTGTACAGTAACCAGCTGGTGGAATGCTTTCAGTGCTACCACTGAGGTTGTTTCAGCAAGGGTGAGTCCTCTTTCAGCGAAGTTGTGGTCCTAATTCGGCTCTTTGCAGTCCGCTGGACCCTGTAAGCAATGAATAACTAACTAAAATTAATACGACATTGGTGGTGAAAGGAAAATGATCCATGGTTTCAGCTATTTAAACTATCACAATCTTCTGCTTGTTCTGTGGGATACTATTGGTTCACTTTCTGTGTGAATGAAAACGTCCTAAAGTTTGTTAATGATTTATGATAAAAGACTTGGGTGTTGTTTTAGATACAACTTTATGTATGATCTGCTGTGATGTTATCGAGTTCAAATTTCTTTGTGATTTCAGAGTGCTGTTGTGGATGATGAACATGCTGGCATGCTTGACAGACAGTTGTTTACTCCCATGGAAATTGCCAGTATCTTGGAGAAGGTGTTGATGGTTCTTGGTGGCTGCATCATTCTGGTCTCTGTTGCCATTTTCTGTCGAAATATGACTGCTGCACAAGCTGAGATGGAGGTAAGTCTTATGTTTCCGAGGGGCAAAATAAACAATAATCCAGCTTTGAAAGCACAGAGTGGCAGTGAGCATCCATTGACCTGTGTCAATTTTAACCCAGCTCGTTCATTGGCTTTTTTTGCACTCATGTTCAACAGTAGAAAGTACCACTGCTGAAGGTAGTGGCTGTGCAAAATCTAAATACTGTTTGATTAAGTTACATCAGCATGTGATTATGCAGTAAAATACAGGGTGTTCCAAAAGTCTTGGGCACATTTTGACATTGAATATTTCCGAAACTATTAAGGATATAAAAACGCATCTGGTAAATTCAGAAAGCTTGTAATCTCAATTTTTACAAGGAATGTTCAAAGATGTTCAATGTGAGCACCATTGGTCACACGACACATATCAAGCCGATAGTCAAATTCTTGCCCAACGCCTCCCAGCATTTTTTGGTTGAGTGAACGCCATTAATGGGTCTGAAAAGAAATTAAAAAATCAACAGCTTTACAAAAAACTTAATGTAATTAGCTTTAAAATGGCACAACTTTTATCTTACTACCATTCATAGTAATTGAGATATGGGGACTTCAAATGTGCCCAAGACTTTTGGAACACCCTGTAATATAATTGCACATTGTTTCATCATAGTGAATTTTGTATGTTTCATTAAAATGGTTTTTAGAACGATGTCCCTGGTCCAGTGCCTACTATCGGTTCCACAAGAGCCAGGCGGCCTCCAAGAACCAGTAGCAGGCGACAAATTGATGAGAGAACACCATTGCTTGATGACAAGACTGCTGACACTGCTGATCCTTCCCATCCCCCTCAACTCTTTGATGATGAGGACAAAGATGTTAAACACTCTAAATATCATGATCCGGCAGAACCAAATGCTTGAATATAAACATTGGCATTGTGTCCTTTCTTCTATATTGAACTGCATTTGTTTCTTATTCTGAATCCATAACATTTTCTCTTGCAGCTATTCTTTTGATTGCATATGTCCATACATGTGTATGTGTACAGGCGTGTGTGCATTTGTGTATGGAGTTGCTGGCAAAGAATTGTATCTTTTCAATTGGATACTGGATGTGCTCTGGAGTGCAGTATGTGTGTACCGTTTGTGAAAACATGTGTGGCGGAAGAATAATTAGGGATTTATTTTCAATTTAAATTTTTTCTATCTTTTTAAATAAAATTTCTATCAGACTTTATATCACAACCATAATGCTCAGATAATTAAACTGGGCATACAGTATTTTATCTATGATTATAATGTGCATGTGTTATGATGCTATGACATTTTCATGCTTATGTTGTTTTGGCCCTAAATAGAAAAAAATTGATTAGGAAGATTGTTCTTTTGTTTAATTTAAATTATAAGGAGTGTATTCTGCAATGTTTTCCATCTTGTTGGATTGTTTTGTGTTTTGCTTATTATTTGAAGCCCATGACATTCATTCACACAACAAAGCAATATTGGATATGTTCTTGTAAATAATTAAATTCTTGCAGTTGATTGTATTGCTTTGCTGGCCAAGAAGTTAAACATGTTGAATACAGTTTGAGCTTGGACTCTTGTATCTTGGAAGTCTTTTGTGTGTGTGCGGAGAGAGAGAGAGAGAGAGAGAGAGAGAGAGAGAGAGAGAGAGAGAGAGAGAGAGAGAGAGAGAGAGAGAGAGAGAGAGAGAGAGATATGATGGTGCGGTAATTTTCACACTTCTGAAGGTTACCCTATTTGGAAAGAGTGATGACAAGCGACTGGGTCCATGGAGTAGGCCACTCCCTACTCTGCCAGATCTTGTTATAGATAATTATGGTGAGGTGTTGCTTTGCTGACCAAGAAGTTAAACATGTTGAATACAGTTTGAGCTTGGACAAGAATTTTGGATCTTGGAAGTCTTGTCATAGATAATGGTGAGGGCGTCAATTTTCGCTTCTCCTCCTGCTTGAAGCAGTGCTGCAAGTATGTTGTCCACTCCCCCTGATGTCCCTTTCTTCAAGGACCGCACTGCTGCCTCAACTTCTTCTCGGAGAATTGGGAGGATTTCTTCTTCATCTCTGTTCTGAGCACATGCTAGAACTGATGAGTCTCCATTTGGTGTGTGGTTGTAAAGGTCAGAGCAGTAATCTGTCCATCTATTAAAGACTTCTTCTTCTTCTGTAAGTCATATGCCAGACTTGCTTTGGATCATGAGACCTCGAGCTGTTTACACTTGTCAGTCGCTTCACAACCCCTGTTGGGGTGCCTGGGGTTTTAGTATAAATAGTGTCCCCACTTTCTGGAAATTTTGTGCTTTAAATTCCCACTGTTGCTGTCTTTCTCATTTGCTCTTTCTCATTCCTGCTCTGTTCTATCAATCTGCTATACTATCTTCTTCTTCGCTAGACCAGACATCCACCTTTTTTGTTGAAACTCTTCCGGGACAAAACTCCTTATTTGTGTATGAGGTCTGTTGGATCAGCTTGGGAATATTGGACGCTTTCTGCCAGGTGGTCACTAGGGCTTCCCATGATGTTATTATTTAGCAATGTAGGCATTTTATATGTATGTGTTTTGTTGATAATTTATAATGATGTTTGTATTCTATTTTGTTGTTGTAAACGGGGGTTCGATAAATTAGAGTACAGCCTCAGCGTCCCCTGCGTGGGATGTCTTTATTGTAAAGTGACTGGCTGATGGAGAGCTTTCAGTTTTACCACTAGGGTTGTTTCAGCAGATCTTTTATGTGGATCAGGGGTTGTCCGGTCCTGATTTGGCTCGGAAGAGTCCGCTGGACCTAAAGCAATAATCATGTAATGTAATGTAGCCGCTTCACAGTCTGAACGTAGGCCATCTTGCTGTTGTTCTTGTTCAGGCTATTCTCTATTTCCTGGCACTGATCTTCTATCCAGGCCTTTTCGGGTGTCATTGTTGATAGGCATCAGCTCCTTGTGAGGTGTTCTTTTTCATCTCTCTTCGTTTGTCATACAGGTCCAAAAGTTCAGGTGTGATCCACGGTTTCTTTGGGCGGTGCTTACCAAAGATCTCAGTGGCGGCATCTGTCACAGCTGAGTTGAAGGTGGTAGTCATGGTGTTTACATCTACTTACCCAGCTCCCCAAATGAGCAGTGGTGCAAATTTCCCTCCAATTGTGGCTTTAAATATTTCTGCCACCTCCGGATCTTGCAGTTTGTCCAGGTCGAACTTAATTCTGGTGCACTTTGCTTTGTTTAATCTCTTCAAGTAGAGCCGGAAAAACATCATCATGAGATCGTGGTCACTTCCGATGTCTGCTCCTGGAAAAGTGCGTGTCTTGCCTATGTTGACGCTTGATCTGAAGCGTTTCTTGACCATGATGTAGTCCATCTGGTTTTGATGCCTCCGCTGGGACTGTGCCAGGTCCATTGTCTGGATTTTTTGTGGGGACCAAGCACGTTTGCCAGTATCAGATTGTTGTGGCAAACTCCAAGAGCCTCAGACCTCTGTCATTTGTCTCGTTGTTGCAGTGGGGTCCACATGTACTTCCCAAGCTGTGGTGCGCATCTTGGCCAACCTTGGCATTCCAGTTGCCTTGCACTATGACTGTGTCCTTCCTCGACACTTGGTCAAGGATAGCCTGCAGATGTTCATAGAAATCATAATCATAGAAAAAGACCTAAAAGACAAAAGAGGTCGTGATTGACTTTCGACGAATAAAGGTCCCGGTATTGCCCCTTGTCATCAATGGGGAAACCGTTGAGCAGGTCGACTCGTTCAAATTTCTCGGTTCCGTCATCTCGAGCCACCTGAGTTGGAATAATATAACACCACGTCTATTGTAAAAAGTGCCAACAGCGTCTCCACTTTCTGAGACAGCTGCGAAAGTTCGGTATGTCTAGTAAAATTATGGCACAGTTCTATTGCGCGGTGATAGAGAGTATTTTGTGCTTCTCTATCACTGTCTGGTACGGCAGCACAACCGCGATAGAAAAGAAACAGCTCGAGCACATTGTTAAGACTGCCTCCAAAATAGCTGGCTGCGACTTTCCATCTGTCGCCTCCATTTTCACAACGCGAATGAAACGGAAAACGGAAAAGACAGTCTGCGATCTATCACACCCAGCTAACAGTCTCTTCGAGCTTCTGCCCTCTGGCCGTCGGTTCCGTGCTTTAAGAGCCAGAACTTCTCGATTCAGAAACAGTTTCTTCCCAGACGCTGTCCTCAGTACATCACCAAACATGGAATGATCTGTTTAAACTGAAAACTCATTACCATTGCTTGATTTGTACCTTTGTGAAATAGGAGTATGCTATGCTGTGTGTGTGTGCGTGGGTGTGTGTGTGTTGTGTTGTGGTGTGTGTAGATCTGGATGTGAAGCCTAACATTCTTAATAATTCTCATTTTATTTAATGCTGTTAAATTGTTTTAATGCTGTATTTTGTTTTACTTGCAGGGTGTGTTTGACTCCATAACTTTATATGACTGATGAGTGATGTATGTTTAACACTGTGTTTACCTATCCTTTAGTACATATATATGTTGTATGCCAATGAAGTGTATGACACGATGAATGCATGTGTGACTGTGCAAGAAAGGATGTATTTCATTGTCGCCATGCCACACCAAAATCCTTGTAACGTTTTTACTTGGTTAATAAATATTCTTTATCTTATCTTATCTTATCCTCGACTTCGCTGTCGTCATAGTCTGAGGTTGGGGCATAGGCCTGGATAGTGGTGATGTTGAAAGGAGCTGCTCTCAGACCGATGATAATGAATTTACTGGAGTCTGGGCGACAACCCATGACATGGCTCATATGTCTTCGTGGATCAAAAATCCAACGCCGTGTTCATGCCTGTCTTCTCTCCCGCTGAAATAAAGCTTATTGCCTTTGTCGGTCGTTGTTTCACCTAGGCCTTTCCAGCGCAGTTCGCCAATACCTAAAATGTTCCATTGATAGTGGTCCAAGCTCATGGGCCAGTTCTTCAAATTCTCCCTCTGCAGTTATAAGGTCCTGACATTCCAGGTTTCTATGACTATGTTGTCTCTCGTGTGGATCTTGCTAAGTTGTCCATCAGTAATACACTTATCACCTCCGTCCTGGTGGCCAACGGAAGGTACAGTCCTTGGTGACTCGGGCAATGACGATCCAGTATGGAGTGAGTGGTTCTTTTCATCATACGGTGTGTCTTGGGTAAGAAAGACCTGGCAGTGGCCCAATCCTCTCCAGGCTGTTGGCCACAGCTGAAATCCATTAGTGCAGTGTGGCTCGCCTTGAACACAAGATCGTTGAACTTGTTGTAATGTGAGGTTTCTCCATCCTGTCCGGTGACTTCTATGTAGAAGACTTTTGCCCAGTGATGCCTGGCTGACATCAACCTTATTAGTCGCCTCTTACGCCTGGAAATGTTGGGTCTATTCTATTCAGTGCCCGAACCCAGAGGATGTCTAGGATTCTAAATTTCTCAAATCAAATTGTCTTTGATTCTTGTATTACAACACTTCCTTTTTCTGTAATTTTAAATTCTTTGTAAATATAATATTTGAAATTAATCTTAAGAATGCAGACTGTGCCTTCATGATCTGCAAGGGCATCTGACATGATGCGCTCTAGGAAGATGTTGAAGAGTGTTGGAGAGAGTAGGCATCCTTGACGCAAACCGATTGTTGTTCTGAACCTGTTTCTGATGGCGCGCTGTTATGGAGGACTGCTCGGTAGCTTTGTCATACAGGTTAATTTTGATGAATTCAATAATATTAGGGCTGATGTTTTACACTCCCATGGTTGCCCACAGAGCTGCATTCCAGACTCAGTCAAACGCTTTCTTGAAGTCTATAAAAACATAATATAGATGTTGTTGGTGCTGTATAGGTATTTCTTGCAGTTTATTCTGAGGTTGAAAATCTGTGCAGTGGTACTTGCCGTGCCCTGAATCCTGCTTATTCTTCAGCTATGATTTGTTCAGCTTGGGGTTTCAACCTGTTGCATGAGTATTATTTTTAGGAGGACCTTGCGGGGATGGCTGATGGTGCGGTAATTTTCACACTCCTAAAGATTACCTTTTTTTGTAAGAGTGATGATAAGCAACTTGGTCCATGGGGTAGACCACTATACCCACTCTGCCAGATCTTGTTACAGATAATGGTGAGCACGGCTTCTCCTCCTGCTTGAAGCAGTTCCGCGGTATGTTGTCCACTCCCGCTGACTTTCCTTTCTTCAGGGTTTGCACTGCTGCCTCAACTTCTTCTCGGAGAATTGAAGGGATTTCTTCTTTTTCTCTGTTCTCGGGACATGCTAAAATTAAAACCATTTGGTATGTGGTTGTAAATGTTAGAGCAGTACTCTGTCCATCTATCCAAAACTTCTAGTTCTTCTGTAAGGCATATGCCAGACTTGCTTTGGATCATGGAGAACATGGGCTGTTTAACACTTGTCAGTCACTTCACAGTCTGGTAGGCCTTCTTGCTGTTGTTCTTGTTCAGACTGTTCTCTGTTTCCTGGCATCGATCTTCTATCCAGTTCTCCTTTGCTGTGCGCATGCCTTTTCATATGTCATTGTTGATTTTTCGGTAGCCATCAGCTCCCTGTGAGGTGTTCTTTTTCTTTTTCATCTCTCTTCGTTTATCACACAGGTTTGAAAGTTCAGGTGTGATCCACGGCTTCTAATTTGGCCGGTGCTTGCCAAGGATCTCAGTGGCGGCTGAGTTGTAAGGTGGTGGTCATGGTGTTGACATCCACTTCACCAGCTCCGAAAATGAAATTGAGCAGTGGTGCAAATTTCCCTCCAATTGTGAACTGAAAATGTTCTGCCACCTCCGGATCTTGCAGTTTGTCCAGTTCAAACTTCAGTCTAGTGCACTTTGCTGCATTGGGGGTAGAGCAATCTCCAACCTTCGTTTTGCTGATGACATTGATGGATTGGCTGGAGAGGAAAAAGAACTTGAACAGCTGGTACTGAGGCTTGACACCACCTCCAGAGCCTATGGAATGGAAATAAGTGCAGAGAAGACCAAAATGATGACCAACAACACCAATGGCATCAACACGGACATCAAAGTACAAGGCCAATCCCTTAACACAGTGCATAGCTTCAAATATTTAGGAGCCATATTGTATCAGACAATGGGTCACGACAGGAAGTCCTCTCCAGGATTGCACAAACAACTGCTGCCCTGACAAGGTTGAAGCCCATTTGAAAGGACAGGACCATCAGTCTATATTCCAAGGTAAGGCTGCAGCGCTCCCTTGTCATCTCCATCTTCCTATACACTTGCGAAACATGGACCCTCACAGCAGATCTACAACGAAGAATACAAAGCATGAAGATTAGGTGCTACAAAAGACTTCTGAGCATTTTTTTTAAATTGCTGCTATTTGTGTGTGTGTCTGTGCGGTACACATGGTGTGTGTGTGGGTGTGTATGTGTGCGCTTTGATCTTTGCGAGGGAAAGCGCCTTATAAATAAATAATAATAATAATTTCCTATACCCAGCACATCACCAACGACGATGTCCAACAGACCATCATACAAGCCATTGGACAACACGATGACCTGCTCACAGTGGTGAAGAAACCGAAACTCAGATGATATCGCCACGTCACCAGATCATCAGGCCTTGCAAAGACCATTCTACAAGGCACAGTGCAATTAAGGAGGTAGAAGAAGAGGGAGACCAAAAAAGAGGTGGGAGGACAACATTCGAGAATGGACTGGCTTGACACTGAGCGAAGCCATCAGGGTTGCTGACGACATAGAAAGATGGATTACGCTGGTTAAACGATCATCTGTAGTGCCCCAACGACCTACGGGATAGGATAGGATAGGAATCTTAAGAAATTTTGACAAAATTGTGTGCATACCAAGTAAGCATTTCCACAAATGTGATGAAGCAGAAACTCCCATGGTATGGCCACATCATCAGAGCATCAGGCCTTGCAAAGACCATCCTGCAAGGCATGGTGTAAGGAGGCATAAGAAGAGGAATACAGAAAAAGAGGTGGGAGGACAACATTTGAGAATGTGGACTCCGAGCGAAACCATGAAGGTCGCTGAGGACAGAGAAAGGTGGAGTACGTGCTTGTTAAATGATCATGTGTGGTACCCCAACGACTTTCGAGTTTAGGATAGGGTAGGATATATATCTATATCTATATCTATATTGATTTTCTGTTTGTTTATCTGTGAAATTGTGACCACAATGAACTTTTATTTTTATTGATAAGTTTGCATATTAAATGCCTCTGAATAAAAAATAACATTTGTGGCATGAGGTTCATTTTTATTGAGTACACACTATATTTGTTTTTAGTACCATTTATTCATTCATAGAAAATGTAACTGTAAATGCTATATTGCTTACATATTGCTCACAGTATTATGTTTGTATTTGATGTGCATGTTCATTTGCATTATTTTATTTGTAAAGTGTTTGCATGTGGTCTGTTTTGCTTGTTACTGTATTAATAATCCACAACATTGTGGGTGTCCATATTTAAATATTAGTACTACAGTACTATTAATATTACTGCTACTTAAAATTAGCATTAACAATTCTTATGAAGTTGAATAAAATGACCTCTTGGTTCATAAATACACATGATTTGGTGCTGTTGTAATTATAGGTTACTTTGAAACAATGTTTTTATTTATTTATTATTTATTTATTTCATCGGATAATGAATATGGTTTCTATGCTGGGTTGGTTTCTTTGTTGAATTTCTGCGTACAGATTGCAATAAAACATTCATAACTTTTTAAATACTATACTTTAAATTTTTTATGTATATGTGATTCCTTTTTATCTGGTGCGTAGTTAATTATTATATTTTGGGAGATTTCCACACTTCTCTGGAAATTTGAAATATTTGGGAATTAAAACAAAAATGTTGGTCTGTCAGTCACTGAACCACTGAACAGTTTTTGACCAAACCTCATAGAAACATTACTGAGTGTAGTGGGTTGCCTCTCATGCCATCATATTTGCTACAATGCAAAGGTCAAGATCATTTCCTCATTTTGTTGCTAAACGCATTTCGCTCAATATCTAAATTATGGCTGAAGCAAGTTTTTTGAGTTACAGGTACTTTTTGGTATACAGGTACTTCAAATCATGGACCATCCTTAAGTAGTCCAGTTGTCAGTCAGTTATTTGATCTTTGGCTCCATATTTCACTGTTTTTTGTTCAAAACATGTTGCCTTACCTCAACAATAACTGAACCAAAATTCGTCATTTTTACTTTTTTTCTTTGGCAGGATAATGTAATGTGGCTCCCAGTAGAACAAAGAATTAAATATAAAACCTCGTGTCTTTGCTACCACATCATCTCTGGAACTGCTCCTTGCTATCTTTCCGAACTTTTGACTGTCTATGTTCCTTCTTGGTCTCTCCGCTCGTCTGCAGATAAAGGATGTTCCAGTTACCACAGGGTGAGACACGGTGGTAGAGCCTTCAGTTTTTTCTCCGTTCAGACCTGGAACTCGCTACCTCGGTCCATCCGTCACAGTCCTTCACTATAGTGTCTTTTAAAATGAACTTGAAGACGCATCTTTTTGAGTGAGTGTTGTTAGTTATTTTTGGTGTTGGGATGTGTATGTGGTTGTGTGTTATTGACCAATGTACGCATGTTGTTTTTACATTTGTTTGTGTAAAGCGCTTTGTGATTTTGGAAAGCGCTCCCCCGTTGGGGTGCCGGGGGTTTCAGTATAAATAGTATCCCCACTTTCTGGAAATTTAGTGCTTTAAATTCCCACTGTCGCTGTCTTTCTCATTTGCTCTTTCTCATTCCTGTTTTTTCTATCAATCTGCTATATTATCCTCTTCTTCGCTAGACCAGTCTCCTACCTTTTTTCTTAAAAACTCTTCCAGGACAAGACTCCTTGTTTGTGTATGAGGTCTGTTGGATCTGCTTGGGAATATTGGACGCATTCTGCCAGGTGGTCACTAGGGCTTTCTGTGATGTTATTATTTAGCAATGTAGGCATTTTATATGTATGTGTTTTGTTGATAATTTATAATGATGTTTGTATTCTATTTTGTTTTTGTAAACGGGGGTTCGATAAGTTGGGGTGAAGCCTTAGCCGTCCCCTGCATGGGATGTCTTTATTGTAAAGTGACTGGCTGGTGGACAGCTTTCGGTTTTACCAATAGGGTTGTTTCAGCAGATCTTTTATGCGAATCGGGGGTTGTCCGGTCCTGATTTGGCTCGGAAGAGTCCGCTGGATCTAAAGCAATAACCATGTAATGTAATGTAATTGGAAAGCGCTGTATAAATTGCATGTTATTATTATTATTATTATTATTATTAACTACTGCTAAGAAGGTTAGATCATTCATATTTGTACTTTTTCAACGTCAGTGTGCTTAATCATTTTCCAAACATATTTTGCGCTGTATCTAAACATTGGCTGGGCCGATTAAAATTTTTTCGCCTTGCAGATTGTTTGGGTAGTGGTCTATCATTCCGTGTTTTCCTTTTGCTTCGTTAGGATAAGGCTCAGTTACAACACTAACAAGAAAATCAAAAAAAAAATTTTTTTAAATGCTTATTTTTGGGCTAAGTGTGCGAGTGTCTTGAAATACATTTGAATGGCTTGCCATCTTGTTTTTAGTTTCAATGTATCTATGATTCATCTTTAATCCGTTTCACCTAGGGAGATGTTTAGTTACATAGTGTATGGCCGTATATTAAAAACTTCATAAATGTAGCGTGAATGAATTGAAGTTTAACGTCTACATCCGCCATTGGCGATATGGCAGACAGGGATAATCATCCCAGGAAAGAGGGGTTAGGGACCTAAATAAACACTGAACCATCACAGCAATCACACTGCTAAGATGGATAGTGAAAATATCTTTTTATCTCGCCCGCCAAGGGATTCAAACTTGGGTTCATTGGTGTGCCAAGCGAACACTGAGCTACGGAGGTGGCACAACTGTAGCGTATGATCATGAATACAAATTTACGGCAGATTAAACAGCTCTAGCTTGTGTCTCATTACACTTTGGAAGAATTAATGTTTCTCCTTTGCTCATGTATTCAACACTTTTTAAAAATCTTTCATGTCGTTTATGCTTTACTTTGTAGCGCGTGTGATTTCTCTGTTTCCTATCCTATCCCGTAACTCAAAGGTCGTTGGGGCTCTCAGTTTGCAATGTTGAAAATTGTTTTCTTATTTTTATTTTGTTACAGGTAAACTAATTTTTTTAATTTTGGAGGAGGATAAAGGAGTGCATCAGGGCTGATAACATTTCATTTCAAATTCTGGATAATCAAAATTTACGTTTGTGTGGGTGTAAAACAAAATAAAAAAAGTATTTATTGTGCACACTTTTACATAATACTTGTATGACCACTGAATCTGGCTTGAAATAAATTGTAAAAAATTAATGTGTTGTTGGATTTCCTTAATTTGTTCTTGTCGTATATAGATTTAAATGGGAGTAACAAATACCAACAAAAAGGGACAATCACAGTTTAGCCCTCGATGAGTGACATGTGCCCTTACACACAAAATATAAATTTGTTTCAGTCATTGTCTTTACTGCATTAAAAACATTCCAAGGCAGCGCATAAATTCTTTAAAACATATATGCACACACGCACACACCCAACTGAACATTTAATGAATTATTTGGGCCTTATGTAAATACAAAATATAAATACATGTTATTACACACAAAAAAAAGGGCTTTGCAACATAAACACAATCAAACTCAATAGCAAGCATGCTTACGTGCTCACAAACTGGATAACTCATTAACCCACAGTGATAATTACAACAACAAAAACACATCTGCGCATTATTGTGTTTTTAACACAATTTCATAGTGACCAAACTAATACTACAGTATTGAGTAAATTTCACCTATACACCCAAATTATCCACACTTTCAATTCAGGCAAAAGTGTCCATTCATCTATGACATTTTTTATCACACAATCTTCTTCACAGTAGATTCAGATCCTGTTCTGTCTTGACTTCCATGGTGTATCAAAAGAAGTCCACAAAGAATCAAAGATGAACCAAACCACCACAGCACTGGCAATTTTTCCTCAAACAGTAACCAGCTTACACATGCCTGAAAAAAAAAGAATGTAAACCATAATGATAGTACTTAGCTTGCAAGCATTAGCATGGATTAGCATTAGCACTATAAATGATGCCAATCATCATCATCCCAGTAAAATCCTTATTTGATTCCTTAGTCTTAAACAGTGAAATATGACATTTTTGGCAGTAGAATGAAGAAATGTGATAGCGTAAATAAATTTGATAGCATGCATATGTAAGAAAAAAGTGTCCACTGTCCAAAGAATTATAGTTTAAATTAATGTACAAACTGCAATAAGTGCATCCCTTTTCTGATAAAAACAATGCTTTGATAATAATATTGCAAATAATACATCTGAACAGTGTACTTTTCATTTCTGTGTGTGATTTTTCCCTGTCATGAAAATGAAGTATTCATTTTCAAAAGAATGCCTATATAAAAAGTAATATACAATGCACAATTTTGCAATTCAGTTACTTCAATTAGCAATCAAAATCTTGTTTTGATTCTCGTTTCAATAGTTGTAGTATTCATTTTACCGTAAAGAAGAAGTTAGCAGCAGTGTTGGTCACCGTGGCAACAACAGAAGATGAACACAATTGCAATGATTTGGAAAAAAATATCCACATAGTTGAGTTACTTAGAAAAATCCCAAGAACACCAATACCGCGGATCACCAGCAGTGTCTGGGGAAAAGAAAACATTGATGGTTAATAAAACCAAACCAGAGATTAATAATAATTGTGTCCATAATTTATAGATGAAAGTTAACAACATGCCTTTTGCCACTATCGGGCTGTTATAAGGTTATATAATATATTGCAATCGGCCCAAAAGCCACTCTGAGTGTCGGAGGCTGTTTAGGGCTTACGCCTACACACACACTGTGCTTGATAGACCTGTAAATATATAATGATGGGGATCTCATTACTACTACTAGTATTGGGACTGTACGGCAAATATACTGCATGTATTGCCATTATGCTCTCATACACTCACTTAAATGCAATTTTGTATATAAACGAAAATGTGTACGTTCATACTTGTCTTAATACTGCAAGTACTAGCTGTTACTAACATAATAATAATAATAATAATGTTCGTCATTTGTAAGGCGCCTTATCCTAAGGATCAAGGCGCTGGCCGATACAGGATCTAACTCAAACCGCCCGAGACGCCCACCCGCAGCCCTTGGGTGCATGGTCTGACGCCTGGAAAACTGAGCACAATCCTGGGCAGCCAGGGATGGGGGAGAAGGACCAAGTGCATGCTGGGTGTGTTCTTGTTACCAGCACTCACCCGTCTAGGGCATGAGCGTCAGGATATTTAAAGTCCGTTATGATGGAATGTATGCGACACACAGACCTCGGTTTATACTCTCATCCGAAGGAGTAGGAAAACAGGAGTAAAGTGTCTTTCCCAGGGACACAACACAATGGCCCGGCCAGGGCTCGAACCCGGGACCTTCAGATCCGCAAGCCGAAGCACTACCATTAGACCACAGTGCCTCCCTATGTATTGTACTAACTATGCACTCACCCATACTATAACATTTTGAGCAAAGAACATGCGATGTAGATCTTTGTTCAATGCTTTAGATGAAGAAGATAGCATAGATGCTACACTGTGCGCTCCATCTTCACTGGCTGCTGTTTTAGCAAAAATCGAAGCAAATGCAGCTGAAATTCCAGCCATCAAGGCCATATAAATCCCTCTCCTATTGGTTCTCTCAGTTGCAGACATTGCTAACTATTTGGGAATTTTGTAGCACTGGTCAAAATCTTTGCTGCATGAAATAAATATATAACTTGGAAATGGGCTATTTTAGAAAGATTGGCATAGACCTAGCAGTCACTACATTAAGTTAGCCATTTTCAAACAAACTAGTTCTGCAGCTACTTCCTCTAATATGTGTTTAAAAAAAAGACACACTTAGATTTAGTTAAGCAAATATTAATTTGACAGATGCTCAGACTCGTTCTGAGTTTAATTAATCAAATTTATTTGCTATATGATTTTAGTATTTTAGTTTCTCTCTTCCCCTTTACACAACCTCGCAGAAACTGATAAAGATGGCGGATATTTTCGTCGGCGTGCAGGCCTACTGCAAACTTTTGCTACATGCTGCCAAATACCCACAATATGCTGTGAATGGGGTATTGTTAGCTGAAGATACAAAATCAAAGGATAACAAACCTGTTCGATTTGTAGAATGTATTCCACTTTTTCATATTTCTTTGGGCCTCGCCCCAATGCTGGAAATCGCTCTTTTGCAGGTAAGGTTTCAAGACCACTGGTGATTGGATGGTAAAATCATTGATTTATGGTCATAATCTGCCTAAAATTAGATTTTTCTTAAAATAATTCATAACTGGGTGGAGTGCCTTCAGTGTTACCATTAGGATTGTTTCAGCAGATATTTGTACGGATCAGGGGTGACCCCCCCCCCCCCTCCCCTTTCAAACAAATTGTGTTCCTGATTCGGATTTTGCAGTCCGCTGGACCCTATACACGACTATAGTATAAACAATGACTATCATTTACTTTTTACAGAGCAGGTATAAGTTTGTGTGTGTGTGTGTGTTTAAACATCATTCAGATATATTCAGTTCAGTTGGGACTTGTTTAAGCCTTACGACTGTTAAGGATAATATTGTACTTCGATTCTTTAATTCAACTGTCAACAATGATTATGTTTTCAGATTGACACATACTGCAAGAGTAAAGGCTATGTCATTGCTGGATATTACCAGGCTAATGAGAACTTTGAAGATAATCAGTAAGTTATTTTGGTTTTATTCAATCAGTTCATGAATGATTATAGGCCCATAGCCCTTACTTCTGTCTTGATGAAGTGCTTTGAGAGACTTGTACTGTCTAAACTGAAGGTGGAAGCACAGCCGTCCCTCGACCCCTTGCAGTTCGCCTATAGGCAGAACAGGGGTGTTGAGGATGCTGTGATAACTCTGTTACACCGTGCACACTCCCACCTGGAAGACGGCGGCGCGTACGTCCGCATTCTCTATGCTGATTTTTCATCGGCTTTTAACACTATCCAGCCCCATATTCTTGCTCAAAAACTTCATACCATGAACATCAACCCTTTTCTTACCCTTTGGGTCACAGACTTCCTCACTAACCGAACACAGACAGTATGCATTAAAGCCCCCCCTCCGCCACTTTCATCACCATCATCGTCTTCGTCATCACCGACGTCATCACTATTATCATCTGCAGCAATTGCAGCTACATCATCATCCTCATCATCGTCATCATCATCATCAGCAGCAGCAGCATCATCCCACTGTATCTCCTCTGTCAAGGTCATCAACACAGGTGCGCCACAGGGTACTGTGATAGCCCCCTTTGTCTTTACCCTTTACACAAACAACTGCCAAATTTCCAGAGATGACACACATATTATCAAATTTTCTGATGATGCTGCTGTTGTCGACCTTTCAGACTCTGTGACATGTTACGAGCAAAGTGTCAACTCTTTTGTCAACTGGTGTGATAGGAACCATCTTGAACTGAATGTCAAAAAGACTAAAGAAATGGTTGTGGACTTTAGGCGGAATGGGACAGATTTGCCGGCACTCTTGTTAAAGGGAGAAGAGGTAGAAAGAGTAGACACCTATAGATATCTTGGCATTCTCATTGACGATAAGTTAAAGTTCACAGCTAACGCTGAGGCAGTGTTCAAGAAGTGCAGACAGAGGATGTATATGTTGTACAAACTGCGTTCACTGATGGTGTCGCAAAGAATTTTGCAGCAGTGCTATACTGCTTTCATTGAGTCTGTGTTAACATTCTCATTCATCTGTTTCTATCAGTCTCTTAATCTCAAAAACCAAAATTCTCTTAACAGTATCTCCAGAACATGTAGCAAGATTGTAGGCAGAAATCTCCCCCGTCTCTGCGATTTGTTCCAAACAAGGGCCCTGAGCAAGGCCATGTGCATCATTAAAGATCCCACCCACCCCCTGTGCCCCCTCTTCCAGTGTCTTCCGTCCGGGGTTCGACTCAGGACAATGCAATGCCGAACAGTTCGCTTTAGTTTCACTTTCATCCCTACTGCAATTACCCTTTTCAATTCAACCAACAAACGCTGATGGCTCTTCTCAGGACACCTCACCACCCTCAAATTAATAACCCCATCATTTATTTTTATCGGATTAATTGCTTTTACAATCAAACTTGTATGTTTTACTTTACTCTACTACCCACATGTCCATTGATAATTATTGTGTTTGTAAGTGTGAGTGTACCTTATTTGTCAAGGACTGTTTGGTATTTTTTATCTCGTTGCTATAGTTGCTTATGATGTGTTCTGTGTGGATGAGTGCACGGCTGCAGTGATGAGTGGGCAAATGTAGTGCGTGAGTGTGTTGTAACTGCGCGAGGCTTTTATGACTGAAATAATAGTGCCTATTCTTTAGTCCTACTTCTTACCTGTAATATTTTTACCTGCAAGAGGCGTTCGCTCAATCAATGCATAGTTAAATTATGTATGGATGATGTGCGTACGGATTCTATGCTTTCTGAACCTCTTATATTAGTCTGTGTCTTATTATTGTTCATTATAACTGTTTTGATGTGTGGAGCCATTATATAACATAATGTGATGAGACTTGTACAATATTTCCATTCCTGTGGTAATAAAGATGTGTTGAATTGAATTGAATTGAAGTTCATTTTTAGGTTTAGAAATAACACTGCAAAGTTGTTTTACTAAAAATTACTTAGTTAAGTACAGCAGATCCAATATAACATACAGGTTCCCCTAGTAAATTTGTAATAACTCTTTCTTAACATTCAGAAGCAGATTCCACTAAGATATAATGTTAGCCTGAAAGTGAAAATGTGTTGCTTACTCCTTCAGAATCAGAGGGACCCATGGCCATGCTTGCAGAGTCAACTGTATGCGGATTATAGCCGACAACCCTCACCGTACAAATACATCCGTGTTTAGTCAGTTATGACAAGGCTACTGTGTACAGATTTATCCATGCTTGGGATAGAATGAGTTAATTATGCCAACAGCGTTTATTATTGCATTCAACAAGTGTACCAATAATGACCCAGGCCTATGCTCAAGATGTGCTGTGACCTACTCCTTTGGTTGAGAGTATAAACCAAGCTCTAGTATATATCCATGCATCCCATTGCACAAGCTTTAAAGGTCCTGATGCTCATGTTCTAGAGGAGTGAGTACCAGATAGTGATACAAAGACTCCCCCTGCAAGCATTATGTAATACTCCTCGGCCCCCCTCAGTTTGGGTGCCACAGCCCTGAAGCTGTCGCTCTCGCTGAAAAGATGACCCGAATTTTGCCTGCATGGGTGATAAATATTATAAGCAACAATAAAAATGAATAAATAAAAATTTATGCTGGCACTGTTTTCTTTGGTTTTTGTTCACACATGCTACCCACATTTTTCATTTAATGTTATTTCCTTAATGTGTAAATTATTATTATGACCGTGATCAAAGTTATTTTAAAGTAATTCACTAATTGTACTTGCAGGCTGAGTTTTGTAGCAAAGACAGTTGGAAAGAAAATTCAGGAGTACTTTTCAGAGGCCTGTGTATTTCAGGTAAGTATCCCATAATGAAGGATGTCATGTTCTTCTTAATATTTTTTTTGTTCGCATTGTAAAGTATAAAACCCTCATATTTCAGTGACATTTGCTGATATGGGCAAAGAGTGTTTGGGAATGGGGTATGGGATGATATTGCATTAGATGTTTTAAGCAAAATGTGATTTGTTACCAAAGTAAGAAATCCATTGTTCCACATTACTAAATCTCTTGTTATTAATCTTCAAGTTCAATAACAGAAGAGATTAATCTAACAATAATTTATTGAGTAATACTAATAGCATGGACAATATTCTCTGATAATGCATTCTCATGTTATAAACTTCATAATTAAGCCACTAACAGAGGAAAACTTCCTCGGGCTATTCATTAAGTATGCATTTCCATTGTACAAACTCAGTAAAATAAAATATTATTAGTAATTTATAAGTAAGAAAACTAAGCATATTTTACAAATTATTGTGTACATAGTGGTCCTTGGATGACTGCATGTATATATTATTTAATATATTTATCCATGTACACATTGAACTGGATGTTTTATTGTTCAGATTGACAACGGTCGAGTGAATCCAGATTCCGTGTCAGAAGTTTATCGAGTTTACACCATGAAAGACAACAGCTGGAAGGAGATGGATAAGACGTAATATTTTGTGTGTCGTTCTAGCACTAAGTTTTGCATCCTTGTACTTGATTCAGTGTTTGGGTTAAAATAAAGTCTGTTGTCATTGTCATAAATATTTACATCTGTGCACCTTTGGTTTAATATAACTTCCAGTGATGTGTGTGGAGACTGCAAACTAGTAACTTAGTAAGCGTTACCTTTCAGAAGTTTCAGGCGTAAACATGTAAATATTTAGAAGCAAACATTTGACTTTGAACCAACAAACTCAAAGTGAACAGGTGTTGTGTTTTTTCGTTCATGTATTTTTTTCACCAGCTTTTGATTGTGTTAATTCAAAAATTTGCTTCCAAAAGTATTCATAAGAAGTTGACAGAAAAAGGCAAAGCCGTTCTTAGATACTTATGAATGAAACCTATCATCCTGACATATTTGTGGACGATCGGAACTAAACTGGATTTCTGTTGAGGGCTCGCACACAGATGTTTAGATTTGATATATATATATATATATATATATGCAGGGATGGATTTAACCGGAAATTACCGGTATTTTACCGGTTTGAGAATAAAAATACAGGTTGAAAAATCAGTAGCCGGTAGAGCCTACCGGTTTTTATTTTGTTTGACTGGTTTCAAAAATAAAGGAAAAGAGAAAGAAAAACAAGAGAAATGAAGAGAGAGAGAGAGAGAGAGAGAGAGAGAGAGAGAGAGAGAGACAGCCAGCCAGCCAGCCAGCCATGCTGATTATGTGTTTAGGGAGTGTAGACGAGAGGCCTGCGAATGCGTTCAGTAGCCTTGCCATATTCTTTGAGGTAATTAATACAGAATGATATAACATTGGCGGTGCAAGACTATCGTGAATACGGATAAATTAAACTCGCGCACTTATCGATTTTTTCTGACCTCGAGCTCGTCAGTATGCATTGCGACAGTGGCAGATAGGCTAGTAATAATGAAGAAGCAAAAATCTCTTTTTTCACTTTTATTTTTGCATCGTTTCAGTTATAGGCCTTGTTAGTAGGCTTTACGGTGAGCAATAAATTAATCACTGCATTCGTCGGCAGATTTTCGGTGGCAAAAATAGTGACGCATTATTAAGCTTTGCTATGGGTCATACCGGTTTCCGTGACTGGCCTGCTGGTTTGCGTTCGAGTGGGTTTGTTTACTTTGGAGTCGTACCGGTTTTGCAAATCCCTAAGACGATCACTGTATATATATAAAGATATGTGTGAGAATTGTGCTTTTGTTCTTTAATCCAATAATTTCTCTGAGATAAGTGTGCTTTATAAATCCACGTATTATTATTATTATTATTATTACCAGTATTATTATTATAATAAGTGAATATCAATTTCCGCTTTTTATTTATTTTATATTATGCAAGAATGATGAATGATTGGTCTACTAATTGACTTGCATTTTAATTGATGCTTGTATAGTTCAAATTTGTGTTTATTTATTGCTTTGCTTTTTTCAGAAAAATGACATCAGAGGAAGACACAAGAAAAGCGGCATCAGAATTGCTGAGGTCAGGGGCACAGCGGAAAATTGTCGACTTCGACAACCATTTGGACAATGTCAAGAATGACTGGAGAAACCCAGAATTGTCAGAATTGATAGCATCCTTCATATAGTGATGGATCCTCTCTCTCTCTCTCTCTCTCTCTTTCTTCCTGTGTCCTGTTATCTCACATATTTCATTACATTTTTGTATTTCTGACTTGAGGTGAGCATTGATGAGACATAACCTGTGTTGTTTTGTATAGTGCAGTGGTATGAGTTGTTCGTTTTGGGGTGCTTGCTGTGTCAGGACCACAGTCCACACTGATTTTTCCAAGTTCAAATGAATTAGGTTACGATCATTCAGCAATTTTTCCATTACCAAGGTTGCTTTGTTTTGTTTTTTTCCTTCAGATTTTGAGATGTAGGTTTTTTGGGTTTTTTTTTTTTTACTGACATGCATAGCAATGTGAGTCTATGTACTTATGTCCTCCCTTCTTCCCCTTCCTCCTTCCCACAAATAATTTTCCAGAGTTTTGCAAATCTGTCCGAGATGAGTCCTTAATAGTCCAAAAACGATATCGAAAACAAATGCCCGCCAGTCCGTCTGTCTGTCTGCCAACATTCTGTACATAAACTTTAAAGTGGCTAAGTACTCACAGCCTGTTTCAGCTATCACAATCAAACTTGGTAAGATGGTGCATACTCATGAAACCTGAAAAATGATCAGTGAATGAATGCCTTCACTTCAAAGTCCTGGTCACAGGATCATCAAACGTTAGTCAAAAAATAAAAGTGTTTCATAAAATTTCACTGTTTTAAAATTGAACTTACGATTATTTGATGCATGATAGATATCAATGAGATGCACATACTATGCAAATTTGGTCAACTTCACTCCTAGGTCAAGGTCACTGGAGCTGTCCAACGTCAGTTTGTATAGGTGTTTTGAAGTGACCCTGGCCCTAAACTGGAGAGATATTAAGTCCACACTTCTTGTATTTATAGATGATATATTGATCTTTCATATATGTTCCATTTTTGCGTTGATCTTGAAGGTCAAAGTCATTTTAGGCCTTGCAAAAACACTTTTTTTAAAAATAGGACATTGTACATGGAATGGTTGTTTATTTAACCCATAGTTTGCAACAACATTGGGTTATTTGATCAGATATGCAAGGTCACTGAAGATCAAGGTTATCCCAAAGTCGCATTTTTTTTTTGGTGCAGAATACAATGTTTGCTATACAGTTCGATAGTACATGAATATTTGGAGCCGAAGGTAAATGCCAGAAAGGTGAGGTTGGTCTTACTTTACATTTTAACTCCACCATTTCTTTTTCTGGGCACACATTTTCATGATAAATATTGGAGTTCCATAAGGAGCATGTGAGTCATATGGGCTGTGCGCTTCTAGTCTTACTTTCTTTTAAGTCATACTATAAGTAGTAAAGTTTATTCTATTGGTGTTGGACGAGCGTTGCTACAAGGGCATGTCAGTGTACAGGTCATGGGACTGTACTGTTATCTTGAAATGTAGCCGAATGCGGTGACTTGAATGTGTGAACAATGAGTTTGCTCAGCGTTTTGGTATTTTGGTGTTTTAGATGCAAACTTTCGTGAATATGTGGGTTTTAAAGGTACTTGCATGAGACTTGTGAGTAGTAGGAAGTTCTGGACGCAAGATATTTAGTGAGAGTTGTAAGTTTTTGTTCATTATTTAACGTATGTCAATTTGTGATTAGCACAAGGGAGCAGGTTGTTTGATGTTATTTATTTTACATTATTGCCTGTAGAGGACATATTGGAGTGACCACAGGCATGGTATGGTGTCTTGTTTTTATGTTTATATTTGTACATGATGCTGACAAAAGTGACCTGTCAACAGTCATTATGTTGCCCTCTTGGAGATATTTGTTATAAAATCAAACCAGATATATCAGTTATTTTTGTGTGATGACCTGAGTATGTACAAAGTGTTTTGGTTGTGTTGGTCTGTAATAATGTTAAGTTTTAGTATGCTTGATGAATTAGTGTTGTTATAATTACTGTGGAAGTTGTTTCTCTCCAATTTGTTTTGTTTGATTTTTTTTTTTTGGATTTTTTTTTTATTTTAAATTTTTTTGGCTACTATTGGATTAGCTTTAGAACTGGAACTGGTGTTTCAAATATGATATCTAAGACATTTGGGTTTAGTGTTGTTGTTTTTTTTCACACACAGAAAAAGTATAAAAAGGGAGGGTTGGGGGGAAAAGAGTACAAGGGGTGTAGAAAAACCATGGGAGTGTCTAAATGTATTTTTAACTTACTCAAGATATGTTAGAATTGTCAACATAACCGGTCAATTTTCTCATATATGACTTTCATTAGGAAGCAAATTGTGAAATTATTTCCCACAAGTATTATAGGTTCAACTGAAAATTATGCCCCAACATGTGTAGTTTGTTTTAATTTATTCCAGTTTGGGGTATTTCGTATACGAATATGATCACTTTATTATCTCAATTAAAGAGAAATTCACAAAACACATAGAGAGGAGAAAGTAGAAAGGATCACAGAGCATGACTGTGGATGATGTTGCAAGATACAAATTAGTTTCAAAGAAATGGCAAGTCCCACCCCCTCCCATCTCCTTCTACAGATTTTGTTTCAAAGAAAATGCTTACTCCCTTACCTTGACACAAGCTCCAAAAATACTCTCAAATGTAACATAAATTGTGATCAAAACTTGTGTAGTATGTTCCGTTTTGTATACTTTGAAATTGAAGTAGTTTCAGTTTCACTGAAATAATGTAGAATTTTATTTGTTTGCAGCACTGGAGTTTTAAAAAAAAGAAGACAAAAACGGATTCCTTTGATTGTTATCAAATAAAAGTGCTTTTTTAGTGTTGTAATTCTAGGTGAATGTTCTAGTACACCAAGCATGTATATCATCTTAATGTAAAAGTTTTTGAAGAAGATCCAAGGCAATATAGTGAAACAAGTATTAATCTTGGTATGTCAATACATACCCCCGTAGGGGTTTCGGGGGTTTCAGTATAAATAGTATCCCCACTTTCTGGAAATTTAGTGCTTTAAATTCCCACTGTCGCTGTCTTTCTCATTGTCTCTTTCTCATTCCTGCTCTGTTAATCTGCTATACTATCTTCTTCTTCGCTAGACCAGTCACCTACCCTTTTTCTTGAAAACTCTTCCAGGACAAGACTCCTTGTTTGTGTATGAGGTCTGTTGGATCAGCTTGGGAATATTGGATGCTTTCTCCCAGGTGGTCACTATGGCTTCCTATGATGTTATTATTTAGAAATGTAGGCATTTTATATGTATGTGTTTTGTTGATATTTTATAATGATGTTTGTATTCTATTTTGTTTTTGTAAACGGGGGTTTGATAAATTAGAGCACAGCCTCAGCGTCCCCTGCGTGGGATGTCTTTATTGTAAAGTGACTGGCTGGTGGAGAGCTTTTAGTTTTACCACTAGGGTTGTTTCAGCAGATCTTTAATGCGGATCAGGGGTTATCCGGTCCTGATTTGGCTCAGAAGAGTCCGCTGGACCTAAAGCAATAATCATTTAATGTAATGTCAATACATTGGGCATTTTTATTTCTCTCCCCGAGTTTCTGTTGTTTTTCTTATGGTCTATGATTTCTTGCAGTACACTTTGACTTTTTTTTTTTGTCCTTGAAATGTTGAACTTTCTCTTAATAAAACAGTTACTTGCTTTGGGTTTCCACTTTTATCGTGTTGTGCAATTTGTTTTTTAATACTCATGTTTGCCACACATTGAGTCACTCAAAATATATTCCACAATTTATTTATTTATTTTATTTAAAGTCTATTCACATTTGTGATATTAGACAACATATTGAATTATAAACAAAATGCATTTAACAAAAAATATATTCCACAACGATGCACCCAAAGTTGACAAACCAAAACAAGAAATTTCAACATGTTTTATTGCTATCTAAAGGAAGGGTTGGTAGGTAAAATGAATTAACATAAAGCAACAAAAAAAAAAAGAAGAGCAAATAATTGCACGGCAAAAACACTTATCACACTTGTTTGATAGTATCAAAGACGGTAGAACAATAAGACAGGCAACTTGAGGCTTATTAGCAATCCCGGATATAGAGTACTGTCCCTTAGGGCGTAGACAAATAACAATCAACTTTCTCTCTCTGTATATATAGATGGCCTCATGGCGCAGTGGATTAGTCGCCGGTTTCCTATGCCAAAGGTCGCGGGTTTGATTCCCGCAAGGTGCGAACGTATGTGGTTTAGGTACGAGACTATTGAGATCACCGAGGGTTTTCTCAGGCACTCCGGTTTCTCCCTCCCTTCAATAATGGTACTGGATGCAGTCAATATAAAATTTCAAAAATAAAAATTCGATTTTCTTTGTGTCTTCCAATAGCGATCTCTCTGCCTTTACACCACCTGTTCGAGTGATGGATGTGCATTTGTTGTGTGTGAGGGTGGATGAGACAGGCGAGCGCGTATGTTGGTACAGATCGACACTCTTTGAGCCTGATTGATTTGTGGAAAGGCGTGTATATAGAATCCAGTATTATATATATTAGAAGTAGAGATTATAGTATCAGACAAGAAAGATAGAAGAAACATAACGCTGCAAAGAACAGAAGAAACACACTGAAGAAATAACTGCTAGGTTTTTTTGTTTTCAAATATTAACTTTCTCTTATTTAATAGAAGAAAAAAACACAAATTTAACAGTAATAATATAATAATAATAAAATTATATCCAATCCCTGATCCGTATAAAAGATCTGCTGAAACAATCCTAGTGGTAAAACTGAAAGCTCTCCACCAGCCAGTCACTTTACAATAAAAACATCCCACGCAGGGGATGCTGAGGCTATACTCTTAATTTATCAAACCCCCGTTTACAAAAACAAAATAGAATACAAACATCATTATAAATTATCAACAAAACACATACACATAAAATGCCTACATTGCTAAATAATATCATGGGAAGCCTTAGTGACCACCTAGCAGAAAGTCACAGACAAAATAAGGAGTCTTGTCCCGGAAGAGTTTTCCAGGAAAAAGGGGGGTGACTGGTCTAGCATAATTATTATTGCGTTAGGTCCAGCGGGCTCTTCCAAGCCAAATCAGGACTGGACAACCCCCGATCCGCATAAAAGATCTGCTGAAAAAACCCTAGTGGGAAAACCGAAAGCTCTCCACCAGCCAGTCACTTTACAATAAAGACATCCCACGCAGGGGACAGCTGAGGCTTCACCCCAACTTATCGAACCCCCGTTTACAAAAACAAAATAGAATACAAACATCATTATAAATTATCAACAAAACACATACATATAAAATGCCTACATTGCTAAATAATAACATCATAGGAAGCCCTAGTGACCACCTGGCAGAAAGCGTCCAATATTCCCAAGCTGATCCAACAGACCTCATACACAAACAAGGAGTCTTGTCCCGGAAGAGTTTTCAAGAAAAAAGGTAGGAGACTGGTCTAGGGAAGAAGACGATAGTATAGCAGATTGATAGAAAAGAGCAGGAATGAGAAAGAGCAAATGAGAAAGACAGCGACAGTGGGAATTTAAAGCACTAAATTTCCAGAAAGTGGGGATACTATTTATACTGAAACCCCCGGCACCCCAACGGGAGTGACTGGTCTAGTGAAGAAGAAGATAATATAGCAGATTGATAGAACAGAGTAGGAATGAGAAAGAACAAAGGAGAAAGACAGCTACAGTGGGAATTTAAAGCACTAAATTTCCAGAAAGTGGGGATACTATTTATACTGAAACCCCCGGCACCCCTACAGGGGTATGAAAATGAGTTGGCCATTGTTTATAGGGTCCAGCGGACTGCGGAGAGCCGAATCAGGACCACCCGAAAATTAGTGCCCATGAAAAAAAACAACAAAATGAAATGGTGGCATTAAAACGCAATGTAATACCAACTTTGATCTTTCTATGCTCTTGACCTTAAGGTGACTTTGACCTCTGGCTCCAAATACACTAAATATCAAATCAACTACAGCAAAAGTTGTATTGTGCACAAAAAATAGTGACCCTGAGATGAGCTTGACCTTCAAAGACTTTGACCTTGGGATTACCTTGACCTTCACGTGACCTCTCATGCTCATGTATGATCAAATAAACCAATGTTGAATACTATGAGTTAAAATAGAGCCATTTCACTGTATGATGACCTCTTTTTAAAAATGTGCAAGGCCTCTAATAACCTTGATTTCCAGATCACTACAAAAACGGAAAGGTCAATCTGTCATCTCTTAATACAGCAAGTTTGGACTTTAGGGTCAAGGTCAGTTCAAGGTACCTATACAAACTTTGGACAGCTCTAGTTACCTTGGAGCGAGGTTGCCCAAATTCGCATAGTATATGTGTCTCATTGATATCCATCATGCCTCAAAGAATTATAAGTTTAATATTAATAACCTAGAAAAAAAAGGGGGGATGGTGGAAGAGGGTTGGGAGTGATTGATTGATTTATTGTTGCTTTAGGTCCAGCGGACTCTTCCGAGCCAAATCAGGACCGGACAACCCCCGATCCGCATAAAAGATCTGCTGAAACAACCCCAGTGGGAAAATTGAATGCCCTCCACCGGCCAGTCACTTTACAATAAAGACATCCCACGCGGGGGACGGCTGAGGGTTTACCTCAACTACGCGAACCCCCGGTTACAAAAACAAAATAGAATACAACCATCATTACAAATCGTCAACAAAAACGTATACATATAAAATGCCTTTAGTGCTAAATAATACAATCATAGGAAGCCCTAGTGACCACCCGGCAGAAAGCGTCCAACACTCCCAAGCTGATCCAACAGACCTCATACACAAACAAGGAGTCTTGTCCAGGAAGAGTTTTCAAGAAAAAAGGTAGGTCATTGATCTAGCGAAGAAGAAGATAGTATAGCAGAGTGATAGGACAGATCAGGAATGGGAAAGAGCAAATGAGGAAGACAGCGACAGTGGGAATTTAAAGCACTAAATTTCCAGAAAGTGGGGGTACTATTTATACTGAAACCCCCGGCACTCCAACGGGGGGAGGGTTGGGAGTAAGACGAATGCATGCGAGTCAAAAAGCTAACAACCTTAATACCTTTAAAACCTGAGAAAGGTCATTTTCCTTGTGGATTCAATGACTGATGGTATGCTAAACTAACCAGACAATTTAATGTCATAAAGAAACAGGGACTTTAAAAAACCCGCAAGGCTTAACAGTCTCTTCAAACTGAACTGAACTGCATAGACGATGTGATGGATAACTAGTAAACAATACCTAAAAGAGGAAACCGTCTTACTGCATGCATCTATTTCTTCAACTTTCAATACATCTGGAAACAATAAGCAGCGTTGTTTTACAGTTTAAACAATTAGCGATTATGGCATTACACTAAACTGCCATCAACTTTGAAACAATAACAATTATATACAATTTAGCATTGACCAGTTTGCACATATCCGATACATTCAATATCTTCATGACACAGAAATAACTAACAACTATACACTGATCCAATATTTTAACAAAAAAGGAAAGAATAGAACTTGATTGAATGCAGTCAATGTTCTAAAAATATATTAAACTATATATTTAACTATATACACTTTATTAAACTATATACACTTTAACAATATTAAACTAGATTCATTTTATTTGTTCAAATAATATGCAGGCAAACAATTTAAATTTCAAAAAGAACACTGTGAATAATACATAACGCCACAAATACTGAACCATTGAGAAGAGAACACATTCAATTTACACATTCACATCAGAGTATAGTCAAACATTGCATGATTATTGCTTTAGGTCCAGCGGACTCTTCCAAGCCAAATCAGGACCAGGTATAGTCAAAAAAGAACTTTATCATTACACTACAATTTATATTGAGATGAAAGCTGCCAAACAAAATCACACAAAATTATGTACATTATCTTGGATTCAAATGCAAAAATACAAATGTTACATGTTATAATCCCGGTTCACCAATTCAGACCAGCAGTTTCCATGAAATACTTTGAGCGAACACAATGGTGTTGAAAATGATTACTAGTATTATATTAGTAGCACAGAGGTGCCAAACCCCTAATCTTCTTGTCAGTATTTCCGGACCCGTTTGTCAGTATTTTTTAACACTTGTCAGTATTTTTTTTCTCGCAAAACCCAGCCTATGACACTATAAAGTAACGAAGGCTTCCTCTGAAACAGCAGGCTATTTTCAGTCCTCTAAAATCACGATGAAACTCAGCTTATTGAACACCACACTTGTTTTACTCTAAAATCACCATGAAAACCGGTACAGAAGCACCGCTGGCAAAGATAAACCATCGGCAACTTCTCCTCCGTATTTTTATAAAAGCTACTGTATTTCCGTATTTAATTCACTTCGCCGGAATTAAATACGGTCAATCCGTACTGGTTGGCACCTCTGGTAGCATTATTATTGTATACTGCTTTTTTCCATGGTTATAATTCTCCTTCAGTTTTTATTATAAGAATAGACCATGGTTGGAAATACGAGGGGAACAGCTTTGGCTGGTTTGCCAGCATGTTGCGCCTGAGTTCTCTAACTTTCAGGCGGACATTCTTTGCAAATGAACATAGTTTCTCGCCTACCATTTGTGCTCTGTCCTCCATCAAACCTTCCGGATCAACCGAAAGGTTGATTTCAGTTGCAATCCTAGCTTAGCTCTGCTAGTTCAGCCTTGCACTGCCAGGAAAATATCATCACCTTTCCCGAAGGAAAGCTTGCAGCTCTGGGTACCGTTCATAGTATTCCGAGACAAGATGTCTGCCAGCATAACTCTTAAGTAACTAAAAACAAAACAAAAAGACCCATTTCCAAAGATGGACTATTGTTAAGACACAACATTACATTTTGTATGCCGATGTGTGGGAGTGAGCGTGGTCAAAAATCACAGGAAAGTCAATGGCTGATAATAATGTTATTGAACTGAACTGAAGAAAAAAACAACACAATAACAGGGGAAAAAACCCCAAGTGCGCTCTCCATGTCAATAAAGCTGTCGATGTCACGTAGCCAGGGTAGAAAACTCCGGTTCTTGATCCACTGCTGAGGCATTCGTTTTGTCTTTCAGGGGAGTGGACGAGCATTTCAATCTGAGTTTGCTGTTCTGCCTTTCTAATTCTTCGCATCTCTGCAAAAAATGATGAAAAACAGTTGCAAGTAGAACAATATGGTGATAACTGACCTTTAATGTTGACATAAAAGTGTACACACACAGTGGTGCCAATAATCAAATCTAATGAGGGTGTTCTCCCTGAAGGGACAGGTGCTAGCAAGATGTGCCTCTCACTGTCCTCACAAATCACAATACTGCTGGAAAATGTGCATATCTGCAGGATAGTTTGGATGCACATGAAAAGTAGACAAAATGTCACACATTCAGGGGTGCCACTCTGAAAATATGAAAAACCTGAAAGTTATCGGCCCCTGGTGGGGCACAGGGGCAGCGCCCCGTTGGGGGGCACATGGGGGCAACGCCCCCATTTAGCCGAAGAAAAAATTGAAATTAAAAGTGATTTGGAAGGCTCTCCTGCAATCTGAATGTACATTTTACATAGAAAAAAGAATGTCCAAAAATCAACACTTTAAACATTTTATTAATGTAAGCAAACTTACCCAGCAGTCCCACTACACTCCTAATTGAAGAGTTCATTTAGTCTTGACAGTTTCAAGATCACACATGCAGTTCAGTTCAGTAGGGTTTGACCCATGTTGCAATTACTCTCACAGTTGAAATGTCCACATACAATACAGTTCAATAGGGTTTGACCAGTTGGCTGACAGTTTTAAGCCAAACTTCACAGTAAAATTGACTGTATTAAACATATTTCCTTTTTAACCAACATGGCTGATATTGTAAAATTACTGCCCAGGAAATAGAAAATTTGCCTGTGTTAAGCACAAAAACTTGTTATCCATAACTGTGTTAACACTAACAGGGCTCCATTGTAATTATGTGCACATACACAAAAAAACTGAATTAAAACCTGAATTAGCAGAAACAATTTTTAAAAATTTAAGGCCTTAAAATAAAATTTTATTATTTCAAAATGAATCATAGTCTACCAAATATGCTAATAATTAAAATACATTACAGTGTATCACTACCACACTCACTGACTCAATAGACTAGTGAAGGGTATACTACTGAGTTAGAATTGGGGATCCCAACACAAAAATCAAAGTGACAATTTACTAAAATCTAATATTAACAGCATCCACTTGCTAAGCTTAGACTACATCATATCAAAATAACTGGTCTGGAGACCCCAACACAAAAATCAAAGTGATTATTTACTAAAATCTAATATCAACAGCATCCACTTGCTTAGAATAACCAGACTACAACATCATATCAACCAGATGATGATTATAATAGATATATGCTTAATTGTATAGGTCATTATAATGATAAATGTGCACACTGTAAACAGAAAAAAGTAAAACCTCCATTACCTTAGCAGTAACAAATCACTTTTTTTTTTAAAATCAAGGCCCCAAAAATAAAACTAATATTAAAAAAAAAATATTTCAAACTAAATCATAGCCTACTACATAGGTTAATAATTAAAATACATGACAGTTTATCACTACCTGACACTCACTGACAGTGACTCAATAGACTAATGAAGGGTAGTGAGAATAACTGAGGATCCCAACACAAAAATAGTGACAATTTTAAAAAATCTAATACCAACAGCACCCACTTGCTTAGACTACATCATATCAAACAGATGAAGATTATAATAGACCTGTAGGCATCAGCATAAATTGTTGGAGCTCCACCTTAAAAAGTCCAAGCAAAAACAAAAACAATGTGTTGATCTAGGCTAACTTATTTTTAGTGAATATCCAAAATCAATTAATCATTAATAATAAGTAGTAGTAGATAAGACTATACTGGGGATGATGCATAGGCTAGTGTTGTGAGGGAGACAGGTAAAAACTAAAAAAGAGAATATTCCTACCTTGGGAATGATGCAAAAAGAGAAAAGTCGGTGCTACCTTATATAAAAATGGGAGTGGGGGTGGCAGACCTAAACTTGAATCAAACGGAAAAATAATTACTTTCATACTGTTTTGATGCTCCGCAAGTTCGTGCGTGCTCTCTCAGTTTCTTCTTCCCGCTGGTGCCATACTTGATTCTTGAAGGTCTTCATACAGAAAGTGCAGAATGCAACACCGGGACAGTCAATCTTTTTCACCCAAGTGCCGAAAGCTATGTTGTTCGTGTCCTTTTCTTGAAGCCACTCCCATCGCCATTTATTCCTCACTCCTTTCTCCACCTCCTCCAGTTTCACAGCGTCTTCTTTACGGTTGGAAATGTACGGCATTGTTGAATTTTTTCGCTTCACCGTTCCACTGTTGCTTCGTGTTGATCGAAATAGGCAGGAAGCAGCATGCGCTAACTTGCGGTTCTAAAAACGTGGATCGGGCAGGGGACGCAACCGAATGCGAAAGAAAAGTCGGATTGGATGTTGAACGCGACCTGTTACAAACATATCGTTCCTTGAAAAAAAAAATCGTTGCTTTTCGATTTTTCAAAAACCGGCAGCGCCGGCGAAATTGATTTAAAAAAACCGGAATTCCGGACCGTAACGGCAGAGTGGCACCCCTGCACATTCGATATCATTGTCACTTGCTAGCTTCCCAATGGAGGCTCCTCAGGTAACGTAATCAACTTAGGGTGTTTGCAGCTAGCACCGCTACTTTAGGTGCTTATAAATATAAGTATGAAAATAAAATTACATCCACTATGATATCACTCTCACCAGTTTGACAGCATTGAAGTCAGTTTGCAGCACCTTGATGTAGTGGATCTTCTGGTTGAGGTTGGCATGGCCAGCCAAACCTAGATTTAAATCGGCCAGGCGCTTGTTGTCCTGTGCACGAAAATAGACATTTACAACAAGCTGTCAATAAGCCAGAACTATAAGGGCAAAGCCCATATCACTCACACCCTCCTTAGGGAACTTAGTGAGAAAATGAGTGCCCAGTATGGATTACATTTTTAAAAAGCTGAAATGAAAACAGTAGCAGTTACCCGTTAAGAAGCAATGCGTCTTAGCTCTAGCCTAAGGGACAGACAGACGGACGTACATAGAGACATTTAATTTAGGTTAGAGTCATGTTCTATATGTTTGATAATAAACAGCTAAAACTAAAAAAACTTTTCTGGGTACAATATTCAGAGATGCCAACCTGCAGAAAAATCCGTCAGTGAGAAATTTAGAAATTGTCAGTAGATTTACAATTTTGTCCGTAGACAAGAGGGAGCAAAGGTCCAGGATTGAGATTTCTAATTAAAAATATAGTCCATACCTGAAGGAGTCAATGGTGAACTGTTTTCAGCGCAGCTAAAAAGGTAGTGAACTACGATATGCAATAAGTTAAACTAAAGCAAGCTTCAATAATTGAAGCTATCAAATAGATTTATTACCTTATAAGGTTGTTATATAATATGCTGCATTATTTTATACTGTGACAGTGCCTAAGTGTAATCAGTCTGAAACGTGTAACAGTCCTTTTGCCATAATCATCAGCTGCAAATATATATTCTTGTAAAAATTATTCTCGCTGTAAGAAAAATGACTTCAGCGTAAATCCGTAAAAAACTATTTGCCACCGGAAAATAATACAGCGAAACCGTGAGGGTTGGCATCTCTGAATATTTGGAAAAATTTATTGTTAGTTAAGAACAGACATAACTGCTACATATGGAGGTCAAAATAAATAATGTAAATACGAACAAAACAAAACACAGTACATACAGAAATTAATAATAATAAAAATACATAAATAAATAAATTTTCAATAATGAAAGATAACACTTTCCATTGGTAATAAATCAGAAAGTTGGATATCATAGCTCAAAACCTAGACACAAACCAACTTTCCCCATTTAAAAAGAAACACACAAAAAAACTATTTCACTCACCCCTTTTAGTTTTAGGTACTCCTCTCGTAATTCCTCAATCTGGGACGAGAGTGCATCTTTCTCTGAATAGGATTTTTCAAGCACAGTTTTCAACCTGTTGACAGATAATGTTTTTGCATCAGTCACCATCATTAAAAAAAAAAAAGACAACAGTTGATACATTATTTATTACTATTTTATTTCACTTTCATGTTATTCACAAAAATAATGTGACCAGATTTGAAATCAAAACGAGACATTGTATTCCCACAAAACAGCACCCATTACAGTAATTTCACTCGAATTTATCATAGAAAACAAAAACATTCACAAAGATTATCAACTTAATCACTTTTATTTTCCAATGCAAAACTGGTAATATTCTCAAATTTAGAGAAATTAACATATTTTCCTACCTAATTAAGTTATTCATGCATATAAGTAGCTCATTAATTCCTAAATATATGTGACAACACACCTGTTTAGCTCTTCTTCTGCGTGTGTTCTTTCTGCCTGAGCCTCTTCAAACCTGGACAAGAAAAACATAAAATGCCAATCATTCTGTAATGTCAAACAAGTATTCACAAAATGTGTAGAAGAGCAAAACCAGCATTAACTGTTTTAGGTTAAGTTTTTGTATTCTAGAACACTCCTGCTTCTAAAAGTTTTGTCAAGAACCACCAGCCATTCTTCAGCTCATCATGCAAGAGCCAGAGTATGGAATTACCCCTGTTAAAAAAAGAGGAAATACCATCCCCTCTAGGCGGGTTCGGGGTCATGCTCCCCCGGAAAATTTTTAAAATATATATTAAATTCTGTGCAATCTGGTGCATTTTAGAGAGAAACTTAGCAGTTTAACCCCATAAAAATGTTGCCCTTTTTTCCCTTTAAAAAAAAAAAATTTTTATTAACGTTTTTTTCAATAAGATCTGATTATACAGGTGAAAACAAGGATTTTTCTTTCTCTGGTCACCGAATTATAAAAAAGGTTGTATAGAGTTCAAAATAATTTGATTACACTTGACTGGAAATACATTTTAATGAATTTATTCATAAATACAATAAAGAGCATTTTAACAATATATCTGTATACACAGTTTATGTATGTGAATTCCAGTTTATTTGAAAATTGAGCAATGAACTCTGCTTCTTTTTTGTGGGGACTGGTGACTGGCTGGCAGCATGAGCACAATCTGTTTCCACGAAAGATGATTGGATCTGGCTGGTTGATGGTTCAAGCTCTAGATTTGTTGATTCCACAGGGGCAAAGCAGGAAGATGACACTGCAAGAGATATCTGATGCTTTGGGCTTGCTCTCTCATTTGCAGACTCAATAGTTTCTGTTGCCTTTCTTTTGGATGGTAGTTTTTTAAGTGTAACGTTGTGTTCTTCTGCTTTCTTGCCCTTTGTCTCCCGGTTTTTCTCCTTTCTCTCCTCATTCACTCTCCAGGCTGCATTGCTGTAGCTTTCTAATGTGAAATGAAAGCAGTTCTTCTCCGACTTTTACTTCTAACCAAGCCCACCTCCACCCATTTCTAGCAGTGTCATCCACGAAAACCTCACCACGATTCACAATTCGCCTCTCCGCCATCTTTGACAACTAAAGCTACCCAGCTACACCAGAGTGAATCGCGCTTTTTGAGATCGGCAACCCGTTTAGAGATTCACTGGATCAGAACAAGAAAAAAATCGGTTAGCTGTCACACCTCCATACAGATTTTTTTACCACGGAAACTTACAAGATTTCCGCGAAAAGCAAGGCCCTGTACCGCGGAAACGCGGAGAATTCCATGCTCTGAAGAGCAGATGGACCTCATTAGTTGAGCAACCCTAACTCACTGTGTCAGCAGCTGCTGCTTCTCAGAGGTGAAAGATTCCAACTTTCTCTGTGTCTCTGTCAAGGTTTCTTTCAGCATGGCAGTTTCAGAGCGATCTGTCTCACTGGATTGCTGCATCTGTCTTATCCTAGACAAAGAGAGACACACACACACACAATTAATGTCAAGCTAAACAAACAGTTTGAAAAGAAGAAGAAGATACACATATGTTTTTGTGTTTTTGCATTTTGCGAAAGTGTTGGTATGTGCCTAGAGTAGACTATTTTTGTCTCGATTTGGCGGGATACAAATGTTCGTATTATTAATTATTATTATTAAGAATACTAACAGTGGATCACATACAGGAATGCAGCAATAAATAAATATTCTCTTAAGTTTAAGCATTTAACAAAAGATGTAAGTGAAAAAAAAAAAACAAAAAAAAAACATGAACTTTTGCAGGCATAAAGAACACGATGTAAGAATATTTAATTAATATGAATAATCAACTAGCCTTTTCTTTCCAATATGTCTAATATCACCTAAATGTGTGAACAGACATTAAATTAAAGATTGATTGATCTTTCCAAGTGATCCCCCACTTTTCATCCCAAACCCCACTGGCAATGTTACTGGTTGATAATCCAGTATTGACATCCACATAGGTAGGATACAATATCAAAAACATCAACTGCACTGAGCATGTGGATCTAGCTTGGTATCTCTCAAACAATACAAGTACTTACGTGTCTTTGAATACAAGTAGCTGATTGTCCAGCTGCAACTGAAGTTCTTCACACTTAGCTGCTTTTGTGGTTTTCTTCACCAGTTCTTCTTTCAAACTGCTCACCTCCATCTGCCAAAAATACATCCAAAATATTTATTTTTTCCACATGTGCCTCCAAGCAGACATCAAAAACTTTTCTCCGTAAGCAGCAAATATATAACAATAAAGAAACTTTATTAAAAATAACCGGCAAGTCTACTTTTATAAATTTTGTCTTTTCAGCTGTCAATCACAAGCTTGTAAACACTAATAAAATTTCAATCATTCAACATAAATATAGTTTCAAAGAGCATAACATTACATTCAGTAATTATTGTTAATTAACCTGAAGTTGGTTGTTTTCCTCCATCCAGCGATCTCTCCCTTTGGTCAGCTCTTCCAACATTTCTGCTAGGCGATTTTCTTGTATTGTGAGTCCAGTCAAGGTCAGTTAACAATAATAAACATTGAAATTTATCTTCTTGCTATAAGCAGACAGCACAATTGGAATTTCCTGGCACCACTCACTTGATTGTGATACAATATCAATCTGATCCACAGTACAACAATGAAACCTTTACAACACTGCAGCAAAATGCTGCTAGATGCCAAGCGAGTCATACATACAACACACTTCCTAAGAAGATTGTAAAGGATATATTGTTGTATTCAGCTGTCGGGATGGACTGGCCACAAGCCCCTGCACAAGATGCTGGAGCTGGCTCCTCCAAGTGTTCGTGTGATCTGACGCAAGCGGTTCTCTCTATCGGAGATCTGCGACACCTTTAACTCATGAGCTCGAGTAACATTCTTCCAAATTGATTTCTCTACTCCCCTCCACACCACACTCTCTCCCCTCCTCTGAAGTACTGAAATAATATACATATGAAACTGCTACATCTGTCTTTAACAACAAAAGTGCAATTTCTGTAATGAATCTCTCATATTAAATTATCTTCAACTCCAAGCGCAAAACTTTTAACTTTAAAGTCAAACCATACAAAATAATTCATCAGAGAAATTAAATTTGTGCTTGATTAACTTAATTTTTTCAGAATGATTATTAAACCTAAAAAAATTTTTATTTTATAAAGAATATTTTCATTTAATTTTCGATATTTTTTTTAATTTTTTTTGTATTTTTGTTTACAAAATAAATCTCATGAAAAAAATTGTTAAACTTATTTTTATTTTACTTTGCGTGTAGTGAAATGTCAAGATAATAAATACCATTTATTTAATATACAATTTTTTGTCAATTCATGCCATAAACAGTTCTTTACTGAATAAAATTTTTTTAAATTAGATTTTTTTTTTATATTAAATATTGTATTAATACTTTTTATGAGGTTTTTTTAAAATAAGGGTTTAAAAGGATATGGATTGTATTCAACAATTAAGTGTTCTGTCAAAAGGAAACAATCATGAGACTAGAAAGAGAGAATGATGTTTTCTTTGGTTTTCTTGTGAAATTGGAAAAGCTTTCTTATGACATCTAAGCTGCAGAATCTTTTGATTTGAGTTTGTTTCAGCTGGTTGGAGTTTCACTGCTGCACAGCTTATCATCACAGATGAACGAAATGCAAGATTTCAGAGATGTTAAGAGTAGATTTAGATTTATTGTTATTATTCAGTTATTTTAAAACAAAAAATGCTCATCCTATTTTATATTTTATTACAAAACAAAAAAAGACAGTCGCAACTCAGTGATAGTAGCCTTGGCAGTCTCTAGCTCAGTAGCTATGGAGTCCAGCTGATTTCGTTTCTCGTCACAGTCTCTGCTGGCATCCTCCATGCATTGTTTCATAGCACTCATTTCTGCATCTTTGTCTGCCTGTAACATCATAATTTCAGAATTAGCTGAATGAGTTACTCACCAACTGTCTGGTCATGTAAAAAGTGGCATTCCACTAACAGAATAAGCTGCACAAAATAGTTCTGTGAGCACATATGTGTGCTATTCAAATGACACAAAGCTCACAAAGCACAGTGCTACTACTCAACGTGTTGTGTGCAGCTCTTTCTTGTCCATTCTCTTTCTTGATGACTGACAATTTCTTAAAACAATTGCAATGTATATCCATGATAACAGTTGAGCTTTAAAATGTAATGTTATTTATTATCATTTTAAGATCAAGTGTGCAGTTTCAGGGTTCATCTGTATCCGTAACAGAGGGACAAAATCCAGCTTTGCACTGGATCAAAGCAAGGACATTCTTCATGCACGTGTTTTACAAGAGCAATCTAAGCAGTTTTAGTCTATTAACAGCAGGTTAAGGGATACTGTATGGTCTTTCAGCATGTTGCAGATTTTCTCTTCTCTCGGATCCCGCGCCTGGGGAGTTTTCCCGGATCCATAGCCAAGGGAAGAGAGGACCATCCAACCACAGCACCACACAACCACGCCACCATCCTTTCAGCCAACCAACCACCTACCAGTCCACTGCCGCCGCCAACACCGACGCAGTTCACCACCATCATCAGCAGCATCATCACCGACAGGGGCTACCACTGCACTTCTTAGCTGAGCTAAGTAGCATTGCTGAAGCCATCGGTATTTCCGATACCCCACCAGATGATGAGAACTGTTAATCTGATTAAACCCTAGAGGATTTTGGGGATAACAAACCAGACTGTTATTTCAAGAATATTTTAAGAATATTTCGGGTATTTGTACAGATTATTTGAAAACGTTTCGGCAGTTTTTGTAAATCGTGGTCCAGTAGTGTAAATAATAACAACAAAGGGAAATTTTACACCGTTGTTTCGAGTTTCTTTATTCTTTCAAACTACCTTTTATCTAAACTTAACTTGTTCTTGGAACGAGACGTAGGAGGGTCTCTTCACAAAAACTCTTCACGTGACAATTATTACATATGTTGCACAATAGGTATAAAACATTGTTTCCATGCAAATCACAAGTATACCTTCAAAGCAGTCTGGTTGGCAGAAATCTGCTCTCTGGCCTCGTGCAGCAGTTTCTCAACACTGCGTTTCTGTTCTTCCATAAAGACTTTCTCCATCCTCTCGCTGTCCAGCTGTTCCTCCAGGTCCTCGCGCGCCTTCACCTCATCCTCCAGTTGACGTTCCAAGGTTTCTACTTGCGAATGAGCTAACAGCAGCTGCACACAGCAACATACCACTTAGCGTAAAAAAATAATGGTAGATTAGGCAAAAAAAATATAAAAGTCTGCTAACGGTATATCCTGACCAACAATAATTTGTTGGCCCGACCCTAAACATTTTGGGGGGAACGTCTGGAAGGGGAAAAAAAAGGTGGAAAAAAACAAGCCAAAAACTGTGCACTCCAAATGGAAAAAGTTTAACTTTTGGTGACCTATAAGGTTTTCTGTACATTTGTGCCTATATCCTGTAAGGATTTCAAGTTTATTGCAATAAAATGGGTTATGAATTTTAAAAAAAAAAAATGCAAAAAATTTATTTATTGTCACATTGACTTCATATTTTAGGACATGTTTACAAAATGGTTATTCTATGTACCCAAAGAACCATTTTGACTTTAGTACCATTTTTACCTGTTGGAATCTTGTAATTAATTAATAATTACAGGTATTTTATGGACTATGAATAAAACAACAACAACTGAACAAGACAGTGTGGATTGCATGTGAATGTGTGCACAGTCAACACAGACAAGAAAACACTCTGGTTGTCTACTCCAAGTCCTTGTGCTCTTTCAGCAATGAGCTAATCGATAAGGTTACCAAAGTCACTATCACTGTCGGAGCTATCCCCTGCCTTTTGCTAACTCAAACCTCAAACAAAATCGTTTAAAAAGTACACAAAACCACGTCAAACTTGCAAAAACGATAGCGGAAAACACACGTGAACCTTTCTGGAAGTTGACTAAACCTTTCACGCACTGGAAAGTTCCTATTTCCTGTTATTTCATGACTAAAAGGTGCACCAACGAGGCGTGCATTACCGCGCTTCAGGGTTATGGGCGAGGCTTGCATTACAGCGTTATAGGACGCTAGAAGTTAATTAAAAAAAGAAAAGAAAAAAAAGCCGACCTTCCCACCCTATTTTTTTTGGCTACGTTACAGTAAACAGAATTTTTTTTTTTTTTTAGCCTTATATCTAATATGATCTCATGAATAACAATTAATACAACAACAACAAAAAAACACCTTGTTATGATTCATGTCTAGAAGCAATTTTCACTTAACTGACTGTAGCTGGTTACTGCGTTCCATGGTAATGCCTTACTTTTTTCATCCCTTTAGTGCTCAAGTTTGGCCTATCGAGTAAGTATATAATATTTGCTGAAGACACTATCACAATACTAAACTCACAATACCAACTAATGTAAACAGAAAACAACCCACAACATTATGAAACAAATAAAACTATTATCTCACTTGTGTGTCTAGAGTGTTGATTTTCTGTTCGATAGCAGCGATGGAGTTCTTTGTTTTCTCTTTCTCAGCCTTCAGCTCCTTGTCAGATGACTGCAGTAGGAGTTGGTAGTCTGATACTTCCTCCTTTGCCACTGCAAGTTAAATATGAAATTGTAATAAGTTATGTCACACATGATGACTAAATTTAATTTGTTCTAGAATTTAGATATTGACAACTGTAAATGGTATTTACACTAACAACAAAACATACAAACAAACAAAAGCAAGAACAATTTACAACACTGACAAGTTTTACAACTGTGAAAACATCATTAAAAAAGGTCACTAACGTTTCAAGTCAGAAGTGAGCGATTCTTTAGATGCTCTCAGGTCCTTGAGTTCTTTCCCTTGTGCCTCCAACTGCTCTGTTCTTTCCTGCCGCTCTTTGATCAGCATCTGAAACAAAAATCAAGCAACTGAAAAAATAAAAAGCACACACACACAGACCTTGCAGCAATAACAATAATTAATTCACTATCACACAAACCCACAAAGATTCAAATTTGACCAATCTAACATAAAACATTTGAGCTGTCAACATAAATACCTATGTGGTACAGATCACTGTTCACATTCTCCTTATGGAACTCGCAATATTTAATATAATAATAATAAAATAATAATTGTATAGCGCTTTTCCCCAATAAACAATATCAGTTCAAAGCGCAGTACTCGCGCGTTTATTCTAAACATCCGGCTTCATACAAAATAAAATCAGACACTAGCTAACGAATAAGAGACGAGGGAGGGAAAAATGAGTGCCCGGAAAAAACGAAACGGTGCCATTAAATGCAAACTTTATTTATGTATTACTTTATTTATAAACATAAACATGCTACATTTGGTCATTATATGCAGAAATTATCTGTAAACAAAGTCAATAAATTATAAGCAAAACTGTGACAGTTGTGATGATTTTAATGAAGGTGTGTGTAATTTATTTTACTCATGACCACCGGGGAAGGTTAAACTGCAAACTAATATCAACTGTGATCTTTCTATGCTCTTGATCTTGAGATAACCTTGACTTCTGGCTCCAAATACACTCATGTAAAATCAAATAGACTACGGCAAAAGTTGCATTATGTACACACAAAAACTGACCTTGGGTATGGCCTTGACCTAAAGTGACCTTAAACTTGGGATGACCTTGACCTTCATGTTACCTCTCATGCTCATGTATGATCAACTAACCCAATGTTATTTCACACTATGGGTTACAGTTATTCCACTGTACAATTATATATTTTTAAAAATGTTTTTGCAAGGCCTAAAATTAGGTTAACCTTCAAAATCAACGCAAAAACGGACCAAATATGAAAGATCATCTCTAAATACAACAAGTTTGAATGTAATATCTCTCATAGTTTAGGGTCGAGGTAACTTCACAGTACCTACAATGATTTTGGACAGCTCTAGTGACCTTGACCTTGGAATGAGGTTGACCAAATGTTCACAGGATGTGTGTCTCATTCATATATAAAATTCATCAAAGAATCATAAAATCAATTAATAACTTAGAAAAAAAGTGAAATTTTGTGAAAAATTGTCATTTTTTAAAACTATCTTATCCTATTTTATAACTCGAAGGTCATTGGGGCACCACAGACGATCATTTAACCAGAGTACTCCATCTTACTCTGTACTCAGCAACCCTCATGGCTTCTTCGCTCAATGTCAAGCCAATCCATTCACGAATGTTGTCCTCCCACCTCTTTATTTGCCTTCTTGCACCGTGCCTTGCAGGATTGTCTTTGCATGGATGAGGCTTCATGTTTTGCAAGCATATAGGAAGATGGAGATGACAAGGGAGCGCAGCAGCTTTACCTTGGAGTGTAGATTGATGGTCATGTCTTTCCAAATGGGCTTCAATCTTGTCATGGCAATAGTTGTTTGTGCAAACATGGAGAGGACTTCCTGTCAGGACCGATTGTCTGATAAATGGCTCCTAAATATCTTAAGCTCTGCACTGTGTCGAGGGACTGGCCTTGAACTTTGATGTCCGTGTTGATTCCATTGGTGTTGTTGGTCATCATTTTGGTCTTCTCTGCACTTATTTCCATTCCAAAGGCTCTGGAGGTGGAAATAAGTGCAGAGAAGACCAAAATTTTGTTACTAACATTTTTTTAAAACATTTGACCTTGAAGTAATGTCATCCATTCACTGATCATTTACGAGGCTACGTGGATATACACTATGTTACCAAATTTAATTGTAATAGTTGAAATTGGTTATGAGATATTGATCCATTTGCAAGAATTGCATTTTCAGACGGTGGATAGACATATGGATGGACGGAACAATAAAAAAAAAAAAAAGAAGTCATTTTTGGACTATTTAGAACTTGTCTTGCACAGATCTGCAAAACCTGGAAAACATTTTCTGGGGAGTGGAGGGAGGGTAGGTGGGGAGGGCCAGCACATAGACTCAAATTGCTATGCGTGTGAGTCCAAATTGCTAGATAAGAGTCCTCACCTTGTTCAAACTACCCTTTTCCAGCTCCAGCTGTATGACTTGCTGTCGCACACGCACCATGTCGGCTTCATACTCATCGATACGCTGCTGCAGTGAACTGTTGTCTCTCTGTCACGAAAACATTAAACAGCTTACAGCAATTGAGCAAAGCCACATGCAAACCAGCATAATGGTTGCCTTTCAATAAAGATGCCCAAACTCTATCATAATTATGAATGAGTTACAGCAGTTGTGTATAATATCCAGGCAGCAATAATTATGAAGCAGCTATGCCTGATAACAACTGAGTCAGCTAGATCAGGTAACATCAGTGTCAAACAGTTATTTTCAGACACCAGTCAATATGTGACTGTTCATCATTTTAAAAATCACATGGTTCTGTGAGAACTTGCATTCAAAACGCATCAAACTTTAATTTAATGAGAGTGCCTAGAGATTTAAAATAAAATACAGGAAAGCACAGCACAATTCAAGTTAATTATAAGATTAAAAAATATTGCCAATACAATATAATGCAATACAATTTCACCTTCACCTTAAGAATAACTAGAAGGGCAAGGCCAATTTGACTCACATGCTCCTTATAAAATTTGCAATATTTAACATGAAAATGGGTGCCCGAAAAAACAAAATAAAACGGTGGCATTACATTGGAAAGTAATACCAACTTTGATCTCTCTCTTGATCTTGAGATGACCTTGACCTCCGGGGTTCCAAATATCAGACTTGCCTACCTCAAAAACGTGTTGACTGTACTTCAGGAAGCTCAAAACCAGATTTTGGAAGTTTGACCAGATTTTTGTGTAATGGATTTTTTGGTCTTCTTGTAACACAATATTGACATCGTGCACAAAGTGTACTAAAATTCAAATAAAAATGTGTTTACTAAGCAAATGATATTAAAAGTATCAAAAATGAAAGAACAAGTGAAGAGTTCAGGTCAAACGTTTTCAGGAAGAGGGCAAATAAACTTTCTTTCAAATAACCAACACATCACACATACCTCAGGTTACAATGTATGCATGTATTCGGCAATAGTGGATTTCGTCAGCACCTGGAAAAAGTTTCTGACAGATGTATGGCCTTTAGCAGCTTCTTCAAACTTTTCATGTGATTTTGATGATACGTGCTTTTACAGTCGTTGCGACAGTCGTAGGCAACTTTGAAGTCGATTTTGCATGAAGTGCATCTTGCAAACTTAGGACCTTTTGAAGATATAGTCAGTCAAGGCCACTTTTGTTGTAGACTTTCAAAAAAGCTTGTGTCTGACCTACTGTTTATTTTGTGGTTAATCTTTAGTAGGAACGAGAGGACTGCCAGCATCACGGTTTCACTTAATTTTTCGAGCTTGTACACAGCACTGAGCAGAATGGAGGAAACCGGAACACAAGTGCAGCGAACCTGCGGTCATGCGCCACCTTGGAAAGGGAAGTAACTACACAGCGCTTTTTTTAATCGTAATAAAAAATAAAATAAAAACCTGGCGGTATTTTTAGGGAGATGACCAGACGACAGTACTTTAAGGCTAAACTGCGCACGAATACGGCGAACAAACTTAAGTAGGCAAGTCTGAAATACACTCTACTATCAAATAAAGTACAGCAAAAGTTGTATTCTGGCAACAACAACGGTGACCATGGGATGACCATAACCTTCAGTGACCTTGACCTTGGGATGACCTTGACCCTCACGTGAACTCTCAAATAACTAAACGTTGTTGCATAAACAGCCTGTCACAAAAAATGAATTGGTAAATATTTACATGTGTGTATATATATCACGTGTTTATAGAGCTAGTACGTGAGCGACGGCTGTTGACATAGGCATGTGGTGCATGTATTTGCTTTGCCTTGGTACTGTATTTCCTAGTTCATTAATATTTTGGTGATGAGACTCGGCTATATAAATACTGTTTGAAGAACAGAAGGCTGTTCTCGTATTCATCTGAGAGTATCTGTGACTGGATGAAATAAGACTAGGATAGGGTGTACAGTGGAACCTCCGGTATACGACCGTCCAAAATCTGAGAAAAAACGGTCTTATAATAGAGGTGGTCTTATACCGGAAACAAGGGGTGGGGTGGGGGGGAGGGGGGTCAGGCTCGGAGGGGTATGTAGTCATAATTTTCACACTCACCAGCATGTATTCTCTGACAAAGGAAACTGTAAAACATGTTTCATTGTTAGCTTTGTCTTTTATTCACAACTTCAAAAATAGAAAACAGTCGAACCACTGCCAGACGCGTTCATACAAGTCTGTCAGTGCAGAAGCTCTCAGTTTCGATGTTTCCCTTTCCGCCACTTTCTCCACTCTCCCATCGTAGTTTCACAGATTCCTTATCCTTTATGATGAGCGGAATTTGGGTCTTCCCAACGTCTAAACTTCTTGCAATAGACAAACAACTCTCCCCATTTTCACTTCTTTCAATCACTTTCATTCTCTCTGCCAAACTCAAAACGTTCCTCTTGCGCGACGCCATTTTGACAGCCAGTGTAGGCGAGTAACGTCCCTTATTTGCGAACCGGAAATAGCAGACAACAGCAGGCGTACACTAACATGAGAGAAAAAACGAAAGGTACAGACAGCAAATTAACTGATATCTCTTTTAAATTGCCCTAAGACGGTCGTATAAAGGGCTTAAGACACGGTCGCTGGTCGCATAAACGAGGTTGTCGCATACCAGAGGTCATTTTTTATTGGAAGTGAATCCGTCAGAAGTTTTCAGGTCACATAACGGAGGGAGTTGTATACCAGAGAGCCGGATACCGGAGGTTCCACTGTATTAGTGGAATGAAAGATAGACTGTGAAAAAAGGGCGAATGCTTATTTTGTGTGACTTGGAAATATTGTGTTACTGTGTAGGCTACTTCAGTTTTTCACTGTGATTCTGGATTCTGTTTATTACAGACATGGTAATTTGAATATTTATATTTTTTTTATTTACTTGTTGGAAATATAATACTGAAACTAATTTTGTAAATGCATAAAATATTTTCATAAATTGATAAAATGTAATTTTCTATCAGACCGGACACGGAATTGCTTCAGAGAAAAATAAGATTATATTATAGTTCAGCTATTTATTATTTTATTATTCTAGGACTTTAGTTTTCTTAAATTCTGTTTTAATTATTATTCTACTACTGTGAGAAAGAAGAGAACCATAAAATTAGCAAAACGTACATCGGTGTTGTGTTCCAACTGTTGTGTATTTTACGTCTTCAGGGTTTCAAGTTCATCTCTCTGTCCCAACTTGTGTAATTGTTTAAGAAAGGCCTTTTGATGAATGCGTGTATACGTGAAATTGGAACCTTACAAACTGTTTACAAACTAATACCGAGTCATCTTCTGAGAATATAGCTAATTATTTTATAACACACACAGGAAGTTTATGACACAGGCATTCCACTTTACGACGACCTATTTTAAAAAAAAAATTTTTTTGAAGGTCTAAAATGACCTTGACCTTCAACATCAATGCAAAACCGGAACATATGTGAAAGATCAATATATCATCTTAAAATACAACAAGTCTGGACTTTATATCTCTCATAGTTTAGGGTCAAGGTCACTTCAAAATACCGAAACTAACCGACTTTGGACAGCTCCAGTGACCTTGATTTTGGCGTGACATTCACCAAATGTATGTGTCTCATTGATATCTATCGTGTATCAAAGAATCATAAGTTCAATATTAATAACCTAGGAAAAAAAAGTGAAATTTTGTGAAAAAAAATCTTTTTTGACTAACATTTCTGATCCTGTGCTCTTGGCCTTGAAGTTAAGTGAAGTCATTCATTCACTGATCATTTATGAGGTCTCACTGGTATACACCATCTTACCAAGTTTGATTGTGATAGTTGAAATAGGTTCTGAGTACTTAGCCACTTTAAAGTTTTGCATGTCCAGACGGTGGACAGACGGGCGGACGGACATTTTTTTAAATGTAATTTTTGGACTATTTAGGACTCATCTTACACAAATTTGCAAAAATCAGGATTAAAAAAAATTTGGTGTAGGGTAGGAGGAGGTCAAAAAGGAGAAGAAAACTGCCTTCGTAAACCGACTATCCTACCTGCAAAGCTTGGATCTCTTCTGTTAGGGCTTCTGCCATGGAGTGGGGTTGATCCTCCTGCATGATGTCATCCCCATTATTCTCCATCTTAATGGACTCATCAAGGTCGATTACCACTGTACGAGTACGCAGTTCATAGGCAGTGCGTGTTGGTGTCAAAGCCTGAATAAAAGACATCATTTACGTGTACGAAAATCACTTATAGTAGGTAGTCAAAAGCCATTTAAAAAAAATGATTTCCTCATCACAAAACTGTGGTATATTTGTTACCCCCATAGGACAAATAGGTAAAAAGTTATTAATGTTTGAAAATGCCGAATGTTGGTGTTTTTTTGGCAACGTTTTGGAATTGAAGAAATTGACAACTTTGGAGTCTCAAAGTGAAGCCAATATTGATACCAGAAAGCTGATTTTTGACAGGTAACCCCTTCATATGTTATACTCCAAGCCCAATTTTATTCAGGTCTATCCCATGTAATGTTCAGCTGTTTTGGTGCTTCAAAGTTGGGAAATCATCAAATTCGCAGTGCGTGCCGGCAAATTATAGGCCTACTAGTGTGCTACTACGCTCAGCACTCGTGTCACTGAATAGGCCTACGAGTTGGCCATGGCCGCAAGAAAACCCGAACACCGTTTGGGTACACTTTTCTACGGCAAAGCGCTCCGCGATAAAGTAATGCACAAATTAATAAATACCCTAGTTTTATAAAGGAAAGTCTGCTCTTTATTTCTTGCTAATTTTTAAACTTCTAGTTAAAATCAAACTTACATCAAAACCGCTTTATCCACTTTGTTTGGCTCGTAACAACACTTTTACACATGAGAACCCACCATATTTGATATGTAAATGAAGCTAAGTATCCGAACTTCTCATTGGTTCTTATTTTTAGGCCATCCAATGAAATATCTTAAAGCACTTAGAGTTTGAAACAAGCCACCTCGCAGCAGACAACGCTGACATTTTGTTTCGCAGCGGCATTCAGCGCTCGGATAGGGGCGTATTCAAAAGCTGTTTTCTCGGAATCTTTCGCATAAACATGCATTAAAAACAACACAGATGTAAAGATAAAGCTTTCAATTTTTATTTGAATACAGCAACTGTTTGTTTTGATGCAGTTTTACATTAATAATAAGTGTTGAAAGGGAAGTCAAAACTGAGTCAAAACTGCCGAGCGGACAAGAGCCAATGAAGGGCTTGGTCTACCTACTTATAGAACAATACACATATTATACAACAATAACAAAGTAGCACACTTCAGCAGAACCGATACATAAAGACTGATAATCCATACCCCTTTCTACGTCTGATAATGAAAGCACTCATGGCTACTGGCAGTTATACCTTGATGGTCTGGTTGTGGAGGTTGTTGCGTGTTTCGTTCATGATCCGATGCTTCAGGTGGTTGGCCTCCAGCAGCTGTTCCAGCTCTACCACCATCTTTTTAGTGGCCGTCAGTTCAGCCTGAAGACTGGCCTCTTTCCCTTCCCATGCCTGACACTCATCAGTTCTCTGATTCTTCAGCTGCACAAAAGAAAACAAAACAGAATGGAGCTGTACACACCATTTCAACTCCCCCCTCCCCCTCTCCCTAAGATAAAGCATACTCTACAGAATGCTTCCTTAGTGTCAAAATGTTCTGACATCAGAATTCTTTCACAAAACAGTAAAACTGGAACATACAAACAAGCCATCTGCATTGAATGTACATTTGTACTTCCCACCTGCTGATTCTCATCTTCCAGGGTTTGGCAGCGTTGTCTCATTTTCTGCATTGAGGTGTTGGACTGTGGATCACACTGAGTGGGACTGCCTGACAAGGTTTCTGCAAATTTAAAGGTAAAAGGTAAAAAGGTAGGTAAAGGTAGTCCCATAGGCTTGTGGCCGTAGGGGAGCGTGATGTTGGAGATCACACTTATCTTGGGCCAGCGTAATGAGGATGATGCCCATCTCTCTCCCTCGCTGCTTTACCTTCCCCACCCTTAAGAGAGTAGGTACTCAGTCACAGTTGAGTCAACTGGGGGCGTTGTTATTTGCCGCTTCACGTTTTGAGGTCACCCATCCAAGTGCTAACCGCACTGGACGGTGCTTATCTTGCGACACAGTAGCGAGTGCTCCAACCACTGCATCTGCAAATTTACAAACATGAAAATCACAACAGTCCAAGAGGCATACCCTAAGAAAAAAAAAGATGCATACCCCCAGGAAATCTTCAACTTCCTTATTCACATTGCTCTGTCAAAAACTTTACAATAGGTGTTCAGACTAACACACACACAAATTTTTTTTTCTTTTATATCTATTATCAAATAAAAAAAACTATTATTACCTTTGCAGTTGAGAGCCTGAAGCGTACGGAAATCTTCCTGCAGTTCAGCCAGTCGGTTGGAATCCAGCAAAACGGCTGTTGTGCTGCTCAGGCGAATGTGAGCATCTGCAAGTTGTGCCCGCAATGTGTGAAGGTGATGATCAAGTTCTGACAGCTGAGGGAACTCTTCCAGCTTGGATTTTAGAGACTCAATGTCTTCAGCCAGCTTTTTCTGTAAAATTCACATGACACTGTTATGTTGTCATATCCTTTGTGTGCATTTCTATATTCAATAAACATGCATAAACTGTCATAAGGCACAACAGGGAAGAAAAAACAAATAGCACTTCTTCTCTCTTTACACACAATGAAAACTGTTCCTTAACAAATATTAGACCAAACATGGAGCATGAATTCTGTAAAGTTACCCCCCCCCCCCCCCCCCCCCCAAGAAATAATATTAAAAAAAACTGTCTCTTTAGACCTTTATCTAATAATTTAAATTGTGGAAAGTTACATCAACCTACCGAAGCATCCTCAGAATTGACGTTCTTGGCAGTTTTATCAAGCTTTGCAATAGTGCTTTCACGGAACTTGATTATCATCCGTGAAGACTGGATCATGCGATCCTTCTTCTTCAGCTCCTCCTCATAGCCACTCAGCTGCTGCCGAATTATCTGCAATCAAAAATTTGTTTGTATAAAGATTCACTCATCCAGATCTGTATACCTTTATTGTATTATATACAAGTACAAATTTGTCTTTGGGCTGCATAGTTTACAAAACAAATTTATATTTGTAAAACCTAACTAGAAGGGCAAAGCCCATAGGACTCACATGCTCCTTATAAAACTTGCAATATTTAACATGAAAATGAGTGCCCAGAAAAAACAAAATCAAATGGTGGCATTAAAATGCCAATACCAACTTTGATCTTTCTATGCTCTTGACTGTGAGACGACATTGACCTCTGGCTTCAAATATATTCATGTTCATGGAACACAAAAAGTGTCAAATGCACGTGCAATTGCACGCGAAAATGCACACCTACCCCTCTACTCAAGTTAGTATTTTCGGAACATCTAAGATCTAACAAGATGAAGACTACAATAAGGATAACTCCTATGATAGCTACACGAGTTTTCCTATGCTTTTTCCGTTCCAAAAAATATAAAAATAAATTATTATAACATTTTATTTGGAAGGTTTGAGATAGAAGAAGGTGTGAGTGGTGAGGGTTTTATCATAAATTAATTGTCAATTGATATTAAATTATTTTGGTACATAGAATGTATTTCCGGAAATTTCCCATTCCTAGTTTTAATGTGACTCGTAGGTAAATGCGCGTGCAATGATGTGTGCAATTGCATGTTCATTTGCGCTTGTGCAGTTTTGGCGTGTGCAATTTTCTCCCAATCAGCTAATAGATGGGTGTGCATTTGCGTGTGCATTTTGAGTGCAATCACACCTGCATTTGATGTTTTCCGACTTCCATACATGTATTATGAAATAAAGTACAGCAAAAGTTGTATTATGCCAAAAAACACCTGTGACCTTGGGATGACCTTGACCCTCACATGGTCTATCATACATGTCTGATCAAATAATCCAATGTTGTAGCATACTATGGGTTAAATAAACAGCCATTCCACTATATGATGACCTATTTTTGTATGTTTTGCAAGACCTAAAATGACCTTGACCTTCAAGATCAATGCCAAAATGGAACAAATATGAAAGATCTATCAATCATCTCTAAATACAAAAAGTTTGGACTTATTTTTCATTGTTTAGGGTCAAGGTCACATCAAAGTGCCTATACAAATCGACTTTCAAGTTTGGTTGTTATAGTTCAAATAGGTTCCGAGTACTAAGCCACTTTGAAGTTTCTGCACAGACGGCAGACGGATGGACTGACTTTTTTTTTTCGATATCATTTTTGGGCTATTTAGGACTTGTCTTGCACAGATGTGCAAAAATCATGGGCAAAAATTTTGGTGAGGGAGGGGGGTATTGGGTGGGTGTGTGGGTACATAGATTCACATGCTATGCATGTGAGTCAAAAATGAAAATACAAATATTGTTAGTGAGCTCTGTACAAATCATGTCTTCAAATTTCTATTGTTAATAACTTTGTAATCCCAATAGTAGGTCTCACAAGCATTCTTGGCAATCTGTTTTTTGCCTGTAGAATTATCAAAGCAAACTATACAATAGAGGAATACAAAATTCTTACCGCTTTTTCTTTCTCAGCCTTATCTCTGAATAACATGGCCTCAAAGAATTTCTTTCTCCAAATGTCTGTGGCTCCTGCATCTGTCTGGGAAACAGTAGAGGCACTGCCATCACCAGCTGCCAGAGTAGGCAGATTTAAGTTGGAAGCAGTCTGCAGCTGGTTGACAAGGTCTCGCAGCTGGCGGATTTCTGCTTGAAGGTGAGCAACATTGCCTTGTGTGTCTTCATTCACCACAGCCTGAAGCATCAATTCATTTTTTTAAAATTCTAATTTATTGTATATATTTATTTATTTTTCTATTTATTTTTTATTTACTTTTAAATGTATTCAGTTATTTATTATAAGGGGTATCTGTTATTGAAATGTTGTCCACAGACATGTTGCACACCCCAGTTATAGTCAAACACAACACCTAATACAATATAATCCAACTTTATTGTCTGATAAAGCCAGAAATGTGCATAAACATGCTACCACAAGAAGATGTATTTACCTTGTTCTTAATTTGTTTGGCTCTTCTAGCAAAATTAAGAGTGGACAGTGTCTCTCCAAAGCATCTGTAAATGAAAAACAGCACTGAGCAGTACAAAAAGATTGGACGCTGCCTAAATGAATTACAACATTGCATTTATCTCATAATATACACAGAAAAATGTTCATCACCAATATATTTAGAATAGATTCAAGCATCTTGTGCAATGAGATCCGTTTAACCATCCTATCCTATCCTATCGTAGGGGCACTACAGATTATCGTTTAACCAGTGTACTCCGTCTTTCCCTGTCCTCAGCAACCCCGATTGTTTGGCTCAATGTCAAACCAGTCCATTCTCGAATGTTGTCCTCCCACCTCTTTTTCGGTCTCCCTCTTCTTCTAACTCCTTGCACTGTGCCTTGCAGGATGGTCTTTGCAAGACCTGATGATCTGGTGACGTAGGACCATATGAGGACTGAAATATAAGCAGTTATTAGGATATAAGAGGATTTAAAAATAAATCACCGTCACAGAATTAACTATCATTATATAAAAATAACAAAAACTATTCAAAGTGTTGGTTATTGGTAGTCCATTACAGAAGAATTTAGGAGCCGTTGTATCAGACAATGGGTCCCGACAGGAAGTCCTCTCCAGGATCGCACAAACAACTGCTGTCCTGGCAAGGTTGAAGCCCATTTGGAAAGACAAGACCATCAGTTTACATTCCAAGATAAGGCTGCTACGCTCCCTTCGTCATCTCCATCTTCCTATACGCTTGCGAAACATGGACCCTCACAGCAGATCTACAACGAAGAATACAAAGCATGGAGATGAGGTGCTACAGAAGACTTCTGGGCATTTCCTATACCCAGCACATCACCAACGACGAAGTCCGACAGACCATCACACAAGCCATTGGACAACACGATGACCTGCTCACAGTGGTGAAGAAACGGAAACTCCGATGGTATGGCCACGTCACCAGATCATCAGGCCTTGCAAAGACCATTCTGCAAGGCACGGTGCAAGGAGGTAGAAGAAAAGGGAGACGGAAAAAGGGGTGGGAAGACAACATTCAAGAATGGACTGGCTTGATATTGAGCGAAGCCATCAGGGTTGCTGAGGACAGAGAAAGATGGAGTATGCTGGTTAAACGATCATCTGTGGTGCCCCAACGACCTCAGAGTTACGGGATAGGATAGGATAAAGGAAGACAAATGAAGTCAACTTACTTTGCATCTGGATGTACGCATGCTACAATACTGGTTCTGGCATTACCTCCAAGGGAATCCTGTACACAAAATTTAGGACATAAAGCAAACTAGAAACTATTTATTTTTGAATTATTGTTGACTCTTGTTAATTCAGCTTTGCTATTGCTTGTATGTGAATGCAGGCTAATATGACCAATATTCTAAATTATGCACATGCTGTATTCATGGCATATTTAATAATAATAATATTGGATGCTATATACGCACCTTTCCCCAAATCAATCAAGCTCAAAGCGCGGCGATCTGTACCAACATACATTCTCACCTGTCTCATCCACCCTCAAACACACACACAACAAATACACATCCATCACTCAAACAGGTGGTGTAAAGGCAGGGAGATCGCTATTGAAAGACGGAAAGAAAAACGAATTTTTATTTTTGAAATTTTATATCGACTGCGTCCAGTACCATTGAAGTATTGAAGGGAGGGAAGTACCATTATTGAAGGGAGGGAGGAAACCGGAGTGCCCACAGAAAACCCTCGGTGATTTCAATAGCCTCGTACCTAAGTCACATACGTTCGCCCCTTGCGGGAATCGAACCCGCGACCTTCAGCATAGTAAACCGGCGACAAATCAATTCTTTAATTAATTAATTAACAACTAGAATGGCAAAGCTCATATGACTCGCATGCTTCTTATGGAAGGGACAGATTGGAAGATTAGACTTCTTATTAGTCTAAAATCTTTATCCCTAATAAAAAAAGTTTCAAAAAAAAATTTCTAAAAGATGCAACTCTGTATTTGTCCAGTAAATCAAACACAAATGACACCAGTGATCGAACATGTACAAATGGAGTTTTGTCTTCACGAAAGTTTGTTTCTGACCTTTGGTCTTGCACAACTACATCAATTTCCTCTATTTTAAAATGAGTTTTACACTTTACCTCGTCAGCTGCCTTTGCTTTTTCTTGCAGCTGTACCTAATACCACTTTTAGCTAAGATGCCTTTTTAACTTGATTTAACTTGATTCCACGTAAGACCAACTGTAGTTTTCAAGTTAACTGCTTCTGAAGTATTCAGGGGTCCCAATACAAATTAAGAAAAATCCCTGAAAAAATCCAATCACCGAATTTGTGCACGTTGAGTGTTACATTGACAGCCTGGCCAAAAGGTGTCGGTGATGGTCTGTCTATCAGTACGATCAGCCAGTTTACAAAATGTTTACTGGCTTGTTAAAATGCTAACATATGGATCCAGAGAAGTCACATTCTGATTCTGAAGGCACACTGACACAGTAAAAACACCTACACATCCTGGCTGATGTGACAGTCTGTTACAGAGCTCTTCAAGCTCAAAATGTCTCCCTAACACTTGTCTTTTGTCAGGGATGCTGCATGGTCAAGCCGGGCTTTCTTATTGACAAAATCCATCATGCTGCAGTATTTCCCTTTGCTTGCAGCAGCAGCTGGGGCAGGAGCTTTCAGTGTGTCTGCAATAGTTGCAGTGGCTTCTTTCTGGGAGGCAAGATAGGCATTGTAAGTCCTTCAAGAGCTCATCATGTTCCTGCAGAGATCCTTGTCCACTGGGCTGGTACTGATGTCCTCCCTCCTGAGCACACTTCTCATCAATGATGTCTCCCATTGCACTGAATGCTGCCTCAACTTGTGGGCCATGAAAGCAGCTGCAAAGAGCCTATTTATATTACCTAGGACACTGTTGGTGGATTTTCTCCCTCACTAAGCCTACTGTATAACCAGTGTTATGTTATGCATGAGTTAGATGTTATTTACCTACATTTTCTCTGTGTATTACCTATATATTTATGTACAGTCTATTATCAACACAGTGGGGGGAGCCGTTTGTTACTGTATAAATAGTATCCCCAATTTCTGGAAATGTATTGCTTTAAATTTATACTGTTGCTGTCTTTCTCCATTGTTCTTTCTCATTCCTGTAGCGTATCTCACATCGACAAAGCGTGCAATACGCTTTGCCAGGTTCCTCCAGCTTCGCGCACCATGTAGAGAAAGGAACGCTTTCAAAAGTTCGATCAAACCAGTTCCAGTTCCATTTATTTTCGCAGTCTTTGTCAATATCTTTCACTCTGCTAGAGTTCTTCTCCACAATGTCTGCACGCGACATGTTGGAACTGTGAGCAAAATGGCGGAAACCCATGAGGAGGCGCGCGCATCGGCAACTTCCTACCGCGTTTCACCAACTTTCGTCGTCTGCTATGAGACTTTGGCTACATTATTTTAATTTTCCTCTCCATATTTTAATTTTCCTCTCAGATTTTTTTTTGTGGATCGCAGGTAATTTTCGCGGAAATGAAATTCAGTTTTTCGCGGAAATCCGTGAAACCGCGGGTAATTGGGACCCCTGAGTATTATTAAATCCTTACGTTGAAATGCCGGCACCTTAACAAACAATTGTTCTGCTTTCCTAAGGCAGACTTTTCAGTTCTGAAGCTAGCTAGCTGTATTTGTTCTAAAGAACCGTCTCCGGCAATGTTACGTAAAGCAATATCTGAGATGGGGGTGCTATGCTGGGGAGTATCTTTCAACTGACATGTTTATGTTTGTCCCTGGATACCAAAGTTTGTTTATAGTATTAATGGCTTCCACCTGTAAGTTGCCAATTCACGTCGTCTTAAATTCCACATTGTAGTTTTAGTGTTTGGAACCCAATATTTAAGAAAAACCAATGACTCAAATGTAGTGTACGCATTCAGTAAAGAGTGTTTTTGGTAGTCACAGTCAGGCACACTAGAGTTAGTTGCTCTTGGCACACTCTGTGACCTGCTGACCAGCAGCAAGAAAGTAGTTCATGACTGACTGGCTCTGAGAATGGGAAAGGCTGTGCTGTGCACTGTACAATGACCTATTTTTTATATGTTTTTGCAAGGCCTAAAATGATTTTGACCTTCAAGATCAACGCAAAAACGGAACATATGTGGGTTAGTCTCCAAAAACCTGCCCTTGGGGGGTACTTCACTTTGAGAACAAATAAAATATATAAGAAACCAATTATCTGTGTCTGTTTTGTTGTTATTGTGTTGAGTATATATTAATGTTATATTATTTAAAAGGATTTCCATTTAAAACTAAAGTGATTCTCTTTAATTTGTGTTTTTCTGCTAAAATTTATGAAATTCCACAGCGCCATTTTGTGACATGCTGACGGTCAGAATTTTTTTATCAGATTATTTGTTTATCTCGCTCAGTTTTATGGCTGAAAGTGGTACAAACTTTGAAAATGCCTATTAAGGTTTGCCGATACACGCTTCAGCGTCATGTTGAGGTGCCACTTGATAATCTATTGCGTCACCCAAACTAGTTGGACGGACGCAACGCTTCGTTACTTCACATATCACAGACACCGACAGCCTCCTCTCACTAAAGTTGTTCAAAATAATCGGGAATGAATGCTTTCTATTTTTAGCACTGCACTATTTTTTTGTTATTAAAAGATAAGTAATCTTGATAGACCCCAATTATGAATAGAAGTTGGTGTTCTTTGATTGCTGGTATCCTTCGTTACTAATATCTTGAGTTGCGTCCGTCCACCTTTAAAATAGAATAACTTAGGTTTAAAAATAAATGGAACTATATTTTAGGTATAAAAATAGTCACGGAAGTAGCGGATTATATTTTGTTATAATTAGATGCTGTATTGATGCGCGGTATCGTCGAAATTTGAAAAAGTGTTTTCGTTGCTTTGAATCCACACGAAGTTGCGTCCGTCAATATTCTGATTACCAAAGTAAAAGAATCAATCTTTAATCTTTATTTTTACAATTATTATAATGTTTCCAGTTTTAAGAATATTATTGATGTGAATATTTATTATTTGTGATTGTCGGGAGAGGGTTAGTTTTAAAAAGTAGGTCGGACGCAACGAAGTAGCCACAGCCGATAGTTACTTAGTTGCGATCGGCCTTCGGAAAATGTATTTATTTTATGACTTCTCAGAAGCACTAAAACTCTTGTTAATGTATTTTTTAAAATGTTATCTTCTTGAAATAGATACTTTTTTATAAAATGATTTTAAAATTTACATAACTAGGAGTTTTGGACACCTTTTAGCAGTTCCTTTGGTTACTATGTTGCATCCGTCCATATGCTTCTACCTATACCTTTAAGGTGTTGGTACTCGGTAACTAAAAGAACAATTTAAAAAAAAAATTATAAAGGGAGAAAGGACAAATATATACTTAAATATTGTGCATGTAACAACTTTCTCTTCAAAAGTTTTTTTTTTTACATCTATGTCACACTTTCAGCATGTTTCCAGAGAACGACCCATATGAAAGATCAATCTATAACCTCCAAATACAACAAGTTTGGACTTTATATCTCTCATAGTTTAGGGTCAAGGTCACTTCAATATACCTATACAAACTGACTTTGGACAGCTCCAGTGACCTTGACCTTGGAGTGACGTTGACCAAATCTCCATAGTATGTGTGTCTCATTATATATCATACATCAAAGAATCATAAATTCAAAATTAATAACCTAGAAAAAAAAGTGAAATTTTGTGACAATGTCTTTTTTTTTTTTTTAACACTTACATTTGATAACCCTGTGACCATGAAGTGCAGTGATTCATTTACTGATCATTTATGAGTTCTCTTGGGTATACACCATCATACCAAGTTTGGTTGTGATAGTTAAAATAGGTTCTGAGTACTTAGCCACTGTAAAGTTTTTATGCAGATAGACGACTGACAGACATTTTAAAAATATTTTTGGACTACTGAGGACTCATGTTGCAGATTTGCAAAAATCTAGAAAATTTTGTTGGAGAGGGGGGACAGGAGGAGGTGGAGGGGTAAGGATGGAAAAGGGAGGTAGGGTGGTGAGTAAACAGACTCACATGCATGCGAGTCAATAAAAGATAACATAATTTGTTTCGCCAAGTGACTTATTTACAAAATTACCCTGAGCAGGAAAGTAAGTTTGGAATCCCTGTAAGGAATGTGTTGTGTCCGTCCTTGAGTGATTTTGACCAGTGACATGATCACATTTCCCAGCACTGATAGCGATTGATTGATCTTCCCAGCTTCCTGCAAAGATCACAACAAAAAGAAAGTGAAAATTGGATAACTTCAAGAAGCTCAGTACCTAGGACCCACTTGTAACTATATTCAATCTCACGGAATGTATCCTGCTAACAAAGTTTTAACAACAGAAGCAAAGAAGTCACTTGCCTTAAGCCGAATGCCAACTGTGCTAGTGTCCTTCTGCCGCTCAGACCCAGCCAAGTCAACCAGGTTTAGCTGTGACTGACGCACATTTTTCACCCCACCTTTCTCCTCCTGAGAAGACAGACAGGTCAAATCACAAACTTAAACAAATACCTCAGAAAGAGAGTCGAGATGGGCACCACAATCATTAACCTGGTCTATGAAAAGGAATTGCCTTAACGTCTCTTCTATTAGTTAGTTATTCATTGCTTACAGGGTCCAGCGGACTGCAAAGAGCAGAATCAGAACCACACAATCAAGACCATTTGGCTGAAAGAGGACTCACCCCTGATCCGCATGAAAGATCTGCTGAAACAACCCTAGTGGTAACACTGAAGGCATTTCACCAGCCGATCACTGTACAATAAAGACATCCCACGCAGGGGGCGCTTAGGTTATACCAGATCTGCTTACCTTACGCTTTACAGATCAGTAGTCTTCCCTGTGAATTTCAGTAATTTTGCATTTTACTTCAGTAATTCTACAGACATTAGGAAACGCGGAGTTTCTGAATAACCAAGGTATGAATAAATTCACTGCACTTTTACTACTTAAAAAGCACACACAAACTGTTTTAAAAAGGATAGCAAAAAGAAAAAAAACACAATATCAAGCAGATTTTAAAATGATTAATTAGTGTCATGAGAGACCATGGCATGCAACAAAAAATAAACCTACACATCACTGACCCCGTGTGATGAAGGATAACTATTCCACAGGAGTTTTATATACACTACAGGTGATTGATTCAAATGTCATTTTCATGATAAAGATGTTTAATTCACAGGAATAGGCACTACACATAAATAAAGTTAAAGTGTGCTTTTTTTTATTTTTTTTTATTTTTAAGTTTCATCAGCTGTTAAAATAAGGACTTGTAACTGTGAACACTTTTACTTTACCAATAACAACAGCACATTGTGAGGTTCATTTAATAAATTACAGCTCTTCTTCTGACTCTCGCACACTCTGCATTCAAAAAACCAACACCAAAATGTACAGAGAACGGGCATTCACCTATTGTGCACCCAGACAATGGAACACTCTTCCAGCCAACATCAGACACAAGCAGACCACACCCTCATTCAAGCAAGCTCTAAAATCTCACCTCTTCAAACTCTACTATCCTGACTAAATCCTTCATTCTATAGACCCTAGCCGCTGTGATTGTGATGATTTGTTTGCAGAAAGTTAACTTTATGTATTTTGTTTGATTTTGTGTGTGGGGTTTTATTTTTTTTCTCATTGTATAATTTTTAATGCAATATTGTAAGTTGTTTCATGTTTGTTTCTTTCTTTTCATGTAAAGCGCTATGCGCTTGTCTATAAAAAGACAAGTAATAACGCTATATAAATGTCCATTATTATTATTATTAATCGACCACACTAAAAAAGACTACTCTACAAATTTTGCTTTTTTTTTTTTTTTTTTTTTTTTAAATTGGTCCTTATATTGTGCCAGCTGCCTGGAGTAGGCACTCGTGAGATGGTCCAGCTCTTCTGGCCTGAGATATCGGGTGTCTTCAAGGCGAGATTTGAGAACCAGCAAAGATTCAAGAGTGTCCAGATTCAGGTTGGACCTCTGGTCAGTCAGATTCTTCTTCACACAAATGAAGATTCTCTCGCATGCAGCACTACTGTGTGGGATGGTACACACCCCCATCATCATCTGGGCCAGGTTTCCAAGTTCTTGGTGCTGCTGCTTCACCCCTGCCAAGAATACATCCACCCTCTCAGAGCTGGCTTTAAGGTCAGCCACATCTGCCAGTTGGTATGAGGCAAATTCCTCCTTTATAATTTCTGCTGCAATATCCTGGGGAAGAAGGCAAGGGTACTTTTTGATGAAGTACCTGAGATCATCAGGATTTGCCTGCATCTGCATGGCTGGGTCCACTATGAGGGCATGTCGCAGCTTACTGTCGTTTGCTCCCCCATGCCCATCTGAGAAGTCGGAGTCGCACACAGAACAGTACATGTATTCTGGGCCACGTTTCTTTGAAGCCACAAGACAAGGACAAGTCCCCATGTAATCCTAACGAAATACTTGCAACTGCAGCTTTTTCTTCATCTTCTGCACTTGAGCAATCTCTACACACTCAGACTCTTCTCATTCGTCGTCTGTCTCAGGTAAACGTGCAACTTTAGCCTGATTAGAACTTTCTCCACTTGCCATTTTCTCTCAAGACCGGCGCAACAATCTAAGCTTGTTGTTGGTAGATTAACGTCCCCTGATACCTGAAGCGTATGGGGGACAGGAATCTAAGCTTGTAACGTTCGAGCATTTTTATTGGTTCACGACGTCCAATCACAATTCTCAAAACAGTTGCTAACATGCAAGGGCGGTTACTTTGTCGGCTTCTAGGCCTAGCAGACAACAATTTAACAAGTTTACACAGCTCTAAAAATTTCGTAGTTTTTCGAGCGATTTCTCCGTAATTTTTCATAAAATTTCGTACTCCCGTAATGGAGTGTACAATTCTGTAAAATTACGGAAGATTACGGAAGGGTAGGCAGGTCTGTTATACTCTAATTTATCGAACCTCCGTTTACAAAAACAAAATAGAATACAAACATCATTACAAAATATCAACAAAACACATATATACAAAGCCTATACTGCTAAATAATAATATCATAGGAAGCCCTAGTGACCATTTGGCAGAAAGCCTCCAATATTCCCAAGCTGATACAACAGACCCCACACACAAACAGCGACAGTGGGAATTTAAAGCACTAAATTTCCAGAAAGTGGGGATACCATTTATACAGAAACTCATGGCACCCCCATGGGGGCCATCTCTTCTATGACTGAAAATGTAGGGAAATGTTTTTACCTTACAGTTATACCACAATATGTTCTGAATTCATTCAGCCCTTACACAGGAAATTATGCACAATATGCTATGAAACGCTCTTACAAAACGCAACACTTCAGCTGGAAGTGTCACTCATTATATGATAACAAGTTAACAGTTCAAATTCTTATGATCATGCTTCTGTTTTCTCAGATACTTACCTACTTTGCCATAGCTCTATATTTACTCACCCTAACCTCACAATAGGAAAACAACTTCCCAAACTTTGGAAGTTTTACAATTAAGTAACATCTATCTGACATTTAAGTCAAGACATTATTAACAAATCAGGGAAGAGCACATTTTATCAATGATCCCATGAAAAATATGAAGTTGCTCTAACAAAAAGTACAGGACGATAAAGCTTACCAATGATTCGATGAACAATGTGAAGACAGCGTGTGAGCGGGAACTCTCTCGGTTCATTGAAGTTGCAGCCACTCTTCTGTTTAACCAGCCACTATTAAGTGTCTGAAATAAAGGTTTACGCCAAGTCAGCCCAGGGGCAGCCTAAATAAACAAATCTTAACCTGCATTCAAACAATCAAGGTTTCTTTTATATCCAAACTTTTCCCTTAGGATTAAGCTTGGCATAAGTTTTCACATGGCGACATGATAGAAGTGTTCACGTCAGCAATTGTTTAAAAATAATACATCTACAACCTTCAAGCAATATGTAATGGTAAAAACAGTAATGGAGAATTATAAATGAAGGATGTCACTGAAAGAGTTCAGGTGATTGTCAGGTTATGTTTTGGACAAGGGTTAGAGATATAGCCCTAGTGTTCACAAACGCTGACAAAATGCAGCCCTTCCATCATTAAAAAAACACTCCTTTTCACGCAAGAATATTTGGTCATCTGGGGAGCTAACAGGATGTTGGCCAAGTAGTGGTACTTTATCACCCACACATCAGTGTAACATTATCTCCATTGTTATACCTGATAGGCCTCCATTGGTGTAGCAACCACTTGCTCCATCAAACCATCCACAAAGACACCTTTCTTGATGTTCTCTCTCAGTTGCAGGTTGGCTGCTGCAGGGTCCAGTAGATCATAAACCTGCTCTTGGTAGATCTCCAAGAAGGAACACTTGCACAGAAACTGTTTTCGTTCCCCATGCTGGAAGGCGAAAAAAGAACACCATGGTAAGAGAAACACATAAAAACATCTCAGTAGAATTATACTCAGATGAGCTGAAACCACTGGTCAGTTAACAAACTGCGAGCAAATTGCGGACTATCAAAAATGTACCTTTCACTTGTTAATTGGTTGGCATTTTTTCTCATCGATCCATTCCAAATATTTCATTAATGATGCTAATTTTATGTATTTGGTAGCAAAAACGTTACACCATCTCTCATCATTTGCAGACAAATATTCGCCCATTCAGTGAGGCAAATTAGACTACTAATTTTGGCAGGGTCACCTAACTCCTCAAATTAAAACTTTCAGCTTTCAGCCCATCACAGTTATAATATACAGTTATAATATTTCAGTTTTTCCATTTCTTCATCAATCTGACAGGAAATCTTCTCCAACTTGATCTTTATTTCCTTGGATTTGCTCCTCAGCGTATTTGACTGAGTCAAGAGTCTCAGCGCACCCTCTTGTTCAGCAAGCTTGTCTGTCCTTTGAGTCAGGCACTGAGCATCCTTCTCCATTCTTCTTTTTTTCTCTCTTAAATCAGCAACAGTCTTCCCGTGCCCTCCTCTTCTTTGCCGCTTGTGCCTGTTCCTGGTCTTTCTTTTGTTGATCAAGGTAGTCGTGGTACTTTCTCCTTGCAGAAAATGCCGATAATAGCAGCTCCTTGGTGATGTCCACCTTGTCGATTCCATCAATTTTCCTGATACCGTTCAGCACTTGTCGGCGAGCAACCAAGGACTGCTAGGGGAGATTATCAGTGCTGGTCTCTTAGTTGATTGAGAATCTTTTCTCGACAGTTGCATGCCCATGGAACAAAAGTAACAACTGCCTCACAACAGCCCAAAGATCTTGATAGTCCTTTTTTGCTTTCATGTGTGTGCTGAACAGTTGGTCTAACACATCACTTTCACGTCGATAATTTTCTGGCAGACGCGGCAGAAACACGCATGCCTTTCTTTTCAAGCAGCCACCCTGCATATTCAGATTTCGATAACAAAGGATTCAACACACAATCGCCTCCAGGCATTTTTACCCATTCAGTAAACAAGCACGCGCGGTTTCGCTGTCCTTTTCACTGTTTTCGTACTTTCTGTACACTGCGAGTTAGAACGAAGAATGTACGGAAACGACAACTGCACGTGCGCGACAGCAAGGAAATCAACAATTTTCAGTGGTGGTTACTTCCTTTATCATTAGCAGACGACAAAAGTTACGATCGTCGAACAGTTGACAACACAAATAATATTATAATTTTTGTTTTATAAATTTTTATTTTTCAATGGCCTTTTTTGAAAACTTGACAAAAAAATCTCTAGGTCAAGCAATGGATAGATACTCTGGTTGAAATTTCAAGGAGTTTTCAAGGAGCTGAGGCAATTTGGCATTTTTCAAGGAGATTCAAGGGCCCTTGAACAAGACATAGAAAATTCAAGGAGATTCAAGGAGGTTCAAGAAGCGTACGAACCCTGCATATAATGTTCTTTTAATCTGATAGAAATTTTTTTTTTTACATTAATATAAAATAAATCTACATCACTAAAAGCAAAACTTACCAATTCATGTTCACGCGCAATGAGGTTAAAAAGATGCTCAAAGCTGCGTGGAATCACCCCACGCAATTCATGCTTGAAATTATCATGTTCTTCAGAAGGACCTACAACAAATTCAGGATAAGGCAACAGCGACAAACTATGGTAATACACACACACACACACACACACACACACACACACACAAACAGGCTGTCATTCTGACAAGTTTTTAGGGACACAACTACAACCATGAAGAAAAAAAGACATCAAACGAAATTTGGGATGTGTGTTGTGTTCCTTCCTTGAGCTGGTGTAAGAATAGCCTCCCAATAGGATACTAATAAACATGTTCATTTGTATGATAATAAAACCAGGAACACCTGGGTAGTAGGCATTAACATTTTCGGTTTACTTGACTAAAACCTTCATCAGTTAAATCCAAAGACTGAATGAAACACAATAAAAATCTAAGAATATATAGCCAGGAATGTGAACAGAGTTTGTCATTATCCAATACCAGTAAAAATAAAAATAATTGTGAAACATTTTACAAAAGTCATCAAAAAAGGAAAAACTAGAAGGGCAAAGCCCATATGACTCACATGTTCCTAGTGAAACTTGCAATGTTTAACATGAAAATGACTGCCCAGATAAAAAATGAAGCAGTAGCAATAAATGTTTAACACGAAAATGACTGCCCAGATTTAAAAAAAAAATGAAACAGTAGCATTAAAATGCAAAGTACAGTAATACCGACTTTGATATTTCTATGCTCTTGACCTGAAGATGATCTTGGCCTTCAGCTTCAAATACACTCATGTAATATCAGATAAACTATAGCAAAGGTTGCATTATGCACAACAAAAGTGACTTTGGGATGACCTTGACCTTCAGTGATCTTGACCATGGGATGTCCTTGAATACATACATTGCTATGCATGTGAGTCAATAATATAAAAACGACAAATTTGAACCGCATTCCCCAATACTAACATCACCAAAACATAAGTGTTCTGTAGGGAGATGGGTGGATACGGGATGGGAGGGGGGAGGAAAGGAGGGGGTGGGGGGGGGGGGGGAAATGCAATATACATCACACATAAACACATACACCTACTGATACTTTTGTTCATGTTCATGGACCTTATAAACAATGGCTAACTAATTTGATGAGTATGTTTTTTTTTTCAAACTCGTCAGCAAAATGACTTACAACAACTTAAGCAAGCTGTCAAACAAGTCATGACATAGTGCAAGTAAAATTCATTTATATAAACTGTTTACACAAATTGCAAGTTTAATCAACAACAAACTCAAACAAACATCCACTTACCAAGCATGGTAAATGTTTTGCCTGATCCTGTCTGGCCACTGCAAAAATAAAACAAGATCTTTATTTAGAAGTATCTTCTCTTAAACACACTGTAACATCATCTGTAACAACCTAATATTCAAATTAACAAATAATCAGGAGAAGAAAAAATGCTATAGTTATGTGCACATTACTGGTACATAAGACCCAAAGTTCATGGTAATCAGCAAATACACAACTGAAAAGCAATTTTATACAAACACCAGTTCAGAATGGCCGGCTACAAAGTAAAATATTAAAGGTATACAGAAATGCCAACCCCCTAATCTTCTTGTCAGTATTTCCGGACCCGTTTGTCAGTATTTTTTAACACTTGTCAATATTTTTTTTCTTGCCAAACCCAGCCTATGAGACTATAAAGTAACGACAGGCTTCCCTCTGAAACAACAGGCTATTTTCAGTCCTCTAAAATCACCATGAAAATAAACTTGTTGAACACCACACTTGTTTTACTCTAAAATCACCATGAAAATCAGCTTGTTGAACACAGCGACGTTCAGTGAGTGCAGGAGTACTATTATGAGACTAGAAACCGGTACAGAAGCACCGCTGGCAAAAATAAACGATCGGCAACTTCTCCTCCGTATTTTTATAAAAGCTATCGTTTTCCGTATTTAATTCACTTTGCCGGAATTAAATACGGTCAATCCATACTGGTTGGCACCTCTGTGTATAGTAGAAATGTGTACATTACTAGTTCATAATAAGAATAACAAATACAAATTATTACACAACTTACTATGCAAAAATGGTTCCATTGTAACCAGCAACACAGCTTTCAATCAAGGTTTTTCCCACAGCTGAAAATATAGATTCCTGCAAACAAGGTCAAATTTTCATGACATACTAAATGTACTCATTAAGCACTGTAGTCTGGAAAAGAGAAACAAATCATAAATGTATAGCCTACATTGTATAGAAACGTTATTGGACATAATGACCGTCAATGTCATCCATCAACTGTTTCTGTACATATAAAATTACTATTTTTTATCAGTCTATGATCCAGCATACATGCTTCATTGTGCAAATAAAACTCCAGAATTCCCCTCCATTATTCATTTAAAATTGTGTGATATTATTGTATATTACAGGGCTGAGCTTTAACGTTCGCCAACTCGCCAATGGCCCCTAAAAATAGTGTGTGGCGAGCTCGATTTGGGGTACCATTCGCCCGGCTGGCGACTTGAAAATACCGCCAGTGGTAGAGATTCTGTACCTGTACACGGACATTTGACTTGCAATGTAAAACAAAACACGCGCCAACCGCTTCTGCAGTCAGCACCGGAGACCCGTTCCGATGCATGCTAGGAAGTTAGGTAACGCTAGCAAAGCGAGGGATTTGCGAAGTAAAAATAGCCTTTTCTCGCGAGACTTTCTTCTTTCCCTCGCCGCGAAACGCTACTGCCCTGCGAGAACCTAGCCTTCTTGCTTCCTTGCGTGTATCAGAACGAGTCTCTGACTTCCTTGATGAGTCATGCGAGACTTGCCGTACTTTCGATATTCCCCATTCTCAGTCTTTTGTCAATCTCGAACGATGTGGCGCTTTTTAAGCGGTGTCTCGGAGCCTCCAGCAAAAGAAATAAAGTCCGAAGAAGAAAAAAAAAACAGCTGAAGAAGGCACACCCAAGCTCCTTCAAGTTTTGGAACATTGAGGAGGAGGATGTCGATGATGAATAAATTATACAGTGCTTGTTTTAAAAAATGAAACATTGTTGTTGAAATTTATCTTGTTTATTAGCTGCAATAGTTATACAGTTTTAAAAAAAATGACCGTGCTTTCAATCAAGGGGTCTGGCAACCTGAGAAATATTTTGGCAACTTCAACTTCCCAGGTTAGGAGCCCGGCTGGCTCCTTAGCCTGGCTTGCTAAATCTCAGCCCTGTATTATATATTACGTTAGTATGTATGTTATAGGCATGACATATTGTGCACCTAACATAACAAATGATAAGCATAAGCCAGAATTTATGGGACAGACTAAAAGAAATAAGGAAAGCATGATGTTACCAGAACAAATTAATACAATTTGACCATCTGTGCTGTACCCATGCAGAACGTTCAACTCCAAACATTTCTTTTTCTTTAGTATTACTTAGCATATATCATCAAAAATGTTTTTTGGCACATTACAAGTGGTTATCGTTTCCCTCACCATCATCCTCATCATTATTATTATCAAGCTAACCTGTGTGCTGTCTGTGTCAGCTACATGATCAAACGTAAAAACTTTGGGGTCTGGTTTAGCCAGCAAAGTCACAGAGTTGTTGCTTTGGTTCACCTCCACCACACGCCCAGCAAGTGGGAGGCCACTGTTGCTTTCCGCAGGCCGCACCCGAAGGAAAACTTTAATGGCATCCCCTTCGCTACACAAATGGAAAAAAACAAAACATATTAGCATCAATCTCTCAGTCCCTATCCTATCCCATAATTCGAAGGTCGTTGGGGCACCACAGATGATCTATTAACCAGCGTACTCGATATTTCTCTGCCCTCAGTAACCCTCATGGCTTTGCTCTGTGTCAAGCCAGTCCATTCTCGAATGTTGTCCTCCCACCTCTTTTTCGGTCTCCCTCTTTTTTTGCCCCCTTGCAGGATGGTCTTTGCAAGGCCTGATGATCTGGTGATGTGGTCATACCATCGGAGTTTCAGTTTCTTCAACAATGTCAGCATGTTATCATGTTGTCCAATGGCTTGTGTGATGGTCTGTTGGACTTCGTTGTTGTTGATGTGCTGGGTATAGGAAATGCCCAGTAGTCTTCTGTAGCACCTCATCTCCATGCTTTGTATTCTTCGTTGTAGACCTACTGTGAGGGTCCATGTTTCGCAAGCATATAGGAAGATGGGGATGACAAGAGAGCGCAGCAGCCTTACCTTGGGATGCAGACTGATGGTCCTGTCTTTCCAAATGGGCTTCAACCTTGTCAAAACAAGCGGGCTGACGGGAAGCGAAGCAGAAGAAAAGCGGTAAACAAAGCAAAGCGTCTGCTGCTAGAAGCAATTGCGTTTATAATGCTTTGCTTTGTGAAGCGGTCACACGATGAGAAGTTTTGCATAATAACAGTATGCGTGGAAGCAATGCGCAATTAGTTGTAAATCAGTTACCTCCCTTTCCGTCAGATTGACCCTCATAGAAGAAGTCCATTAGGCCTTTTTCGGGGTTTGGTTTCTGTAATTTTGACTTCTAACATTCCATAATGCCTCGTGGCTTTGAATTAGATCGAGGAGAATAAACATACCGTCTTGTTTCAGATTTGCTAATGACCCAGTAGATTTTGATGCCGTCATGATCGCTGAAATGATAACCTAGTTTTCGTACGTCGGCTCATCTGATTGGCTGGCATTCAAATGCTTCAGCGAAGCAACACAAAATTTTAGAGCACGCTCTAAACTGAAAACATCTGTTTTGCTTCACTCGGCGCTTACTGCTGTTATGCTTTAGGTCTAGTCACACGATAAACATAGACAAAACTACGATGTTTCGTGTTTTACTGGTTGTTTTGCTTCTTGTTTCACTTCCCGTCAGACCGCACCTAAAGTAGCATGTTGTTTGTGTGATCCTGGAAAGGACTTCCTATGGGGACCCATTGTCTGACACAATATATAAATATCTGAATCTATGCACTGTGTTGATGGATTGGCCTTGGACTTTGATGTACATGTTGATGCCATTGGTGCTGTTGGTCATAATTTTGGTCTTCTCTGCACTTATTTCCATTCCATAGGCTCTGGAGGTGGTGTCAAGCCTCTGTACCATAATAATAATTTTAAAAAAGTCCAATCCCACTATCCCCTTCAATTTCAAAATCACCATTCCAGAAACACTTAAAGTACATTAAAATAAGATAATATAATATTCATTTTCCATCAAAACAGACACACAACACTCATACAACCACAAAATGTAAAGAGAACAACAGCAATGCTTTCAACACTGATCATTACAATGCAAGAATAAAATACAAAATGATCATGTTTGTTTTCATATATATCCCCCTTCTTCCTTCTTTTCTGATTGATTTATCTTGCTTTATTCTGTCTTCAATACACATACATGAAGTAAACTTATTTTGTGCCCATAACATAATTATGTTCAGGGTGGAGAACAACTGAATCAAGAAATCTCTGAAATCCCGCCGGGGCCCAGGGGCCAAGCCCCGGTATTCGCCCCCTGGAAGAAAATTAATTTATGCAATTTTGAAAGTAATTTAGGGCCTCTCCTGAAAGCAAAAAGCACAAAGTAAACATGAATACAGGGCGCGAAATTAAGGCGGGTCCGGGGCGAATTACCCTCAAATGTTGATTCGGACCCGCTCTTTTCATTTCTAGTGTGCCCGATTTACCCGCAAAAAAAATGTCAACTACCTTACAAAGTTGAGTAATCAATTCATTTTTACTGAAAAAAATCTTCGATGCAAAAATTTTATTTTTGAGTGAAAAGTAGAAGGCAATAATAAATCTTCGAAAATCGATGTCGAGTACCCATCGCGCTATATGTTGCTATGGATGCGAGGTATTTGTCACTCGAGTTATTACCCTTGAATAATATTAAGTACGTCTTTTTTTATTGGCTCGGAGTCACGCTTTTTGGTCAATCAATGGGCTGTTCGTATTTTCACTGTCGAGCGTCTGCTTTCACTATGAATCCCGAAAATGGCTAGTGAGAAGAGCAAAATAATACTTTTCCATTTTTGGAAAAAGACCTGCCTCGACAGAAAACGACGATGAAAGGAAGAAAAAACAAAAGCAGTACGAGCAAGCAAAAAATGTATGTAAAAATTTGGGACTCAGAGTACCAGTACTTATTTAAACATATCCGTTGTTAATGAATAAAAAGAGGGAATTAAAGTTCTGTTTTATTAAAATGTGTTTTTATTTTTTTTTATGTGCGATTGTTTATTATGTATTAGGACCCTCACATTTCAGACAGGACCCTCACTTTTTAAAAGTTAAGTGTCCTGTTTACCCTCAAAGAAAAAAGTTAATTTCGCGCCCTGGAATAGAAACAACAACAACAAAAAAGAATGTTTTATTGTATGTCTTTCAAAAAAGTTAAGAATCTTGATTTGTAGGCCTAACAAAGTTTGAGGTCCACCACTGTTACACACAAACTCCACATTTCCAATTTTACTGGGCACACGTTTGTCTATTTTTTAGCTGTAAACAGGCAAGAATTTTTATAATTCTAGAGATATTTAGGGGTACGTTAGTAAAAACACCACATCTTAGGTATTAGTGACTAGTGTATAGATTTAAATGAAATAAAATGCAAAATGAACAGAAATAAATTCTCTTTTGATTATCTACCTTTTTATACTTCTCTTGTCATGTCTTGTTTTTTATTACTCCATGTGTATAAAAAGAAAAAGTTTTATAAAGTCCAAACAAGCCCCCTCCTCTTCTTCACTTTCATGCCAGTCTGAAACTGAAAGATCGTATGCATGCACACTACTGACACTAATTGTCTAATGTCAGTACCGATCTCTTCCTCCGACTCCAAGTCCATTTCTCTCACTGTAATGTCTGATAAATGGTAGCCTGTAAACTCCCCTTCATCAGTCGAAGAATCCAAACCATCCATTTTAGACACACACACAAGAAAATTTGAAGAAAAAAAAATCGAAAAAACGAACGCCTCACAGAGAAAACTTGTGGAAATGCACTCGAATGTTTTCACAACAGAATAAACCGGAAGTCAATTGCCGCAATCTTTCAAACAACGCGAGAATATAACCACATGGTTGATATGAACGCTTTTGGACGTTTTGCCTGTTTAGACATTCGGCCGCTTTTGGCCACTATGCCCAGTAAAGGGTAGCCCCTCAGCTTCTCACACTCGGAACTCAATTTTTTTTTCCTCGGAAATGCAAATGCCTTCCGCGGAAATCCGCGGAAAATTCTCCACCCTGTATGTTTACTAGATCAATCAAATTAGTTAATGATTGATGAAACTGAAAACAAAAGAAACTCATACCATGCAGCGGAAGGTGGTAGCATATCTGCTTTGTCTGAAAAAAAAAAAAAAAAAATGTTCAGAAAGAGAAATTGAATCGAACTAGTACAAGCCAACCAACCAAATAATCTTTTCAAACAGAGCATACCTAGTAAAAGTATAGAAGGTGATCAAGCACACTTTTGATCAAACTGAGAATAGAACTTTACATTATGTCGATATGAACATTTATCTTTTTATGGTACTGGCATATTAATATAATTTAAAACATTCCTTCTCAGAGTTCTCTGCACACAGGAATAAAGTCATTCTATTTGTTTCCCACAATTTTTGGCCTACTTAAGTCTATTTAAATCTTTCGAGAAGCAAAAGTAAATCAAATTAAGTAAATTAAAATAAAATATATTAAATAAACTTACAATCTAACTAGAAAGACAAAGCCCATATGGTTCACATGCTTCCGATAGAACTAGCAATAATCTACATAAAAATGAGTGCCCATACCCCCCCCCCCCTCCCCTCACAAAAAAAGGAGAAAATGAACCAGCAACATCTAAATACAAATACTGACTTTGACCTTGCAATGAGTTTGTCTTTCATAGTTTGAGATGTTCTTGACCTCCAGATCCACATGGACACTCATAAAATATAGCAAAAACCTGACCTTAGGATGACCTTGACATTCACATGACCTCTGATGCTCATGTATGAATCAACAAACTCATTCTATGGGTCAAATATAGAGCCATTGCACAGTAGCATTAAATTTAAAAAGTTTTTTGAGGCCTAAAATGACATTGACCTTTAAGGTGAACACAAAAACATCAAATAGTACATGAAAGATCAAGCTATGATCTCCACCTACTTGTTATCTCTATCACTGTATCAGATGTTTTAGGGCCAAGGTCACTTCAAAGTACCCATATGTACTATTTGGACAGATCCAATAACCTTGACCTTGATGTAAGGTTGACCAAGTTTATAAAGTATCTGTGTGTCACTGATAGCTATCATGCTTCAAAAAATCATATTAAGTTCAATATTAATAACCTAGAAAAAAAAGTGAAATTTCGTGAAAAATTGTATTTTTTTTTACTACCATTGTTGACCCTGACCTTGAAGTGAAGTCATTCATTCTCCAGTCATTTATAACGAGTTCTCATGGGTATACCATCTTACCAAGTTTGGATGTGATAGTTGAATTAGGTTCTGAGTACTTAGTCATTTAGATGTTTTTGCACAGACGGACGGACGGACATTTTTTTCCCCGATATCATTTTTGGACTATTTAGGATTCATCTCGCACAGATTTGCAGAAATCTGGAAAAATGTTTTGAGGGGGCGAATACATAAACTCACAAAGGGTAGGTCCACAGGTCCAGAGCACTTATTCGTAGACCTCAATACAATACTCATACTCTATATTAGTAGTGATACTAAAATTTACAAAGACAAAAGAAAAGACTTATGACGTTATGTCGTTATGAGCCTGTGGTAGGTCCAAGAACACTGGTCCTGAGTTAGAGGGAGGAGAGGAGGTTGGTCGAGTACATAGCCTAAATCAATAGTAAAGACACACACAAGTACGTAGTAAGTATAGTATGTAACTGAACCTACGAAAGACGAAACTTCCAAGCCTGTGCTTCAACGGTATACAACAATTACGTGAACCAGGGGGCTTTTCGTTATCATGATTATGCAATAAGGAAGCCTTACTAAGAAGTAAGCATAGCAGATAGCCAATGAAGCTTCAGGACAAAAAGGACTGAAAGAGTGATTATTAAATTCTTTCTAATCTATCAAAGCTAATAAAACCCGCCTACCTTTCATTGTGAAAATTCTCGGGGTGAACTTCGGATTCAAATTTTCCGCACGTACAGGTAGCGGAAATGACGTTGGAGAGTTGATTTCGGCCAATCACTTAAAAGAAACATGTCAACATCCGGTAAGCCTAAAATAATAAGAACCAACCACGGCTGGGTACAGCTGGCGACTTTTTCTGGTTCCCTGCATCTGTGACCGAATGACCTGTCTATAAGTATGTTGTTTAGACGCGCTTTCAGTCAGCTGATCGCGATGCCTATAAAGCACGTGAACAAAGAATCAATGCTGACGCTATTCTGCGCCAGTTGTACCCATCGCTCGCATCAGTACAATCGCCACCTCTCAAGCACACACATGCCCACCAAAGACGATGACACAGAGATGAAGATTCTGAAATCAAATGCCCAGATTCTGTGGGATTACCTACGGATTGATAGTCCACTGAAAAAGGTTGGTAACTTTTATTTTAACTGTTTTTTTAAAACTTTGAACTCTTTCTAGTTTTATATAAATAAACAAAAATAAATAATAATATAATAATAATTTTAAAAAAAAAAGATCTATATCTATTATATATGTGTGTGTTTGTGTGTGTGTATTAAAAAAATTTAACATTATTTGTGCTATAAATTGGTATAATGTTACGTTGTATTTTGTGTATAGGTCTTGCCCTCTGTTTGTGGTGAGCATTTATGTGGTAGTGCGTGCACGCGTTTGTGTGTGTGTGTGTGTGTGTGTGTATGTAAAGGTGAATGAGTTAATTATTAAAAATGGGTAGTTAAGTTTGGAATTGATTTGCCGATGTTTCACAATTCATGTCAAAGAAAATGTGTTTACTGTGTGTGTTCATGATAGGCCTATTGGGGTGGCTGTTGTGTGCATTGCGAATTCGTTTTTTCATGCGCCTGCGGGTTTCAATGTGTACATCTCATAATGATCAGAAGGCGAGGTGTTGTTTGATAATGCTTTGTCGAAACTTCTGAATAAGTTGTTCCTTTCTTCCCCCTCTCTCTCTCTCTCTCTCTCTCTCTCTCTCTCTCTCTCTCTCTCTCTCTCTCTCTCTCTCTGTGTGTAATCAAAATGAAATGTTATTTTTATCTGATTATTACACACTGGTCAGGCGTCTATCATCGAAATGAAATTGTTAGTTGAATAGAAGATTACTGGAAACAATGTCTTCACATTCTTGTAGAGCAGGTTAATTAAAAGCAGCATACGTGGGTCAGAAAAATCACTTAATAATGTTAAGCGCAAACAGATGTATTATAAATGTTAAAATTAACAACAATAATATGATTTAATTTTTTTAAATTTAAAAAATATTTATTCCATGTTGATATTGTTTATTTGTTATTGTTCCATGATGTTAATGTTATAACATTCATTTGTTGTATTTAATAGTTCTTGTTACAAGCCCCAAGGACAAGATGTAAAAAAGCGCATCCAGCGCTTACTCTTTTACCCTTGCAAAATAAAATTGTTATCTTATCTTATCTTCTCTCTCTCTCTCTCTCTCTCTCTCTCTCTCTCTCTCTCTCTCTCTCTCTCTCTCTCTCTCTCTCTCTCTCTGTGTGTGTTTCCATTATTATTTCATTTATTTTAAATTAAATTTGATGCTCCGGTCTTTAAAGTTAATTTAAGAAGTCAATTTTTTAACTTTCTTGTTACAGAGTGACCTGATTTTTGTATTGGGGAACTCAGATTTACGCACAGCAGATTATGCAGCTTCTCTCTACAAGGATGGTTTTGCTCCACTGCTAGTGGTTTCTGGCAGAGCAGGACATGGTACTATAGGTAGGATGTACATAAATTCATAATAACGTGTCAAGTTCTTGCTTTATTAAGATAGAACAATTCCGAACAATGATGATCATGTAGAAAATAATTTTATAATAACTCTATGTTTCAAGTATAATGATTTCCCATCAACTTTGACAGTATAAGGCAGTTTGAGACTCAATTTTGACTGGAAATCTTCATTTGGAATATTGGGTTATTTATTTTGTACTTGTTTTATTAAGTTGTTATATTTTCTTTTTTTTTTAATATTTATTTTAATTTTAAGCATTTGATCTAGTTTTGAATGTTTTCCTAAAGTTAACATACATATAAAATATATGAAAGATAGTCTGATTCATTCACGAATATATATATATATGAAATATAGACAAATAAATTCTCAGTTTTCTCTTTTTTTTCCTGCCAAGAATTCGGTAAAAAAATCTCTATGTAAATAATTTTCTGTTTTATTGTGTTCTTCTTCTTCTTTCTCTCTTGCTTTTTTTTTTTTTTAATAAAGGGGGAAGAGTGCAGAGGGAGTAATCTCTTATTTATGTTGTGGTGTACGTTGTGCATTTCGTTGATTTAGTTTTTTTTGCTCGTTTATTTATTTTTAAATTTTATCGTTTGTTTTTATTTTGTCCAGGTAAGTGGTCAAAACCTGAAGCTGTGGTGTTTGCTGAGCAACTTTTGAAGCACAAAATCCCTTACAACCATATCATACTGGAACCCAAAGCCACAAACACAGGAGAGAACATCCGTTTCACCCAGACACTGCTCCGAAAGCACCCAGGATTAATGCAACCCCGGTCCATGATTTTGGTACAGACCCCTTTCATGGGTCGCCGTAGTTTGGCCACTTTCCTGAAGCAATGGGAAGAGGCTGACAAAGTTGATGTAGCAGTCAGCTCCCCTCCCATATCTCTAGAGGATTACCCAGAAACTGCAGCAGGTTACAGTTCTTTGAAAGATGTAGCCGTGGAGATGGTGCGCAATATGCAGAGAATAGAAGAGTATCCCCATTTGGGATATCAGGTGCCTCAACATGTTCCATCTGAAGTGCATGAAGCATATCAAAGTCTCCAGCAAATATTGTTTATGTCAGAAAGCAGTGTTTGATGCCTACTGACCCTACTATTGAGTACTAACAATTAAAATTTATAATCCACACAAATTTCAATTGTAATGTTTTAAATTTCAGGAATGAGAAGAGCGCATGTGTCCATACATGATGTAAGAATGTAATGTGTGGTCAGATAAATGGCATCATATCATCACCTGGAAGTAATACACTTTATACAGTCGTAACTTTCTGCTGCATGATGACGAGTTATGGTAGTGCAGTACTATTTCTGGGCAATGATATATATGCAGGGTAACGGAGCAATTTGTTGAACTCTTTGATCAATGACTTTTCGTGCAGTTGCAGAAAATAACCAATCTAGTCAAGAGTTTCAGGGTTTCTTTTCTTTTTCCCATAGACAAGCTTTAATTTTCTTCAGTATTTGTATGCCTCTACAGCATAACATAAAGTTTTAATAAAAACTTGTTTGATACTATATTTTGCAATGTTGTAAGTGCCTTTAAATTTAATGCAGTTGTAAATATGAAACATTTTTGGAACATGAGGGTCTTGTTTATTAGTTTATGTTTTAGGAGAGAATCTTAGCATAGATACATCAGAACAGTACCATGCTGGATACATTGTTCTATTGGTAAACTTGCATGAGCCAAAAAGCCTTTTAGCACTTCTAAGATTCTTATTATACAAGCCGCACATGCCTAATATTTGTATGGCTAATAAAATTTCGTTATGTGATGTCACTACACTTGGTGCGAATATAATGCTATATATTTCATTTTATTTCTTTAAAAAACTTTCGTCATTTTACTCGTTTAGACCAGGGAGTTTCCCAGTATGGTGCAAACTGCATTATTTCTTGCCTCATTTGTTAAACTCATTTTTATATTTAGGCACAATTGTGGACGTCTGTTGTACATTGTCAATATCACAAAAATTGTGATATTGACAACTCACAAAAATTGTGATATTGACAACTGGTGTTGTTCAGATTGTGAATCTTATTAGCCAAATATAAAAACATGCAAGTCTAGCCACTTCTTGAATTTTTTTTTTTTTTTTTAATGAATCTGTTTATTTATTTCAACAAGATACTTAGAGAACTTACTAGGTAGTTAGTTGTATGTTGTATGATTTTGTTGTACTATTCATAATGAGATGTCTGTTGTTTTTAATTTGAACCTATATTAATTTATAAGGTTATACATTTTATATGTTTACTTTGTTGATATTATTTTTACAACCTGTATAGTTTTTTACTATCACGTTTTTAAATTATTTAAAAATATTATTTGAATTTTTCACCAGGCCAGCACTGAGTTTTATTTATTTATTTTTGACACTTTATTGTCCCTTTTTAAATGGGAGATATTCTGGGCCGCCTTCCCTGTGGAAAGTGTAGTTGCAGCCTGTGGTATGCCCAAGCACAACCTAATGTTAGTTTATTTTTGTAAAATTTTGCTGGGGGAGCTGGGGGAGCAAATCAAAGTACCCTGAAAAAGCCCTCAGACGTTGCCCGTGTCAAAAGTAAATAGTATTCTGAGAAACATAATCCCCAGAGGTAGGAGTCAGGTGCCATTGGTTTCTAGCCTGTGGACAAGGCAGTTAGTTCCACATTAGGCCCTGCGGTCACAACGCTCGCATTAGATCTTCTTAGTTACAAAGAAAGATTTCTCACATATAGCGCACTTACAAGCTCAGAGAGCTTCTCAAGGCGCTGGCCCGTAATATCCAGCAATCAAACAATAGTTTGCTAAGTCAGGATTCTAACCCGCGTCGCCCAAGACGCACTCACACAAGTCGTGCTCTCTGACCATTGAGCTATCCCTGCCTACTCGATGTGACCCTTTCCTCTAGGACACTGTAGTTCTGATTTTTATTTGTCATTTTGTGTAATTTACTTGTTTTATCTGTGTGTGATGTGTTCTATAATTGCATGTCACTTTGTGACTAAAATATTTGAAAATTCTTTTGATGTAACTCGCATGGAGCTTCCTTGCGAGGAATAAGCATGATTTTTTCATTAAATAAATTATTATTATTATTAGAACCAACAATCTGTACACTTTACATTATATTTGTTTCTAAGAAATCTGTACACCTTACATTTCTGTATAAGAATCTGTATCAGTGTATGCCTTACATTTTTTTATCTGAATACTCTGAACATTTTGTTTTTATTTCACAGCATTTATTTTTGTACTCTTTAAATAAATTGTTAGTGTTTAATATAATCCACTGCCACTATTTCACCCCGGTTGGGGTGCCGGGGGTTTCAGTATAAATAGTATCCCCACTTTCTGGAAATTTAGTGCTTTAAATTTCCACTGTCCCACATTCTCGCTGTCTTTCTCCTTTGCTCTTTCTCATTCCTGCTCTGTTCTATCAATCTGCTATACTATCTTCTTCTTCGCTAGACCATTCATCTACCTTTTTTCTTGAAAAACCTTCTGGGACAAGACTACTTATTTGTGTATGAGGTCTGTTGGATCAGCTTGGGAATATTGGACGCTTTCTGGCAGGTGGTCACTAGGGCTTCCTATGATGTTATTATTTAGCAATGTACATAGGCATTTTATATGCATTTGTTTTGTTGATAATTTAAAATGATGTTTGTATTCTATTTTGTTTTTATAAACAGGGGTTCGATAAATTAGAGTACAGCGTCCCCTGCGTGGGATGTCTTTATTGTAAAGTGACTGGCTGGTGGAGAGCTTTCAGTTTTACCACTAGGGTGTTTCAGCAGATCTTTTATGCGGATCAGGGGTTGTCCGGTCCTGATTTGGCTCAAAAGAGTCCGCTGGACCTAAAGCAATAATCATGTAATGTAATGTAATGCAACTATTTCACATTGTAACATGTACTTGAATATCACAGAAAGTTTTTTTCAACAGTTAAAACGTTTTTTGTTAATTTTAACTTAAGTGTGATTGTAATTGGGCTCACGGCTGTAGTTTCCACCATTATCTGATCATCTCAATTTCTTGCCCAATCCGGGTGTTGAGATGGTAAGAGTGTAGCATTAGCAGCTATTATTATAATTATATGTAATTTCATTTTGAGCCACATCACTACTAGTACTACTAACTCCAACTCTACATCCCCTTTGTATTTTAAACAGACAAAGTAGATCAAAAGCAAATTTTATCTTAACAATCACTGAATCAAAATTTTATGATACATGTGTGCATGTGCATGTCTGTGTGTGTAAATACATGAGTTTGTTTCCCCTATCAACATTTAGCAAAAGCATTAAGATGAGACCTAGACAAACAGAAATTAACTCAAGACAGTTTTTCAATCTTATAATATTTATGTCAAGCAGAAACAACATTCCTGCTGAATTATCAGCTAAAACAAACTGTCATTTGACCAAGTAAAGATATTTACAGCATTTTTATATTGCAGCACATTGCACATTCAAACACTTTTTCTTGGTGAAGTCGCATAAAGTACACAAAAACCAGTGGAAACTAAAAGTCCCTACTTTGTTCAGGGCAAAACCCTTTTAGCGGCCCTCTGCCACCATCTGTCCAGTGACCTGGCAGTTTTAATAAGCCAAGATCATTGAACAATACTGAATGACTTGGCAGCTGAAAAATATTTGTCGCATCAGACAGGTTGGGTATCAATCCAACCTGTCCGGCAACCGGTTCTATCTGTGATCCAACCTGTCTGGACAGGCGGTTGTTTCGATCCCTGATTTAAAACAAAATTATACATGACTAAGTATCAGAATTTAGGGCTCAGACACAGAGAAAATACTCCAATTGCAAATTACAATACACATGTCAATCAAGCTGTAGAAAGATTTTAACAGCAAACAAATCTGGTTTCTGTCCAATATATCGGATTAACACAGGAAAGTTAAAAAAAACAAGAAGGAAAGAGGTGAATACTTCTGCAAATCATCTCAGTCGAGCATTTAAATGCTCTAAACTACACAAGATTATATCAAATACCTCACAAATTGGTAATGCCCTTAAAAGTGTTTTCATTTCAGTTTACCCTAAATCAATCATCAAAATTTACAGTAACATACTGATTATGATAGACAGGTACTTTGCTCACTGTGCTTTAAAACAAAATTATGCATGACTAAGTAAGTATCAGAATTTAGGGCTCAGAGAAAATACTCCAATTGCAAATTACAATACACATGTCAATCAAGCTGTAGAAAGATTTTAACAGCAAACAAATCTGGTTTCTGTCCAATATATCGGATTAACACAGGAAAGTTTAAAAAAAAAACAAGAAGGAAAGAGGTGAATACTTCTGCAAATCATATCAGTTGAGCATTTATGCTCTAAACTACACAAGATTATATCAAATACCTCACAAATTGGTAATGCCCTTAAAAGTGTTTTCATTTCAGTTTACCCTAAATCAATCATCAAAATTTACAGTAACATACTGATTATGATAGACAGGTACTGTGCTCATTATCTTTCTCATGGACAAATGGTCAAAAGCATGATTTCTAAATATAACAATCCAATTTATACTGAAATAAAAGCAAAACCAAGGAGAGATCAAGTTTAAAACACTGAAAAAATAAAATATGGCGAATTGTAGACCACACACATACATGATACAATATATCAAACACTTTACGAACAAGGGAAGCAATTTTTTCAGCACTTGATATCAACCAATAGACCATCTTCAGAAATGGGAGGTAACTTGTCTTTGTGTTTTGTTTTTAGTTACCTAGAGTTATCTTGGCGGACATCTCATCTCAGAACAGTATAAAAGCTACCCTGAGCTGCAAGCTTTTCTTATGGGAAGTGGGGCTGTGGTTGCCTGGCAGTGCAAGGCCAAACTAGCGGGGCTAGCTAGGATTGCTACTGAAAAGTGAAATCAATTTTTCGGTTGATCCGGAAGGTTTGATGGGAGGACAGAGCAAAAATTGTAGGCGAGAAACTGTTTGTTTGCAGACGTTAAACACCTCTGGCACAACATGCAGGCAAGCCGTCCAAAGTTGTTTTCCCTCATATTTCGGAGCATGGTCTATTACTGACCAGATCTTTGAGGTAATTTGAAATTTACGCAAAATGGAAAGGTACAAAATAAACGGATATGAAAAATACAGAACACACATACACGTACAGAATACACAAAGTATACAAATATCATATACCTACATGTATTGACTATGACAAACTGTTCAGTAATCTGCAAAAGCACCACAAGCTGTGAGTGACGAAGGATTTAGGAAAAATCCTATCATTAAATATATTTTGTTCACCATCATTCATTCAAGTAAAGACCAAATGTTTCACAATAAAACTTATTAAGAAAAATGGTAATTCAAGATTCATTCAACTAGACTAGAGCAATACAGTGAAATTCTTGCATCATTGTATTCTGTGCTTGTTTAGTGGAATACAACATTCAAAGACAATCATATTACATTCTGGAAATACAGTCAAACTGATAAAAATCATTCATGTGGACAATCGGTGATTCACTGTGCTCTAGAGTAAATTAATCCCTCAATACATCTTTTCCTTCAACGAGTGAACTTATGTGATCCATGTAATCCATGTACACAACAAAACAGTCTTTTTTTTCTTTTTTTTTCTATTTTTAGTTTTAAAACAAGGGCACATGGAAATATTTTCTTGGAATAAAGCTATTTAAATACTTATTGGGTGGAGAGAACACAAAAGGGGTTTTACAAAATCACTCCAGTTTCATGTACTCCATGGAACATTTACCAGGCTGACAGGGAAGCCATGCAACTTTAGAGCGATAAAGTATTCTATAGCTCACAAACCAGCAAGCAACAGCAACAAATGCTGCTGTCACTTTCTGTGGTAATGTATGAAACCGGTACACAATTGTCACCAAAAGCATGAATTCCCATAACACCGAGAGGATCGTAATGGCTACGAAGACAGCTTTGATGTAGGGTGTTAGTTCCTGGTACAGTCTACGAATTTCTGCAATATCACCTGGAGTAACTTTACGTTTGCTTGTTAAATCCTTGTCTTCAAGCATTTCTCCCAGCTTGCGCCAATCCTTATATGGTTTGACTTCTTCCGAAATAACAAGCATGTTATGTATCAGCAGAAAGACATGACCAGATATATCAAACCCTAGCCAGCCCTTCTCATTGGCAACACAATCAGCTTTCGTAGCATGTTCACTATCTGTGCACATACCCACATAGTTCTCAACGTGCCGGAAAATGCTTACACACACGTACCATTGAAGAGTTGCCACCACCATTCTACAGAGGTGACTTCGCACTGCATGCCATTTCCCGCAGCAATACACAGTGCTTGTAAGCCATATATAAGTACTGATCAGGGCAAGAGTCCAGCCCCATCCAAACTTTACAAAATACTGATTGAAGATGTTCCTCTTGTCAGAAAGGTAGGATTTTGGCACCATAAATAGGTCGCAAATGACTGACCCCAACATCACTCCTATCAAGTACACGCCTATTTTTACTGACGTGTCCTGGAACAAAATCGTTCGACATATCTTCATCACCACCATGATAGCAAAATGTCCGATATGAGTAGGTTCAGGTAAAGGTTTCTTTCCGGTCTTTGGAACTCTCCTTTCAGAAAAATCGTTAATTTTTTGACTCGGCATTCGCTTTCTCTGCTGAGTAGACGCCATGATGTGATTTTGGAAAGACAACTCAATGGGAATGGATCTAGCATTACTTGCTCTTGGAATACGTACATTTTACACATTGCCCATTGGATCCACTAACCCTCCGCTATCGGGGACCCACTAATTCTTTCCCAAGCTACATTTTTCTTGGTTAATGCGCCTGTGCACAACCGAGGCAAAAGAAGTTCTTCCCATAATCTTTGGACGAGGCTCAGAGGCGAACGTAAGCCTCGGTTGTCTAAGCAACGCAGTGTGGAATGTTCATTTACAGAAGCTTTCAGAGAAAGACCAAAGATCTCCGAAGAACATTTCTCTTCTTCCGTATATGCCCACAATCAATAGGCAGTTTACTAATGCAGCAGTTTCACATGCAGAGAAATCTACAATAATTATGATTTATTTTATTTCTTTGTTCGTGTTAGTTCTTTTTTTTTTTTTTTTTTTTTTTTGTTTTGTTTATTTTTTTAATGAGAGGGCTGGTTTTGCAGAAGAATGAGTCAGAAAAATTACCCCATCCTCCCTAGCTATGTTGTCTACCCCATTCGCACCCAACAAATCCCCTTCACCCCCCACCCCTCTCCCCTTAATAAATAAATACTAACAACTAATAACAAGTGCTTTGTCTCAATCATTCTGCTATTCATGTTGCTAATTGAATTGACCCTGGATAAATACTAAACGAAGAAGTCCCATTAATCAGTGTTTACTATGGCTGCCATAGATCATTCAGTAAGAGTTTGGGTATGATGAGACATACACTACAGTGAAAGATGTCATTGTTGTTGTAAATTAAAACCGGCATCAAGATCATTGATTCATAAAAAAACAACTTTAGGCTGAATTTAAGTCATCATGAAAACATGGAAGTGTGCATACAGGATGGTATGCTGAAAGTTATGTTATAAATAAAAATCAGCAGCAACATTATCATCACCATTCTCATCATCACCATCTTCATTTTCATCATCACCACCATCCCTGTCATCATAATGCTGATCCTCCTTCAGTCATAAATCAAGCTCCCATCAAAAAACAAATATCATTATTGTACTGTTTTTATTAATTAAGAGTCTAGCATAGCATATAGGCACTAACAACTACAATGCACATGAATATGGCTTTGTGTTTTGTATCAACACTGAAAAAGGGACATTGTCACATCACATCCACTTTCTTGTCACATAATAATATAAATATCTCCTGATACAAATACGCTAAATGTATTATACAAATGAACAACATAAATTTTAAAAAATAATAAAATGAAAATTGGAGGATTGAGGGAAGCACATCAAAATATCAAAATAATTCTGAATGATACATTCAGTCTTCCACAGTAAAATAAAGCACAAAGTCAATCCAGTAAATTTCAACATGTTGTGTTCTACTCCCTATTTCTTGCATCATCAAAACCACCTCCTCGCACTGTCGACTAAACTCTTTCAGGATCAAGCTTGATTGTACAGCGTAGCAGAGTCTGCACAGTGTATGGCATATGCATCAGCAGCTCAGAGACTGTGTATGATGCATGAACTGATTCATTTCTGTGACTCAGTGATCTCTGATACTCAGTGTGACCCTTTCCTCTAGGACACTGTTGTTAAAACAACTAAGTTACAATAAGAATAAATAAATGTGAAAACAAACTCTTAAAAAAAAGAAAAGAAAACAAAAAAACTGAACTAATTTATAAGTACGTAATCAAGCATACAAATCTCTAAATGAATAAATTAAAATAAAATTAAATAAACAAAAGCAGTAAGCATATTTTTTTTTGTTGGTTTAAAATAGCATATACTTTTATACATAAGTAACATTATACATATCCTTCTTTCCGGGCTATTAGCGCTCTCATCCAGGATGGCTTATGTATGTGTTGGGTTTTTTTCCCCAAAGCTATAGTACATACTCATTTCCTTCTTCTTCACCGATTGCTAGGATGCAGCTTATATTCTACTGCTGCTTATGAATGGTGTGGTCATTATTAGGTCATCATTGTTTATAGGGTCCAGCGGACTGCAAAGAGCCAAATCAGGACCATCACTTGGTTGAAAGAGAGCTCACCCCTAATCCATATAAAAGATCTGCTGAAACAACCCTAATGGTAACACTGAAGGCACTCCACCAGTCGGTCACTTTACAAAAAAGGCATCCCATGCTCTAATTTATTGATTTAAAAAAACAAAATAGAATATAAACATCATTATAAAATATTAACAAAACACCTACATATAACAATGCATATGTGGCTGAATAATAATACCATAGAAAGCCCTAGTGACCATTTGGCAGAAAGCATCCAATATCTCCAAGCAGACCCAATTGACCCCCTACACAAATGAGGAGTTCTGGGAAAGTGTTCAAGAAAAAAGGTAGGTGACTTGTCTAGCGAAGAAGATAGAGATTGATAGAACATATTAGAAATGACAAAGAACAAATGAGAATGACAGAAACAGTGGTAATTTAAAGCACTGAATTTCCACAAAGTGGGGATACTATTTATACAGAAAACCCCTGCACCCCAACGGGGGATGTGGTCATGATATATAAATATAAAAAAAATATGTTTGCGATACTGCAATGAAAGCAAATAGCCAAAATAAACCTCCAAATAATTGGGCGTCAAAAGCAGGGTGCGATGGTGAGCCTTGGTTATCAGCCTCTACAACACTGATGATGTCATGTGAATGTAGAAAATCATTTATTTGCCGGTATCCCCAATAGAAGATCAGATTGATCATTGAGGATCAATGCTGTTCCTCACCCAATTGTTCAGACATGTATTTCAGCTTTTTCACAAGCAACAGTAATAAATGTATTGCACTCAAGTGCTTTCAGTGATTGTCAAAAAATATGGTCTATGTATATTGCTTCAATGTGGAGGGTCTGGGAGAGTGGGTAAATAATGAAAAAAAAAAACATGTTCTGTAGTAATCAAGGGAGTATACAATAAACAAAAAAATTCAACAGAAATGTATGAACAAAACTTTTGAAGAGATTGGAGGGTGAGGGAAGAAAAAGTAAGGTAGAAAAAAAAAAAGAAGACAGATAGGTCATGACATAAAAATTTGAAGATTCCTTATTCAGTATGAAAGGTCAGTATGATAATTTTTTTTAAAAGTTTCAAATGTGTGATTATTAATATCTTTTAAAGAATAAACTACAACAAAATAAGTCTAATTTACATGTGCACAATAATAGGAATAAAAATTTCAGCCAACAAATAAGATTTAAAACAAAAATTGATGATATAAAGCATCCATAATTGTGGCAACAAAATATTATCTTACATATATATATATTTTTTTAAAAGAGGTAAACGTATCAAATGTGTGTGTTTATTAATATTTAAAGTTTTGGGTACAAATGTTCCTCTTGGTTATCCATTGTCACAAGGAATCTTATGCAACATCTAAATTTCATTAAAGTGTACATTTAAGGCTATAAAACAGTAGATAATTATTCATAAATATAAATAACAAGGAGAAACCTATCAAAATACTGAGACAAAAAAAAACTGAAAAAGAAGAATTTTGTATAATATCAATTTCATGAAAATGTAATTCTGAATATAAGAAAAAAATTTAATTTAAAGTCACTAGCAGTAATAAAACATAAAAATAGTAACAAAAAAGAGGAAGGAAAGAAAGTGTTGCAAATTTTTATGAAACAAAAAGTGCAGAAGTATAATATTGTCAAGTGAATTATTAACAGTATAAATGTATGCCTATACAAAATTCTTCATTTTTTTAAAGGAAAATTGTTCAAATGTTTTACACACTGTAATAAAATAATAAATAAAATAAAATAAAAACAAAAAAACATGCAATTAAAAGAACTCGGATTCCAGACAAGCTCCCAGGCAATTGCACAAAACATTATCCTATCCTATCCCATAACTCGAAGGTCGTTGGGGCACCACAGATGATCACTTATTTAACCAGTGTACTCCATCTTTCTCTATCCTCATGGCTTCACTCAGTGTCAAGCCAGTCCATTCTTTAAAGTTGTCCTCCCACCTCCTTTTCTGTCTCCCTCTTCTTCTGCCTCCTTGCACCGCACCTTGCAGGATGGTCTTTGCAAGGCCTGATGCTCTGGTGACATGGCCATACCATCGGAGTTTCCGTTTTTTCACCATACACACATGCAATAATACAAAGTTTGGGCAAAGCTCACATTTCCAGAGTAAATCTGAATTACTGAGTAAAATATAGTAAACACTTTACAAATGCAAACTGAACAAAAGCACCTGTACTAAAGCTTAAATACAAATATTTCCATATAAAATATGTTTCTGTGAGTCATTGCAGCCCACAACTTGACTCACAAGTATGAGGGTTGGTTCATAAGTTTTAAGACTTTTAAAAATAAATACAAAAAGGCTTCATCAGTTAAAAAAAAATTTTTTTTTTTACTCACAAAGCTTCATCATTTGGGACCACTTGAGTGCTGTTCAACATACTCGCCACCGATTTCAATGCATTTTTTCATCCAATAAATCTAACGATCAAAACTGCCGAAAATCAGTCAAATGGTTCAGCTGCTCTTCCAAGGCAGAAATGAGGCTATCCCTGTCTTCAAAATCAATTCCTTTCAGCTCATTCTTAATGGTGGGGAACAGCCAGAAGTTGCAAGGTGCCAAATCTGGCGAATAAGGAGGTAGTTCGAGGACATCGATCCCAGATTTGGTGAGAAACTCAGCAGCTTTTTTCGATTTGTGAGGAGGCGTGTTGCCATGGTGAAGGATGAAGTTCTTTAGAGATTTTTTTAAAACTTCCAGAAGACACAAGGTTTGGCTGTTCCCCACCAATAAGAATGAGCTGAAAGCAATTGAATTTGAAGACAGGGATAGCCTCATTTCTGCCTTGGAAGAGCAGCTGAACCATTTGACTGATTTTCGGCACTGTTTTGATCGTTGGATTTATAGGATGAAAAAGCGCATTGAAATCGGTGGCAAGTATGTTGAACGGCACTCAAATGGTCCCAAATGATCCCAAATGATAAGGCTTCAAGAATAAAAATTGATGAAGCCTTATTGTTTAAATTTTTTTTTAAAGTCTCCCAACTTATGAACCAACCCTCGTATGCAAACAATAAAATTATAAATGCTCAATGTAACTGGTCCACACAAATTTCCAAGCTTACACAATATACGTGTGTGCTACAGAGGAAACATAAGTCACAAGTATTCAAACAACACAATAATTAATGCTTACTGTAACCATGTACACAAATTTCTAAGCCTACAGATGATGTCAAAAGCATCCTTAGAAGTTAGAAGACGACTTACACAGTTACACCTAACAAAGTGTGGACAAAATGTTCATAAATAATATATGGGTGGGATTCTAAGTGGACAATGTTGCATCCAATACACTGTGAACTGGCACTAGATTCAACACCAGAGAAAATGGGACATTTTGTTTCAGAACACAGAACAGACTCCAATATTGTACAATTCAAAACACAAATAATTGTCAACATTAATTTTATGTGTACACTTGTCGTTACACTACATCACTATAATGTAATGTCAGTTGAGGGATCTGCACTCACTTATACTCACTGGTAGAAAACGACAAATAAATCAACATTAATCAAATTCATGAATGTTATTAGCTGTCAAGCAACAGCAATTTCAGGGCATTTTAATTTCTTTAACATATGGTAGAGGCTGCAAAGATGGTCATGGTGAGTAGTTCAAGTGGAAAGAGAAGAAAACAAAAAGCAATGTTTTTATTTATAAAAAAGAAGGAAAAAACTAATTTTAATACATAGATCATCTCTATATATAATGATGAAATAATACAAAAGAGAAGAATGGAACTTGGTTTCTCAAATGAATCGCCAACTTCTCTGCAATTAAAAATAAAAGAGCTATATTATAAATATAACATACCTGAATCAATCTTTTAACACCAGTCTGTAACTCTAAATTACTAAACCAGATGTAAAATTTTTTTTAATCTATGCTATAAAAGTCGGGTATAATTTAACCTTTTACATAAGACCCCCCTGCTTGATAGTCATCAACAAAAAATAGAAAATACATTTACATCATCATATACTTATATATGTATGTGCTACTAAATCACTCAAATTGAAAGAGGAAAATGGTGGGAGAGCTGAGGAAATCACTTAGTGCCTTATAGTTATACAAGTAAAAAGTGATTCTAACAATGTAAATCAAATATTTAAAACATCTGCTCTGCTAACTGTCTATTTTGTGCTATATCACTCTTAAAGAGAAAACAGATGTTAGGGCATACTCTTTAAAACAAAACGATACAATGCATTGAAATGTATATATATGATGGAGTGCAAAGAAGTAATAACCATAAGAAAAGGCCTTTACACCAACAATTCACAGCAACAACCATTGAAGTGGAGATTTCAGCTTCATATCATGCACATTTCTCACTTTTAGACAAAACAAAACAATGTGTTGACTATAAAAAACGGTTCATCATCATGAACTAGCCATCATACACATGCTAAATAGGTAGTGTACTTAATTATCTATGAATACCAGCAGCACTATAGAGCACGAAAACCAACAATCATGCCGACATGCTCATGAGCCATCCTTACGACAGCTTCACACTAATGCCCCTTTCTAACACACACTAGTACTGGACTAAACTGAAAAACTTATGCGCTACCATGAAAAAGGACAGCACCTCACATTTGAACATACTATCTGCTAGAATCAGTAAGTTTTAATATCAGGTCGAGGGCACTGAATATACCATTGATGCTTATTATTTTATATTTTTATGGGGAAAACTAACTTAAATGAAATCTGAATTTGATTTTAAAAACTAAAATAAAATAAATTTTAGTATTTCAATGTGCATGTGCAATTAACATGGTTTTAATGGTACAGAAAACTACAAGAGCAAAGCCCATACGACTCATATGTTCCTTAGCGATCACTTCACATTATTTTATAGGCAAAATGAAAGTGCCCAGTGTAAGCAGAGCAATTAAAAAAAAACTGAATTAAAAAGACGCAAAGTAATATTAACTTTCACTTTGAGATGACCTTCTAATCCACACTGACCTTGAAATGACCTTGATGCTGAGATAACCTTGGCCTTCACATGACCTTTCATGTTCATGTAAGATCAATGCTTACGCATAATGTGTGTAAAAAAACAATAATAAATTTGTATGTTTTTTTTTTCGTAAAGACTAATATAACCCTGACATTAAAGATTGATGCGAAAACGGAACATATATTAAAGATGTTGTAATGGTCTTTACAATTACATACAACAAATTTGAACTTTGTAACTCTCATAGTTAGGGTTAAAGACCCTACAAAGTACCCATATGAACCAACTTTGGGTGGCTCTGGTGACCTTGACCTTTGAGCGAGGTTGACCAAACTTGTATGGTAGATGGTGTCATTGATATCTGTCATGAAGCAAACAATAATAACTTCATAATCAATAACATGAGAAAAAAGTGAAATTTTGCAATATTATGGTAATTCTTTTGATATAGTTTGACCCTGTGACCTTGCCCTGACTTTGAAGTGAGGTCATTCAATCACTTAAAGTTTTCGAGCTCTCAGGTGATACACCAACCTACCAAGTTTGGTTAGGATAGCTTCAATATACATTCTGAGTAATGAACAATGTTAAAGTTTTCCTCCAGAGACAAACATTTTTCACATTTTATAAGAACACCATTTTTGGACTGTTTAGGACTCATCTTGTGCAGATTTGAAAAAATCTTGAATATTTTTTTTATTTTGGGGTGAATTCATAAGACTTACATTACTGAACTCATGTGAGTCACAAATTGCAAGAATAAAACTATCTGAATAGGGAAAGAACATCAAATACAACAAAATCTTGAACCTCTTTAAGAAAATATAATGCGTCACCTGGAAGCACACCAAACGTTCTTCAAAACCAACAGCAGCAGCTATCAAATAAATAAAACAGTTCAAAACCATCACAGATTTCTCTAATCACCACCTTTTCTTTACTGGGCAAGGGCAAACATATGAACACTTTAGTACTATTTGACAAAGACTGTACATGTAAGTCTAAATACTGAAATAAACTAAATGCTCAATTTGAAAGATATGACCAAAATATATATGCCAACAACACCTACAGCTATTCAATTCTTATTTGTTCTAATTCCATTTTGCACACTTTCTCCTCTTGAAAAATCTTGAGAATACCAACAACGATTACTGGCACTAAATCACAACAATGGACAAGGGTGACAACTGATATTACCAACAGTGGCAAGAGAAATGCATTTAACAAAGGAAAAACATAAGGACATGAGAATGATCTCTCATCTTCCAAGAAAACATTAACACCAACAAGAGTGAAAAGGAATGCATAATTGATAAAACGGACCCTGAAATAACCAGAAGCACACAACAACAATGTGCGTCTGATATCAGAGGTCAGCCTAAACAGTCGGAAAGTGACACATTAGTTTAAGGTCAACACCCACAAAACAAAAGTGAACAAATGTATGTTTCTCTTTAAATTATCACATACAAGACTGGTAAGTGACAACTTCCTTGCTTTAATTATCTCAAAATAGTCTCATTCCTCCTACCCTCAACAGTCTTAAATGTCTGAACTAAAACTGCTAGGCCTGAAAATATTTTCTTAATCACTATATAAAGCTTACTTTATGATACTAAAAGGTCAGATTACCATTTCTGTCATGTTTATGTTTCTTATCAAATCAATCTCACCAGCCCAGCACATCGCCATTCTCAACCAACTCATTATATTACTAGAAGTCTTGACACAAAGAATTTCAGCTATGAGAGGATGAATCTCCTTGCTTGAAGTAATATCACATCAACACATGCATGTGTTTATACAGGATATAAAACAGTAACTGCACACTGACCCCGACTAGCATGAAGACCAGCACATCAATATCATCGTAAGTTTTACCAGTTTATACCACACAAATTACAACAATTTACACCATATTTTTAAATCCCAAGTCTGGCAAGCAACATCAACGACTCCAAGGGGACAAAAACAAGTCACCTGAATTACAGAACTGTGCAGCAACACAAAACATACTGTGAGATAAATACATCTCAATATAAAAACACAGCATGAACAATGTATCATGCCTAAAAAGTAAAAACCCTACCAGCAAAAGCATTACACTGAAAAATCACATGCTGTGGAATAATATCAACAATGCAATCAACAGTCTCAAAATGCAAATGGATTGAGCCCACATGGACAGAATGTCTGAAAGTTTTTTTTGTAAAAAAATACTTATAAGAACAGTTAATGTCTTAAAACAACAAGGGAATTTCGATGACAACCAATTTTACCACCTATACAGAAATAGGAAAGAAGTTTATTTTCTATGAAACAGTAATAACATCCTGTGAAAAAATATGTGGATATCCAACAAAACAGCAAAAATACCACACACACAAATAATTACCAACATACCACTGACTCAAGGAAAAATATGTTATGTTGATTCCCAATTGAAAATGTATTTTTAAACATCGTTAGTGGTCCAGGTTGAAAAATAATTTTACTTTTAATAATGAAATAACAATGTCACAATGTAGGAACCAAGTTTTAAAATTTCCCACAACAAATAGTATACAGTCATAGATATACCAAAAAAAAATGTACCAGAACAAAAATCACAATTTACATTTGATTACCGCTAATCAAATCCTGCAACCATAATCCCTGCTAAAAACAACCACATGTGCTTGTTCATTACTACTTTCTCTATCATGTGCTCGGCTTCCTAAATTCAAAACAGAGGTCTTAATTACTGAACACTAAATGTTTCTAACCAAGCCATGCGAAACATATCAAATAAGATTATAACAATTAAAACTTCTGGTTACTGACAAGAATGTTTATTTTTAATTTTTAAAGTAGATGTAATGAAGGTATGATTTACTCGTATTTTAATTCTGAATAATTATACTGGCACTACATAGATAATCACACTGTGTACGCAGTCACTGAAAGTATAAAATTGTATTCAATGATTAACTTAAACATTTATGAGAATAAAGTGAAACAAGTACATATGACATTTAACAAAAATCAAAGCAAGACCAAAAACCATCAAACAACCCACAATCAATTTTAATTCTGTAGTACATTGCAGGAATTAAATAAAAGCACCCAAATTAAGTAAATGTGAATAATATGACAAAGATGGGAAAGAATGATCATTTTAAATTGTTCTATATAAATTTTTCTGCAAAATAATTCTCATATAATAATAATAATAATAATAATAATAATAATAATAATAATAATAATAATAATAATAATAATAATAATAATAGCAAACTGTTTCACGGGTATTTATACCTTTCAGTCAAACACACAAACACACAAAAATAAATAAATAAAAAGAATGCATCACATTGGATAACACTAATCATTTCCGTTTAAATTTTTGTAACCACAGTACTGAAGTCACTTCAATTAGGAATTACTTTGATTATTTTTCAACAGTTGTGCTAATATTGGCACTAAGTACATCAGAACCTACGAAACAAAATGGACTATGTAAAGTGTGTTTATTACAATGACAAACTCTTCTTGTGTAATTATGCTTACAGGTAAATTAAGTGCTAAGTACCAATCAACAACAACTTTTTGTTAAGACAGCAAACAAAACTGCTCAAACAATATATGCAGTAATAAACTTTTACTTCAGCTTGCTTTATTACAGCAAAGGCATTGGTTGGAGATAAAAATGGGTGCAGAAACAAGAAAATCTAGAAGAATTGAAACCGCGTTTCTTCTTTTTCTTTTGTTTTTCTTCTTTAAAAAAAAGAAAAGAAGTACAACCTATATAATGAAAATAATTAGCTTAATTGAGAATCCATTCACTAAGACATTAATGAAAAGTTCTTTAGTTAAATAAATCAATGTCTTGAAATTGTTTTGCCAAAATGCAGCAAAAAAATAAAAACATTCCTGCAAGATTTTCCTCAATAAATAGTGATCTTGGTTAGCAATCATAGAATAATAATACAGTACATTTGTACAATCCAATACAGTACATACAATTCAAGAGCCAGTCTGTGGATGACTGCACAACATGAAACTCCAAAGAGAGCTGCATACTGCTTGCTCAGTCCAATGCAGAAGGAGTTACATGGTAAGTCCACTGTCAACAGGTGTGAATAAGCAGCTGTGCGAGACAAAAAGTTGTGTCATAAAGGTAGCCTCACCCTCAAGTATTAGGAACAGATGGCGCAGCATTACATGAGAGGTATGATTTTCTTGCTTTCTGGCGAATCAGCTTGCTCGTCAACTTCTCGCAGACCCTCACTGACCTGCCTTCGTCCCAACAACTCCAGCATAGCCTTGGCTTCAGGATCCTTGTCCAAGATGCTCTTCTTCTTTGCCAAGCGTTCCTGCCAAAAGTTTTTAAAAATTCATCTTTTGGGTGAGCAAAAACGGCATTTGCGAAACACAAGCACATATACTAATACACATCCCAAAAATTAACAACAAAACAAGTCAGCAGCCAATGCAAGGTTAATCTATCAATATCAATCAGATAACTTACTCTTGCTATGGTCATCTTTAACATAACACACATCCACACAAACACGCACATAAACCCATGTACTCATTCATACATACACACATGGCCCATGTATCAAGTCATGAAGATGCATGCTTATGAACCACAAGTAAAGGAGACTTGCAGGGGGATTGGAAGGAAAAATGTTGCTTTTACCTCCTCAGTGAGATCTTCATCGTCATCATCTTTCTTCTTCAGCGGACCGACAAACCACACCTCCAAAATGTCCACCTCAAATTCTGGTTCTTTCGACAGCTGTGGGCTGCCATAGGTGGTGCACCTGGGACCTGCTTTGCTGTGGCCAAAATTGAAGGAGTTGTCTATCCATAGGCCAAAGTAGTCAAATTGGCCTCCCATACCCTACAATGATTCAAACAAATAGAATTGGTAACTAATTAGAAACTCACAAAACTGGATTATCAGATCTTACATGGTAATCAAATGACAAAAGAATGACATACAAAAAGCACTTCAACTCAAAATTTCTAAGTGAGTAACACTGTCTCAACAAGCACAACTCTCCTTCCAATCAGAAGATATAAAACTCCTTACCAAAACTTTGGCAGGTTACAAAGAAGTTATTAGTTCCTTTCTACATGATCACCCAGTGTTTGAAAATGCTCTCTCTTTGTATGCTCTTCAACTCAGATTTCTAAGTGAGTCAATACATACATACAACGCCTTACCAAGCCATTAGGCAGGGTTTGCATGTTGAGATTCAGATACATGAAGTTGGAATTGTATCCAGTGGCAGAAAAGACACCAAAGTGGGGGCTGATTCGGAACAAGTAACAACTAGAGTCTCCTGTAAGACAAAAGAAACATTGTTCTGGCATTGGCAAAATGTTGATGGACTGAGATAATACAGTTAAGATGGCAGCATTTGGGGACCTTGGTTATCAAATTCCTCTTATTAAAGATAAAGAACAACAAGGACCATGGCAAGGTTTGAATATCGGCAGCATTAAAAAAAAAGTAGACGACTGAATTTTATTGTAAAAATAATAAAAATAATAATTACGAATAGTTCAAAAGTTTTCCTTATTCATTTAATTGAGCTATTATTCAGACTAGGCAGACAATTAATAATAATAATAATAATAATAATAATAATAATAATAATAATAATAATAATACTATTACTACTACTAATAATAAGGGGTGTCGGATAGTGCAGTGGTTGGAGCACTCGCTACTGTGTCGAAAGTGAAGCACCGTCCGGTGCGGTTAGCACTTGGATGGGTGACCGCTAAGGTGTGAAGCGACAAACAACAACGCCCCCAGTTGACTCAACTGTGATTGAGTACCTACTCTCTTGAGGGTGGGGAAGGTAAAGCAGCGAGGGAGAGAGTTGGGCATCACCCTCATTACGCTGGCCCAAGATAAGTGTGATCTCCAACATCACGCTCCCCTACGGCCACAAGGCTATGGGACTACCTTTACCTTTTTAATAATAATAATTGTTAGTTATTCATTGCTAACAGGGTCCAGAGGACTGCAAAGAGCTGAATCAGGACCACAAAATCAAGACCATAACTTGGCTGAAAGAGGTCTAATCCATGATAAAAGATCTGCTGAAACAACCCTAGTGGTAATACTGAAGGCATCCCACCAGCCGGTCACTTTACAATAAAGACATTCCATGCAGGGGACGCTGAGGCTATACTCTAATTTATCGAACCCCCCCCCATTTACAAAAATAAAATAGAATACAAACATCATTATAAAATATAAGCAAGACACATACATATAAATGTCTACATTGCTAAATAATAATATCATAGGAAGCCCTAGTGACCATTTGGCAGAATGCGTCCAATATTCCCAAGCTGATCCAACAGAGCTCACACACAAATGAGGAGTTTTTTCCCGAAAGAGTTTTCAAGAAAAAAGGTAAGTGGCTGGTCTAGCGAAAAAGATAGTATAGTAGATTGATAGAACAGAGTAGGAATGACAAAGAACAAAGGAGAAAGACAGCGACAGTGAGAATTTAAAGCACTAAATTTCCAGAAAGTGAGGATACTAATTATATAGAAACCCCTGGAAGCCCCACGGGGGAAAATAATAATAATATTATTATTATTAAAAGAAACACAGACCATAGAACCTGGGCTGAATAGTCCAAGGCTGGGCGGCAAAACCTCCAAACACGTGGCCATTACGATCTTGCAGCACCAACAACGTGGGTCCCCGATTTTCAATGGACTTGAGTAGCTGCATAAAGCTGTCGCCATGGAGACGGTTGCTGAAGAGAAGACGCCACTCGCCCTGAAGTTCACTTGGCAGAGTGGAGTTGAGAAAGAGCACTGTCGGTAGATCTAGCATAGTTTTAACTTTGGACCAGTTGGTGTCGCACACATGTGGTATACGTGGGTGGACAAACATCACGTCTGCAGGATCATTGTCCTAAAACAAAGCAGAAAATATATGTAAACGGAATTTTTTGTAATGAAAAAAGTATGTTGTATTAACACAAAACAGTAGCCTTATAGACTAAGACTAATACTGATGCAAAGTGTATACAAATTTCACTGGCATCAGCAGGAATCCGTTTGGGGAGAATAATAATCTCCAAAAATGTATTTTGTGCTAATATACTGTTGTATATGAGTTTAACTTCAAGTGCTATCTAAACCTAAAATGTTAATGGTGCATGAAAAACATATTTTAAAAAACAACTCCACTTGTCCCAAAGATAACTCACATAAAGACGAAAACAAGCATGAAAAACTTCATGGAAAATCTGCTGAAACAGGGTGCTCTTTGAAATCCAAGCTTCCAGGTCATATTTGTTGAAGGTTGAGTCTTTTGGCACTTCTGGTAGCTTGAAACCTTTATCTTTTACACCACCTGTAACCAACGTCATTCACATTACATTTATGATAAACTGACAATAACCAAAATGTGTAACTGTATGGTACTTGATATTATTAGTAGGTATAATTCTGATCAATAATAACAATGAAAATACAAAACTCTATTCAATTGTAATACAGGATTGAAAGAACCATTTAAATCTTACCACCAACAGAACAACCACAATAATATTCACTGTGTTTACTTGAAAATGTAGTAATGCTCATCCCAAACTTACAGTTTTAAAAACTCTTGTTCTCTTCTATATTATATTATCACTGAAAAAGTCGTCCTTGCTCAGTTTCGTAAACATCTTCAATCAAGCGATCTCATATATTCCCTTGTCCACTTACCACTCTGACCACAGCACGGAAATGGCCTTGTTGAACATTGCCAACGACATACTGACTGCTCTTGACAACAACGACATCACTCTTCTCTCTCTATTAGATCTTTCAGCTGCCTTTGACACCACTGATCATGCTACATTTCTGTTCTGTCTGCAAATCTCTTTTGGTATTTCTAGTTCTGCACTATCTTGGTTCAAGTCGTATCTTACAGGTCGCTTCCAAACTGTCTTAGTGAATGGTCTCTCCTCTTCCGCATCTACTCTTTTGTATGGTGTTCCCCAAGGCTCAGTCCTGGCCCCCATTCCCTTTGTCTAGTATACCCGTCCTGTTTCTGCCATTGTTAGCTGACACTCACTGTCACATTATAGCTTTTCTGATGACAATAAGCTATACAAATCTGGATCTGTCTCTGAACTCCCTAACCTCATTTAATCTACTCAGACTTGTGTTTCTGAGCTGAAAACTTGGATGGATCAAATGTTAACATTAAATGAAGACAAGACTGAGATGATTTTGACCTCAATGGTTCTTCAATCACTCTGTCTTCCACTGTCCGCACCTAGGTGTAACACTTGATCAGTCTCTCTCTTGCCATCAACATGTTGCTAGTATCTGCAGCACTTGTTATCTTGATATTCTCCGCATCGCTTCAATCCGCCCCCATCTCACTGAAAACACTACTAAGACTCTCCTCTGCACATTTGTTCTTTCTTCACTCAATTACTGCAATTCTCGTCTTTCTATCTAATTAACAAACTTCAAATAGTTCAGAATCATGCTGCTCGCCTTATTTTCCACTCTTTTAAGTTCGATCATGTCACTCCTCTCCTTCAATCCTTGCATTAGCTTCCTGTTCAACAAAGAATTAACTTCAACATCACCGAATCTACTGCTTCGAGATATTTTTCTGACCTACTACAACTCCTCCTCTGATAATTGAATCTTTAGAATTCCTCGCACACGCATCAAAAGATACAGACAACGTGCATCCTCTAATCATGCCCCCTCTACCTGGAATCATCTCCCTCATTCCATCAGAAACTCTCAATCTTGGCAGATTCTCAAAGCTAATCATAAGACACTTCTGTTCCCTCAGTAACTCTACCATCCATCTTCCTTCAGCTAATCATTACCCATGCTTGTGGTGCAGTATGCTGACGACATAGCAATGTGGATGAATGTTAAATTAAGAAAGCATACAAATAAAAGAATTACTATTTATGTTCAAAAAATATATCAAACTGAACTAAATAATTTGTCTACATATATGAGAGAAAATGGTCTGGAATTATCCGGGGACAAAACTAGTTATTGTTATTTAACAACGGAGAAAATCCAAATATTTACCAGAATTAAAACTTGACAACGAAATGCTTGCTTATAAACAAATTATAAAATTTGTGGGTGTCTATTTTATACCAAAATTAAGTTGGAGATATCATATAGAATATTTAATCAATAAAGCAAGACAAAGATTAAATTTATTGAAAATAATAAATGTACAAGCTTGGAGTCAGGACACAAAGACTTTATTACATCTAGCAACTTCTCTAGTTCGATCGAAACTGATATATGGACGAGGTGTATTTTTCAGCGCCAAAATCACTCTTAAATGAATTGCAGAGTATAGATAGTAAAGCAATAAAATTGGCTCTTGGCGTACCAGTGCATACGAATACGCAACGTTGTTATAATGAAGCATTTAACACTTTCTTTATCAGATCAACGTAAATTAGCTGCTTCAAAATATGTTCTTAGAAGTTTATGTATTGACAATTCTGTAACAGATGAAGTGTTATTTTCTTCGAAAAACAAAATCCCCAAAATATTCCATACATTCAGACTATTCATGATTATACAGAAGCAGTGATGATAAATTGTGGTATTAGTATTAGTAATGTAAAATCTGTTCCTGTTTCACCCAAAATACCCCCTTGCGAACACTTACGAGATCATTTCGATATAGATTACACAGATTTACATAAAAATGAAGAAATAACTATGTTAGCTAATAGTGTAAAGAAACGTTTAAGTTCTATTTACTTCAATAAATTAAACATTTATACAGATTGTTACGTTGGAGACGCGTGCAATGGTAGGCTGTGAAACGCGTGCGATAGTAGGCTTGCGTGTGGCACACGCGCGATAGATCTGTTTGTTTTATTTTGCAACGCATGCAATAATAGAGTGTATTTACCTTTGATTTGATTTTGCGTTGTTATTAGAAGAAGCTTTGTATAACGTTGATGATTTTATCTGGTCGATATTATTTGAGAATTTTCTCGAGTCAGTTGTTTACTATCGATCGAAGCGTATGGATAGTTCTAGTGGTAACCATGGAAGCTTCCATTCCAAATAGGGTTGTATGACGTGAGACAGTGATGATGAAATTAATTCTGATTGGTTGTGGTGTTTCATATGGGGTATTCTCGCTTGTTCTGGAGTAAATAGAGACTATATAAGTGCAGCACTGTTTCAAAATAAGAGGGTTGATAGTGAGAATTGCAGAGTGGAAAAAGCGATTGAGCGACTGTATGCAGTTTGTTGATGTATGCTGAATAAAGTTGGAAAACTACATACGAAGACTTTGCCTTGTTGCTGAGTGAGCAGGCTGCGTGAATAAACGAATCTGAGTTACACATTATCAGGATTTCAGCATTGGGGCTGAATCGACTACTGATAGAAAAACACCAACATCAAACGAGTGTAACACAGATGGATCACAACTTGAAACTTCTGATGCTGGTGCTGCATATGTCATTCCAGATCTTAATATTGAAAAGTCTCTATTTAGGGAGAAAATTTTCAATCTTTACTGCGTGTTCTTACATTAACCTTAGATTTGTTTGGCATAGTGTTATGTGTAGACTCAAAATCTGTTTTGTATGCGCTACAAAATTGGAATCGTTCAGTTAGAAGAGAAATTATTTTTGAAATCAAATATCTTTTACAATATTTATTAATTAAAAATGTTACAGTTGATTTTCTGTGGGTTCCCTCTCATTGTGGAATAAAGGGTAATGAATTAGCTGATAAACTAGCTAAAGATGGTGCAAGTAAGCCTACTGAAGTTAATCATAACATGAGCCTCTCCTACTATGAATTGATATCAATAGTAGAAAATTATTTTCTTAAAAATGTACACAATAATATTTTGTCTCGCTCCAGACATTTGACAAAAATTGTCTACAAGTTAAAATTAAATTCATGGAAAACTAATAAATTTTTTAAAGATGTTAAATGTGTATGCTCAAATGCTCTGACTGTAGAACATTTGATATTACATTGCCCATGTCTGAACAAATTATTTATAGAAAATAATATTAATACTGTTATCACACAGTACAATGATGTAAAAAAATTAGCTGATAATGAATTGATGCTGACAATCGCATCTATTATATTGTGTACACAGATAGAAAAACTGTTATAATTATGTTATTATTCCATGTAATTTAGATGTTCAGATGATGGTGCGTCAATGTTAGGTTCCATTGTTTTCAATCAGTATAAGTTCTTATCAGTTCGTTGTAGCTACTTTATTCATTTTCTTCAATTTTGTTTCCTTTTTATCATTATTATTTATGATTTATTTATTAGTATTTTCTTTTTCCACCATATCATTTATATTATTTTTTTTGTTTGTTTTTTTTATAGTCTAAAATCACATAATTTGTGAACAGACTTTAAATAAATTGATTGAATTGAATACCCCTGCTTGGTGTGTGTATGTAAGTGAGAGAGAGAGAGAGAGAGAGAGAGAGAGAGAGAGAGAGAGAGAGAGAGAGAGAGAGAGAGAGAGAGAGAGAGAGACACACACAGAGAGAGTATTTGGACAATTCCATCATCCATCACCATGTCTCATTCCTTTATTGTTACATATTTGTTCATTGTTTACAATTTCTTGCCCTCACACTATTTTGTAGATTTTGTAGTGGTTTTTTTTTCCTCATCCTAATTGTATTTGTCAGTAATTTTCTGTCTACAGTCATTGCCACCCACGGTTGTTATTTTTTTTATCTGCTTGAATCGTTATTATTGTCATTGTTACAATGTTTGGACTTTTGTGTGTGTTATTGTTATATTTATTGTATATGTTGGCGCAATCAAGATTAGGCATTCCAAAATGTTGATATTAATTATAATAGAAATATTACCTGGAAATAAAAAAAGGAAAACAAGCAATTGTGTTTTTTTCCTGTTAGGCATTAATACTAATATTAGACATTAATATATGTAACTTATAAGAGAGAGTTACAAACCTGAAGGAAAGAGATCCTCAAGCATGAAGAGGGCTAGTCTTCTGTAGGAGTCTTTCACTGGAGCAAAAATCCAGCTCTGATACTGTCTGCAGTGTGCAGAGACAATTTTCTCATAACTTTTAATCATGCTGCTCACAAACTGCAAAGTAGAAACAAAGTTATTGTAAATGAATGTTTATACACATAACACCCACACCATGTAACTAGACAAAGTCTCAATATTATTATTGTCAGATGGTTAATTAACGATGCATAAAAGTTGCATTTAAAACTAAAAAATTCATAATTTAGTGTAAGGAAGGGAAGCACATTTACTAATACAGAATTCACAGTTGGTTTTGTCCTCAAATTACTACCACTAGGACAAACTACTTGTGCATTTTTCAATTTATTTTTTAGGGAAATACAGACTTCTTGACACTACTGAGAACTGCAAAGTACTAAAACCACCACTACTACTATACTACTATTACCACCACCACCATCACCATCACCACCAGTATATGTACATGTTTTATGTTATATATATATATCATATTACATAACTCGAAAGTCATTGGGGCACCACTGATGATCATTTAACCAGCGTACTCTATCTTTCTCTGTCCTCAGCAATCCTCACGGCTTCGCTCAATGTCAAGCCAGTCCATTCTCGAAGTTTGTTCTCCCACTTCCTTTTCAGTCTCCCTCTTCTTCTGTCTCCTTGCACCGTGTGCATAACCTTATTTTTGAATGTGGACTGATGGTCCTGTCCTTCCAAATGGGCTTCAACCTTGGAAGGGCAGCAGTTGTTTGTGAGATCCTGGAGAGGACTTCCTGTCGGGACCCATTGTCTGACACAATGGCTCCTAAATATTTGAAGCTATGCACTGTGTTGAGGAATTGGCCTTGGACTTTGATGTCCATGTTGATGCAAATGGTGTTTCTTGTAATCATTATGGTCTTTTCTGCACTTATTTCCATTCTAAAGGCTCTGGAGGTGGTTTCAAGCCTCTGTACCAGCTGTTCAAGTTCTTGTTCCTCTCCAGCCAATCCATCAATGTCATCCGCAAAAGGAGTTTGGAGATTGCTCTACCCCTATGCTGACTGTGCCTTCATGATCTGCAAGGGCATCTGACATGATGTGCTCTAAGAAGATGTCAGAGGTGGTAGAAATATTCCAAGCCACAATTGGAGGGAAATTTGCATCACTTCTCATTTTGGGAGCTGGTGAAGTAGATGTCAACACCATGACCACCACCTTCAACTCAGCTGTGACAGATGCTGCCACTAAGATCCGTGGCAAGCACCGCCCAAAGAAGAAACTGTGGATCAACCTGAACTTTTGGATCTGGGTGAAAAACGAAGAGAGATGAATAAGAAAAAGAACAGCTTACGGGAGCTGATACCTACCAAAAAATCAAAAATTACATCCAAAAAGGTATGTTTACAGCAAAGGAGAACAAGACAGAAGATCAATGCCAGGAAATAGAGAACAGTCTGAACAAGAACAACAGCAAGAAGGTCTAGCAGATTGTGAAGTCTGTGAAGCGGCTGACAAGTGTTAAACAACCCAAGGTCCCCATGATCTAAAGCAAGTCTGGCATATGCCTTACAGAAGAACAAGAAGTCATGAATAGATGGATAGAGTACCAAACAAAGACCCATCAGTTCTAGCATGTCCCCAGAACAAAGAAGAAGAAGGAATCCTCGAGACCTGTTCACCCCTACCAATGCCAGTCAGGAGTAAGCAGACTGTCTGTCAGGAGTTTCATCTGTCTGTCAGGAGTACAGTACTGGAATACATTTTTTGAGAGATTGAGAAAAAAGAAAACAAAAAGACAGTTAAATTTACTACAAAAACACATTAAAAAGTACATTTGAAAAAGCATTCACTTATTTATTGCTTTAGCAATAAACGAGCTTATTGTGCGTTGGTTAGCCTGCTCTTTTTGCAACTGCTTGTGTCTACCACAGTTCACGTGCCTTTCTGTAACAAACCGGATTTTTAGTTGGACAGTTACTTGTATCGCTTTGAACAGCAGTCACAAAGTGACGATTTCAAATTAAGAAGTTATAATTGTTATTTCTAATGCCTGTACTTGTAGTTTGTATAATTTTGATGTCAGGGTTTTAAGTTTCGTCATGCATGACGAAAAGTTTGGATATGTTGTTTTAGTTCGTTGTTGGCAGTGACTGAGTCGTGTGTCTGTTTGTCCTACCGTCAATTGTTTTATTGTAGTTCGCAAAATAGGATAAACAATGTTGGTGGATTTCTACTTCACCATGCCAGAAGGGACAAAAGTGTTTTGACATCGGCAGGGTGTGCGACGCTGGTTTCCCAAACTCCACCAATCTATGTACATTGGACACCAAACAGTCGTTCAGCACCCGGATTCAGGACCTGCCATCCAGAACTCACATGCAATCCTAGAAACAAAAAGTGTTATTACAAAGCACGGCAGCTTTACGAGAGGACAGATGGACTGTGCGAGGACGGTTTGATCTGTGACCCCGGCACGCAATATATATGTAAGCTGTTGTTCGGCGCCAGATGCCATCCGGGAGCGGAAGCACTATGTGGCGACGGGTTGAGCTGTTCTACTAAACATCCTTTTACTTGTGCTAAAGGTTACTGGCAACTATTGAAAGAAGGAATCTGTTTGCGCCTAACATTATTAATTGATTTTCTGACCCACGTATGCTGCTTTTGGTTGGCCTGCTCTACAGGAATGTGAAGACATCGTTTCCATTGGTCTTCTGTCCGACTAACAGTTTCGTTTCGACGATGGACGCCTGACCAGTGTGTGGTAGTCAGATACAGATAACATTTCGTTTTGATTATACGGAACTATGACCTTTGATATGATACTTGTTGTGTTTTCTGAGGAGTCGTTGTTGTCAGTGTTTGTGTGTGTGTGGAGGGAATGAATATACAAACTAACATTTTATAATTTAGTTTCGTTGGGGATTATATGAGTGCGTGCGCGTGAATGTTTAGAACACCATCTTTGACAATTTGGCGAGCCTGCCTGGCATTTCTACCGCCGTCCGCAACGCTGAAGTCAAGTTTGCAAATTTTGCAGTAAGCATAGTTTTCAGACCTTTCGGAGCTCGTTAAGCACTTATGCAGTTCTGAATAAGAAGCAATCCACTTCTGCGTGTAAAGCATCTTCTTTTTGGGTGGTGTTTGTACACCATCTTCTGCGTTTTTTATTTTCGGCATCGCGAACAGACTAGTCACTTCGAAAACATGCACAAATGCTCGATCACACACGAAAGAAAAGTGCGAGAGCTGGAAATCGAAACTTGTACAGGAAATTCCAGTTTTTGTCTTATTACGGAAAACTTACGAAACGGAAGAAAAAGCGTCTTTCTACCAAAAAAACTACTTTTTTTTTCTCCATCACTCGCTGAAACCGGAGTTTTTGTTTTCAAAACGGATAAGCGGATTTTTACAGTCAAAACGGAGAAAATCCGGTCAAACCGGAGGAGTGAACAGCTCTGAATCCTCCCAATTCTTTGAGAAGAAGTTGAGGCAGCAGAGCAATCGCTGAAGAAGGGGAAGTCAGTGGGTATGGGCAACGTTACAGAATTGCTTCAAGCAGGAGGAGAAGCGATTATTGACGCCCTCACCATTATCTGTAGCAAGATCTGGCAAAGTGGGAAGTGGCCTGTACTATGGACCCAGTCGCTTGTCATCACTCTTCCCAAAAAGGGTAACCTTAAGGAGTGTGAAAATTACCACACCATCAGCCTCATCAGCCAACCCAGCAAGGTCCTCCTGAAAGTAATACTTAACAGGTTGAAACCCAAAGCTGAACAAATCAAAACAAGCAGGATTCAGGGCAGGGCGAAGTACCACTGAACAGATGTTCAATTCAACTTCCGAATAGGTAAAGGTATTCCATAGCCTTGTGGCCGTAGGGGAGCGTGATGTTGGAGATCACACTTATCTTGGGCCAGCGTAATGAGGGTGATGCCCATCTCTCTCCCTCGCTGCTTTACCTTCCCCACCCTTAAGAGGGTAGGTACTCAGTCACAGTTGAGTCAACTGGGGGCATTGTTATTTGTCGCTTCACGTTTTGCGGTCACCCATCCAAGTGCTAACCGCACTGTACGGTGCTTAACTTGCGACACAGTAGCCAGTGCTCCAACCACTGCGCTATCCAACACTTCCGAATAATCGGCGAGAAATACCTACAGCACCAACAACATATATATATCATGTGTTTGTAGACTTTAAGAAAGCGTTTGACCGAGTCTGGCATGCAACTCTGTGGGCAACCATAAGAGTGTACAGCCTTAACATTACTGAAGTCATCAAAAGCATGTATGACAAGGCTACCAGTGCTGTCCTCCACAACAGCGCCATCGGTGAAGGGTTCTGAACAAGAATCGGCGTTAATCCAGGATGCCTACTACTATATATTATTTTGAATCATGCACAGAACAATGTCTTTATAAATTAATTTGTTGCAGAAGGAAATATCTTCTTCTTCTTTGTGCTGACTACCACCTTCATCATAGTGAAGGTTATGTACACTTTAGTTTTGGGCATTTCTTGTTTATGTTTGGTACTTTGGACCAGTATAGCTGCCCAGAATGGAAAGGTTCTGGGAGGGAATGACTGGCCATGGAGAAAATCAGAAATGAAGATGGAGAGGGAAAGATGGTGAATAGTGGGTGATATTGGGGTGTGGGTAGGATTTGAAACTTCCTAGCATCAATGCAGTAACCAGACTGTAAATAGACCAGTTTAAAACACACACACACACACCCACACAAACAAATGCAATACTGATGTCATCATTACTGGCCTTCACAAGATGTTCTGGAAGCACATCAACATGGTCAGGGGAGACAAGAGAGGTTAGCATCTCAGCTTGCTCAGTGACACCCCCTTTTAATATTGCAGCTAAATGACTTGAAAAGTTATGATGATCTACTTCATCTTCATGATGACTGCGCCGCAAAGGATGGTGTGACTTCGCTCCATGAAGCAGTTCATACAAGCGTTCGCACACGTCTGGATCCAGTACTCCATGTGTAAAGTTCTGAAAAAGCAGATAATATTCAAATAGTCTCAAACATATAAACAAATACAATTTAAACTAAGATATTTTGTAAAGAAAAAAAAAAGTATAATTCATTCCAACATTTAAATTAATTCATTTAATGTCTTATTTCACTTACACTTTATTTTAGCCAATGTGCGATTTGTAATTTGTATAGGAAATTATAAATAATAAAGTAATTAGCTTGAAAATTCAGCACAAATTTCAGAACCGGTGACCACGAATATGATGTGCATAAAACTGCGTCAGTCAAACAGACGACAACTGACAAACAAAACAATGACATCAAGAAAACCACAGCTGTTAATATTGATCACTGAAAGCAACCAACCCTGAACTCGTCTCTGTTGAACGTTTTCTTTCCATGGGAAATTCTGTGAAATAAAGTAGAAACCATAGGCTTCTCTTCATCTGTAAAATGTGCCACAGCTCTATTGTCTGAGTCTTTGCTCTCACTTCCACCCATGACGAATAAATTTCTGTTCTCAGTATGTTCACACTTGTTTACATGTCTCTGGCTGACTTCCTAGTTATTCTCAAATCGATTGACAAAGACACTAAAGCAAAACATGCAATTCTTGAACTGTGAGATGAACACTACAAAGATATTTTAATTTAAAAATATTGTCCGAGCATTGATTAAGAGCAATATAGAATATTAATATTAAATGATCACATTCATAGTCTATTGATTTCTTGATATTTTTATACTGAATATGTTGAGATGTTGCAAGCAATATATACAGGATACATTCATTGGGATCTGTAGCTATAAATTTTATCCCAGTTACGTCCCCTTACTATCTCCGGACTTGCGCAAAACATCCCCGGGATCGTTCGGATGACATCGGATGGAGAGAACTTGGCACTGTGGGTTTGGATAGTTTGTCTTTATTTCTGCAACACATAACAGGTTTTTGGTACCATGGCTTTGCCACCAGAAAAGGTCGCGGAACTCAAACAGATAATTCATTCGCAGCTTGCGCAGGTAAGAATATTGTCATGCTTGCAGATCAGAATGCATGCTTGAACATGTTTTCAGTTTTGTTTTGCTTTTCGGAGTTTCCCAAACTAGCCTAACGTTTATTCTTTTTCTTAGTCGTTGGCGTTGCAGTAGCAGCAGCAGCAATAATAATAATAATAATAATAATAATAATAATAATAATAATAATAATAATAAAAATTTTCTGTTGAAAGCTCTCGTATATTTTCTAATACATAAACTATTAAGTGAAGCTGAGAGTACTTGGAAAATGTTGATGGTATCCTTTATATTCTCCTTATTGGTGCGGTCTGACGCAGTGACGGGAAGCGAAACAGAAGCAAAACAGCCAGTAAAACACGAAACATCGTAGTTTTGACGATGTTTATCGTGTGACTAGATATAAAGCATAACAGCAGCAAAGCGCGAAGCAAAGCAAAGTGGATGCTTTCAGTATTTGAGCGTGTTCTAAAATTTTGCGTTGTTTCACTGAAGCATTTGATTGCCAGCCAATCAGAAGAGCCGACGTAGGGCAACGAGGTCGTTATCATTTCAGGGGCCTGTTGCCTAGAACAAAACGCCTGCCATGAGCGCGCGTACTGCACACTTTGCCTTATGTAACGGTTTATGCGTGGTGAGCGTTTTCAAAATGGCAGCAGAAGAGGGAAAGATTGTAAACAGAAACCGTGTGAAGTCGATTGCTGCAGTGCTGTGCTCCAAGATCATGAAGCACGCGGCATACTACCTTCGGTCACCGCTCGCCAACGCACGCGCACTCCCGCGGCGTGCGTACCGTTTCCAAGCCGAACGCCAGCGAGCGTTGGCGTGCGCCCGCCTTAGACAATGGGCCCCTGCGGTCATGGCGGCATCGAAAGCTACTGGGCCATTAGCGAATCTGACACATTTTGATACATTTATTCTCATCTATCTGATTCAAAGCCACGAGCCATTATGGAATTAGAAGCCAAAATTACAGAAACCAAACCCTGAAAAAGGCCTCATGGACTTCTGTGAGAGTCAATCTGACGGAAAATATTGAGTAAAGGGAGGTAACTGATTTACAACGTATTGCGCATTGCTTCCACGCAGGACTTCTCATCGTGTGACCGGCTCACGAAGCAAAGCATCATAAACGCACTTATTTTTAGATGCTTGTAGAAGCAGATGCTTTGCTTTGTTTACCGCTTTTCTTCTGCTTCGCTTCCAGTCAGACCGCACTTTTACTCTTTGGTACTGGTAGTAATGGTGGCAGGGATAGTTCAGTCGTCGTTGTGTGAGTGAGTCTCGGGCGACGTTGGTTCGAATCCTGACTTCAGCAAACTATTTTGTGATTGCTAGATATTAGTGGCCAGCGCTTTGAGAAGCTCTCTGAGCTTGTAAGTGCGCTATATAACTTATAAGAGAAATCTCTTTATTTTTCTTTTTTTGTTTGTTCAGTCTTCATTATTCTTAATTGATTACAATTTATTATAAAATGAACAAAGAAGAAGAAAAAATGAAATTTAATGGCAAATTTTGATAGTAGAAATTGTTAGTTTTCTGAACCCCTTGGTCATAGTATAGTATAGACTATAGTCTATAGTATAGTAGTGATGGCACCGTAGTCTTTTGCCCTCTAGATAGATGTGCATTTATTACTTGTCACACTGGCAGGCTATCGGGCATCAGTTGTCTGATGAATTTTGCCTACGCAGAGGAAGTACTTATAATATAGAATACTGTACTGATACTTTATTACTGAACATCTTAAAGTTAAAAGTCACATTTAATTTTTTGTTAAGCAGGATTTTAAACAAATAAATAAAGCAACCAAAGCATTATTTATTTCTTGAGATTGTATAGATTACTAAATCTGCTTACAAATACAACTTACAACGTGAATGTGTGCAGATGGGTGTTGAAGCCCATATACGCTCAGTAACGGAGGAGATGCTGAGCAGTGAGAAGATGCATGAAATATCAGAGGCAGATATGATAGAAAAACTGCGTAATGGAGGCGTTGTCGATCAAATTATGAACCAAATGCACTTCAGTGGAGGAGCCACTTCAGCGGCTCCAAGACCCTCTACAAGAATGTTGGACATAGACAGTCAAGTAGCACATGGAGCTGTAAAGAAAGGTATAGCTTTAGCCTGCTTTACCTTTCATAGTGATTGCAAATAAACTTTTTTAACATTCTTGTATATTACTCGCCTATATAGACAGTGACCCATTATGGTTAGGTACTAGTATATACATGTAATGTGAAATCTACAACCTTCTTAATGTATGTTTGCAGTTATGGTATATTATTTATCATAATTGGGTTCTTTTATTTTTTTCAGAATAAACATAAGAGATGGTTCTCTGATAGGAAAAAGTTGTTTTGCAGGTTTGATATTGGTAATAATTTTCCTGTACAGGCAGTAGCCTTCCATTCACAGAAGAGAGAGGTATTACTCGTCTCATTTTTCTGAAGGACAACTTTGTGAGGGCAGTGCCCATCTTTTAATGCATCCAATTCTACTTTGTTCTGTGTGAACCAGTATTTTATTTTTTGAAAATTATTCTTGTTGCAGCTAACATTGACCCAACTCATCGGTACCTGTACCTGCAGATTCGAGGTGGCAAGGCATTCATGGACCAGCTTACAGAGGAAGATGGGGGCCAGAATACTTCCACATTTACTCTGCATGTTCATTTTCGCGGCCAAAGGTTCAAGTCTCGACCTGTAACGTGTGCATGTGAACCGTCATTTGAGGAAGGCTTTTTGCTGGAGCTGCACAAGGAAAGTGCTGGTAAGTACTGCATGAATTTGATTTTGACTGCTCTGTGTTTGCTTTAATTAATAAATCCACTTTATCTATTTTTTTTAATATAGCAGATTTATTCTTGTAAGTTTATATATAATAGTAGTAATTTAGTTTCATACTTTTGTTTTTATTTACAGGTGATGCAGGGAAGATGGCTGATGCTGCTTCTATGCTGTCCATCTGTGATCAGGTCCACCTGGTCCTAGTTAGAGCAACTGCAGCAGGAGAGTTGACACTTGTATCATCTAATTTCTTTGAATGGCGTCCCTTATTGGCCAGCAGGAATGGTCACATGAACGTCTCCATTGAACTCAAAGGAACAGGTCAGTGTTCCCGATTACGCACAGTAGTGCGTCAATTACGCACAAAATATGAAAAATGACGCAGAAAAATTTGCACGTGTGCGTCCTGTGGACGCACACATTTTTTCGAATCACTGAAGTCAAAAATACGACCAACGAGTGGCGAACTAATTCACGGCATAATCAGAATCAGAACCCAACTGAGACTGCCATTGCAGACGATTAAAGATTGTGTCGGGAGTTGTCGTCCTAAAAAAATCGCATGCGCGCGCATTGTAAACTTCCTCCAAGCAATCCATTCACTGAAGTTTGCAGCAACCAAGCGACTCAGGCTTAAATAAACATTTAATACATGTTTTAATTTTTTGGTTTTATATGATTATGATAACTAATGTGACGCTTTAACAGAGTAACAAAAAAAAAAGAAAAAAAAGTGAGGCTTGGACTTGTTTTTACATTTCTTTTTCCGATTTGGAAACTCTCAAAATTTGCACAAGGACTCTTAAAATTGTATACCTGGGAGTCCCAAGGACTCTCATTTTTTGTGTGTGGAGGGAACACTGCAGGTATTTACTATAGCTTATAATTAAATTTTTTACACCTGCATATTGTTTTTTCATGGAAAAATGTTAACGATACACAGTGTGATACTGATAGGAGCAGTGAAAATCTTTCTATTCTTGTGCTATGTTTCATGTAATCAGTAGTACTAGTTTCCTGTGGCTGAAGATCTGTTCTGGGTGAACGCTGAAAGCGGCCTGTAAGTAGATACATTTGTTTTGTTTTTGACAGACATGCTTGAGTGGAAAGGAGGTGAGGGAGAGTGATCAGTAATTTAAAAAATGTGGAAAGTAATTGGTGAAATGTAAACTTGACCAGGTCCTGAGAACAAAGTGCCTGTGGGGATACTGGAGGCGGAGCTGGAACTGTTCCCCCGAGCCACTCAGCGTCTGGAAGAGAGTGTAGTGCGCACACAACTGGATCTAGAGCGAGGCAAGCAGGCAGAGCAGGATCGCCGCTTCCTGGAGTATGCCAAGTACTGGTGGAGGGAGTACCTAGACATCAAGTCCGAACACCAGGATAGGCTCATCAAGATTTTTGCCCTGGTCAGTAGTTTTATCAAGCAGGCATATTATTGTGATTTGTTCAGCACAGCAATATAAGCCTGTGTTGTCTAAATAACAGTATGTTTGATAGAAAAGTACCAGTCTTTAATGCCTTGAATGACCTGCACAATTGGTGATGGTAAAAATGGATTTGTTTCGTGCGGGCAGGATGAAAACAGCAACTACAGGCCTGTCTGCTCCTTTGTGACCCCACTGCGTGCTGGCCGCTTGTTGGACAGCCCCAGACATGCCATGCGCTTTGTGTCACTCATTCGCTATGAGAAACAGCAGACAATAGGTGGTGGCAACAAGTTGGAGCAGTGGTCCACTCTTCATGCATTCCTATCACGTAATAAAGGGGTAAGGCAGAAAACAAACCACTCTCCACATGAAAATGCACAGAGGGAATTATAAATGATTTACTTTGTTATTGAGTTTGAACATAGTTGCTTGTCATAAGTTAGTTGTACTTTGGATTTGTATTCTCTGTCAGTTAAATTTATTTTTTATAGTACACGATACAGAGGTAAGTCAGGAAATAACCACACCTTTACACATAAGTTCAAATTTTATATATATGTAAGTACTGCATAATAAAATATTAGAACTTTGGTTTATTGTAAAACCTGAAAGTTTATGCAGACCTTGAGTTTATTCTAAAACCATAAAATGCACAGGAACAGAGAAATAGGTTGAAAATAATTTCTGTTCGTCAGTTTTTTTTACTTTCACATTTTCATCCTCATTCATTGTTATACCTTTTCTGCAATCTACTCATTTAAACATGAATTCACTTTATTCTATCTATTTTCTGTTATACTTGTTTTTCTTCTGTAATCTTCTTGATTATGCATGAAATATCACATGTTTTATGCAGGATTGCGAGGACCATGCCACCCTGTTGTGTAGTCTGCTTCTAGGCTTTGGTCTTGATGCTTACATCTGCTTTGGCACTAAAACCAAAGGCTATGTGCACGCTTGGGTAATGACCATCAGCACTGACAGCCTGGTCACATTCTGGGAAAGTCTCAATGGTCACAGGTAGGCTTTGAACCCAGTTTTCGGAAGCCTTGAACATTTGGAGTCTTGACTTGTCTGATTAGGTTGTACCCATAGATGTTGATACACTCAGGCATGAAAGACTTCCTTTTTTATGTGGAATTCCACCAATTTTTGCCGCTGAATCCGCTCCAACAAAATATTTTCCGCTCAAAAATATGTTGTTCACTAAAATTGTTTTTAGTGAAACAGATTTCTTTCCTTAGTATGTGATCGGCCTTTATTCCCATTTAGAAAGAATGTTCAAAGGTGTCAAAGCCCCCCCTTACGGTCCTTCGTTTCTCTTACCATAAAGGGGAACTCTGAGCAGTGTATGCAACCATACGTGAACAACGGATGAATAGATAGAGACAAGTATTACGTTGGCAAAATAAAACAACAATTTATTCACATGAACATAACATGGAGTCGTAATTGAATAACTAAAATTTATAAAGGTGATAAAATCAAACGACAGAATGAAATGTTCTTTGTTTTAAATAAATTAAATGGTTCTACACAGTATTCTCGTTCAGTCTCTTTGTTTTCCTTTTCTACTGTTCACTCATTGTTCGCACACAACCTATGCACTGTTTACAAATTTGTTGCTACTACTGTTATAACGATTTCAGTTCACAAGTCCGGTTTTACAAATACATATCACACTCCTGCGATCAAACCTTTGCAATACGAAATTGCATAATAACAAAAACGTCCCGAAGACACTAGAGCATGAACTCGCTCAACGCAGGAGTGAAATGTATATATGTCCCGGGAACACAGTAGGCAAATAAACTAAAAATTGTTAATGCACTAGATGTAATCGATAAGTGCATACACCTCGAATGTCACTGGGACTGTAGCTGCTACGATTAGATGCATCCGCCGTGGTCATCCAATATTTCAAAGTCTGTGGTGAAGAAGCGAAGGCAAAAAGTTCACTGACAAAAAGTCTATTATAATACAATCGGTGAAAAGTGATGGTAAACCCAAAAACAAAGTCGAAGTTAAAGTTGAAGTTGAAGGTAAAATCGAAGTTGAAGATGAAACCAAAGGCAAAAAGCGAAGGGTACACTGCAACATAACCCATACAAAATCTTCTAAGAATTTGAGTAACAATTTATACATGCTTCCTGATGCAATTGAAAACTCAACCATTTTCCTTAATAATAATAATCGCTAACTCTTGTATTGTAACAATCACAAATGTAAATCTAACGCATGTATGAATGAATGACTGCAACCTTGAATGTGTTGTATGCTTGGAAGAATAATGATTGTAATAAATATGGTATCACTTATTCGAGTATAATACTTCCCCATAATATTTTAGCCCCACAACATAATGATAACCAACAATGACACGACAAAATACGGACCACAGAAATAAATGACAACAAAGAGACACCCGACTAGCCAGTGAAAACACCCAAGTCCACACTTACTCAACTACCCGTGGATACGGTGATGCGGCTAAGGTTGGATACGTCTCTTCATCCGCAGCATTCCTTTTGGTACAGGTAGGTCAACGGTCAGGTCTACTAGTCGTCTCGATCTTCATTGACTAAAACAAACAGTCGAACTTGCACCAGTTTCAAGGTCGAACTCTTTCTCCCTCATCGTTCTCAAACGACTTCTGGTGAAAACTCAAGTTCTTGTCGTAGGGCACCGCTACGTGAGGATATCACGTACGTATTTCCTTAAGCGTACAGTTGACGGATAAAGGATTAGCAGGGACGAAAAACGATTCAACACACTGCTCCTAGATTCACTGTTCCTGGGACCTCCCTGTAACGACCAAAAACCTGTCTTCTTTCTCTTTCGTCATTTCCTCTTTTCTACGACAATAAGTTACGTCACACTTTTCATTTACTTTTGTCCCGGCTTATCCAAAGGCACACAAAACGATGATTCATAGGCACTTGCGAGAAGACCACCTATCTACAAACAACAATAGAAAGTTCAAACTGAGTGTGGGTCGTGACAAAAGGGGTCACCAAATGAAGTGAAAGTCAATCAGACTAAAACGGTAACTTCACTTCCTTCCATGTGTAGACAGTTAAAAATGGCTTCTATCGTAAAGCAAGGGAAGGCTTTTTGAATAGAAGAAATACTCAAGAACGGCTAGCATTGGGATTGGCTTGATAAAATTATTATTAATGGAGGAAGAGTCTGTGATTTTATTCAGAAGTGAGAGGAGAAAGGAGAGGCCTTTTGCGTGCCATGTAAAAAGAAATTGCGATGTGGCTATTGAAAGTCAATGTAGGACATCAGTTAAACACAAGCGGAACATTTGCTCTGTTCAAAACAGTGTACGCTTTTTTTTTCTTCAGTTAAATGATTAAAATCATCTTTGGTTACAGGAAATTAATTTTTTGTAAAAAAAAAAAAAAAAAAAAGGAAAAAAAAAAGGTAAAGGTAGTCCCATAGCCTTGTGGCCATAGGGGAGCGTGATGTTGGAGATCACACTTGGGCCAGCGTAATGAGGGTGATGCCCATCTCTCTCCCTCGCTGCTTTACCTTCCCCACCTTTAAGAGAGTAGGTACTCAGTCACAGTTGAGTCAACTGGGGGGCGTTGTTATTTGTTGCTTCATGTTTTGCAGTCACCCATCCAAGTGCTAACCGCACTGGACGGTGCTTAACTTGCGACACAGTAGTGAATGTTCCAACCACTGCGCTATCTGACACCCCTCATTTTTGTAAAGGTGTAATTTTTTTTTACTTTGTAAATTCAGGAAAATATTCCCAGGATGCGTTAGAGCGCAACGATTTTAAACTGTTTCAATTTTTTCCTGTTGGGTGTGGGGGCCATTTCCCCAAACCCCACCCCCAATCTCCAAACCCCCCAAACCCAGCTCCAACGTGTATTTGTATATGCCTATTTGAGGAAGGCAAGGTGCTTATTTTGAAACATGAATGAATGAGTTTATTATTATTTATGTACTTATAGCATGTTTAAAGTTAATTAGCTATTTATTTGATTGTATGTTCACGCGCCGAAGTCTATAACTTGCGCTCTCCAGACCCTAAAATTTTTCCTCTTTTTTGGTCTTCCACCACTTTCATGCCTGACACTGGTAGGTGTCATTATTTCTGCTGGTGGTGAGGGGAGTGGGAGCTTTAGTAAATGGGCTCAGTTTATGAAAATTTACAGCAAAGTCTACAAGGAATTTTAGTAGGATGTTTGGTCAGCTTTTGACATAGCGTGATACACATTTGTGCAGCTTGTCATTCAAAATATTTGCTATTTATTTTTAGATTTGTCCATGAGCCAATAGACCCTATGGCACCACCCATGAGCAAGAAAGAAAGAGCCAAGCACCCATATAAAACAATTGGATGTGTTTTTAACCACAAAACCTTCTATGCTAATGCTCAGGTATGTTTACTGAATTTTGCTGTGCTGTTAGTTTGTATGGATGTATTGCTGCTAGAAGTGTTTGGCTGGAAGATGCGGTGTTGGTAAATGTTTATTGTATATATTGTAAGCATTGATCCTGAAATCGTTGTGTATTTTGTTGATTTGCAGACATCAGACAGAGTGGAGGAATGCATATTTGACTTGACCAATGGCTCGCTGTGGAAAAGCATGACTAGCGAAGTTATCCTCTCAGTGTGTGGGCCTGGTGCCAGCCCCCTCTGGCCATCCCCACCCCCTCTCATCCCCTCCACACTGGATCCTTCCCTGGCCAGCAATGACTTGGAGCTACAGCTGCGAAAACTTGTTATTCAGCACCGGCAGGTGAGACCAGTGTTTCATGAGTTTTGCAGCCAAGTTAGCTCTGTGGCTTATGGTTTTGGCTGGGTCATTAGTTTTGTGTGCAAGTTGAAAATTATGGTTTTTAGTACCCATGCTTCTGGAGTTTTTTGTTTTTTTAAAATTGTGTTTTGATAGGAATAGTTATGTTTTCTACAACTTAACACACTTCATTTTCACTGTGTTGAGGTGTGTGTTACTGAATTTTGTGTTTAAATCACTTCGGTGAATAATATACAATGAATGAGTAGCACACACAGTGTGTTTTATGTTTTGTTATAAATTGTTCACATTGTACCTTCAATAGATGCTGCATTACGCCTGTATGGTGTGTGTCTCTGTTGATCAGGATCAGGGTCTGACTACACCTTGGGATGATCAACTCAGCTACATCCTCACACCAGCGCTTGCTGCCTATGAGGTAGAACGAGTGACAGGTAAAGATTGTCTTTGTGATCATCGTTTAATTGTTGAATTGGGATTTTGTCAAGGCAATGGTCAACAGTTGGTTCCAAGGGTGGGGAGTTGGGGGTGTTACTACAAACATTTGGTGTGTTTCTTTTGTTGGGATAGGTGTGACAGCTGGCAATGAGGAGTTCCAGGATGCGGTACGACAGGCAGTACCAGATGGTCACACATTCAAAGGCTACCCCATTCAGTTCCCCCATCGCAATGCACGCAGAGCATTCCTCACATGCCTCAAGTAAGAGAAGATTTGATTATTTTAAGCAGCTGGCAACCTAAGATCAACTTGGCTTTTATCCAATCTTTACATGTAGATATAGCATGTTATATTTAAAAGTAACCCCAAGATCAAACATTTGAGCAATGATGATTCTTTTCAAAGTAACTGTGAGTGTTGCCCATCGGAACAAATTAAATTAAGCCTAAAAACAATCTCTCTCAAAAATATGGTTTTGATATTAATCGATACATTCATGTGTTTATGTACCTATTAAAAGTATTGAAGTTGATTTAAAAAATAGCACCAGAGCATAAGTGTGCCGTTGTTTAAATATTAAGGAAGCGATGCCTAAAATTCAAAGCTTAGCGGTTGGTTTCAGCAACGATTACTCATATTAACAATGCAATTCTCCAAGTAAGCTCATTGTCACAAAAACAAAACAAAACAACAACATTCCTTGATACTCTGGACTTGAATATATACCAGTTTTCACTAGAGTACTAATGTGTTTTTAATGATGATGGAAACATATTTGCACTGATAGAACTGGAGACTGTTGTTTTGGATTAGTTTATTTTCTATCTACACATCAGGCTTTCAGCCATGTAGAAAATTATTGACAGTATAGTGTTCAGTGATGAAATAAGTATCTGATTGTGATAAAAAAGATTGTTCAATTCTGTTCAGGGCTCCTGTGTGTTCAGAAATCATCAACTGTCGCGGCGATCAGGTTAGGCTGGCTGTGAGAGTTCGTATTTTTCCCTACCCTGAGTCAGTCTGTGCCACCTGGATCATGTTTGCCAGCAAATACAAGTCTGTCTTGTAACGTTTGCCAGGTGTCTTTTTTCTGCACCTGCATGTGTGTCTGACTAATATCAAGTCCTTTGGATGTTTTGATTTGAAATGGAGTGAATACAACTTTTGTGTGAAATGACATACACCAGCTCCGCTGTTAAAAGCATTCTCTAAATTATTCCAAAGAGTGTGTGCTGCACTTCATCAAAGCATCAAAGTTTTTGAGTGATTGTGTTTTGTGCATATGATAGAAATGCAAAACTGTTGATTATGATTGAGAATGCTGAAATACCTCTGTTCAGTCAAAGGGTACTTGCAGTCTGTATGTGGGTCTGTGTGTTTGAATCTTTCCATCATCATCTGTGTCTACAGCTCAGATTCTTCTATGTTTAAATGGAACGATGGGAGTGAAATCATTTGCGCTAAATGGTAATAATAATAACAAAATTTTTAAAATTTTAATTTATTTATTTTATACAGTGTGCGCAAACCAGGCTCACTGCATGCTCTCTGATCAGATGCACTTGCAGTCATGCTCAAACTTTCAGCTGATGTGAGAAACACAAAACAACACCTTCACCAGTGCACACAAATATACCCTCTTCACCGTAGAAAGTATATTCCAAATTAATAATGAATGATGCATTTCTTCAAAGCATCAAAGTTTGGATTATGGTTCTTTGTGTGTGACACTTGGATTGTGGTTAAGTGCGTATAGCTAAGACTGAGAATTCTGGAAAACCTTTATTTGGTCAAAGTGTGCATGTTGTTGTTTGAATGGAGAGCGTTTGTGTGCTTGGAGATTGTCATTTCATTCGGGCTTGAGGTAAACGCATGTATACAATTTTGAAGTCACTATATTTTTGTACTGTACAGTTTCATCTCATAAGATTTGAGAATGATGTTTGGTTGTATTGTTTATATGATGTATAAAAAAAATGATGATGACTCATACTGTTAGCAGGGCATTTTCTATTTTGTTTGTGATATGTTTAGTTTTGTGTACAATGTGTAATTGATTATTGTAATTGCATTAACATGACCTTCGACAAAGGCACTTTTTGTTAAGAGAAAACACAACAGGCAAGCAAGGATCAAGAACAAAATTTAAATTATGAATGAGTTAAAAGACGAGAAAGACTGAGCAAGCAAAATTATGGTGCTTGAATGTTGTACAGAGATTTTCTATTGTGGTATTGTGTAAGTAATAAGTGTTTCTCATTCTTCTGTTCATCTTCCTTTGTTCCGATTTGTTATGATTGGTTCTATAAGATGAATAATTTACTAATTTGTATGGATGTTTTGTTGGTTTTTTTTAATGAGAAGAATCTATTGTGAAAGTATAGAAATAAAAGACCATATTTTTATATATTTTTTTTCATTGATACAGAAAGATGTAGCATTGTATTCTAAGATCAGTATTACCGTTTTGTGTTTGTTTGCTCATTTGGATGATGGATTAATTCAAAACACTTTGTCTGGTTTGTGTGATCCTTTGTGTTGCCATACAACATGGTGTGATCTTTATTATTTCTTTTAGTACACCCATTGGGATGCCGGGGGTTTCAGTATAAATAGTATCCCCACTTTCTGGACATTTAGTGCTTTAAATTCCCAATGTCGCTGTCTTTCTCATTTGTTCTTTATCATTCCTGCTCTGTTCTATCAATCTACTATACTATCTTCTTCGCTAGACCAGTCACCTACCTTTTTTCTTGAAAACTCTTCTGGGACAAGACTCCTTATTTGTGTGTGAGGTCTGTTGGATCAGCTTGGGAATATTGGACGCTTTCTGCCAGGTGGTCACTAGGGCTTCCTATGATGTTATTATTTAGCAATGTAGGCATTTTATATGTATGTGTTTTGTTGATAATTTATAATGATGTTTGTATTCTATTTTGTTTTTGTAACCGGGGGTTCGATAAATTAGAGTATAGCCTCAGCGTCCCCTGCGTGGGATGCCTTAATTGTAAAGTGACTGGCTGGTGGAGAACATTCAGTTTTACCACTAGGGTTGTTTTAGCAGATCTTTTATGCGGATCGGGGGTTGTCTGGTCCTGATTTGGCTCGGAAGAGTCTTCTGGACCTAAAGCAATAATCATGTAATGTAATGTAATTTCTTTTAGCACAATGTTTCTGCACAACTGAACCAAATATATTTATGACTTCATTTTACCTTTGACATTTCCTATGCATTTTTTGCATAAGGCTACAACACACACTAAATTCATGTGCTTACTGATCTCTATATATAATAGTTTTTGCTATGTTTTGTGAATTGTTTTACCTTCTGTAGTTTGCTCACTTAATGAACACTTCTGCTCATAGTTTTGCGTGGACGTGGGTGTTTCACGCATGTTGTTTTAACACAAAAAGTAGGATCTTAAACTGTTAATTTTTTTGTTTTGTTTCTTGTGTATCTGTTTATACTACTTTTTTTGTAAATTAATTACCTATGCCATATCTCCTTTGATGTGGAGAGTGTATTGAGTTTGGTCCCCTTTCCTGCCCCTTCTCCCCCTTGTGTGAGTGCCGGGGGGAGGGAGAGAGTTTCTGTATAAATAGTATCCCCACTTTGTGGAAATTTAGTGCTTTTAATTCCCCCTGTTGCTTTCTGTCTCCTTTGTTCTTTCTCTTTCCTACTTTGTTCTATTAATCTACTATCTTCTTTGCTAGACCATTCACCCTTTTTCATGAAAACTCCCACAATTCCTCCTTTGTTAATGGGGTCTATTGGGTCAGCTTGGAGATATTGGACGCTTTCTGCCAAATGGTCACTAGGGCTGTCAATGGTATTTTAGCAATGTAGGCATTTTATATGTTTGTGTTTTATTGTATAATGATGTTTATATTCTGTTTTGTTTTTGTAAATGGGGGTTTGATACATCAGAGTACAGCCTCGGCATCACCTGCATGGGATGCATTTACTGTAAAGTGATCGTCTGAGGGAATGCGTTCAGTGTCACCATTAAGGTTGTTTTAGCAGATCTTTTATACGGATTAGGGGGTGATTCCTCATTCAACCAAGTTGTGGTTCTGATTCGGCTCTTTGCAATCCCATGAACCCTATATACAGTGACTAACTATTGAGTTTGTTTTGAGATCACAACAGTAGTGATACAAATATTTGTGATATGTTTTTATGCCCATTATTATATTTACACATTCAAAAAAAATTCTGTTACATTCTTTTGGTTTCGTTTTGATTTGTAATCAACTTTGATTGCAGGCCTATTGTTGTTTGTTTTATTACATGACTGATGACGTTCATAATGGCTGTTTGCATGCAGAAAAAATGGATGTTAACAGGATGATAATTCAATACGCTGAAGAAATTTTATTTACGATAATCATGTTAATGTTTTGTATTGAAGAGTGTACATAATAAAGATGAACATGGCAACAACAGCAGCGACATCCACTTGTATGGATGTGACTCAATTCAGGATTCTTTTTTCCATGAATTATTCGCTCACAGGTGTTCCAGATTTTTTATATACCACAATACATTAAAATCACAAAGAGGTTTTGCTTTGCTTGGTACCATAAATGACACTTAGCAGAATTGGGTCAGTGTAACAAAGTTGTACGTCACTGTATTATGTATTACTGAAAGTTACTAATATGGTGCCAATACAGCCAATATAGCACATGCATGTGAATATAGATCTATATCCCACATAATAATGTGCATTCAAATTTTTCTCTATGTACATGTTTACATTACATGGTTATTGCTTTAGGTCCAGTGTACATGTTTGAAGACAATAAATGATATTGTATCCTAAGAGCAATAATAATCGGTGTTGATCAGTTTACATTATATATTTGAAAATATTTAATTGAGCAGAGAAGTTTTAAAATGCAAGTAATTCTGCAGGGTATTTTAAATTTGAATCATTTAAGATTAATCCCAAATCTACACTGCTGATAATATCAGGCATTCTTATTGAGAGTATGGCACGTTAATTTTTGGATCCAATATGAATTTCTTCTGTATTGTATTGAGTGTAGATATTTCACTAGCCTTGACAAGTTATGAACTAGTTTTATTTGAACCTACAACAATCTGAAAAATGTTATTGTCAGTCCTTTAAATAGAATAAAGATAACAGAATGCACAGCAGGTTAACGTACATTTATTATTAAGTGATTCATTCTCTTTAAATACCTTAACTATGTAAATATAATTTATCTATCTAATCCCTTAGCCTCTCAGGCTGTCGGGGAACATTGCAACAGAGACTGCTCCAGTCAGCTTTATCAGCCACTTTGAGACAGGCCTGGAATGGTTACTGACATATTCCTTGACCTTTTCTAACCAGGTCTTTCTATTTCTTTCCTACGAAGACCCACAATAATAGAATGGATTATTCTGGGGCATAACCTAGGGTATCCGTTATATCATGCCTTTGGAATGAGGGATGGTGTCCCACTGCTGTAGCGCAGTGGTAGAGCTTTCAACTCAGGTTCGAATTCCGTGTGGGCAAGATAAAAGTGGCCACTTTCACTGTCCGTCTTAGCAGTTCTGATGCTCTGTTGGTTCAGTGTTGATTGCTGTTCCTACCCCATCTTTACTGGAATGGTCGGCCATATCGCCAATGGTGGGTGTAGACGCTAAAACTTTATTGTTCATTCATTCAAGAGATGGTCTCTTAGTTGTTTGGTTTCCCCAGTTGGGGTGCGGGGGGTTTCAGTATAAATAGTATCCCCACTTTCTGGAAATTTAGTGCTTTAAATTCCCACTGTCGCTGTCTTTCTCATTTGTTCTTTCTCATTCCTGCTGTTTTCTATCAATCTGCTATACTATCGTCTTCTTTGCTAGACCAGTCTCCTACCTTTTTTCTTGAAAACTCTTCCGGGACAAGACTCCTTGTTTGTGTATGAGGTCTGTTGGATCAGCTTGGGAATATTGGACGCTTTCTGCCAGGTGGTCACTAGGGCTTCCTATGATGTTATTATTTAGTAATGTAGGCATTTTATATGTATGTGTTTTGTTGATAATTTATAATGATGTTTGTATTCTATTTTGTTTTTGTAAACAGGGGTTCGATAAGTTGGGGTGAAGCCTGGGATGTCTTTATTGTAAAGTGACTGGCTGGTGGAGAGCTTTCGGTTTTACCACTAGGGTTGTTTCAGCAGATCTTTTATGCGGATCTGGGGTTGTTCGGTCCTGATTTGGCTCGGAAGAGTCCGCTGGACCTAAAGCAATAATAATGTAATGTAGTGTAATGTAGTTGTTTGGTTGGGGTGTAGGGGGTTTGAATTGCTTATTATTTCCTGTTAATTATTGTTTTATTAGAACCGCTGATCAATTATAACGTGTGTCGCCTGTTATCAGCACGCTTTTGGTGGCTGATAACCTTTGTTTCCGATATTCCGTAACAGGTGAACTTTTATCTAAACCGAAGTCACTGGCATATCACAGATGATGTGGTTATTATGTTTACTGATGCCGATTCCGAGGTCTCGTTGAGCTTTTGAGGGAGGAGATACACTTAATAATAGGACAGAGATCCAAGTGTTCGGTGGTTAGTAAAGAATCTCCATGATGGTAGATAGGGACGTCTCCTAAATTTCTCTCGAACATGATCAGCAATGTCACCATCATTGCTGATATGCCAGCTATCAGTAAATGATCAATACTCCAAAGAGAGAGAGAGATGTGGTGGAGGGAGAGATAGTCTTTATCAGAGTAAATAAAATCGTCATAAGGGCGAGGAGCCTTGTCCTGCGTTACGCTGAAGTCTTGACGGCATTGTTACTGTAGTTGTAGCTCTTGTTCTATATAAGGCTCTGGACAAGTGTGTGACGGATGACTAGTCCCCTATACGCACTGTGTCCGGGGACGTTAATCTACCCACTGAACTGAACTGTGATGGATAGTTGTGTGCGAAATTCAGTATAAATACAATGAATGTTTTGATAGAAATACAAATTTGTCTTTCTGAAGTCGTAATAGCTGAAACTTTTTGAATGAGTAAAAGTTCTGTTTCATTTGGTACTGTAAGGTCCACTATGTTTCTTTTACTATGTGTGCGCCACTGTGTTTAATATCGTTGTACTAAAATAATGAGTGCTTATTAGCTGTATATGTCGTCCTTTTTAAGCGTTGTAAGTAATTAATTGTACATATATTATAGAACAAAAATAGTTTCCCTATTTTGCGCTGACTTGTGGAGAAACCTTATGTTTCCCTTTTCCATTTTTTGTCGGTCTCGTTTGTGTGTGTGTGTGTGTGTGTGTGGGAGGGGGGGGGGGGATGGTTTCTTTTGACTTTTTTGGAAGGCCGTACTATTTTGACGTCAAAATAGTGCTCCGTTGAGTTAGAGCTGTTTTAGGGTTAGGTTAAGGGATAGGGTTAGGGATAGCTTCAAAAATTGGAAAATGTCAAAGTAATGTCACAGAAATGGAAAGTGTGTCAAAATAATCCCTGTTTTTTTTTGTCACAACAGTCATCAGAACGTTGTGTGTGTGTTTCGTTTGCTTGGATGTTTATTAGGTTGTTTGTTTGTTTTGGTTGGTTGTTTCGTTGTTACATTTTAGATTATGTATTAAATGTGTTTTATCGCCTTTTCTGTTCTCTCTCATTTTTATTTGTATATGTACTGCTTTTAATTGTCGTAACTGAACATATCACAGCTAATGTTATAACACATTTCGATAATAAGCACATTGAATTTGATACTATAGTAATTCGGAGCGGACTTGGTTACGAAGTTAGTTGTTCAATTCTTGTGCTAAGGAAAATACTGGGTTTGACTTCAACAACCGGCAGTATCTTTTTTTTTTCCATCTAAGTTGACTTTCTGTAACTCTTTAGCCAGTGTTCTAAGTCTTTTGCTCTTCGAGTTTCTCTTCATCGAACGATAAAGAGTCCGGACAATGCTTCCAAAATATACAGAAGACATGATGTAGGATATAACAAGAACTAACACAGGTAGATCAAAGGTGGTTCAGCGGTTCATCGCGTTATTATTTGCGCAGACTTGCAGCGACTCTGCGTCTTTTGTGTGTGTGTGTGTGTGTGTGTGTGGATTTAATCCTGACTTCACCTAGTTGGCGTCTTTAATGGTTCTTAGAGCTGGAAAGAGCATACATAAGAATTCTCTAGTCTTCAATGATTTCTTTTTTATATCCCTCCTCAGCCTTCAACACAAGTTCATTAGTCCTAGCAGTACGTGTTCAAAATTACATTGATCCCTCGTATTCCGGCTTAAAACACGTGTGTGGAGGTGTGTTTTGTTCTCGTTGTTGTTGGTTTTGTGTGTTGTTGTTTTTTTTTTTTTTTTATTTCCAGATAAATATCAGGGAAAATTAGGGAAGATTCGGAAATCAGAACGAACCAAATGTCGGTCTGTCTGTACGAGTGAGACGCGTATGAATAGTTCCGATCATTTTCTTTTGCAAAGCGTGAAATACTAAATAGCATGTATTTACATTTGATTTTATTCTGCGCTTTTGCTAGAGAAAAAGTTGTATAATGTTGATAGTTTCGTCGATCGATATTGTTGTAGTGTCGTCGAGAACTTTCTGGAATTGTTAATTATCGATCGAATTTTCCAAATCTATCTGGCGATAGCTTGTAAACTGAGGAGTGTTCTATGACGTAAGACAGTGCGTAGTTCCGGTGACGAGTTTTATTTTGATTGGGTAAAAATATTAAGATTCAAGCATCGGAGATGAATCGACTTATATTAATAATACGTGTAAAATGTGTCGGTCGGTCCGTTGCGCGTGTGTCTGGAAATACATTTGAATTACTTAATTGCCATCCCTGTGTATGGTTTCTTTCCGCAAAAAGAGTTTTAATTTAACCCAACGCATCGAATTGACTGTCCTTGTTTAGCTTGATAAATCCTGATAAGTCGTCCATTAACAGGGGCAAAGACCTATACAGTAAATTGCATGCACTCGATTCTCTATTACCTTTAATACTCAGTGGCAGTTCTCTGGTGTCAGTGACATTGCATAAAGATTGCTTGACCATTACCATCTATTCATACATTAAGTTAGTCATTGACACAGTTTGAATGTAGCACAAAACTGTGTCAAATAAGTTATTGACACAGTTTGGATGCAGCACAACGCTGTGTCATAGGCCTATTGATCATAATTATTGGAACAATGATGCGACCCTGTAGTTGATAAGCGCGAAGCCGAAATGATGCGACCCCGTAGGTGATAAGCGCGAAGCCGACAAGGCCAAACTTGATTACAGTAAGCAAAGACGCGATGGAATGGACCCGAAACTCTCTTTGCTCGCAAGTGATGTTTTCACGTACATAGTCCTTCTTCATCACTCCTGTCCTTCTCAGCTTCGGTCTCCCAACATGAAAAGTAACCTAGGCATCGTTCTGGTGTTCAGAGATTGAATTAATTTTCGAGAGTAACCTGCAAGAATAAATTAAGTACTGACGCGTGGGAAGGCGTGTGAAAGATATCATCTGGGTTATTATGTGTGTGATAGTGTCTTGAGCATATTAAAAAATGGTATTGGATGCAGTCAATCTAAAATTTCACAACTAAAAATAAATTTGATTTTCTTTCCGTCTCCTAATAGCGACGTTCCTCTACGTCACATGTTTGAGTGATGAATGTAACCTAATGTTTGTTGTGCATGTAGGAGTGTCTGTAACATGTGAGCGTTTATGTTGGTTACAGATCGCCGCGCTTTGAGGCTGATTTAGGAATAAGGCGCGTATAACATCCATTATTATTATTATTATTATTATTATTTTATTATTATTATTATTATTATTATTATTATTATTATTATTATTATTATTATTATTATTATTATTATTATATCTGTTGGACGTATACGTGTGTGCTATGGAAGAAGACAATTAATGGATTGCATTGCATTGGGCTTTGAATTAGCCTAACCGGAAGCGTACATTCTCGAACTCAGGACAGAAAGGTTCAGCCTCTGCTGAACGCACACGAGAGTGACTGACAGTCAGGTTTCCAGTATTTTAGGCCTGCGATTTAATTTTAGCACACACTTTGTACAATGATAGTTCTAAGCGAGAGATTGATAGGCCTACCAACATATTTGGACTATGGTAGCTCATCCTATCTTCTTTCCTAACAGCTAGCTTGTTCTACTATCTTAGTTGTGGAATGTGACGCAGGCCTATCTTATAGAATTGCCTATTTTAGTTTTGAAAACAAATTAAATAACGAGAGTAGACACATTACAAGATGTGTTTTCTGTTATAGACTTTACCCAGGCCCGCAAAACTCGCAGGTAAGAGCTATAGTTTAAATAAATGTTTAAAGCACATTGTGCAATGCGCTTTTGGTAGACTAGTAAGTTTTTGCTGCTACTCCAAAATCCTTGCTGGTGGACTGGTGCTTGTGTAGGGTAATGAGACGGTTATCAAAAAAAAAAAAAATCCATCAATGTTTACGTTGTGTATTCATGTTGACGGAAAATGATGCGGAGCGACGGTTATATTAAAAAAAAATCCATCAATGTTTACGTTGTGTATTCATGTTGACGGAAAATGATGCGGAGCGGCAGCGAATCTAGGTACCCATAGAGGTACAGATACTTGTCGCTGCGAGCGTTCTTTTGCTTGTAATAAAAAAAAGAATGTGTGCCCTAACAATGCCTCGATTTGCTAAGTTCCTCGCGGAAAATGGTCATATAGACACACATCCTAAAGCTTAACAATTGCTAATTCAGACGGGCTATTGGTGCCGCCATGTATGTTCAATGAAATCTCTTCAAATTCCAGTGACCGCTGTTATGTATGGATCATGATCACATGACGTGAGCGGCAGAATTATTTTCTGGCTTCAGGCCGTGTTTTTGGACTGTGGTGAACTTGTGCCAGTCTGGATTGATCTTTACAGCCTATCTACTGAAATTTATGTTACTTTATTTATTTAATGTCAAGAAAACAGCCGTGAGAACGAGCAAGACAACAGTGTTTAAGTGGGAACAATGAGAGAGAGCGAACACTGTCACAACTCCAGAACAGAAAGAGACCCCCTACAAGAAGAAGAAGAAGAAGAAAATCAAGAACAGATGAGACGGACCCATAACTCCACACAGACTTCGTCGTTCTTGGTCAAGTCTCTTCTGCACAAGCCCAGGATGCTGGTGCCTAAGCGCGTGCTGCGCCTGGCGTTGGTCACTTGCCTTCTGGTGGCCATGGCGCTGGTCTACGTCACACTGTTCCGTCACCCTCCCCCTGACCAGCTGCTGAAGATGAACGGCGGTGGCAAAGACTTCAACCTGAGAGCCGTGTTCGGGCACGTGGACGACTGGGATGCCAGGAACGGACCTCTAGACTCTCACGCCAGAAGCAGAGACACCAGGCACGCTAATAAGGCTGACATCAATCAACACAAAGGCAAAGATATCTTCAACATATTAGACGAGTTGGACGATGAAAACGCGGACGGTGGAAGCGATGACGTTGGTGATGACGTAGATAGTAGAAACTCGAAAGACAAAAGTGACAGAAGTATTTTGCAAGGTGGCGCCAGACATGAACAGAGCGAAAACCAAAAAGAGCTCGGGGCAGGGGAAGATACTCTTTTGGGTAAGGCGGAGTGGGACAAGTTCATCGCCGACAACAAGTTCACTACCATCGGCATCGTGCTAGACGCTTGTGGTGAGTATAAACATATTAAATGACAAGCATAGCTATTTCAATATCAAAAAAATCGTTCAGATTCAGGTTCTGAAATTTTATTGTCCATGGAACATCACATAGTCAATTGGCCTAAGCTTATGTTGTTTGACAGCACAAACACACTAAAGAGTTTAAAATAAAGTCTAAGCAGGGCTCATATAAACACACCCTCCGTTACCAGTTCGGGTTCAAATGAAAATGCTAATAACAGGCAAAAAGAGTAATTCAAGCATGTCACAAACAACCACGTACTCCTTAGCTATTCCAAATTATCACAGTACACGAAAATTAATCGTTCTCCATATTTTCATTTTATAGTTTAGAAAGAGTTATTTTAGTAACCTCGACAGATTGGAAATTTGTCATTACCTTTATTTGTATAGCTGATGTTGTGGCGGTTGCAGAGAGGCCACGCGAGCAGTTGGGCACGGTGGTGTTACTGGAGGACAAAGAAAACGGCGGTGTCAAGTCCAGGACTTTCTACAACTTTACACTAGGTAATGATGATGATGATGATGAGGATGGTGATGATGGATGGATGGATGATGATGATGATTGATGACGACGACGGACGAGGGGCGACGACGATGATGATGATGGTGATGGTGGTCAGACACACACACACACACAAACACACACATACAGCCGAGGGTATACACAGTATTATCATGACTTTCCTCAAACGCCACATACGTTGTGCTGACAATGGGTCATATTTCGTCCCCCTTTTTAAGTACTTATAAGTGTTCGAACACTAACTCTAACCCAGCCCTAACCTTAACGGATCATTGTTCTGACGTCAAAACAAGTAGGTCTGTGAAAACAAGTTATGTAGATGTTCACTGGTTTGTCCGGATAACACCGTGTAAACATGCCCACACGCACACACACACGCACACACCCACACGCATACACACACACACCCACACCCACCCACACACACACACACAGTGTGGACATTGACATGTAAATGATGATGGTGATATGATGATGATGACCACGACGATGACCACGACGACTATTCTACTGCTAAAACTTATGAGGGTGAAAATAACAGTGATGTTGGGTTGTTGTCTTCTAGACGAGGACTTGAGCGAGGGCACGTTCAGCATCGACGTGAAGTACAACGGTCAAGATCTGTACGACAACTACTGGGACATATGCGAGATGGAGGAGGACCTGGACCCCAAGAACAGAACTTTCCAGTGCCCCATCAGGAAAGGTCGACAGGCCCTCGTCAAGGACAAACACATTCCCAGTTACCTTCCCAAGGTAACAGCAAAATACCCACTTCGTTGGTTCCCTGTTAATGCCCGTGTTGACTGCGAAATTAAGTACATTTACAATTGTCTCCCGATGACTAAGACCCCTTTGCATGTACTTATTAATGTAGGCATTTATATAAAATTATGCGTGTCTAAAGTCTGCTCAAAGTAATATGAACTTAGAAAAGCTGTCTTGCATAGCTGATTGTGTTATATTGTCACATTCACTGTAGCCTGCACTAGCGTGATTCGTGTGTTCAAAAGAGCTAAACAAAGAGTGTTTTGTGAGTGGAGACGGAGATTGCGACTCTTTATACGTAGTGTATGTAAGAGTTTTGCTTCTTATGTATATGTGACAGTTTCGTTTCGTATGCGCAGGATAATGGTTACAGTTTGGTTTCTTATATGTTGTGTGTAGGGTCACTACCAGTCTAAAGCGTGGGTGAAGGACTCCAAGGAGCGACTGCTGGTCTGTGGATTCTCCGACTTCAAACTTTGACGTTTCCTTCTCGGATAGACCATCAACTGACCAATCAATCAACCAACCAACCAACCAACCAACCAACCAACCAACCACACAAGCATTAAACTGGCCTGAGGTTTCCAGACTTCAAACGTTGACACTGTCTCAACACTAAACCACTAAATCAAACCAATCCACCAGACAACCAGCTAACCAAACGACCAATCACAAATATTTCAGCTTGCCTGTAATCTCTGACTTCAGACTGTCGTGTTCCCCACTCCCACCCTCATAAGCCCCCATCACCCCTCCACCCCACTGCCCCTCTTTCCCTTGTCTGACTATACAGTCCCTCGGTTAGGAGCCTAGTTTAATATTTATTGTTTCGTTATAGTATGTTTAGTAAAAAGACAAAAAGTACCTTATTTCTACCGGCATCGCCGCGGTGATCATGGCTTTTGTGCAGAAACGTTCATACGCTTAATAAATTTGAATTCATTCATCCATTCATGCATTCATACAGTTTGATTAAGTCATCACTATACGAACTTCCACATTACTGTAGCAGCTAAATAGCTAGACTATTGAATCAATACTTGCAAGTCAAAAAGCTTAACGAAGTTCTTTCATTTATGCTGCTGTGCAAAGAAAATCACAATAACATTAACAAAATACACATTCTCCATTAACTGAACAGTATATAAATAATGTAAATTACTGCCAAAACAATAAAACTCTTGCATGTAAAAGACTTGAATTCGTAGCAGAGCACTCGGAATCCTGGCTTTTTGTTTGTTTTTGTTTGATAAACCTTGTGTTGCGTTTTAAAATCACATGTAATTGAAGCGATACTATAGAAAGGTATTGATTGAAATTTGAATTGAACTTCTTGTGAAAACGCAAGCTGGGGTAGCCTACATGAGCATCATATATTTCCTTGGATATTAGCATTGACATTATAGCTTCCCTTTGATACCGACATTGACAGGCGTGATCCTCGTTAATATTGCGTTGAATGAATTAAAATGTAATATAATTCATTGTTTGTGTTTTTATTGAACTGTGTTACTGATAAATTCAGGCATATATCAGATTATTGATATTAGTTAATTGTGATCTCCGTCCTCATCCATTACAGTTGTATCAGATTATGGGGCACTGCATCGAAGCGAGGCGTGGTATTTTTTTTTATTTGTTTTCATTGGTTGCAACTAATACAAACAGTGAGACACATGGGCGCCTCGCTTTATTGTTGGTTCTCTCTCTCTCTCTCTCTCTCTCTCTCTCTCTCTCTCTCTCTCTCTCTCTCTCTCTCTCTCTCTCTCTCTCTCTCTCTCTCTCAACCCCTTGGGGTCATGAGCAATCTTGCCACTGTAGATTGTTCTAACCTATAAAGGGAAAAGTGAAAGCCCCAGTTGAAAACCTGTCTTTCCTTTATAGGCATGACAGATTCACTGCGGCAACAGTACCCCCGTCGGAGTGCCGGGGGTTTCAATATAAATAGTATCCCCACTTTCTGGAAATTTAGTGCTTTAAATTCCCACTGTCGCTGTCTTCCTCATTTGCTCTTTCCCACTCATGCTCTGTCCTATCACTCTGCTATACTATCTTCTTCTTCGCTAGATCAATAACCTACCTTTTTTCTTGAAAACTCTTCCTGGACAAGACTCCTTGTTTGTGTATGAGGTCTGTTGGATCAGCTTGGGAGTGTTGGACGCTTTCTGCCGGGTGGTCACTAGGGCTTCTTATGATGTATTATTTAGCACTATAGGCATTTTATATGTATGTGTTTTGTTGATAATTTATAATGATGCTTGTATTCTATTTTGTTTTTGTAACCGGGGGTTCGAGTAGTTGGGGTAAAGCCTCAGCCGTCCCCTGCGTGGGATGTCTTTATTGTAAAGTGACTGGCCGGTGGAGGGCATTCAATTTTCCCACTAGGGTTGTTTCAGCAGATCTTTTATGCGGATCGGGGGTTGTCCGGTCCTGATTTGGCTCGGAAGAGTCCGCTGGACCTAAAGCAACAATCAATCAATCAATCAATCAATCTCTCTCTCTCTCTCTCTATTTTTTTACAAGCACTCACACACAGAAACAAACACACTCACCTCTCTCTCTCTGACCCTCTCACTCTCTCTTTTACGATTGACACGCGCACGATAGTTCCGAACGTTTTGTGTTGCAAAGCATGCGTGTATTTTCCTTTGATTTGATTCTGCCCTAGAAAGCTAGAAAAGGCTTTGTATAATGTTGGTAACATTCGTTGGTCGATAGTGTTGTACTAGCCTTGAGAATTTTCTGAAATTAATTGTTTATTATCGATCGAATGTTCCAGGTCTTTCTGGCGATAGCTAGACGAATCAGGTAATTTCGTAAAACATACTATGACGTCAGACAATGCGTAGTTCCGGTGACGAATTTTTTTTTTAATCCGATGTTATTGCGTCACTCTAGAATGTTCTAAGCTTTACTGGAGTGCAGAGATGCAGCTATATGAGTAATGCACTGTCCACTTGCGAGAAGTGATTTTTGGAAAGCGATCTCGCACGCGTATGCAGTTGTTGGTGTTTGCTGAATAAAGTAGAAAAGTTCATACGACTCCCGCCTTCTTGCTGACTGAACAGGGTGCGTGGATAAACAATTTCGAGTTACACATATCAAGATTCAAGCATCGGGGCTGAATCGACTATTGACAATACGTGTAACATTTCATCCACTACAATCGCCGTATCAGATTACGAAGCGAGGCATGGTTAGGGTTTAAATCCTTAAAAAAAAATTTCAATGGTTGCAATTAATACAATCAGTGAGACACAAGGGCGCCTGTGGCATCGCGAAATGTAAATCATCGCCGATGGTTCCACGCGTGCCTGTGCGTCCGGAGGTAATGTGTCGGATTTGTTGTTGTTGGGTAGATTAGTGTCCCCAGACACCTGAGCATATAGGGTATGTGTCGGAAACGGAAGTCAGCCATATATAAAAATTAGTCATCGTATTCGGTAATCCGCCATATTCTAAGGCTCGAGCTAAGCGTGGATTCTATGAAATTCCGGTTGCAAAGTAACACGAGAGAAGAGATAAATGTTAAAAAGCGTTAGGTACTGAGTCTGCACCAAAAATCGGAAATTATTGGCTAGGTTTCGTTTCTTACGCTTGTAAAAATACTTGGGAACGTTTTAATGGCCTTCGTAATGGGCTCTATGCACAAGTCGGCGGCATGGTCACGTGGCGCGGGAATAACAAAGCGGTCATGGCTTCTTTTAGCTCGCTCGCGTGTACTCCAATGCTGCTTAAAACTTTTAAATTTACCGACATTTTGGGATATTGTGATGTTTTGAATTGTAGCACATTCGTGCAATAATGATTACAGACAAATTATTATCAGGGGACAGGCTTTTTTTTTTTAAAGAGCTATTTGTCACTGACATTCAGTTTAGAGTTCATCACCCCTTGGGGTCATGAGCAATCTTGCCACTGTAGATTGTTCTAACCTATAAAGGGAAAAGTGAAAGCCCCAGTTGAAAACCTGTCTTTCCTTTATAGGCATGACCGATTCACTGCGGCAACAGTACCCCCGTTGGAGTTCCGGGGGTTTCAGTATAAATAGTATCCCCACTTTATGGAAATTTAGTGCTTTAAATTCCCACTGTCGCTGTCTTCCTCATTTGTTCTTTCCCATTCCTGCTCTGTACTATCACTCTGCTATACTATCTTCTTCTTCGCTAGATCAATGACCTACCTTTTTTCTTGAAAACTCTTCCTGGACAAGACTCCTTGTTTGTGTATGAGGTCTGTTGGATCAGCTTGGGAGTGTTGGACGCTTTCTGCCGGGTGGTCACTAGGGCTTCCTATGATGTTATTATTTAGCACTATAGGCATTTTATATGTATGTGTTTTGTTGTTAATTTATAATGATGTTTGTATTCTATTTTGTTTTTGTAACCGGGGGTTCGAGTAGTTGGGGTAAAGCCTCAGCCGTCCCCTGCGTGGGATGTCTTTATTGTAAAGTGACTGGCCGGTGGAGGGCATTCAATTTTCCCACTAGGGTTGTTTCAGCAGATCTTTTATGCGGATCGGGGGTTGTCCGGTCCTGATTTGGCTCGGAAGAGTCCGCTGGACCTAAAGCAACAATCAATCAATCAATCAATCAATAGAGTTCATCAATATTTCATCTTTCAGTGGAAATCGATGAAAGGAAATGTTCTTTTCTTTGCATAAAGGTTTACGTCGGAGTTAGAGCATCCAAACGCAGCACTGTACTTCACCATTTTCAAACTCGAGCACGCTGTGTTATTCCCGCAGCACGTGACCGCCACGCCTTTGTGCCTAGAGCCCAAATTTGGGAACATTTCAAATAACGGCGCTCCGAATGTAAACAAGCGATAGGTACTGGCTATGTGCACCAAAAATCGAAAATTATTGGTTAAGTTTCGTTTCTTATGCTTTTGAAAATGCTTGAGAAACTTCTTAAAGGTCTATTTTGCACTGTGTATAAGTGCATTCTTGTTTATTCGATTCGGAACATTTTACGATAAGTGGGCACTTTGATGTCTTACGCATCGTAGTTCGTCCCTTTTTTTCCAGCTATGCGCAGAACTTGACAGAAATGACGTCCAGAAGTTCACGCATGCGCAGAACCATCGGCGATGATGTACATTTGGCGATGCCACACCCCGGGCCGGATGTACGCCATAGCCAAGGGTTCAATTGCGACAACAAGCGAGTTAACGTTACGAGAGGCAGTCATCGAAGGTAGCCGCCAACTGTTTGCCTCCTTCTTTTAGTACACACACACGCACACACACACACACACACACACACACACACACACACACACACACCCGCACGCACACACACACAAGCACGCACACAGACAGACAGACATACCCACCCACAGTGACACACACACACCCACACACACACAAACACACACACCTGACTGCAAGCGATATACCTCCAAAGTGGCAGTCACGGGTATTACAATAACGCACCACCAGTGCAGAGTTGGTGATCATAATACGGCCATTTAAAAGCACGTACCCACCCAAATTCCAAAGTCCGCCAACCACTCAACCTCACACACTTCCTCCCAGTAGGCCTACATCAGTTTTATTTTCGCCCTCTTCTCTCCCCTCCACACCTCCGCACCCCGCTTACCAAAGAAAGTTGTTGTTTGTAGATTATAGTCACACGACACTTTCGCATATAGGTGACTACTGGACCGATTTATATTGACACCAGCGGGCCAGTTGTTGGTAAAGGGGAAAATAATATGATCACACGTTGACCAATCCGGGATTCGAACCAGCGACCTTTCGGTTACTACCAAGACGCTCTTACCAACTGAGCTACCCGGCCCCAACCAAAGAAAGAAAAGAGATTTCTCTTATATAGCGCACTTACAAGCTCAGAGAGCTTCTCAAGGCGCAGGCCCGTAATATCCAGCAATCACACAATAGATTGCTGAAGTCAGGATTCGAACCCACGTCGCCAAAGACGCACTCACACAAGTCGTGCGCTCTGACCACTGAGCTATCCCTGCCGCTCACTTTATCCCAAACTCATTTTATCCCAACTTACCTCAAACACTCTGCCCATTTTCAAATGCATGTAATGTTTTTTCCTAGACAAAGGAATGGGTAGCTGGGAAGGGAGGGGGGGTGGGGGAACTCTATCAAACGCAGTTAAACGTCTACGTAGATAATCATAATGGCGTCTTTCTAGGCTATAAAACTCAAATAACAAATAAGTAATTGTTCATCCAGCAAATACATAGAGACTGAAGAGATAACAAGACGGCACGACATTCAAAAGTGCTAATATCGCCTTAGACTAATTGTAAACAGAGAACGTCACCACGCTATCGAAAAGTGTTAGTGTTAGGTCATAATGTATGTGCAGTATAATGTGTGAACTGCTCAATATGAAGATAGTTGCATAAGCATTCCGATAAGGACAGAGAGAGAGAGAGAGAGAGAGAGAGAGAGAGAGAGAGAGAGAGAGAGAGAGAGAGAGAGAGAGTTTGAAGCTCTCTTTCATCAAGGCCAGCTTCATGAGGGTGGTACCCATCTCTTATCCATCGGGCGATCGCTGTGCGCCGTTCATTTTTCGCACGTTCGACGATCCAGTCCAAGAACTGACCTGGCCCCATTCAAGTAATAACTGCACAGCTACTCGCGCCAACCACAGAGACACTAACCACGCAGAATGGGTCCGCGAAAAGAAAGTGGATCCTCGATAGCATAACGGTAGCAGTAGTAGTGTACAACCCATGTATCATAGATATAGATTATAGAAGGTGGGTCTTTGGCGAAAAGAACCGGCCGCTCAAACAGTTTATTTTCAAACCGCGTTAGAACGCACATGTAATCTTATCCTATCCTATCCTATCCTATCCTAACCCGTAACTCGGAGGTAGTAGGGGCACCACATACGATCGTTTAATCAGCGTACTCCATCTTTCCCTCTCCTTAGCAACCCTGCACATGTAAGCTTTCCTTAAATCAAAATGATATAGACCTATGATAGATGAAATTTCCGCATAAAAGTTTACAAAAAATGTCTATATCAATGTCTTCCCAGTTATAGCAGTTATAGGACTATGCTTTTTGATTTAAGCGATAATATTTTAGGCTAGTTGGTCCGCTGTTTGGGAATAAACTGAGCGGCTGGTTCGTTACGCCACAGATGCTGTATGATCCCAACCTTTAGCTACGATACATGGGCTGTACTGTTTGTTGTTTGTTTGTAGATTATAGTCACACGACACTTTCGCATATAGGTGACTACTGGACCGATTTATACTGACACCAGCGGGCCAGTTGTTGGTAAAGGGGAAAATAATATGATCACACGTTGACCAATCCGGGATTCGAACCAGCGACCTTTCGGTTACTAGCAAGACGCTCTTACCAACTGAGCTACCCGGCCCCTCATGGGCTGTACGCTACTACTGCTACCTTTATGCTATCGGAGGCACGGTGGTCTAATGGTAGTGCTTTGGTTTGCGGATCTGAAGGTCCCGGGTTCGAGCCCTGTCCGGGCCATTGTGTTGTGTCCCTGAGAAAGACACTTTACTCCCGTTTCCTACTCCTTCGGATGAGAGTATAAACCGAGGTCTAGTCTGTGTGTCGCATACATTCCATCATAAAGGACTTTAAAGATCCTGACGCTCATGTCCTAGACGGGTGAGTGCCGGTAACAAGAACACACCCAGCATGCACTTGGTCCTTCTCCCCCATCCCTGTCTGGCCAGGATAGTGCTCAGTTGTCCGGGCGGCAGACCATGCGCCAAAAGGCTGCGATGCGGGTGGGCGTCTCGGGCGGTTTGAGTTAGATCCTGTATCGGCCAGCGCCTAGAGTCTGGTCAAGTACGGAGAGATAAGTGCGCTATAAAAATCCTCAATAATTAAAATAAATAAATAAATATCGAGGATACACTTTTTTTTTGTTATCGCGTATCCATTCGACGTGGTTAGTGCCCCTGTGCGCCACCCGAGACTAATAATACTAGGATAAGAAAACAATTATCGCGTTTGTTTAGACTATATTAGGCATGCAATTAACTATTTAGATTTAACCAGTCAACCATTAATAGTAGGATTTGCATGATGAATCATTTCGATTCCAGGGATAAAGTTATGGATACACTGCACTAACAGACACATTGTGACGACCAGAAGAACGATTTAAATTGACCCATAGTCGAAGGAACAAAAACCGCAACAATAGTCACAAGTTCAAATCATCGTTCAAGTTCTTTCATTTGCAATTGTGGAATTGTTACCTGTGTGTGTATGTGTGTGTGTGCGTGCGTGTGCGCGCGCGTGTGTGTGTGTGTGCGTTTATATGTTTGTATGTATGTATGTATCTATGTGTGTATGTGTGTTCTATGTGTGTGTATGTGTGTCTGTCTGCCTACCTGTGTCAGTGTGTCTGTCTGTGTGTATGTGTCTTTGTCTGTGTACGTTTGTGAGTGCGTGGGTGCATGCCTGCGTGCGTGTAGCCTATATATAAGGGCGGGTGTATATGCGACTGTGTGTGTGTGCCAATTCCCATTTCCTCCTGCCAATCGATCCTGTGCATCAAGCACTTAGGGACTCCTTATCAAGCCACAAGTCTGGTTGTTTCGGCGCAACTTCAGGAGGCCTCGGAAATCTCCATAGCGCTTTTTTTTTTTTTTTTTTTTTTGGCGCACGACGACAGAAGAGTGTAAAAAAGGTATTAATATCCCGTTGTGAGGATCACCATTCACTCACACACACACAGTCCGAACGCGCGCCGGGCCGTGTGTTTTGTCCCTCACATCCGGAGTTGAAAGTTTTCTACATTGAACACACGGGCATAGTGGAACTGTTTACCGCTGGATTTAGAGTTACATGGGATTAGACCCTGTGTCATTCTGAAGTCTGCGGTTTACAGTTAAGACGCCAGAGACAGACAAGCAGAGAGAGAGAGAGAGAGAGAGAGAGAGAGAGAGAGAGAGAGAGAGAGAGAGAGAGAGAGGGAGAGAGAGAGATATATGTGGTAGGTGTTTTCAATTCTTGAATTAAGATCGGTACCGTTTAAAGTAAAATAGTTATGCGTGTTTTAAAACAAGTTTTTGCGTTTAAAATGCGTGTTTATGCACTTCAGTGTACACGTAATAATACGTAAAATTCTTGCGTTCCCGGTTTACATTTAAAAAGAGAACGAGAGCAAGAGAGAAAGAGAGAGGAAAAAAAAAAAAGAGAGAGAGAGAGAGAGAGAGAGAGAGAGAGAGAGATCTAGTAGGCGTTTTAAGTTCTTGAATAAAAACGGCACTGTTTAAGTAGTATAACTATGTTTTAAAACAATTGTTTGCATTTAAAAGAATGTGCATTTCAGTATAGAAATGTTAAAGAGAGCTAAAGAGCTATTTAAATTTTTGAATTCAAAAACTGTACTGCCTAACTGAATAATTAACAAAAACCGTACTGCCTAACTGAAATAATTATGAGTGTTTAAAACAAGTTTGCATTTAAAGAGTGTGTATTTTTTATTAAAGAGCATGATTCTGTTCATTCCATTTCAAATTCGACGGTTTGGAATATGTCTTTGAATAACCGTCCGTAATAGTACTGTTAAATCGTACTATACGGTTTTATATCATATTCGATCGCCGATATAATGACTTTGCATTGTGGTGTACAACTTGTGGACATGTCTTCAGAACACAGCTGCTGTCTAAAGTGTGTGCACAAACAAGGAGAGTGGAGATTAAAAAGAACAGACGATGTCTTCTTTTCTTTTGACTTAAAAAATAATTTTTTTTTAGAGCCGAGTCTGTAAAATATAAAGTCATTTAAAGAGAGTGCATTTCAGTGAAGAAAACTAACACCGTTCACATTTGCTATCAGCATTTCTTTCCGAAACCAGGACAGTGAATGAGTGTGTGTGCGTACTTTCTAGAAGGGTGTTTACATTAAAATGATTGTATTGAGTGTGTAAAGTATGCCCACGTCTCCATTTAAAGTGAGCATTTCAGTGCTGAAACAGACCATTTACATTTGTTATCAATACAGCTATATTGGTAGTGTGTAAAAAAAGGTGAGTGTTGATGGTCTGAAGCTTGTTTTTTTTAATTATTTAATTTTTTTTAATAATATCAAAAATTGATGAGTGTATAGAGTACATTTGTGTAGAATGTGAGCAATTTCGATGCCGATGTTTTAAAAACCAGAAGCCTGAGAATGAAAATGACGTTTGTTTTCTTGAACTAGTTTATATTTAAATATGGGTGTACGTGCATGTAGAGTGCGTCGGCATTATAATGGTGTGTTGGTTGGTTGGTTGTTTTATTAACGTCTTCTTCACCAAAATGATAAGACGCACATTCATATTCACACACGCATTCACACATGCACGCATACATAATGGTGTGTATTTCTGAGCGGAGAATGTGTTTTCATTTTTGTACTCTAAGCCTGCAACGAGAGTGTGTGTTTTATTGGACTTGTTGACATTAAAATGAGAGTGTAATAGACAGTACGCCTGCATTTAAAGTGTGCATTTAATTAGAATTTTAAAAAACAATTATATTACAGCAGTGTGTTATTGTCAGTATTAAAACATGTTTATTGTGGCTTTCAACATGTCTTTTTCACATGGAGTGGTGCACTATAGAAGTGACTGGATTGCTTTGGATTGATTTGCTTTGGATTGGATTGAAATAATACTCCTCAGAAGGACGGAGAGAAATGGACTACGATTGTCTGTTCTGTTGCCAGTCCGAACAATTTGGGTGCGCAACAATAAGAGCAGGAAATATACCATGAAAGTGAAATAATACACCTGGGTAAAATTTTGAAGTACGAATAGTGCAAAACACCTTTTGGTGAGTAATCATGAGAAAACAGGATCCAGGAAAATGAAATCTCGTTTTACAGACAGTCCATGGGATCATGATTATGTGAAGATAAATGTTCTAGTCATTATTTTGCTGTCGAGTTCCTTTCCTTTGGGTGATTATGATAGCATCAGGGAATTTGCATTAGGACAATGTTTAGCAAATTAGGCAATTAAAATTGTCTAGAAAGTACTCAAAATTAATATTAGGATACAGGTATTTTCGCTTAAAATATCAGGGAATATTCTTTCTCTTAGCGAGACGGCGTGCGTGCGTTTGTCTGTGTGTGTCGTGTGTCCGTGTGTGTGTGTGTTGGTGTGTGCGTGTGTGTGTGGGTGAGCGTGTGTGGGTGTTTGTGTGTGAGTGTGTGTGAGTGTGTGTGCGCGTGTTACATATCGTAAGACTCATATAAGATGTGTGTACAATACGCGTACATTCTGCATGACAGCTGTAACGACCACTGTTGCTCTGCATGTGTGTTTGTGTGTGTGTGTGTGTGTGTGTGTGTGTGTGTGTGTGTGTGCGTGCGTGATCCATTTCGACACCCTAACAATCTTCGATTTTTTCCCCCTACTGCCAGCTTGTGCACTGCAGTAGGACGATGTATGCAGCTGTGGGAATTTGATGGTGAATCTGTCTCGCAGCCAACACTGGATGTATAGAGGGAAGCAGCAAACACATTAAAGGCATGATATGAGGTGAAACATTTCATAGGATGTGTGTGGAAAACAGCAGAGGTCTTGACGCTCCACTTTAAATTTTACAGGTAAAATTGAAACTTTTTCTGAAAAAACGTTGTTTTTTTTTAATAGTGCCTTCACGTCAAATATTAAAATAAATCTCAGTATAGTACATCTGGACTAGTCTGTGCGAAATAACCATGAAGACAGGAGCCTACCACAGTAGGCCTACATCAGAACAAATTGAAGTAAAATCTATGCTTTCTATATAATTAATACAGTAAATCAGTTCTTCGATACGCGATGTGAATGGATTTAAAGTGTATTCAAAACTTTACAATACCACAGCTGGGCTAACAGAAACAACATTAACCACGTGCTCAACCGTGCTCTCCTCTAAAATACAAATCGCAAGTAAAATCTAGGTCAAGTTTTCTCTTCGATTTATAATTACATGAACCAGTTTTTCATTTGGAGTGGAGGGATTAAAAGTCTATTTTAAGTCGAAGTCTGTTTGAACTTCTCAGGCCCTCCACACCTGGACTTATTATTGCGAAAGCAGTCACGAACAAGTCGCACTTAAAATCACGTACAAATAAATTACAGTTAAAATCTCTATGTGAAGTCATGCATTACTTTTATTACATATTGACTCAGTTTTGCGTTAACGGTGAATTTCCCAATATCACAGCTGGGCTAGTCTTAACTTATGCAGTATTTGACAATTCAATTCGTCTTTAACGCTTATGCAATAAAACGTTCAGCGTTAGTTCAACTGCGTGCTCAGTATTAGGCTTGTTACAAACACTATTTGAAATTATCCTCGCCATAATTAATTTTTTTGTCAAGTCGTGACTGTGTGCATTGCAGTCAAGGACTTTTGGGGATGTTAGTATGCCTACCTTCTGTAAGGGAAGATACCGTACTAAACATGAAACACGGGAAATGTACAAGTTTAGTCAGTGTTCATTTCTCCTATCAGATCGGAGCTGGAAAGAGACTGCGTTCATTTTTAGGTTGAACGTGAAAACAATCTTACGTGATTGAGATTATCGCCTGTAGCCTGTGTTAATCCAGAGTCTGTTATTGCTTTCCTTATAGGTAGATCTATACATGAATGTGTGCGCTGGAGTCGATGTGCTTTGATGTTGTTGTCAAATTGCCTTCAGCTGAAATGGAATGTTATTTTGTGGCATACATGATTGAGATTGTTGTCTGTATATTAATTAATCCAATGTCTTTTTAAAAAAAGATAGATATACACATGAATGTGTGTCCAGGTGTCGATGTCAATAAAACGTGTTTTTATGATGTTGACAAATTTCGTTCAGCTGAAACGGGAATATATATATATATTTTTTTTTAAGAAACAGAACGAAACGGAAGTGTCTGGTCATCGTTATTACGAATCGTTGGAGAAACTCAAAATCTTAACAGTATTATCCTTTTGTGAAAACTTTGTAACCCAATTCAATTCCACGTCGATTTACATAGCGCACAACACCTTGGCAAGAAGACTGCGATTGCCCCATGCGCTAGATTTGAAGTTTTGAGTCCTTGACATTTTAGAGAAACGTCGTTGGTCTGGTTTCGTTGTAGAAAATGCCTACTTAAAACATGAATAGTCCAGTTTCTATGAACATGTTTTTTAGGCTTTCTTTGCCTTCTGTTTCAGGATACCGGTCTCCGTTCATTCATGTACATGACGTCAGCAAGAGCAACAGCAACACAACAAATTTTACTACGACCGAAGACCGTATTTAAAGACAGCATTGCTTTGATTATGCGACCTCACTTGACCCAAATAACCATTTCACAAAACTTGACACCATTAAGCCGTCGCTATTAAGTTTTGGAATGAATGGGTCATTAATATTGCTGTCTGCGCTTCCACTGGTCTCTCGATCTCATAAACCTTGCTGTCTGTGAATTCTGGCACTGCTCGTAATTCGCTGAGTAAAGCGTTATGAACATTTACATCTTTATAAAACATTTTGTTCTGAGGTTCTTTTTAATGTTTGAAGTATAGTCTCCTTTATGTTCAGGTTCTACTCGGGAGTCGGCGTAAATATTGTTGTGTATTCTTATAGTATGTGTCTTGAGCTTGATCGAGAAGTGTTTTTACTCCTACAGTGACCCAATACTGACCGATGTGACTGACTGGCGAGAGCACTAATTCACTCCCTCGGCAATAGACTGGCCTGCGTTATTCCCTTAAGTCGTCGAGATAAAAAACGAACGTTCCAATTAGTCAGTTAGGCTGCTGTGAATACTGCAATCGGATGCTCTGTCAGTTTTATTAGCACAGTTTTGATAAAGATGAGCAGTCAATATTCAGAACTTACAAAATATGTTACTTCTTGGCGTTCATCAGTGATCAGCTGTCACTCCCATTTTTGTTTTTTGCACGTGCTGTTATCACAGGAAGACATAACGAATGATCAGACCGTCTTCAAGGTAGCAGACGGTCATTTCTGTTGTCAAAATACCTCAGTCTCCACACCAGCCAGAGCAGAAATGAACTAGGGGCGAAATAAAAATACGCTGTCACCAAGGATATGCTTATTTTTATTAGAACACAAACGCCCCCATGCAGAATTTTACTGGATCAACACCGCAGACACTGACAGTGAGACAATCGGCGAGTGAGACATCTTCAGCTGCAAGCAGCGATGATTTGCTCTCCTTGCAGACCTTATGTTTCTCCAACTTCCGCACCTGGCGGATCTTTCAGATCTCCAGGTGCCGGAAGACCATCCCTGTCACTTCCAGATGCTGCCCAGTCCACATCGCCCCAATATCCAAATACCGGATATTCCAGAACACCAGGCGCGACAAAACTGTCCCAGGCGTCATCAGATGCCGCTTTGACAGCAGATTGGGAACAAGGTGAAATAGCAGAGGCTAACAACAACTCTACCCCACTAGTCACTATGGTGTACGTGACTCCAGATGCGAGACATTCTGCTGCTGAAAAATTGGAAACAATATCCGGTGACTCATATCCATTCCCACGAGTAGCTGTACAGCTTACTACTGCAGATTCGAGAAATCTGGTTGCCAGAAAGTTGGTAGTGAATGCCAATACTCATGACTCAGTAAGTCCAGTGTTTGCCAGACGTGTTTATCTTGATCCCAGGAATTCTTGGTCACCAAGCAACACGTTAACAGCTGGTGACAGACCTCGCATTACATCAGATGCCAGAAACTCTTGGTCTCCAAACACGGTTTCTTTGATGCCAGATGCTAGAGCAACTGCAGCTGTAACAGATCAATGGCCGCATGGTCCACGGGATGCTTCCTCATCCCCACCAGCATCGATACGACCACCACGCCCACAACCCAAACCAAGGAAAACGTATGTACCGCCGGGCGAGGACGCTTTCCATGAGGAAGGAGACGTTGTTCCATCTAGCGCCGCACCAGCAGGTTCAAGGAGTTCTTCGGCTCCAGAAATTAGGCCTTCAGCTTTCGCACCTTTCGAGAAGGCCGCTTGTGAACCTTCATGGATACAAGACAGTTCTAAAAGATGGATACGAGATGGTCATAGAGGAAATGAAATTGCTGCAGCGCGACAACATTTAGCACAACCACAGTGTGATGGTGAACACTGTGCCTATAATGAAATTTCCTACCCGCCGCTTCCTCAGAGCCAAGACGAAGCAGGAAATCATGCAGAGGTAAGTTTCTTTAAGTAATCCACTCATGATTATCTGAGTATGCATGTGCTTATTGATACATGCACTCTATTTCGGTCTGTCTTCTATATATGCCTGTGTGTCTGTTTGTCTGTCTATCTGTCTGTCTGTCAGTCTGTCTCTCTGTCTAATCTCTAAAGATGGCGAACAAACATTACTATGATGAAGCTGATTAGTATCGATCAAACACTGGAAAAGAATCCTTATTGCTGACAAGCCTGACGCCCCTGTAATGTATTGATTGTTGTGCAAAAGTGTTGAGTACTTTCTTCTGAAAGATAGACTATATGCGGGCACATGCATATGATATTTATTGTTAATTATTGTAATTCAGCGGCTGTAACAAGAGAATTATTAGTGAATTTGTAAAGCAGTTGATTAATTCCCTCTGAAAATATTTACGGTGACATCGAATAATGATATTATTATAACTTCAATAATGGTACAGGATGCAGTCAATATAAAAATTTCAAAAATAAAAATTCGATTTTCTTTCCGTCTTCTAATAGCGATCTCCCTGCCTTTACACCACCTGTTTGAGTGATGGATGTGTGTTTGGTATGTGTGAGGGTGGATGAGACAGGTGAGCGTGTATGTTGGTATAGATCGCCGCGCTTTGAGCCTGAATGATTTGGAAAAAGGCGCGTATAGCATCCTGTATTATTATTATTATAACTTAACAGATGTAGAAGGAGATTGGTCATTTTTGCTGCCCATTTACAGCATTCTTGTAAGCATTTATTACTCTCTCTTTCTCTCTCCCTCTCTCTTTAATCTTCAAGAACTGAAGTTCACGTTTGCTTCATGGTCAATCCTCAGTAAAAGCTATTTTAATGGTATTAATAATATTGCTTTGTTCAAGTATCTTTTTGTTTAGTCATTACCTGTATTGAATGCCTGTTGCCATACGGGTTTTCCCCGTAGGAGTGGGCGTTTATATGTGTGGTCGCTGAAAATGCAGGTTTCTCTTTCAACGGCATTAGATAAGGCTATATCTCTAATATTGTTTATACTGTTCCTACTACAGTATTAAGCTGTTTCGTAGAAATTATAATATTTCTGTTGAAGGAAAAGACGCGACGCGACCAAAATCGTAAACACCTATGTTTTGGGAAAACCCGTCCTATATCTTCCTGTTGCTTTTCGTCCGTTCTAGTCATTTCTACTGTAGTTTGTTTTAATCTGTTTACCCTGCTGACTTATAGTTCTGAAGGGATAATTTAAGACTATCTTCTTTACCCTCACCCCAAAGGAAGAAGAAGTAGAGGGTTTGGAACGGTGGGAAAGGGAGGAGAGCAGACCACGTTTATCCCGGTTTGTATGTGTATCAGTTTATAGTCCCCTCTCTTCCCGATAAGGATTTTCAGAGAGGAGACTTAAAATCCCGGTTTGACTCCGTTTCACGCTTTTAGCCTGTCTTTATTGGAAGGGGAGATAAAAATTAAAATAAAAATAAAAAAGGTTCGTGAACCCCCACGAACCTTCCAATTAAGAACTTTTGGACAAAAAAGGTTCAGGGACCTAGGTTCGGGATCTGAGAACCTCGGGAAAAAAGGTTCCTGAACTTCCACGAACCTTCCAGTTAATGGCCTGTCTGTAGAAGGTTCGGGGAGGTTAAACAAAAATGTTTTTCGAAGTTTTCATATCCCAAACTTATGTTGCTGAACCTTTTGGACAAACATTTTTTCATTAATCTAGGTTCGGGATGTGAGATCCTCGGGAAAAAAATAAAATCTCCACGAAACTTTTAAGTAAGACAGGCATTTCTCCAGTTGAAATAATAGTCATTTATCCAAGGGAAATAATGTTTTAAAAATGTGTTTCGCAGCCGTTATAGGCTAACTTTTGCTGTCCGTTTAAGCAGCTGCAAATTAACTCGTAAAGTAATAATGTTATTTTTATTTATTATTATTTAAAAGATTTTTTTCTTTCTGTGTCGTTAAACACGTTGTTTTCAAACATAGACTGGACTGGATTCTTAAAATTCAAATGAAAGATTCCTAAAGTTACTTTTTTTCCCCTTGCTAAAACATTGCTTTACAGCATTGTGAATATTAAGCTTGTACAGTCATGTATTTTTGGGATAGGTATGGGATACGGGCGAAATGCGTGTGAATGCGTGTAGGCTTATGTACATTGTACCGAAATCTTCTAGCTTATTTGTACAAATACATTTTAGAAGGCAGGAAGTCTCTCTCTCTCTTTCTCTCTCTCTGTCCCCCTTCCTCTCTCACTTCCCACCTCTCTCTCTCTCAGACACAGATACACACATGCTATTTCTCTCAACAATCCACTCTTTTAGTCACCTACTCATCCTCATAACCACACATGCACACGCGCGCACGCCACACACACACACAACACACATACACATACACAACACACATACATACACACACACCCGAGTCATGACCTTATGTCAAAGGTGCAACGCGGCTTATTTCTTTGCCATTTAAGCTGTCACGTGACAGAGATTGTAAAGCCTATTTTCCACATTAAAAGTACCACCAACACAAACTGAACGATTACAGAGCCATAGCAGTTCCCACGCCTGTTCGTCACAGCTTGCAGGGTTTAGTGTATGTAACTGCATTAAGTACTCATTTACAACGAGAAATGCTTTTGTGGTGTATTCAACACTGCTGTTCAAAAGCAGGTGGTATTTAATTACATTCAAAAGTATGCAGAAAAAAGAGTAGTTATTGGGATCAGGAATATTTATTGTTTAGATTTAAGATGAAGATCATTGTTATGACGGCCTACTAGCGTCAAAACCTGAAAATGACAAAATATCATGAGATAAATACAAATATATTGGGATAATTACCATTATCAAGGGATAATTACCATTATCAAGGGATAATTACAATTATCATTAAAATTATAAATATTTTCGCGTGATCATGTTTAATTTTCAGTTTGGGCTCTAGCAATCCGCCTGGAAATGCGACAAAACGGAGAATTGTAATTATCACATAATAATTAAAATGTTCACTTCATAATTATAATTTTAACGTGATCGTGCTTAATTCTGACTAAGGTGGCTTACTAGCGCCAAAACGTGCAGTGATAATAGTAACTAACACGGCCGTGTTCTGTGTAATTCACATTATGACGGCCTACTAGCGCCAAAACCTGATCATTACAAATATCATGCGATAATTACACATTTCAACGACATATTTACAATTAACACGTAAAAATTGTAATTATGAAATGAAAATTACAATTTTCGGTTTTGGGCCATTTCCAGACGGATTACTAGAGCCAAAACTGAAAATTAAACATGAACATGCGAAGATCTTTGTAATTTTTCAATAATAATTCTAATTATCCTTTGATAATTGCAATTTTCCTATGATATTTGTAATTATTTCATGATATTTGTAATTATCAGGTTTTGGCGCTAGGAAGGCGTAGCAAATACTGATAATTACTAAGTAACACTGTGGATTACCGGTATCTCGGTAAATTACACAGAACACTTGTTAATAATGGTAACTTTCGGTTTTGGCGCAAGTAGGTCGTCATACATTGTGGTCCTCACTTTGTCGTAATTTACTTTGTGATATTCATCTTTGCATTCAATATTGCCATACTCACACAAACAAATCAGAGACGTAAGTGGTTCAGATTTAAAACGCCGATCATGTTGGTTGCGTTTGGTTTAGATTTAGGATGCTGTCATGAGGGTATAGCATCGTAATTTACTTTGTGTTTTAGCTTATTGGGCATTGCTGTGCAGTACTGACCGATCAGATATTTATATGGGATGGCCTGGTAGTTCAATTGGCAGAGAGTTTGTTACCTATGGCGGAGGTGGCGGGTTTGAACCCCCACTTGGGACGAACCGACGTGATTTTTAGATAGCCTACGACACTTTTCAGGACACCGATGGTTTTATCCGGGTACTTCGGTTTCCTCCCTCCCTTCCGTAATGGTATTGGAGGCAGTTTTAAAAAGAAAAAAAGAAAAAATTGAATTGTCTTCCGACTTCTGTAATAGCTCTCTCTGCAGATCGCCGCGCTTTGAGTTCGATTGAAGAAAAAGCGCGTGATATGATTCTGCATTATTATTATTATTATTATTATTATTATTATTATTATTATTATTATTATTATTATTATTATCATCATCATCATCATCATCATCATCATCATCATCATCATCATCATCATCATCATCATCATCATCATCATCATCATCATCATCATCATCATCATCATCATCATCATTATTATTATTATTATTATTATTATTATTATTATTATTATTATTATTATTATTATTTGTTATGATTTAGAATTGTGATGCAGGTATGAAGGGCTTAAAAGGCACCTATATAAAGGTGCAGTGAATGCCGTTGCAATCGATGTTGATGTAAAGGTCGATGATTGTTAAAAAGAAATGAAAAAATAAGAAAAGGCTGGAGTTTGTTTAATGTTAATTTGTCATGTATTGTATTCACATTCACTGAATAGGTGTTCGCAAATCGAATGTCAATTTGCACACAGTCACAGTTCTTTAGGGCACAGGGTAGGACAGAGTTAATCTAGATTTTTATTTTATCAACAGTCTTTTCTGAATTCGTTTCTGAATAGCTATAGTGCATTGGTTTCATTTGCTTTGCAATTTGAAATGTGTCTTGAGTATCAAATAAATACAAACGAACAAAGAAAGAAAGAACTATAACTATTAATATATTAAAACGTGGGAATGAGACGGAAAATGAATACGTGGCACTTACTGACTGATCAATTTAAGACACTTATTGATCTGTAGCGACATTTATGGATCAATAAGCGACACATGCATTATTGATAAATTAGCGACATTTGTTGGTCAATTAGCGACACTTTTATTGAATAATTAGCGACATTTGTTTTTTTTTTTTTTTTTTTTTTTTTTTTTTTTTTTTATTCTTCAAAATATCACATAAATAGAAAAAAAATACAATCACAACATTTATACTACATGACATTACTTAATAATTAACTTACATACCACACACACACACACACGCACACACACATACACACACACACACACACACTCATACACACTCATACACTGAGGTTCTTCCCTTTTTTCATTTCCGTGGAATATTTTATAAATTCAATATTACAATGATCAGAAACTGACTAAACAATCACATCTGTATCACCCACAAAAAAAAAACCAGTGCTCCCACAAATCATTGAATTTGTCTAATTCAAACCTGTTACGTGCATTATGTTTTTCTACTTCGTACTTCATTTTTAAATATCTCCTGAATGCATACAATTGTGGCAGTACCTTATCAAATTTACATTTATAAATAAAATACTTTGCCACCAAAATGACATATTGGAAGGTCTTTGATACTGTACGGTCATGAGAATATCCAAGAAGGACATGAACTTCAGAAAAATCAAATGCCTCATTTACCAAACCACTATCAAGTAATACATCACGCAGGTTACTCCAAAATCGTCTCACAAACCTGCACTGAAAAAACAAGTGTTGAATATTTTCACGCGCTTCTTCACAAAAGCTACAGCATTCATCAGGTGCAATACCCATGTATTGAAAAACAACGTTAGTACCAATTATACGATGAACCAACCTTATCTGAAACCATTTTAATTTAACTTCGTTTATCGCTTTTATTTCATACAGAATGTTTTTCCAGTTCAGTTCGCACTTAAGTTTTTCTTCCCATGTTTTACAAAAATTTGGTGTTACATCATCCGACATTAAAAGATTATAATACAGTCGAGCGCCCTTTTGGACAGAAAATAACGTTTTAATAATCAATGTATCACCCATGGCCATATCATTCACAAGCAGTATATCGCTCTTTCTAGCGTATTCCTTAACTGCATTTATACAACCACAATAAGTTAGAAAGTGGCCTCGGACATTATACTTTCTTACAAATTCATTGAAAGACAAGAAACTGCCATTAGGATGAACGAGGTCTTTTACTTGAAAAATATTTTTAGACGACCATTCGTTTATGTATAAACACTTATTCCCTACTTTAATGTTTTGATTATAGAAAATTGGTTCAGCTAAAAATTCTTCAGATTTTGTCACATGGATACGTTTACCAAATAGGCTGTAAGCATGAAAAACGTCTTTCCAGAATTGGTTTAAATTAGCAACATTTTGTGGCAAACATGAACCAACCGTTTTTAGATTATTAGCTAAAGGAAAAGTACCAAGAATAACCGATTTCCATTTATGCTCAGTTAAATAAATCTTTTTAACCCAAGTTAGCTTTAAACTGTACACATACTGACGGATGTTCGGAATACCAAGTCCTCCTTCTTCAACGCTTTTCATGGATATTTTTCTACTAATTTTGTCCCTTTTCCTTCCCCAAACAAAGTCAAAAATAGTTGTTTGAAGTGATTGCATAGTATGGTCAGGTGGGTTTGGCAGAAGCAGCCAAAGATAAGTCAGTTTAGAAAGTATTAACGATTTCAAAATAGCAACTCTACCCAGGGGGGTGATCTGCCTCTTTAGCCAAATGCCGTACAATCTTTTAACTTCTTCAAATTTATTATTAACATTAATATCGATTATATCCTTCAGGTCGTTTGTAAACAGAATACCAAGAATCTTAAACTGTCGTGGGTTCCATTGTATGTTTAAATGCTGCATGTATGTAACTGGTGAATTGCGTTTATTACCTAACCACACTGCGTTTGTTTTACTCGCATTTAGGAATAGCCCTGAGTAATTTCCAAATGTGTTGATTGTTATTATTGTTTCCTCAAACGAAGCTTTGTCCCCTTCTAAGAAGATTTCTGTATCGTCAGCGTACTGTGATAACTTGTGTTCTGTTTCGTGTATTTTAATACCTTTAATATTATTATTTTCCCTAATCATGGTACCTAGAATTTCGGCACATAGAATAAAGATATAAGGTGACATGGGGTCTCCTTGTCTGCAGCCTCTAGATACTGGAAACCAGCCAGACACTTGTCCGTTTGCAGAAATACATGATTTACAGTCAAAATGTAAGGTTTTAATCCATCGACACATGTCTTCACCAAAACCAAAGGCTTTTAAGGTCTTAAGTAAGAAATTCCAGTCTAAACTGTCGAACGCCTTCTCAAAATCACAGCAAAGGAGCAAACCGGGCGCATCCGTGGCAGTTACATAATCAATAATATCATAAACTAATCTAATATTATCCCCGATAAATCTATTTTTAACAAACCCAGTTTGATCTTCATTAATTAATCTTGGTAGAACTTTTTTCATTCTATTAGCTATAGATGTTGATCCAATCTTATAAACGACATTAAGAAGAGAGATTGGTCTCCAATTCTGTATCCGCTCTTTTGGTCTATCAGGTTTAGGAATACAAATAATAACACCTTCTTTTTGTGTACACGATAACTCCCCTTTACTAAATCCTTCATTTAAAGATCTGACCACGAATGCGCCCAACTGTCTCCAGAACACTTTAAAAAACTCTGCAGAAAACCCGTCTGAACCTGGACTTTTACCATTTTTCATGTTCTTAAGTGCGTAGCTGGCTTCCTCAAGACTTAGAATTCCTTCAAGAGATTCCGTTTCAAACAAGTTTAGAACGGGTATATTATCAACTAGGTCACTGATTTCACAAGTTTCTAAGTCTCTTTTAGTATACAAACGCTCATAGAAATCTTTAACCTCGTTTACAATAACATCAGTATCGCTGGTTACGGAGCCATCTTTTAAAGTTAGTTTATTTATATGTTTATTAACGTAATTTCTCTTTTCCAAGCTACAGAAATACTTTGAAACCTTCTCCCCATCTTCCACCCATCTAGCTTTAGAACGCAGTAACACACCCCTCATTCTATGATCCCTTATGTTTATTAATTCTTGCTTGTCTTTTTCAAGAGATGCATGTTCTTCCACACCTAAGGTTTCTTTTCTTTCAAACTGTTCGATCCGATCTTGCAATACTTTTTCTTTTTCACCAGCCTCCCTTTTTTTAACAGCAGCGTATGAAATAGTCTTACTACGGATTTTCATTAATAATACATCTAAAAACAATTGGTCTGAAACCGTCAACTGAATATCCCACAGCGGTATATCATCTAACTTATCTCTATTATAAGGGAAAACTGCGTATTCAGCTAGGACAGATTTAATTTCACAGTTTATTATCACTAAATATTTTCTATCAAGTAACAAAGACGAGTTGAATTTCCAAAAAGAATGTCGGGTATTTTCTTTTCCAAACTGCAACGTTAGGGTGACTGCGGAGTGATCAGTTATTAGCGACATTTGTTGATCAGCTGGCGGCATGTGTTGATCAGTTACTAGTAGTTTGTCAGTCTCATCGAATTTTAATTTCCCGAACTCAAGACTGAGTTGGTGTAGCTTACGGATATGTAAATAGTACAGAGGCCACACCGAGCTTTAACTGGCATTGAGTGTGCGTCGTTGGGAAGCGCGTCGTACCACTCTTTGCCCACTGTCGTAGCTCAGTGGTAGAGCGTTCGCCTGGCACACCGGTGACTCAGGTTCTAATCCTTGGTGGGCGAAATAAAAGTGGCCATTTTCTCCTGTCGGTCTTAGCAGTGTCTTGGTCATTCAGTTTCCATTTTAGGTCCTTGCCCTTCTTCCTCATCTGTGACGTGGGTGTAGACGTTAAACTTCAATGTTCATTCCGTCTTACCATATCCATATCACTATCCATGGCGTGGTTTATCATTTTGTAATGGCCAGCGTTTCGTTTCAATTTTACAAACTGAAAAATGCGCTATGAGAACTACCTCGTGTGTGTATGTTTGTGTGTGTATGTGCGTGCGTGCGTGCGTGTATGTGTGTGAACATACCGCACAGAATAAAATATAATAGTATAGAATAGAATAGAATGGAATAGAACAGAATAGTTAGGTTCCGCACAGTCAGCAATAATTAAATAATTTCTGAAATCAGTCAAGCTATCGAGGTGAAGTCGCGCGCTGCGCTATTCCATTTCGAGGCTAATTTCCGGTTAATGAAGGGAAATTGGCGTAGTCAACTTCCGGTGTATATTTTTTTGTCTAGCATCGATTTGTTCTTGCTCTCGTTGTTGTATATTTGACCTGACACGCTGATTTTGTTTAAAACATCACCTTTGACCCCGATGATTGCACGCACCCACCAATGAACAAGAGTTTTGATTCTTAATTAAGCTTACTTCTGTAATTTGATTTCCTGTTTTGCAGCATTGTTCCTTAATGAAAGCGCAAACAGAATTTGCACAACAAATTAATTTTGTTGAATTGGCACGCGCAATTTCGCAAGCTATTGCAGCAACCTGAGAACTGTAAGTGATTATAAAAAAAGTAGAGAGAGAGGGAGAGAGAGAGAGAGAGAGAGAGAGAGAGAGAGAGAGGGAGAGAGAGATGGGGGAGAGGAAGAGAGAGAGGGGAAAGAGAGAGAGAGAGAATACAGTACAAAAAGCAGATTAACCCAACTCAAACATCGTGAACAATTTTTTAAAGACAGTGCAAATGAAGGAAACTTTCTGTCAAGCTGCCAGTCATAAGCACGTGCAAAGTCCTGCAACAGACAGTCACAAAAGACCGCCATTGTTTTATGATGTTGACTTGCTGATCTTCGTTTAATCCAAGCAAGACGGAGAAGAGAGCAAAGGAGAAGAAGAAATTGTTGGTTTTTAGTTTAACTGGCTTAAAATGTAGCTGCGGTACAGCACAAAGAATCTATTATAGTAATAAAGCTGACAGAATACTTTGTAAAAATGTCACAACCGAACGTATTTGTTTGACCGGGTCAAAAGGGCCTCTAAAAGGAACAACTAAGACAATTAAATATCTGTCTTTAACTAGACAATGTCCGGAGTATATTATCACGGACTAATCAAGATGCGAACTATAAAACCAAGATATTTGGAGAGTAAAAGAGAGCGAGAGAGGGAGAGGGAGCGTGTGTGAAGGATCAGAGATACCTAGATATCCCTGGAAGGAGGCAGAATGGCTGAGGGAAGAAGAGGGAAAGGAGAAAGAGAAAATGTGGGGGTGAGGTGGGGAAGGGGGGGAGTGGAAACAAAGAGAGCGATAGAGAAAGGAGAGGGGTGATAATGGGGATCGGAAAGTTTGTGCTATGAGAAAGGAGAGTGGATTGAGCAGAAGGTGGAAGGTGGGATGGGTGGAGGCGGGAGGGTAAGGAGTGAGGTTATAGAAAACGAATAAGAACAAAAGAGAAAAAAGTCAATCTATAATGGCTTCAGTCATTAAAAAAATCTAAGAACCTTTTAAGAGCATGGCACACAGCCGCACACAAAGATCAATGCCGTGGCAGGGTAATTAATTGAGTTCTGCGGATTATAACCTTTCGATTTTTCCTTCGCGAAACTGTGTGTGTGTGTATGTGTGTGTGTTTATTGAATTATCCGGGTTTTGTTCTGTTAACAAGGTATCTCACTTTCAATCATGCGCTTGGTTAAGAAAGGTCAACGGTGCACGTGCGTTTAAAACAGTTTTGTTAATGGGTTTTCAGAAAATAAAGGTTATATGCTGCAGGTAGGCCTAACAGGTTGATTGTACGCACAGGATTTGGAAAAAAAAAACAACAACATAATCTAAAGAGAACGCCACAGTAGCGTGGATATTAACGGTAGGCTATTTAAAGAACATTATTATCAATATCATGAAATAAAATAAAAATGTTAAACCAATACCAGGTATACCTAAAGCTTTGTCACGAGGTAACAGACCTAAATAAAAGATGGACACGCAGGGTTATGCTTGTTAAACATAGGAAATGTTATTCCGTTGAAGGTAAATGCATTATTTACTAAGGAAGATTTGCAGCAGTTGAGCAAGACGGTTTTCTGTTCCTACGAGTATTACAAGTCACTCTGCGTGTTGACCAGGTTTGGGTGTGGGTCTATCTGCTACCCCCCTCCCCTCCTCTCTCTCTCTCTCTCTCTCTCTCTCTCTCTCTGTTATGATAAAGGGTGCAAGTCGTGCAGTACACTTGACGGCAAACTGCTGCAGCCACGGCGGTTACAGACAGAAAAGGGGAAAACCCAGGCCTAAATGCCTGTGTCACCATTGGTTGTTGGGGGGCGAAGGGGAGGGAAGGGGGAGGTGAGGAAACGCCACCTTTTAGGCCATTTTTGTCCAGTGGCCAAACAATATAGTAGTAGTAGTTGTAGTGGTTGTTGTTGTGGTAGTTGTGGTTACTGTAACAGTTCTTTTTCTCTTGAGAGAGAGAGAGAGAAAGAGAGAGAGAGAGAGAGAGAGAGAGAGAGAGAGAGAGAGAGAGAGAGAGAGAGAGAGAGAGAGAGAGAATGTTTGGACGACGACAGCTGAAATTGACTATTCCATTATTTCATTTTATTTGAAGGACCCCAAGATCACACATTTCAGCGTAACAGATTCAATCAAATGCACAGTGAGTATTGGTCCACCGGAAATAAACTAGATGGCCTATAAATAACCTCATTGAAAGTGCGATTTTGATATAAATCGATTGATGTATTTGTTTTTTTGCCTAATAATAGCATCAAGGTTGATTATAAAGATAGCACTGCAACAAAACGTGTACAGTATGTTTTATCACATGACGGTTGTATAACAGATTCAACATTGCATAAACCATCTGCAATTGATCTTTCACTTAATAGTCCCGATTTAGCACTTAACGCTATGTGGTTCACAAAAATAGATACTTCAGGCAGTGATCATTTGCCTGTTATACTTGATCTACATGAAATACTTCTTGATAATGATGTTTATAATATTTCTGAAGATCAAAGTCCTAAATTTATATACAAAGGGGCTGACTGAGAAAACGTTTCAGAATATTTTGAATTTGTATGATCCTAGTAACATAGAAAATGATAATATTAAAATTTTTGTTTCAAAATTTTCAACAGCTGTTTTGTAAGCTGTAAAATTATCAATACCAAAGTATAGGACATTTAATGTAGGGGGAAGAAAAGGAAATTGATGGTGGACAAATGAATGTGCTGAAGGAGTTTCGTGTAAAGAAAATAACATTTTAAATAATTATTAAATAATAAAAATGACGAAAATTTCACAAAAATGGAAAGGAGCAAAATAAAATTTTATAAAATGATAGCACAAGCTACAAGAACTTATTGGAACAATTTTTGTGAAAGTGAAATAACTAAATCAAAAAACTTTATTTAAAGTTAGGAAAAAGTTAAAAAAATTTAAATTGGCTATAATTTGCCACAAAATCTAATTAAATGAATTAACCCCATTCCAAGTTTTTTTTAAACATGCGGAAGCTTTTCTTCATTTATTTTCTATGAACAGTTTGTCATCCTCTCTAGATCCAACAGTTATCAATATAGAAATTCTGAAGAACTCTAAGAAGAATACAAGGATCCCTCGCCTAATGATACTCATTTATTTTCTAAATTCAGATATAACATTAAGTGAATTAATGAGTACATTACAATATTTTTCTAACAATAACACTACTGTTGGCGTCAATGGTTTATCTTATCAAATGCTAGGTAATTTGTTTTTGACTTGGAAAACAATATTACTTTCATTTTACCAAAATGTTTGGAGAAATTAAACTTTTCCTTCAATCTGGACAAAGTCAGTGGTAGTACCTATTCCAAAAAGAAGGCAAACCGAGATCTATAGATCAATTTTGCTAACTTCTCATGTTGGTAAAATAATGGAGAAAATTATAAATAAACGTTTATTTCATTACTGTGAAAAGAATAACAAAATACCAATTAATCAAGCTGGATTTAGACAAGGTATAAATACATGTGATCATCTTGTTAAATTACCAAATCAAATAAAAAAGCAATTCTTTAGAAGAAAGAGTATTTTAGAAACTTTTTTGACGTTAAAAAGGCATACGATAGTATATGGACGTCTCGTTTAATATTAAAATGAAAAAAATATAGGCACTACAGTGTGCATGTTTCAATATATACAGAATTTTTAATCTGACAGATTTATATGTACCAGAATTTGTAAGATATATTCAAAATTAAAAAAGGTAGATTAAAGGATTCCATAAGGATCGACAATTGCTCCCATATTATTCAATAGTCTAATACTCGATTCACCAAAAGCAATATAAAAAAAAATACGAATATTGTACAGAATGCAGATTATATTGATATTGCTATATGGATAAAAACATCGTTAAAAATGTACAAAGGAACTATAAATTATATTCAGAAATTATATCAAAATGAATATCTGCTGTCTAAATAAATGAAAGAAAATGGATGAGAATTATCAGGAGAAAAGCTTATTTTATATTTTAATAATGGAAACAATCCAAAATGGTAACTAAAATTAGATTTAGATGGTATTAAATTACAATATAAAGACCGTGTTGAGTTCGTAGAAGTATATTTGACTTCCAAATTAAACTGGTGAATTCACATCGAACATTTAATTACAAAAACAAGAAAACGAATAAATCTTTTGAAAATTGTAATTGTACATCACTGGGGAAATAATACAAAAACATTACTTCATTTAGCTATTTCTCTTGTGAGATCTTAATTAATATATGGTCAAGAAGTTTACTTTGCTGCTTCAAAAACTTATATTAAGAAGCTTCAAAACATAGATTGTACAGCAATAAAACTGGTAATATTAGTAATATATTGTACAATCAAGCAATAATAGAAGCAATATTTAGAATCATTTTAAATACTGATAAAAAAAATTTGGTGTGATTGTATTGATACATTTGTGTATGTATGTGCGTGTCAGTGTGTATGTGATCGTCTAAAATTATGGTAAGAAATGAATAACGTGAAATAACAAAACCCCAACTGAACTATGTACAATAGGCAGAGTTGATTGTTTACATAACAAGGAAGAGGCGACTAAAATTCAAAGGCTAGAAGTCGCTTTGTACATCGATCTTCCCATAATATCATCTGATAATGTAATTTCAATGCAATTTCGCAAGTACACTCATTATTACAAAACAAAAAACAAACAAAAAACCCCAGTGATATCCTGACTTTTTATGCAATAAGTGTAATTTATCTCATTGCACCGTTTTATATGATTTTTTTTAGGCGGGGTCTCTTTGAAGAAACATTGTTTACTTTAAGGGATAAAACATTTACTCGTTTCTTTGCAGTAAATATTTCTTGTTGGAAGTAATTTTGTTGATCCCTTGTTATGTCTGTTAGTGTGTACCGTTCTCTGTTTATGTTGCGCGTATTATTTTTCAGCTTTTATTATTGCTATTAAACAAACTTTTAGAACTGTCCTTCACGATGAGAAAACCTCATATTCACCCAGTTGACAAACACGGGAGAGAGAGAAAAAGAGGATACACGTGTCCCGGTGTCTGTGTCGAGTGTTGACGGCTGTGTGTGAATTAGGCGGCAATCATCGATCAAACCCTTCCTTTCCAGAGTGTTAAAATAACTTTTTGCTGTCTGTCATTCTTCCCTTGTGTGAAGGAACTTGAATCTTTCCCTCTCCACCGAACCATTTGCAAACAAACGTTTTCAATTGTGGGTCGCCGACCTGTATGATGTGTATACCATCCCCCCTTTCTTTCTTTCTTTTCTTTTTTCTTTTCTTTTTTTTACAAGTTGACACTTTTTGATGGCTGATGCACTATGAAGGTCTTTGGCTGTCTGGCTCTTGAGTGTTTATTGTAATCACATCAGCAGCAAACTACGACATTCGACTTAAAAAGTAAATTATTTTGAATTGTTAGGTATCTGTAGAACCTATTTTTGAGTATAGTAATTTCAGAAGTCGTGAATCTTATTAACCAAGCACTCTTTCCGTTAAAAATAAATCATGAATTGTTGAGAACCATGGAGACCAGTTTTTTAAGTCATAATAGAATTTGCCTTAGTGCTTAAAATATTTTAATCATGACACCCACACAATCATCATCATCATCATCATCATCATCGTCATCATCATCATCATCATCATCATCATCATCATCATCATCATCATCATCATCATCATCATCATCATCATCACCGTCTTCATCCTCATCGTCCTCCTCCTCCTCATCATCATCATCTCATACGTCTCTCCTCTACATTAAACTCTGCTCTCTAAACTGTTTAGTGGTAGCACCAAGGAACCTGAATGCCCTGATTCAACAAATCACTCTTGTCAGTGCACATTTAAAACATTTCAAGTAGTTCGATCACACGATCATTCTTCTAGTCCATTTATTCCCTAGACACCTACAGTGGTGAGCTGCGCGCCTTTGGTACTTTGATTGACTAATTGATTGATTTTGACATTTATTAAATCATTGATTATGTTAATTTGTTGAATTGTGTCTTGTATTCCGCTATTATCAGCGCTCGTGGGGAGCGGTATAATGACAAGTTCAGTGGTGTTGAATGGTGGTAAGAAAGACCGTGTGAGTGGGAGGTTCATTTGAGGACACACCACACGACGTAACTTCACCTGAGTCTGTATTCCTCTCTCCCCCATGTGCCCTAAAACATACTAATATAGGCTTCGTGCTCATTATGCTAGTCGAAGGCTACACTAGTTCTAGGGGACGGGATAAGTGTCCTTGACCTCTTACCGGGTGCTTGCGATGTGTCAGTGTCATACAGGGGCTTCGATGTCTAAAGGGAGAACACTCAGTCTGACAACGTCGCAGAGCAGAAGTGGAATTTTTGTGTATATTTTTGACGAGACGGTGTGTGCACATGAAACGTTTGTTTCTTTTTTGGCAACACAGAACGTTTTCGAAATTTCGTTCGTATTCGCAAGTTTCGTGAACAGTGTGGACTGTTTGCAAACGAAAGATCTGCTTCAGGCTAGGCCTATAGACTCACTGCAGAATGTGTGTTGATGTTTACTGGAGTTTGTTTTTTTTACATTATAAACTAGAGCGTAGACCGTACGCTAATGAAAAGTAAATTTCTTGCCTTCAGGCGCTTTGGAATTTCGATTAGAATTTCGACCTGTAGACCACAGACGGTGTGCAGACTGGACGCTCCTTTCGAATTCCACGCAAGAATAATTATTGTTATGAATGAAGGTTTCAGCTTGCAAAACAGCGTAGGCCTATGATCAGTGCAAGTAGAAAGACTTTTAATTTCTGTGCTCAGAAATTTTGTTCTTTCTTACTTTTCAGTTTTTCTGAGCTCACCGGAAAAGTCTTTCAGTGAATGCAGTGAACTTCGTTATTTAAGTTTGAGTCACTGAGCGGAGATTAAAACTTAATCTCCATGATTTTATGAGGTAGATCTTGTTGAGGCTCGAACTAGTTGTCCTTCTTGTACGCTTTATACACGAAACACTTGTTCTTACTCCGAATGCCAGCTATTATTTCAAGCACGAGTTCTGCACGAACCGTCTGAATAAACCCTACCACCCTTATCGCAGAATGTCATAGTTGGTATCATATTTGCTGGAACACCCACTTCATCATCATCATCATCATCATCATCATCGCCAGCAGTTTGGGTGGACGGATGGATAGCTGTGTGACAGCCGAGGCAGCATGGTGAGTGCACTAGCTAATACTTCGTTAACGTGTCACGCATGCATTGCATTCTTTCTCACCTCTTTGACATGTTTGCAACCTGCATGGTCGTCCTCTTTCACAAAACCGTTAAAGTTGTTTAGTTCCCGAGCTTTAAGCCCAGACGGGAGCTATTGTTATTGGCTTTGTCCGTCCATCCGATGTCCGGGGTCCGTCCGGAGTCCGGCGTCCATATTTGCGCACTGGTATATTAATGTCCTGCTCTGTGTGTGTGTGTGTGTGTCTCTCTCTCTCTCTTCTTCTTCTTGTGTGTGTGTGTGTGTGCGCGTACATGCGTGTGTGTGTATGTATAGGTGTGTGAGTGTGAGTCTCTCTCTCTCTCTCTCTCTCTCTCCTTCTCTCTCTCTCTCTCTCTCTCTCTCTCTCTCTCTCTCTCTCTCTCTCTCTCTCTCTCTCTCTCTCTCTCTTCCCTCTTTTCCCCACGATTGTTGATTTGATGAAAACTCTAACTCAGTTTTCCCAGTGAACTTCTTTTTGTTGTTGACATCGTTTAACCCTTGTCAATGGGAAATGCCGATCTAGACGATAACGATGGTCCTCCGCCGACTAAACACTTGTGACTTGGCTTATTTAAACCAGTTTTTCAAGCGCCATGTTTGCAGTTTTTTTTTTTAAAATACTGTTTTGCTCATACTGTTATTTACTAATCCTCCTCCTCATCACCATCATCGTCCTCCTCCTCTTTTTCATCAGCGAAAGTGCCGCGACCACCACCGCCACTGCCTCCAGCAGCTTTCCGCTCCTTTCTTCTCCTTTCTCTTCTTCTGCTCACCCTAACCACTATTATCATTTATTTGTCATTTGTTTAATCTTTTTTTCTTTTTGCACCAACATGAACTTTTGTTTTAGTACAACATTGATGTGTAAAACTGCCGGTCGGAGTTCAGTTAGTTTTATTGATGGCAACATATGTTCTCCTGTATCATATGGGTCATCGGGTTATTGCTTGTAAAATAATTATACTTAACAGTATTCCAAAGGTGAAACAGATTGACTACAAACAGCTTTATCAGTTTATGTGCATTATCCTTGTAAGTAAAGCCTAGCTTATGCATTGATGCCTCGCTTAGGTAAACAAGGCAATTTCAAGCAGAATGGCTCTGAATGAGTGCTATATTTCTTTAAATAGTTCATAATTCTTTGGGACACATCAATATAATTAATAAAAGTACTCCTTTCCTTCTCCAGTATACGAAGTTGGTACCCTTTGAATGCCGTGTTAACGACAGCAACAACAACAACAACAACAACAACGACGACGACGACAACACAGCGTGGGTTTAGTTTTTTTCAGGGCGCCCTTTATCATGGCCCTCGCCTCATCTCCATCTAATCTTATCAGCTCTTCAACACAAGTGTGTGAGATCATGAAATCAAAATGTTTTGTAGCACTCCTGTAATCTGCTTTCTCTCTCTCCCTCCCTCCACCCCAAGTATTCCTATCTCCCCACCGTAGGGAAGGACGCTGACCTAGTTGCACATTGAAGTGTACAGTTGTCATGTTGTGATTGTAAAGAGTTGTACCTTACACAGACAGTGAACCTCTGTGTTTATTCAGCTTGTTTGTCCACTGGCGTTTGTGCATGCATCACTTCACTGCACCGTAGTCTTGCTCTGCGGCTTTCCCACGAACGTGTGTGCGTGTGTGTGTGTGTGTGTGTGTGTGTGTGTGTGTGTGTGTGTGTAGGTTGTGTGTGTTTATGTGTGTCTGTGTGTCTATATTTCTGTACATGTGTGTATGCGTTTTATGTGTCTGTGTGTCTGTATTTCTTTACATGTATGTATGTGCGGGTACGTGTGTTTTCGCACGCGGCATGTATGTGTGTTAAAATTAATTCCCGCGTATTAATTCTATGCCGATGACCTTCACAGGTGATTACTATTTTACTGTTGAAAGATTTAAATCTTGAGAATGAATGATTACATTGAATAAGTATTTAAATAAAATAAATTTTCCTTGATAATGATGAACATGGACATCAAAGTCCAAAGCCAAACCCCCAACGCAGTGCATAGCTTCAAATATTTAGGAGCCATTGTACAATGGGTCCCGACAGTCGCTCAAACTGCTGCCCTGACAAGGTTGAAACCCATTTGGAAAGACATTACCATCAGTCTACATTCGAAGTTAAGGCTGCTGCGTTCCCTTGCCATCTCCATCTTCCTAAAGGCTGGCGAAGCATGGACCCTCACAGCAGATCTACAACGAAGAATAAGCTTACAAAGCATGGATATGAGGTGATACAGAAGACTTCTGGTTATTTCGTATACCTAGCACATTACCAACGACGAAATCCAACAGACCATCACACAAGCCCTTGGACAACACGATGACATGCTCACAGTGGTGGAGAAACAAAAACTTCGATGGTATGGCCACGCCACCAGATCATCAGGCCTTGCAAAGACCATCCTGCCAGGCACGGTGCAAGGAGGCAGAAGAAAAGGGAGGCAGAAAAAGAGATGGGAAGACAACATTCGAGAATGGACTGGCTTGACATTGAGCGAAGCCATGAGGATAACTGAGGACAGAGAAAGATGGAGTACGCTGGTTAAACGATCGAGTAATGGGACTTTATATATATATTTTCGTCAGGAACTGGGTCTTTATATTCTTCTTTCTTTTCGCAATCATGCCTATATTTTAAAATATTTTCGTTTAAACTACTGGTAAAACTGTTAATTGAAAAAAAAATTTGTAAAGGCCTTCGCTTTTACTAACGAAGATGGAAAAACATTATTTTCTAACTTAACAGGTTATTTTTTTTTAAAGATTTGTTAACACTTTTTTAAGCTTTTACTTTTTTCCACACTTTGTATAAGTCTTTAGATTCTAAGACATCTTTTTCACAAAACTCTACCCAATGATCTCTTTTTGCCGTTGCAATAGCCTTTTTACAATACACTTGTGCCCGTTTCATATTTTTTAAATTTTTATCCGTCCTATTTTTTTTTATCTAGGTTTTAAAACGATATTTGTTTTTACTTTTACTCTTCTTTAAATTCATCATTCCATCATGAATTTCCTTACCGTTTTAGAGTCTTCTTTGGTCGGACTTTAAGATTTGAATGTTCAGCAGAATAACGGAAAACCAATCTATTATCATCACTATGTCGCACAAACGCAATAAAACGGCTCGGGATTTTTCCTTGACAAGTTACCGTTCTTTAGTGGCAGAAACAAAATTATAGACCTTGTTTTTAAAAATAACCAAGCATGGTTAATTTAAGGTAATTTTATGGCGTAACAAAATTCACATGAAAATAATGTTATGACTGTTTCCAATTGTGTAGCAGTGTGTTTGTCTGAACTGGGTAGGGGATTTTTCTTCTTCTACAAATTGTATTTGATACTTGTATTCCATTGCGTGCATTTTAAGGCTTAGCTCAAGTAAATGAGCTTGCGTGCTTGATTGTTTTTGTTTGGCCTACAATGCGCAGATGCAATTTACTGATTAAATGAAAGCTTTGCCGAAGTTAGGATTCTTACCACCGTTGTTACAAGTGTATTGATCAGTGAGTCTGTTATCATCACAACTTATAGAAAAGTAATTAGGCAAACCGAGTAACGTTTTTAAAAAAATTCGGCCCTCGTTACGCTTCATGCTCTGTTTGCTAAAACGGATATCTCCTTAAATCAATTACAAAAGCCATGTAGTTTGTGCGTGTGATTGTGCGTGTGTGTGTGTGCGTTTGTTTATTTCTTTGACTATGTGTGCGTGCGCGCGCCCTCTGTTTCTGTTCGTCTCTCTGACTCTGTCTTTGTCTGACTGCTTGACTGTCTGTCTGTCTCTCCGTTCGCCTCTCTCTCTCTCTCTCTCTCTCTCTCTCTCTCTCTCTCTCTCTCTCTCTGTCGACTCGTAATATATGTGTGTCAGCCGGGCTATGTACACGTGGTCCTGTATGTGCGTGAGCAAGAACGATGTGAAGACTGCTGAATGCATTTCGCCGATTAGCACCTGCTCCTGGGGATAATTTTACAGAAAATCATCGTGGACTTGTTGTCTTGATATACAGTGTCGTAACTTGAATTAATAGTCGGTTAGGGTTAGGATTGGGTAGAATTCAGAGTGCACGTTGACGACGCTGATTAAGCATAGAGAATACTTGCTTCATTAATATGACCTTTGGACGGGACATCCTAATTTGCTTTTAATATTTAGCTGTATCTACTTGCATTCATTATTTAGTAGACTGCTTGCTGTTCAGTTGATATATATCCGAAGTCAAAGATAAGGCAGACAGACACTCTCTCTCTCTCTCTCTCTCTCTCTCTCTCTCTCTCTCTCTCTCTCTCTCTCTCTCTTTCTCTCTCTCTCCTAATTTAAAAAAAAATTTATTTGTAGTTTCAGTAGAATAAACTCTCATTATGGCGAGGGCCAGATGTAAAGAAGCAAACCACTGCTTATTCTAATATTTTCGTTAAATAAAGAATTATATGATCTTATCTGATCTCTCTCTCTCTCTCTCTCTCTCTCTCTCTCTCTCTCTCTCTCTCTCTCTCACTCTCTCCCACTCTGTTTGTCTATCTCTATTTCACACACACACAAACACACAACACACACACACGCACACACACACACACACACACATACTCGTAGAAGTTCTACACGCAGAAAATTGCGTGCGGAGTTCTCGACCTTGACGCTACCTGCATCCCTCTCACCATGCTTATGTGACCTCTTTTATGCATTAGTCGCCATCCAATTGGTAGTTAAATATAATTCATAGGAGGCGCTAGACATAATTAAGCTCTAAGATTAAGTTCAAAGAGATTTGCTGATACATTCACACCACCACACCCCGATCTCCTCTCAGGCCTTCATTATACCGGCACACTAAACGTAGTTTAAAGAGACCCACTTTGACCACGGGATCTCCAGAGATCCGTTTAAAATTCACAGTGAATGTTGCCCCGCTGATAAAAAACCAACATTACCTTGCAACAACAAACAAACAAAACCCCAGCCCTTTCGAAAATATAGTTAGTTTTTAAATCAGTAAATTCCTTAGGTTTTGAATCTATTAATATCAATCCCTAGCTACATGTTTGTCACGTGGGGTTTATGGGCTCTGCACAATGGAATTATGGACCCTCACGTTTATTCGGTGGGAACTGCTAGTAAGTCACCCTATGAATTACTTTAATAAATTTATTTGTTTAGCTCGTTCTGTGTTAAGGTTGGGATACAGAAATAGATAGAAAAATGGTAAAAGATTACTGTCACACTAGCTTTCACACGGCTATGAATCATATGTAGTCCAGCCACTTGATAACAGTTAAAATCACACATTTATTTCTTCTACTCTATACAAGATTCTCTAAGTACTACTCTAACTTAAAAAGTCTCAGTTACTGCTAATAGTTCGATCGCTGATAGTCTAGGCAGCTGTTATATCTTCCTCGGGCACTTGCTATAATATTTCATGTAGATTTGGACTACTGTGGTCCGTTTTACAGTTTCTGAAGAGTTGGACTACTGTGGTCCTGTTATGATCAGTTTAAGTGCACCTTCGCCTTATGCACTTAACTCATGTGTGGGGTGTTCGAAGTCCTTCTGTGAGGTAGCTTCTGGTCCACCTGTGTCGTTGTGTAGTTGGGTTCCCTTGCCACGCTGTGGGGTCTGACAGGGTGTGTTTCAAGGTAGCTCTTTCCGTCTTGTGCGGTAGAGTCTCCTCAACCATCTAGTCGTTTCTGTGGAGTGGGACACACAGGATAGCTCGGGATAGCTCGCCTGCTCGTCTGTAATATAAGAGACGAAATTCTGCACAACCCTGAATAATCGGTTTGTGCAGAGCGTCTCACTGAAAGCCAAGTAGCCCTCAGTGATAGCTCCACATCTCTATACATACGCGACGAACATTCTGCTACTTCCGGGTTCCACTGGAATCTCACTCTAAATTCCTATACATACATAAATATCAATCGTGTCTAACTATACACATACAGAATTAATAATATTATAAACATTCAGTGGTACAGCCACTGGTCTGCAAACATACATATAAGTTAAACAACAGTGGTTCCGTACGGGATACAACATGGCGGCGCAACCGGTCGTGTTTCGCCTCGTGGTAGGCTCTTCCACGTGGTCCCGCAAATTCGGATTAACAATTCACATTTATGCATAGCAAATTCCACAAACATAATTTCAACAATAATATAAATATATCACGATGAAACAGAAGGGTGTTCATTTACCTGTTTGACAAGTTCAGGCCCGTGATGACTTGAGAGAATTCTAAGATTCCTAAGTCCTGCTTCCTGGTCTATGAGTGTAGAGATTTCTCTAGCTGTGGAGATGTTGACTCTACCTCGTCTCACACACGACTGATTCAAACTGTCTTAGGTTTTGACACATTCAAACTGCTCTACCCACTGAGCCTGCTCTGATTGGTTAAAACGGTCCGATTCAAAGCTCAAGTGCTGACTCACTGTGCTAGCGTGGGTCGGGCTCGCGGTGTGTGGTCTGCTGTGTAATTTAATTGCTGCTGTGTAATAGTCTAACTTCTCTACTGTTACAAAGACTACACATGGCTAAATAGTCAATGGGCAGGGTAAACTGCTCGGTTCATGACAATGTTCAGCGCTAAAAATTTCACCTAGTAGATTGTGGAGCGTATTGGTGTACCTTTAAACAGGGAAATTAAACCCTGTCAGAACAGACATTGAAAATTCAAACTTTAGCGGTTGGTTTGAGCAAGGAAAGCCCACTTTAGCTTTCTTTTATGTAATAACCAGTGATGGAGAAAGTGTTTAAGCTAGGGGTATTTATACCCTCAACCAAAACCTGTGGGGGTTTTCATACCCTCATTGCAAACACAAGGGGTTTTTTATACCCCCTTTCATTTTTTAGGGGGTACAGCCACTTCTCCTAAAAAGTCTTTTCATCAGTTTGAGTTTCTTCAGCCGGGCCCGGTTGCGGCTCACCTTTTTCTTCTCTTACCGAGCACTCAAAGCCAAAGGCTGACAAAAAAGTTTGTTTTTCTTTTTCTGCATCTTGTTTTAATTTTTTTGAGCAATTAGTTTTGTCTGCTTTATTTTTCCTTTTCTTCGGCTTCCCCTCACATCGATGCTTGTCGGCCATGTTTAATGTGTTTTTTTGTTTTTTTTTGTTGTTGTTGTTTTTTTTTAAATTAAAATAACGTCCCCGGACACAATAGGCGTATAGGGGACGATTTTTGCGTGTTTAATGTTGGGTTGTTGTCAGTCTTATATAGCCAATCAAAAGTGTCGAGAAAAAATAGTGAATATTATTGTGCATATGATTGGCTGTTTTTCGGAAGCGACAGAATGAATAGGAGGGGGAGAGAGGGTGGTAGGCGGTCGCGCACAGGCACACGATCCAAATCGAGCGAAAGCTGTACGCACGACCGAAATAGTTGTACCTGATGATACCTCCAAGCAACTTAGCTTTGCGTTTTCATACCCCTTTGGCACTGACTTTGTGCGTGTTTATACCCTTTCATTACATTTTCGTTACGTGATTTCCCAACTCAGTACGTGAAACACATACGATTGTACGTGATCTCCATCACTGAATAACAATGCCAATTTTAAGGTAAACCCGTTTCCCCCAAAATTAACAAAGCCGTCGAATTTGGGCCTTTTAAGGATACAGTATTATGGTTTCAATTTTTCCGTCTCTCTCTCTCTCTCTCTCTCTCTCTCTCTCTCTCTCTCTCTCTCTCTCTCCCTCCCTGTGTGTGTAGGTGTGTGTGTGTGTGTGTGTGTGTGTGTGTATCCTGCTTCTCTCAGGAGATCGAGAGGTAAGTGTTGGCGAGTGTGACGAAACTCTATATTCACGGCTTTAGTCTTGTATGTCCACGTCAGCGTGGTCACTGAGGTGGCCTTGAGGATCAAGGCTTATTATTACTACGACACGACTCCCCCCGTGTGGGTGCCGGGGGTTTCTGAATAAATAGTATCCCCACTTTCTGGAAATTCAGTGCTTTATTTCCCACCGTCGCTGTCTTCTCCTTTATTTTTTCTCATTCCTATCGATCAACTATATCCTTCGCTAGACCCGTATACGTTTTTTCTTAAAAACTCTCCCAAAGCCCCTCATTTGTGTATGGGGTCTGTTGGGTCAGCTTGGGATATTGGACGCTTTCTGCCAAATGGTCACTAGGGCTTTCTTTGGTATTATTATTTAGCAATGTTTACATTTTATATGTATGTGTTAATATTTTATAACGATGTTTATATCCTATTTTATTTTTGTAAACGTCCCCTGAACTATTAACAATGACTAACTAACACGACTCGACGTGAAATATGGCTGACCTCTGAGCTGGACAATGTCCACAGCATATGTGCTGGAATGGACCAGGCAGAGTATTAGATGATGATGATGATAAGGATGATGATGATGATGAGGAGGAGGAGGAGGAGGAGGAGGAGGAAAAGAAGGAGGAGGAGGCGCCATAATTATAAATTATCGTCATGATCTATCACTGTACACAGCTTATTTTTTGTACAGTCCGGGGAAACTCCAAAGTTTCAGTGTGCTCTTTCAACTAGAGGGTGGAACCGGTACGATTTCTCAAACCGGTTTTTAACCGGTTTCTCCAATAGAAAACCGCGGTTTAAAACCGGTTAACCGGCTAGAAGTTACAACTGGTTACCCCGGGTAAAGGCGCATAGTAAGCAAGGGAAATAACCTCTGTATTGAATTTTGGGGGGGAATTTATGTCGCTAGCTACTTAACTCAGAGGCTATTTCCCTCATCCACTGTGGGTAGATTTGGGAGTTTGCTTTTCAATTTTGAGTTTGTGAAACCGTTGGTGGAATCTGAAGTTGCGAATGTCATATTGGTTAGAAAAACAATGCGCATTGAAAGATTAAAAGCCTGTTCCAAGTTTGTGTTCTGTGAAATTCGTTTGTAAAAAGTCCTTGCTTTCACACTGGATTTTACATCTATAGTTACACACACACACACACACACACACACACACACACACACACACACACACACACACACACACACACACACACACACACACACACACACACAACCACACACACACACACACTGCTCTTGCTGAGAGAGAGAGAGAGAGAGAGAGAGAGAGAGAGAGAGAGGAAGAGGGAGAGAGAGAGAGAGAGAGAGAGAGAGAGAGAGAGAGAGAGAGAGCAGCAAAGAGTGGTGTCGGCGAATGTGTGCATTCAGATTTGAAGTGCCACCGCCAAGTTTAATACTTGCCTTACACTCTTTACAGTAACCGGTATTATGGTCAACCTTTCCTGCTTCTGTCTCTCGCAGGAGAAAGAATTTCCAAATGTCAGCTTTCCCACGCGTGTTCGCTACGAATTTCTCTGTTTCTGCCATTTTGCTAGTGCTTTACGGGACGAGTGATGTCCCTTAGAAAAACCGCGGTTTTCCGGTTTTTTAAGGCCAAACCGGTTTACCGAACCGTGAGAAAGTCGAACCGATTTTAACCGGAAAACCGGTAAAACCGAACACCCCTACTTTCAACTGCTCGTACATCCGCAATTTATTGATCATAGTTTTCAGTGTGTCCAGTACCGAGAATCGTGGTGTGTATACAAGGTGAAAGGTTCACGTGCCAGCACGTGCCATCTGTCGGTAACAAACCATTTTCTACCTGAGAGGATTTTCTGTGCTTGCTGCTAATTGGAGATGTGGAGATTTCCCTTGGGATTTGTTTGCAATAGGCCGGTTTCCTCTAAAAAGACCTTGAACTTGGCCCCAGGGTCAAGCGTTATGTACTGAACACAGGCGTTTGTATCTGGACACGCGAGCGCATATGCCTGTGACACGTCTCCCTTTGGTTATCTAAGGGAGACGCGTCAAAGGCATAGGCGCTCGCGTGTCCAGATACAAGCGCCTGTGGTACTGAATAGCGACCGTTGGACGCAGTCAGTGTCAGGTTACATAGCGTTACGCATTTGCTGGCAAATCGTTGCTGGTGGGGCATTTTTGAGTAGAAACAATGAATATTTGAAGAAAAATCTGCACACTTGATTCACTGCATGAAGATGAACCTCGCGTATAATGAGTTTACTTTATTTATCTCTATCCTACTGTCGCGAGCCCATGTGTAAAACACTACGGTAAACACAATACATTCAGAACAGATCATTCAGTTTTATTTAATCTCTCTCTCTCTCTCTCTCTCTCTCTCTCTCTCTCTCTCTCTCTCTCTCTCTCTCTCTCTCTCTAGGTTCAAAAGTGCATGCATGTGACTGACCTGCGTTGTATGACTGGCTCTTATTGTAAACGATCCTGGCAGACCGAATGTCTAATCAAATCAATAACAAATTATTTTAAATTCTTCCAGATTTGTCTGCTTTTTTGCCTAACTTTGCATCCATCCGCAAAGAAGATACTGTTTTGGCTCGCCTTCATAGTGGCCATACTTATGACTCACCCATAGTTTCCTTTTAAAAGGAGAATAACCACCCTGGTGCTTTGCATGTGACAAATCCTTTTCCGTCCGCCATTTTATTATCTGAATGTGCTGATCTGTTGATGAAAGAGAAAGATATTTTGGTTTGATACCTTTTAATTAGATTTTTAAATTTGCAATAGTAAACACCTGTTTCAATTTTTACATGTTGGTTTGTTTTATCGCATATAGATCATATCGTCTTGTTAATATTCTTAGTTACATTTTATTAGTAAGACTGGTTTTATTTACATCTTTTATCATATTTAAATGTTAGCAGTTTTGTCTTATTTTGCTTAGTTTTGTGTGGTACTGATTCGGCTCTTGGCAGTCCGCTGGACCCTATAAACACTGAATACCTATGTAACAGTTGGTTGTGGAGAAAACACACATAAGCTGCAAATACACAATAGGCTCTTCATATACAACAATTAAATAACAAAACATTTATAGATTACAGCACGGTACTTGTTTGTTAAAAAGGTATTTCAAATAACATAATGAGTGAATATGACACTATGTACAAGCTCCTGCAATGAATGACAACAAGGCGCATGCACATAGGCAGGGCGCCGTTTTAGCCCCACTTTATGGGGACTGAACTCTTCCGCGATTGAAGATATCAAGGGAAATAACTAACGGTGGCAGCATAATTTTCTGTTTCTCACTTTGACAGTGCAAAAGTGCTATATTTTTGGCGTGATGAAAGTGACATGGCTGTCCCCTTTACGCCTAGGTGTCCGGGGACGTTAATCTATCTAAGAAGTGATAAAAGCGAAAGATGCTGTTTTCTTATTATTTTTAGATTTATTTTAAAAGAAAATTAAAATCTCTCTCTCTCTCTCTCTCTCTCTCTCTCTCTCTCTCTCTCTCTCTCTCTCTCTCTCTCTCTCTCTCTCTCTCCCTCTCTCTCTCTCTCTCTCTCTCTCGCTCGCCTTTATGGCTAATTATTTTTACGTTGATTATTGTTATATAACAAAATTTTTTTGTACACGGATGGAAAATCTTAGATTAGACTTCAGAGGAGAAAAGAGGTCAAAGATAATATATATTGGAAACAATATTCAATTAAGTGAATTATATTTTTTATTTTTTTTTAAAAGTTATATCACATTGTTGTGCATCTTACATAATTATATAGGCCTACATCGTGCGTCCATGTGCCTATAGATACCGTCCATGCGTGTCGCTCTCTCTCTCTCTCTCTCTCTCTCTCTCTCTCTCACTCTCTCTCTCTTTCTCTCTCTCTCTCTCTCTCTCTCTCTCTCTCTCTCTCTCTCTCTCTCTCTCTCTCTCTCTCTCTTTGTGCATGTATGTGTGTAGGTGTGTGTGATTGTGTGTGTTTAAGGTAAAACCAAAATAAGTTTGTAAATAATCTGTTAAGGACAGGAGTGATTATGAATGCATTAACTTTCAAATGTCTGGTATGGACTATGATCGATCGGTATACAAATATAGCATAATTGTAGCAACATTAGTCTTTACAGATTTTCTCAAGGGAAATTATGAGCATTCCTCCTTTTTTTTAGTCACTACATATTTCATGTCGAGGAGTCTGTCCACGATGACCAATGGTTGGTCGGTTCGGCCACGCCCTGCAGTGACCAATTAGTGAAGCGTGATGCAGATGGTCAAGGCGATGATCAGTTTACAATTCACACCTTGCTTTTCACACTGTCCTCACAATACGTTGTCGTACAGAAGCTGTGTTAGGTGGGTCCACTGAGCTTCTACAGAGATTGTATTGCTAGTATTGGTGTTAGAGTTAGTTGTTTGAATTTTACCGACTAAATATTTTTCAGAATGAAATTTACAGCTTTTTTTTTAAAAAATTTAACATCACTTTACCTTTCTATTTCTGAAAGAACTCATCTTAGTTGATAACCTACATCATATTTGTTGTGTACCGACACAAATATTTTCCACCCAAAGGATTCGTTCAATCATTCTTTAATTTAACGTCTGTTCACACATTTAGGTGATATTAGACATTGAAAATTGAACTTTTAAAACATTTTAACTATTTAAAAACATAAGTTCAAAACGGTCTATAAAAGTCTACTAACAGGAGATTTAGCAATAACTTTCACACCGTCTGTAACATTTGGATGATACAGAACCATGTTACACAATGTTTATATGTTCAGTTATGTTATGCCCATTTACTTTAAATATGTCTTGTAAAACTGGGCATTCATATAGAAGGTGATGTACTGATAGACTTATATTACATATACATGTAGCATCTTCGGAGTATTTAGTGTTCCATGCGTTCATTCTTAATTTATATATTAATTTAGAGAGTGGTCTTGAACAATTTAGTATAGAAAAAAAAGGATTCGTTTAAATGACATATGCCATAAACATGAAATAAATTCTACATGTACATGGAACGGCGATCAGGCTTTAGAAATAAGCCTTCTACGTATTTCAAGTTGAGGCTTAAATGTTACTTTATTTGTGATATTTTCTTGTGCCCTTAAAAATCAATTTCTGGAGTGAAAAAGGACATCTTTATTTCATTTAAAGCTAAAAGAGGTTGTGACTTTAGACCATTTAAATATTATAAATAGCATCGCCGGGACCTGAAGAATTTTATTTTGCTGTACGGTTTAGCTTGATGTGCCTTCGCCAAATGAACATTCGAGAGTTGGTGAGTATGCATTTTGAATAATAATAATAATAATAATAATAATAATAATAATAATAATAATAATAATAATAATAATAATAATAACTCTTTCTCTCTCTCTCCCTCTCTCTCTCTCGCCGTTGCTTAATTGCACTGTATGCACTGGTGCGTTGTAAGATTGTAATGGGACTAGTGGGGAAGGGGGCGGGAACAGGGGGTTGCATGAGGATATTAAAATTGTTCAGAAACATCATCGTTTGCTTTGAATGTTTATTATGGAAAAGGAATAACTAACAAACTGCTAAACTTTCTTTTGGGTCGCTTGCATTTAAGGTGGATATTTTTTTTTTAAATTAACGTCCCCGGACACATTAAGCGTATAGGGGGCGGAATTTTGTTTGGAATAAATTTACGTCCCCGGACACATTAAGCGTATAGGGGACGGGTGAACCACCACTTTTTTCATAGGGGACGGGTGAAACACCACTTATATTATTATTATTATTATTATTATTATTATTATTATTATTATTATTATTATTATTATTATTATTATTATTATTATTGATTATTATTGATTATTTTTTATTATTGATTATTATTTATTATTATTATTAGTTACAGGGATGTTGCTAGGAAATTTTTTCTTCGGCGATTTGGCCGAAACAGCCGTGAAACTTTCGGCTTTTTACAGAAAGTTTCGGCTCTCTCTTCCAAAGCAGTCTCACAAGTTTTTTTGACTAGATTCACTACGTTAACGTGCACCCTCCACCTCCATATATTAAAGGTGTTCTGTGGATGCATATCTTTGTAATAAAACATGATTTTAAGAGTAGAATAAGAACATTGGAAAGAAATTTTATTTTCTTAAATTTTAGACACACAAAAACAATAAAAGTTTAGACTGTCCCTTGACAGACCACAATACTGTCAGAGTTTCTGGGTTTAACCTTAGTAATTATCGAATCCTCACCTAAACTGCAAGGGTACAGCACAGGAATATCGCAAAAATGGACAAAACTAAGCCGATTCAGCCGTGAAAACTTCGGCTCGGCGAGCCGACATGACGGACAGTTTATCGGCCTTAAAAAAAAAATTCGGCTAAAAGCCGAAGATCCGACCCAAACGACATCCCTGAGTTATTATTGATTATTATTAATATTATTATTATGATTATTTCAAACGAATGACCATCTTGTACTTCATGGGAGCTAAACGAGAACAACTCTTTTAAGTACCGTTGTGATCTCCCTTTAGCTTTGTCATTATCTTCACTTCGGTCGTTATAATACGATACATATCCAGCTGTAGTTCATTGTTAAGTATGTGTCAGGATGGCCGAGCGGTCCAAGGCGCTGCGTTCAGGTCGCAGTCTGGTTCTCCAGGCGTGGGTTCAAATCCCACTTCTGACAATATTTTTTTTTCCTACTTCAACTTGTTCTTTATTATTATTTTTTAAACTCTTACTTTGCCTCCTTTTTTTCAACCCTTAGAAAATCGTATGAATATTTTGTAAACGCTTGTATAGCGCCGACACTCCATAGTATCGTCACAAGCTCTGACAGACGGCGAAGAACAAAGTTTCTTTCTTTCTTAATCTCTTCTTTCCCTCTAAAGAATTACCTGAAGTGATAGTGTTTTACGTTTACTTATCTAAATGAACACGTGTTTTTATTTTTCTCTTAAAACCAATTCTTAGTTATTCTTTCATTACTATTTTGTTTTTCATGGGAGCTCACAAACTTAACCCACATTTATCAAATATAAAATAAAAAATCGATTTCCTTTGCGTCTTCTAATAGCAATATCCCCTTCCTTTATACCACATGCTTGAGTGATAGGTGTCTGTTTGTTGTGTATGTGAGAGTGGGTGAAACATCTGAGCGTGTATGCTAGTACAGATCGCCGCACTTTGAGCCTGATTGGTGATTTGGGTATGTAGCATCCATTATTATTATTATTATTATTATTATTATTATTATTATTATTATTATTATTATTATTATTATTATTATTATTATTATTATTATTATAACGAATGTTATACACGCCTAATTTTTATATCAGACTCAAAATGGTAAAAGTCTAAGTTAAAGAATTATTATTATTATTATTATTATTATTATTATTATTATTATTATTATTATTATTATTATTATTATTATTATTATTGACGAAAGTTCAATATTTTCAAAAACACCCGTTTCATTTAGCACATGGAACCTATCTATATCGATCTACCGATTATCTGTCGACCTATCGATCTATCTATCTATAAAACTGACCGAATTTCTAGTTTGTTATGTCTGTATGGATATATCCGTGTCTTTATTCTCCGCACTTTTCTTTCTTTATTATTTTCTTTCTTTCTTTCTTTCTTTCTTTCTGTCTGTCTGTCTGTCTGTCTGTCTGTCTGTCTGTCTGTCTTTCTGTTCTGTTCTGTTGTGTTCAGTTCAAACAAATGACTACTTTTGTACAAGTTTCATGGGAGCACACGCACGAACAAAACAACCCCACGGACATTCATCTTCTCCGCGATTTGTTAATCGATTTGACGGTGTTGGTGGATTCCTGAGAAGGCTCAGATAGACTACCAAGATCGAGTTTCAGGATGGCCGAGCGGTCCAAGGCGCTGCGTTCAGGTCGCAGTCTGGTTTTCCAGGCGTGGGTTCGAAACCCATTTCTGACAACTTTTTTTTTGTTTTTGATCTTTAAAATATAAACTATTTTCATAACTCTCTCTCTCTCTCTCTCTCTCTCTCTCTCTCTCTCTCTCTCTCTCTCTCTCTCTCTCTCTCTCTCTCTCTCTCTCTCTCTCTCTCTCTCTCTCTCTCTCCAATTCAGTCATACGGTCTGATTTTGGCTTCTTGTTTAAGGTTTCGTTGCATTTTCTGGAAGCACTTGGAAAATATAGAATGGAGAAAGTGAACAAAGTAGCAAGAACCAATTGTCTTTTCTGTTCCTATTCTATCTATCCTATCCCGTAACTCGAAGGTCGTTGGGGCACCAAAGATGATCGTTTAACCAGCGTGCTCCATATTTCTGCGCAATATATTCCACAACATATTCGAAATACTGTATTCAGGACAAAGATAGTAATTATTGGATATCAATTGCAATCAACATCATTAATATACAGTCTTGTTGGATGTTTTTTTGTTTAAAAAAAAACACACACCACAAAAGGGTCAGTACAGATTAGTAATAGGTCTAGTGGATTTTTTTATGTGAAGCATAAATTCAGAACATTGAATATTATATTTGTATAAATTCAGAACATTCAATATTATATATTTGAGATATAATGGTCCTGATTCGCCTCTTTGCAGCCTGCTGGACCCTATAAATCATGACTAACTAACAAAATATGAGATGTAATTAAGATTATTTTACAAGGATTGTTTAGTATATTACATTACATTACATGATTATTGCTTTAGGTCCAGCGGACTCTTCCGAGCCAAATCAGGACCGGACAATCCCTGATCCTCATAAAAGATCTGCTGAAACAACCCTAGTGGTAAAACTGAAAGCTGTTCACCAGCCAGTCACTTTACAATAAAGACATCCCACGCAGGAGACGCTGAGGCTGTACTCGAATTTATCGAACCCCCGGTTACAAAAACAAAATAGAATACAAACATCATTATAAATTATCAACAAAACACATACATATAAAATGCCTACATTGCTAAATAATAACATCATAGGAAGCCCTAGTGACCACCTGGCAGAAAGCGTCCAATATTCCCAAGCTGATCCAACAGACCTCATACACAAATAAGGAGTCTTGTCCCGGAAGAGTTTTCAAGAAAAAAGGTAGGTGACTGGTCTAGCGAAGAAGAAGATAGTATAGCAGATCGATAGAACAGAGCAGGAATGAGAAAGAGCAAATGAGAAAGACGGCGACAGGGGGAATTTAAAGCACTAAATTTCCAGAAAGTGGGGATACTATTTATACTGAAACCCCCGGCACCCCAACGGGGGTGGATTGTTTAGTAATTATATTGGACGTCATTTTTATAAGTTATAATTTTTGTACAATTTTGATTGTTTTTTTGTTGTTCAGTTTTGTGTACTTTGTTTAATCCCTTTCTCCCTTCATGATGACCATTCTTTATTTGTTTAATATTTTCCCCCGCTCCCATCAAGTCTAAAATCACTTAGGTGAAAAGACGTTAAATAAAAGAAACAAACAAACTCCATCTTTCTCTGTCCTCAGTAACACCCTCATGTCTTCGCTCAATGACAAGCCAGTCCATTCTTGAATTTTGTCCTCTCACCTCTTTTTCTGTCTTCCTCTTCTTCTGCCTCCTTGCACTGTGCCTTGCAGGATGGTATTTGCAAGGCCTGATGCTCTGACGACGTGGCCATACCATCGGAGTTTCCGTTTCTTCACCACTGTGAGCATTTCATCGTGCTGTCCAATGGCTTGTGTGATGGTCTTTCGGACTTCGTCGTTGGTGATGTGCTGGATATAGGAAATGCCCAGAAGTCTTCTGTAGCACCTCATCTCAATGCTTTGTATTATTCGTTGTAGGTCTGCTGTGAGGGTCCATGTTTCACAAGCGTTTAAGGAAGATGGGGATGACAAAGGGAGCGCAGCAGCCTTACCTTGGAATGTAGACTGATTGTCCTGTCTTTCCAGATGGGCTTCAACTTTGTCAGGGCAGCAGTGGTTTGTGCGATCCTGGAGAGGACTTCCTGTCGGGACCCATTGTCTGATACAATGGCTTCCAACTATTTGAAGCTATGCACCTGTTGAAGGATTGGCCTTGGCTTTGATATCCGTGTTGATGCTATTGGTGTTGTTGGTCATCATTTTGGTCTTCTCTGCACTTATTTCTATTCCAAAGACTCTGGAACTTTGTACCATCTGTTAAAGTTCTTGTTCCTCTTTCAGTCAACCCATCAATGTCATCCGCAAAACACAGGTTTGAAGATTGCTCTACGTCCTATGCTGACTGTACCTTCGTGATCTGCAAGGACAATTGACATGATGCGCTCTAGGAAGATGTTGAAGAGTGTTGGAGAGAGTAAGCATCCTTGACGCACACCGATTGTTGTTCTGAACCAATTCCCGATGGCGATGACTTCAATCGGGCTGATGCTGTACACTCTCATGGTTGCCCACAGAGCTGCAGGCCAGACTCGGTCCAACGCTTTCTTGAAGTCTACAAACACATGATATAGATGTTGTTGATACTGTAGGTATTTCTCGCAGATTATTTTGAGGTTGAAAATATACTCAGTGGTACTTTGCTTGTTCTTTAGCTATGATTTTTTCAGCTTGGGGTTTCAATCTGTGTCTATCTATCTATCTATCTATCTATCTATCTATCTATCTATCTATCTATCTATCTATCTATCTATCTATCTATCTATCTATCTATCTATCTATCTATCTATCTATCTATCTATCTATCTATCTATCTATCTATCTATCTATCTATCTATCTATCTATCTATCTATCTATCTATCTATCTATCTATCTATCTATCTATCTATCTATCTATCTATCTATCTATCTATCTATCTATCTATCTATCTATCTATCTATCTATCTATCTATCTATCTATCTATCTATCTATCTATCTATCTATCTATCTATCTATCTATCTATCTATCTATCTATCTATCTATCTATCTATCTATCTATCTATCTATCTATCTATCTATCTATCTATCTATCTATCTATCTATCTATCTATCTATCTATCTATCTATCTATCTATCTATCTATCTATCTATCTATCTATCTATCTATCTATCTATCTATCTATCTATCTATCTATCTATCTATCTATCTATCTATCTATCTATCTATCTATCTATCTATCTATCTATCTATCTATCTATCTATCTATCTATCTATCTATCTATCTATCTATCTATCTATCTATCTATCTATCTATCTATCTATCTATCTATCTATCTAACTGCCTGCCTGCCTGCCTGCCTTTCTGTCTATCTATCTATCGAGCAAAATAGAAGTTCTAGTGGGTTATCTCTAGGTGGGTGTGTCCTTGTTTTTACATCTCCACACTTTTCTTTCTTTCTTTCCTTATTATTTTCTTTTTTGCTTTCCTGTTCAGTTCAAACGAATGACAGCTTAGTACAAGGTTCATAGGAGCACACCCACGAAAAGAAAGAAAGAAGAAGAAAAAACCTCACGTACACGTATTCATTTCCCTTTAGCTTCACCTCGAGCTCTGTGCCCCGGTGTTGGTGGATTCCGGCAGTCTGGCTCTCAAGGGGTGGGTTTGAATCCCACGTCTGACAGCATATTATTATTTTTTTTTTGCCTTCTTAAACTTAAATCATTTTAGATCACCATTAAATAAGAATTCTCTCTCTCTCTCTCTCTCTCTCTCTCTCTCTCTCTCTCTCTCTCTCTCTCTCTCTCTCTCTCTCTCTCTCTCTCTCTCTCTCTCTCTCTCTCTCTCTCTCTCTCTCTCTCTCTCTCTCTCTCTCTCTCTCTCTCTCTCTCTCTCTCTCTCTCTAGCCAGAAAGGAAAATTGTTTCTGTTAAATTGTTTCGATGGCAACACATTTTACCGAAAAATAGAATCATACGGTTATTTTGAAAAAAAAAATTAATTTTTTACTTTCTTTCTTAAAAAAAAAAATCTTTTACAACAGCACTTTTTTAGGTACGACAATATTTTACGTGGACACTCTCACCGCGCCGAATGTCACGTGAAATAAAGACTATTCTGTTTCCTTTCGTCAGAAATATTGACTATTACGTTGATTTGTTGATGCTTGGGTATCGAACATTTGCAACCGCCCATGCTCATTCGTACATTCTTCCATGTAGATGATGAGGATGAGGATGGTGATATTAATTTACAAGGTGCACAAATCCACTCTTGCAGCTTCGAGCATTGTCCTCCTCCCAATTTTCTGAACAAGAAAACTCGCCTGCATGACTCACTTAGGTTAATCAGTCTTGTTAAAAATCACTTAAGCTGTCACTCAAATGAATGATTGTGTGAGCACTATTCAGAGAGACGAGTGGTAGTTTCAACGACTGTAAACTACAACTCCAGTCATTTACGTTTTGATTGGGTTTTGTTCACCTTTTTCCATGTCCGCTAGGGGTTGTCCGGCCCGGAAGCTGAACCTTGAAATAAAGAACCTACGGTGTGTTTCCATGTTTATCACAACAGCTGTGTGTTGAGGTGTGTGCGTCCCTTGTAGTGCATCGTCGTTGTAGAGAGAGAGAGCTTTTTGAGGAAACAGGCATGAAATTACTCAACTGCGGTAAAGTACTAAAAACCAGACATACTCGCGCCAGGCTGCTCATTTTCATTCACCAATTGACAACGCTTATGTCATTTCGTGTCATTGAGCTCGCCGCTTTATGAATTTGCGATGGCACCGTCCATTTTGCAGTAAGTATTAGAAAATGGACAGTACGGATGCACAGCTCTGGTCAGGTTCATTCGAGTTTATTGGACCATAGTAACTGGTCCGACAGCGTTATAAATTTGTCATTTGTATACATTATGAAATGTCCGAAAGAGGGCACAACTACAGTCCTTCTGAACAGCTGGTCATTTTCATCTGAATGATGGAAAACGGTCGTATCATGGCACTGTCCTGAGCGGATTAAGCGGCAGCTGCTGTACGGGAACGAATAACGTCAAAGCAAATACCGTAACTTTGATCAACAGAGAAGATAGTGAATTATTTATTTACTGAAGCCGCTAATTCTCTGTACACTATCATATTCTGTGATACTATGCAGTATTTATTTCTCGAAAAGAGTCTATAATTATTTGGAGAAGATTTGTATTCGATGGTAGAGAAAGAAAGTAATACCTTATGATGAGAGGTAGCAGCAGCAGGAGAAGTTCCTCTGTCGCTTTAGACCTCAGGTAGATTGTTAGCCAGCGTATTGAAGGAAATAGACGTATTACATGACTCTTGCATCATTTCAATACGCAGGTTTCTAATCCCAGTCTGTGTTGGTTTTGGGAAACCTCTTTGTGTTTGGTTTGTAATAGACTATTGTGCCCCCTCAAAACATACGAAATTGTAGCTATTACTAGAACTGAGCATCAACATGAGTGAACCATTCATGCGGCGTTGAATTAATACAAGAGAAAATAAACCATTTAGGAACATGAAACAGTATTAAACCTGGCAATCTAAAACTTGTAATGTCATAGTGATTTCCTTGGTATAGCCTGTTCTTTTTCTCTCGCGTGATCGGGATTGTTCTTGCGCAACTGAGGATATATAACCGATTTTGGTAACTTTATATGGCTTCAGTGTGACCTCGTTTAAACTTTTGATCTTGTTGGTTGCATTGTGATCTTAATTACCGCGATCATTGGTGCTTTCATTTTGGTAATGGCATTGCTTGGTGTGTCAACATCGGTTGTGACCTTGTTGGGTGTGTTGACCTTAGTCGTGACCTTGTCGCTTAGACATTGTTTGTGACTTTAATCGTGTGAGGCGAGGAGCAGAAGGCAAAAGGTCAAGATGAGCTGGATGAAAGGTATAATGGAGTGGACGTCGCCCGTGATGAGGCTGACCAAGTGGCTGGAAGATCACTCGCCTAGCAACAGCTTGGAGACAAAGGTGAGACATTACTTCCATTTTAAACGAAACGCCTTGAGAAACTGGGTTGGTGTAAGTGGCTTTTAAAAGCCCGGTAATATTATGAAGTGTGTGTGTGTGTTTGAAAAGGTGAGAGACTATTTCATTCATGGTGAAACGTTCCAAAGAAAGAAACAGAATGGAGCAGAATACAAACAGCAGAAACTAAAATACATGTGGAGAATATTATACAAGTTTCCAGTGCAGATCAGTGAAGTGGGGGACAGTTTAGGGAAAGAAAATCAATTATTGGACAGAATAGAAGAAGTTTTATATGTAATTGATCGGGACATGTTGCCCCTCTGTATGCAAAGAAATATAGGCTTGCAGTAGGTAGGCCTAATCAAAACAATGCACGCCGTATTGACAGATATGAAATCACTCAACGGTGGCAGAGTAATCAAAAACGTGCTATTGACAATATCAAGAATAATAGTATAATAGAAGCACGCGACGACTGTCCCTTTGATCTACAAACGCTAACTGCATTTTTTCACGACAAGAAAGAAACGCTTGCAGTATCCCTTCCCCCAACATCCTTGGCCGGAAGCCGTCACCCCCCACCCCCAACCCCCGTAGTCAGGCGTCAACCTTTCACCTTTCACCACAGAGGAAGAGACGAGAGTGGTGAAAACGCTGAAGAATAACACAGCCCCAGGATATGACGGGGTAGAGTACAGCTTGCTGAAGAAGAAACTATTCGAGATCGTTGGTGCTCTCACTACCATCCTCAATATCAGCTGGCGGAACAAAAATATTCCGACTGACACGAGAGTGGTGAAGATGCTGAAGAACAACACAGCCCCAGGATATGACGGGGTAGAGCACAGCGTGCTGAAGAAGAAGCTACCCGAGATCGTTGGTGCTATCACTACCATCCTCAATATCAGCTGGCGGAACAAGAATATTCCGACTGACTGGAAACATGCCACGATCATCTTACTACCAAAGAAAGGAGGCAACCTGGATCAACAAAGTGATTGGCGGCCCTATCTCTCTGCTAACATCATTTTACAAGATCTATATGAAGCTGTTGCAGGGCAGAATACTTCCATGGATAGTGGCGAACGGCGGCTTTCTGACAGGCAGAAGGGTTCATTACCGAGAAACGGCTTGCAGGAACACGTCTTCTACCTTAAATCCGCAATCGATGACTTCAAGAACGTATCTACGACATTCTTCACTACGTTTGTTTGACATCAGAGATGCCTACGGAAGCGTAAACCACAGAGTGATTCTGGACGCTATGCATAGAGCTAAATACCCCAACGATGGCATTACGTCACTGCTGACGTTGGCGACCACTCCACCTTCCAGATACAAGCAAAGAGTGGCTTGACTCAGAAGATCGTCAGACATGGTAGTATAATCCAGGGCTGCCCGTGGTCAGCAATCGCCTTCATCCAGGTACAGGCAAAGTGTGGCTTGACCCAGAAGATCGTCAGACATGGTGGTATAATCCAGGGCTGCCCGTGGTCAGCAATCGCCTTCATCCAAGCTCTAGATACATGGGTCCGTTGGATGGAACAGCCGTTTGCGGCAGACACACTACCCAACCCATGTTAGGCCTATATGGACGACGTGTTTGCCACAGCCTACAAGGAAGAAGATATCCGCTCTATGATGGAGAAGACGGAGAGGTTCGTGGACTATACCGGCATGCAGGTAAAGCCCCAAAGTGCGCCACACTCCACGGCCAGCGCTCAGGTGCCGTTTGGATCGTCAGGGACCGCAAGGCGCATTTGGAGCTAACAGTGCAAGACGCGACCATCCCGAAGTTCGGTAGGGAAACATCATACATCCAATTCAACCTGACCGGGACCGGCTAGTGGACAAGCAGACCATGCCAGAGAGGAATTCAGCGCCACTATTGATCACATCTCCACCTCACCCATACCAATTAACAAGAAGATAGTGGCAGTGAATATGATGGCGACATCCAAATTGAACTTCTATTTCAGCAACCTCACGTTCACTGAGAAGCTTTTGAAGGATCTGGAGGACCTCATTGTGAACTTTGTCAGGGAACTGCTAAAGCTGAATTCATCATCTGCACGCGCGCAGATATTCGCTTCTAGAAGTCAAGGTGGGCTATGCTTGCTCAAGCCCAGCACGATGTATCACGCTAAGCGCATCTCGTTCCCAATGTCCACGCTCAACAGCGACGATCGTCACGTTAATATGCCGCCCGCGAAAGTCTCAATCTTCACATGCAGAAGTGCAAGGTGCCACTGGCAGAGGCAGTTGAAGATAACTTCGGCGGCTACAAGCTGAACGAGAAGCGAGGGCTGGAGAAGAAGAGTCGGATGAGCTGGGCAAGGTCGTCGTGGGTGGAGCTGCTTGAGCTCTGCACGCGTCTTAACGGCGATCTGGATTATGACGAACACAGCGACTTATACGGCGTTAATTTGCCGTCCGCTGAAGAGGGCGACATACAAACTCGCTACGTAGACCCCCAAGAGCTGTACTCGGCCATCAAGCGACTAGAGGTGAGCAAAGACCTGCAACACTGGGACGGCCTTCATCGACAGGGCCAGGCTTCAGAGAGAGGCGGTGTGTTTCACCGACATGGCTTGTTCTGTGGGCCATCTGACCAACGGCAGTGTCAACGACCATCTCACGAGATTCATCGCCAAAGGCAGATTGCAACTATTGGAAACCAACGTAGTGAAAAGTACCTATTACCTGGAAGAGTATTGGCAGGTGTGTTTACTATGCCGCTTTCAATGGGACACTACCTCCCATTTCTTGAACTGCTGCCGGAGTCTGCGAGGCTTGTACATAGAGCGGCATGATAGATGGGTGGAGCTGGTGAGGAAGGAACTAAATTAAAAAACAACAACTGTTGTCACTGAACACGTGACTATGTTCGAGAACCAGCGTGTAACCCTTGATTGGATGACATACGTGAACAACAGCAGACCCGATGCATGTCTTATTGACCACAAAAAACGCGATAGCCTTTATAGTGGTGTTTGCCAACCCCTTCGATTCTTTCATAGAACAGTGCTATCAGAATAAGTTCCAGAAGTACATGCCACTCTGTCTCCTCTGACCGATGCTGGCTTTAATACAAAAGTCATCGTTCTGGTGATAGGCTCACTAGGGTCTGTTCATAGGCGTGTAGTGTCAGACCTATACCTAATGGGACTATCAAGGGGACAGAGTAAAGACTGCACAAATACCTCATTATGTCAGTGATGATTGTGTCAAGGAGGGTGTGGACACGAAGGGATTTCACGTCTCAGGCAGTAAGCACCCAGGTAGCCAGATCAATATAGAGGAAGGACGAATTTGACAGCAACAAAATTAATAGGTACGTAGGACAACACCAGTGCTGACTCTTTGCAGTGTGTGTGTGTGTGTGTGTGTGTGTGTGTGTGTGTGTGTGCGTGCGCGTGCGCGTGCGTGTGTGTGTGGAATGAGGAGGTGGGAGAGTAAGGGTAATGTATTTATTATTGTATTTCTTTATTTATGTTGTATATATATGTCTATGTGTGAGTAGGTATATGTGAATGGGTGTATGTTTTTGTTATGTTGTATTATGTTTATTTCAGAAGTAATTAGTAATAAGGGCTGTTTTTTTCTCTCTCGCTCTCTGTCTCTGTGGGTGGGTGGGTGTGTGGCTATGTGTGGGTGTGGATGTGTAGGAGAGGGTGGTGGTGGGCGGGGAGTTTGTGTTTTTCATGTTATATTTCTGCATGTTTTGTTACAAAGTATGAAGGTTGTATTTCTTCTGTGTCACTTTTGGTGTCCCAAGATGTTGTGATGGCTGCTACCCAGTGATGTATTTGCTATTGTATTGTTTGAACCACGTATTGCGCTTCTGTTCTTTGTACGGATTTGGCAATCAAGTATTAAAAATGTGTGTGTGTGTGTGTGTGTATGTGTGTGTGTGTGTGAGAGAGAGAGAGAGAGAGAGAGAGAGAGAGCATGTGTGTGTGTGTGCGGGAGAGAGAGAAAGAGACAGAGTATATATTTGATGGTGATTGTGGTTGGTAAGGGGTGGGTTGTGACTTTTTTTGTGTCTTTCTAGTTCAACTTCAAGAGTTTGTCCTTTAAGTTTTGCTCCAAAATGCTAGCGGAAGTGGCATCCGGCATTTTTTTTAATATAAAAAAAGCAAAACAGATGGACGTGTTCAGGCATTTAGAAATGCACGGAAGTTGTTTGCTTCGTGCTTGATCTTTTCTTTCACCAAGGGATGTTTGATCAAACCTTTGATCTTCCTATTATCCCAGTATTGTGCGTAAACTTACCCACTGTACACGCGCTCTCTTAGATATCAGGAGACACGTCCGTACGCCGCGTTGCCTGCATATTCTGCATAATAATTTAAAGAATTTAGTTATATAGAGTGACTTGGGCAATCCTGGGTATCTGGATACCAGGCATAATATGAGATGTTGCTTGTTCAAAACTGATGGCCGCCCCGAATGACGTACCCACCTAACGTTACAGCAATGCGGCAAAGCTATACTGTTTATTATCAGTTCAATATGTATTTCTGTAGTCCCTGCAGTCAGCTGTCCATAGTCTGCAAAGCTTGCTTGATGTTTGATCTTTTAATTTGTCTTTGTTTGTAATTGTCCGTTTGTCGTCTGCAAACTGTAGAATTCACCTTCAAGTGGTTTTAGTGTGTCCTCTTCTTTTACTTATACATTCGTCTACTGTTGAATTCGTCTGAAGTGTTTTCTAAGTTATTTTTTTTATAGTACAGATCGGTTCGAAGTTTCTTCTTACCTATCCACAATAGACGTTGCGTTGTTCCTAATTTTTTAAAACGGAAAAAAAATATGAAAGAACAATTGGTGTTTAAATGTCACCCGTTAGACTCCTACCTTAATAAGGGTTTGGGCAGAGCGAGCAACTATAGTATACGTTTGAAGATTATTCTGCAACAGCACACCAACACTCTAAACTATAACTTTCAGAGAGCCGCTCTTAGAGTAGTGACTTAGACTACTACTTTGCAATATGGTTTTGAAAATATATTTTATGTGTATTTGTTAAATTTTTTCTCAACGACATAGTTTTATTTTACCTTAAATGGCTACCGTTTCTATATTTATTGTGATTCTTTGTTATAACGTGTCATCGAGCATCCAATTAATCGGCCATTGATACTTACACAATCTTTCTTAACAAATGCATGGTAGTTTATTGAGTGTCAACCAGCTTAGACAATGTGCATCAAAATATGACAAGCAGGCGATCTGCCAATTGCACCGGCTCTAGATCTGTATCTATTCTCTTACCACAGATGCAAATTTTCTCTCTCCTTGCTAGCAATTGCATGCCATCCGGTTTTACTCGTCAATAGTTGGCATAGGCTGAAAGACAGCTTCTCGATCTCCGTAGTTTAGAATGCTTGCTTTGTATGCAACTTGATCCCTGCTGTATCTTTTCCTCTCTCGCATCATACTCTAACAACCGCACCATTCAAAACAAGTTTCTAATAGGAGGGTTGAGGCTAGGATTTATGGAGTACAAAGGGCCACCCCTGGTGGCGGTAGACAGTAGAAAACATGTTCTTTGTTCACAGTCGCTTTTTGAAGCTGCTCCCTCCTTAGTCATTTAGACAGGGCGACCCATCGTCTTTCAAGTTAAGTTTACTTGGGAGTATTAGTTTATTTCCTCTTGGTCCAATACTCCCCCAGCCCCCCCCCCCCCCCCCTAAACCCCATGTAAGAAAAAACGGGGAAAATGTACGTTTCATTTTTTTTAATTTTGGGGGTGGATGGATGGGGTAGGGCTGTAAACGGGGAGGAAATACTTGTCAACCATGCTGGAAATTCAGGGGCACAATGCAGCGCCATCCGAGAACAGCGGGCCTATATGACCTATCTGAACCCTTTCTGACCTTGAAAGGATACCTGCACACACCGAAGTAACTACCCAGTCTGACTAAAGCATTTAAACGACCAATGTTTTACAGTAGGTTATTTAGGATCTTTCACTCCAGGATAAAATAAATAATTATCCTCATCTGAATATCTTTTTGTGTGGGTGTTTTTAGTTTGTTTTTATTGTGTCCTCTCCCAGTCCCTAATCCCAGGCTATTATCACCACAGTCTTTTAGTTTAATATAAGATGAGACTGTTTAGATGCCTAAATAGTTTTGTAAACTTTGGCAGGTATAAATAAACATTACTACTTGACTGACTTGATAGAAGGCTGGTTCATAACAAACTTAATTCTAGATTGTAATGAAGTGATCTTGAGTATATTTCTTTATGCTTTTCTCCCGGCACAAGCGTTCGGGGTGAAAGTTGGTTTCAAGGATACGAAACAAGGGATTTGGTCCTCAGTTACGATTAAACCAAAAAGTTTGGATACACAACATACTTCACCCCTATCCCCACCTTGGACTGTAAATATCCTGGGTTGTTTACCGACAGATTAGAGACCAGGGTCCCCAGTCGTATGCCCACAGGATGTTCAGACAACAGAGCAGGCATTGTCAACAGTACCTACCTGTGCTTTACTTTTTATTAACTCGTAAGTCTCTCCGGCTCTTCTATAGCAAAACATGAACTTAATTTAATATATTGCCGTGTTGTAGTAGCATTTGTAGTACAAATAAGTATGAGAGGAAGAATCTTAAAAGGTCTACGCCTATATAGTTTGCTGTACCAAGCCTTAGCTGTGACACGTCCCCTATATGCCTAGGTGTCCGGGGACTTTAATCTACTTAACAAACAAACAAACTTCCCTGTGTCAAACTGAATCTGGCGAACTCAGTAGCGTGACTCGCGCTCATTCCCTGCTTAATCTCTCTCTCTCTCTCTCTCTCTCTCTCTCTCTCTCTCTCTCTCTCTCTCTCTCTCTCTCTCTCCTTCCCTCTTTCTCTGTTCACTTGTCTAACTCTTCTGTTATTCACCCGTTTTGTCGAGTGTTGCGGTACAGGCGGGTGGTGCGTGCAAGATCTTAGCATTGAAGGCCACTGTCTGCATGTAACTGACCTGGACAGTTTATCTTGTCCTTTTTTCTAGATTCTTTACACACTTAGTTTAGCAAGATTTAAGTGAACTGCACAGAAAACCTACTGCTGATTTGGGGGAATACCTAAACAAATAATCTCAGAACCTGAATACTTTTTTTTGTCCCCATGTACTTTCTCTACAAGGAGATCTAGTATAACATTGGTGGACTAAATCGACAGCAGCTTATTTGGATTATGAACTAGTACTGAATTTGGAAAACCTTGCTGGACTATCTTGGACAACGTAATGCCGTTTTTTATTGACAGTCTTGATAACTAATATAGTCCTGTTTTGATGACAATAGTGCGGAATCGGCTGATGACATTGTATTATTCACTCTGTACACAACTAATCTTGTACTTCTGGATACTTTAAATGGCGGACCAGATGACCGAGCATTGTCATCCAGGTGACCGTTTCACATGATGTAAGTATTTGTTTGTTCAATACATGGTTTTAATGTTATCATAAGATGACAAAGTTGAAACTCTAACTACCTATGTAAATGGCTTGACGTTGTCATTTGGTACAAAGTTATCTTCAAGAAAAGTCTAAGCATTAAAAGCATGTGCTGCCTATTTTATGAGTCGTTGTGTAGTTCTTTCATATTGTGGTATAATTTCTGTTTCATTAGATGTCATTTTCTATTTAATTTCTTCTTAGGTGGGACAATGCCAGACTTTGTGCATGTTTTCAGTAGTTTTAGTAGACTGAGCTTACTTGTTTTCAAATCAAAAGCTACAGAGATCGGAGAAGGCTAGAGGGTAGTCGTAGTCCTTCGGTCCTACCAATTATTTTGTTTTTGTTACATGATTCTGCTAATTCCGTGAAAGGGAAGTCACTGAAAACCCGCAGTTTTTATTTTTAAGGGGCGAGGGAGAGTTGAGTGGGGACGTGTCTAAAAGTAGAATTCCTCTCTGTTCATACTCTCGCCTCCATAATGATCCCTTTTTACTTAATCTGCTTGTATGACCTCCCTCCTTTTACTTCCTTGCATGGATTGCTAGTTTTGACTTGAAGAGAAAAGTGGGTGAGAAAGTAACAGAGAGGTGGTTGTAAGGAGGAAGGTTATTGGTAAGAGTGAAACATGCTAGACTACTTTCTGGAAGGTGTTTGGAATAGGGGTGGGGTGGACAATGGTACGTGTCTCCTTAGAATGTATCTGTTATTATCTTTCTATGACTGCGCAAGACCCCAGACACACAGGATCAGTCTGTGGAATTTTCGATGTCAAGATAAGAGAACGATAATAGTACCGACCGTCTATTCACACCTACAGACACACAATAAAGAAGGCATACACTTTATTCTGAAGACGGCTGAACCGCTGATTTATTACGTTGCAATGATCGCCTGCTTCGCTGTGGTATTGTGTTTATTGTGTCATTTTTCGTCTGCCAGTTCTCGCTTTTTGTTTTCTTTTGTACCCTAAAACGTTTCCTGTTCAGGTAACTGTAAGACTGTAATATATTTCTGAGCGGTATTCCTCCCTTTCTTCCCCCACCTCAACACCTTCTTATCCCCCACTTCTACCACTCTCTCTCTCTCTCTCTCTCTCTCTCTCTCTCTCAAAAGCCAGATCGTCCACAAAATTAAATGTTCCAATTCCAAGAATTTATCTCTTCAAAACTAGTCGAGTCTAGCTATTCCGGTTAACTTTCCTGAAGATCTCCGCAATCCAGCATCTAAATTTACATTATTTAGAACACGTCTCCTAAAACACATACAAAAATTAAATACACAATAATTGTTAATGTTGTTGATTGACATTAACAACATTAATTTGATTTCAATTATTTGAAAATGATTTTATTTGTTACGGTGGTGGGTCTATTGTTGCTGGGCTCTGCACAATGGAATGCTATTACCCACTCGTCTTTCGTCTGCGGAGATCGGCTAGTTTAATCACCCTATGACTTATCTTAATACATGTATATGTTTGGCCCGGTCTGTGGTAGGATATGGGTTTACAGAGATAGGGAGAAAAGTGTGAAAGATTCACTGACACACTAGCTCTCGCACGACTATGAAACATAGGTAGTCCAGCCACTGGTTAACAGTAAATATCACACATTTATTTCCTCTACTCTCTACATAATTCTCTAAGCACTATACTAACTTAAATGTCTAAAACGTAATATACTAGGATTAACTTAACAGTCCAAATTGGGCTATTTGTTCTGTTTGGCCTAATGTTCGTTTTCAGGAGAGTGGACTACCACACAGTCCTTCTAGATAAGTGTTAGTGCATTTCTTCTTGAGCACTTAGCTGAATCATTGAGGTGTGGTGATGGTGTCTCCTCCTTGGTTGTTGACTATTGAGCTATCGGAGCTCAGTGCTCGATGCTCCACTGCAGGCCGAATGTCAGGGTTGATTCTCAGTAGTCGATCTCCTGCGTCGGACCAAGCCTGCTCGTCTGCAAAACATAAGATGGGTTTCTGCAACTCCTTGTTTACAAAGGGTGTGCAGAGCGTCTCACTGATGGCAGAAACAGCCCTCAGTGATCGCGTCCACTTATACAAACAAGCAACGAACAATCTTTTAAGTCCGTGGTCCACTGTAATCTCCAACTTAATTCCTATACATATACATATCATGGCTAACATAAACACAGGGAGAAGTAATTAATAATATACACATTCTCCGATACAGCCACTGGTCTGCAATAATATACATAGGAGAAACAACAGTTGGACAGTGGGGGCTACCTCGTGGTTTTGAAAACCAGTCGTGGGTCAGCCATATGGTCAAGCAAAGTTTTACCAACATTCACAATTATAAAACATGGCAAGAGTTCACAAGCATAATTCAACAATATTATCAATAAATCTCGTTGAAACAAAAGATTGATCATTACCTTTTTGACAATGTCAGGCAATGGCTATACTGCGATGAATTGAATTTCACCAGTCACCTGCTTAGTCTTCTTGAGAGAGATCTTTCAACGGGTCCATCTCGGGTGAGGTTTTAACACAGAATACCCTATCTAGCCTTGTGGTCAGCCAAAGCGCGCGAAATCTCGTGATACCTTGGCGCCCTCTGGCGGGGTGTGGCGGATATAGGTCAGCTGAATGAGGTCACTGTCTACCTTAGCGAGAATCTAGCCTACAATGCTTAGACCAAAACTTTAACTTCTGTCGTCTGCTAGACATCGACTTTTACAAGGCTAAAGCAGGATGAACTATTTGAGGCGTGAAGCCTTAGTGCTGGGTCCAAACTAGCCTCTCGTGACATTATCTAATGATGACTTTGTTTATTTGTTATTGTTCCATGATGTGAATGTTACAACATCGAGTTGTATTTAATAGTTATTGTTGTTATTGTTCCATGATGTGAATGTTATAATCTCGAGTTGTATTTAATAGTTGTTATTGTTAAAGCCCCAAAGGCAAGATGTGAAAAAGCGCATCCAGCGCTTACTCTTGTACCCTTGCAAAATAAAATTCTTACCTTATCTTCTCTCTCTCTCTCTCTCTCTCTCTCTCTCTCTCTCTCTCTCTCTCTCTCTCTCTCTCTCTCTCTCTCTCCCTCCCTTCCTCCCTCCCTCCCTCTCTCTCTCTCTCTCTCTCTCTCTCTCTCTGCTGTCTCTCGATCTCTGCCACCCCTTCCCTTGTCTACCTCTCTTTTTACCTCACATCCCACCCCTTTCTCTCTTCCAACTTCTCACCGTGAGTGTCACTCTGACTCCCTCCCTTAATCCTTTCCCAGCAGCCTGTTATGAATGTAAACGCAAACGGAGTCCTTGAATGAAATCTAAACTGCTCTTTGAGTGCTTGAAAACGACTGGGCAGAGAACGATGAAAGACATTGAAGAATGTCGTCTTAAAACGGTACGATAACGGACCTCTTCAAACGTCTTCAGCTTTGAATAGTGCGAATGAATGTGATGATAACAAACGCCATAATGGTTTAACGAACTGCTTTCAAATGGCAATAGAATCCAAACAGAAATGTTTGCATGCGTGGAAACAAGTTTTGTTTTGCGGCTCTTCAATATGCAGTGTGGCACTTAAATTTTCATTAAGCATGCATTTCTTTGTAAAACTGAAAATATTTTTATACCGATTTAAGTGATTTGGAAGTGTCTTTTCAAAGAGGACAAGCTCTGGGTCTGCTTCGAGGTGTTATGGCGAGAAGATAGGAAAGAAATGAAGTGAAGTAATGGGCAGACGGGACGGGGAAGAACAAAGAGTTCTCTTCCTTTTGTATCCTCATTCCTTTCACCCTCCGTGTTTTTTTCTCAGTATTTGGAATACTTATTCACAACGGGAGGCGGACTTTTACCAGCGAAAACCCAGCAGCTATAGTGTAGCAGCACCAGCCAGTTCAATGTAGAGCCAAGAATTAAGCTTGTCTTTTGAAGTAGGCTATATACGTTGTAAAATACAGTATTTTGTTGTTGTTGTGAAAACTACTTTGTGGGTCTTTATGTGTCTGGAGATGTACGCATGTATGTGTATGCGTGTGTGAGTGTTTAATTTTCAAACAGTCCTGTTTTGTGATTTGGCTTAGCATATAATGATCATGTTTGTGCATGGCTTGCATTATGTTGTATGCCTGTGGTTGGTGTTTGTGCGTGATAGCGTTTGTGTGTAGGGATGTGTGCGCGGGAATGTACAGTGCAGGTAATTTGAGAGGTGAGATAGTAGTTGTTTTATTATATTTTGTGTGTTGTATTGCCTATTTTTTTTACACGTCATTCTTTTAAAGATCTTCTACATCTTACATTTACTGTGTTTGCGCAGCCGAAAGGCAAAGTTCCATGTAAATTTCATAGACGAATACAGTCTCAGTCAGTCAGCCTTTAAGTGTTATTAGCTTCTCTGACCTCTGTGAAGTATCGTGTAACGCTAGGGGACATTCCTGTTAGTGTTACTGATAAGCTTGTTGACTCACCCTCTTTTTCATGCATACTCAAGAATATTACAAAATATTGCATTAATCCCTATTATAGCAGCGTAGCACAATGATTCAATGGTAAATTCATATTTACCAGAGATAATAGATGCATGGAGCATGAACACTACGTACATGGATTTTTGGCGCCTTACAAGATCACATCATCATCATCATCATGGTAAGTAAAGGGTATTTTCTCTCAGAAGCATACGTTTTCTGTACAGTTCCTGTCACAAAACAGTGCATTGCGATTGTGTTTAATGTTGAATTTTTTAATTGACGTCTTTAAAAAGTGTTGTGTGAGGTGTTGATGTGTGTGACTGTTTAATTACCTACTTCGGGGCAATTTCCATATGCAATGTATGTTGTCATTTGGCTGAATAAATTCTGTATTCTTTATAATGGAATGGAAATAATCGAATGATACTTGACTGATTAGGAGTAGATCGAGCCGGAATAGCTTGAGGTGGAAGATGCTTGTTTCTTCCCGCTAAAGCCTATCTGACTCGTACTATGTTCATGCTGTCTAGCGTTTGCTGATCTTGACTGCCATTGTTGTTGTTTGTAGATTATAGTCACACGACACTTTCGCATATAGGTGACTACTGGACCGATTTATACTGACACCAGCGGGCCAGTTGTTGGTAAAGGGGAAAATAATATGATCACACGTTGACCAATCCGGGATTCGAACCAGCGACCTTTCGGTTACTAGCAAGACGCTCTTACCAACTGAGCTACCCGGCCCCACTATGACTGCCATGGACATAAAGGGGGAAGTTATAGTCGTTGTTGTTGTTTTGTAGATTATAGCATACCTGTCAAGGGTTTTTGGGGTTGTGGTGTAGCAATTTATCAGAAAAACCATAGCAAATGGAGGTTTGGTGTAGCACTAATGTGAATCACGCGATTCGCAACAAAACTGGAAACTTCTGCATCCAATATAAAACACACACATCCAATGTGTTTACAAATTTATTGTAAAATCTTGTTAATGCACAACACTTTAGCTATTACCATTATCATTATCATTATAAACATTTTCAAATTTCATGTACGTTTTTCAAAATAAAAGTGAAAATGCAAAAAAAAAAAAAAGAAAAAAAAGAGAGAAAAGAAATCGGTAGGAAAATTTCCTATTTTGTCTCAAGACCAGGTTCAGCATCACATCATTTACATGGCTTCCATGTAGATCTAAACTTTCATAGCACTGGTAAGGAAAACAATTTTTTAATGCATCATTAGACTCAATAAAGTTTAGTAATAGCATATGAGTAACTCAACTCGTATGCTATTACTAAATTTATTGAGTCTACTTTCTTTGGACTTCTCCACTAGGTCTTCAAAATCCTTATCGGTTTCCCATTCAGGCAGGTGCCTTCCTGGTCGTTTGAGTTTTTTAGGTGGAGGCTTTGCCATTTTCTTTGTTCAACTCCGTCTGTCTCTCCCTCACAAAGACTGATCGTAGACTGAAGTTCTGAACGAAAACGTGTTGCGGAAGTGCGGTGCTTTTACTAAGTGTCTTTAAACCGGACTCGACCGGAACAGACTACTTTCGCGCGAAAACCCCCTTGGTTAAAAAATATTATGTCACTTTTGAAAAATTGCGTAGCAGCTTTGGGATACGCCGTAGCAATGGGAAAATGTTTAAAATGCGTAGCGCTACGCAAAAATCCGTAGCACTTGACAGTATAGTCACACGACACTTTCGCATATAGGTGATTACTGGACCGATTTATACTGACACCAGCGGGCCAGTTGTTGGTAAAGGGGAAAATAATATGATCACACGTTGACCAATCCGGGATTCGAACCAGCGACCTTTCGGTTACTAGCAAGACGCTCTTACCAACTGAGCTACCCGGCCCCTCTGGAATGGAAAGTTATAGTCGCTCTCTATCAGCCTTTTATCATGGTTCTTGTCTGTTCAGTCGTTTATTATCAGCTGTTATCGTGGTACGCGAGAAGTCAGTGGTTTATTGGTAGGGATGAAAAGTGCGACAGCCGATCCTGACGAGTGAGAGACAGATAGATATGGGCAGTAAACAAACTGCAAAGGCTAGAGTTTAGAGAGTTAAAGCATTATCAGATGTGACTTTCCTGCACTATTAGACTTCGGGAATTATTATTATTATTATTATTATTATTATTATTATTATTATTATTATTATTATTATTATTATTATTATTATTATTATTATTATTATTATTATTATTATTATTATTAATGGGCGTATGTGTATCATCATTTGTATGTGAACCAACATATCTAATGTGAACTTATGTGAATTTTATGCGTGATTGCAAGAGTCAAGCGTGTGTGTGTGGGTGCAGGAGAGAGAGTTTCTGATTCTTATGCAACCTGTAAGATATGGGGTAGTTTGTACTTATAACCTCTACCTCATCATTTAGTTTAATGGATCCATTTTATTCGTGCTTCTATTGTTGGATGTGGTTGTTGTGTGTATGTAATGTGAATTTGCTAATGCTGCCACTTCAGTTGCTAATTTTGAGGTGAATAAAGTTGTATTATGTCTATTGTAATTCTTGTTTAGGTGTTTTAAAAAAATATTGTAGATTTCATATTTGTTTAAAGTATTTTCTTTCACTGTTCACTGTAGATGATTGTAATTTTATTGTGTCGTCAATTTTTTTTATAACCAGGTTTTGATTGTCTGCCAGACATATAATAGAACCCTTAAATGATCATGACATATGTATTGTATAGGGAATGGAAGAGCAAAATTATTGTATAATTTGTTATAATTGAGTAAAATGAAAAGGGCATGCACTTGAAAAATAATACCACTTACAAGATAATGTTCAGAGGTAAATATAAAAATTAATAAAGATCCAGGTGACAACAAACAAAACTAACTAACATGTATATCAAACACAGTGCTAACTAATAACACAATGACAGTGTCTTGCTGACAACAAATATTTAGTAGTACTAGCAATAGATTTTAACGAAGAATACAATGCATGGAGATGAGGTACTACAGAAGACTTCTGGGCATTTCCTATAACCAGCACATCACCAACAACGAAGTCCGACAGACCACCTCACAAACCGTTGGACGACACGGTGACCTGCTCACAGTGGTGAAGAAACGGAAACTCCCATGGTATGGCCATGTTGCCAGAGCATCAGGCCTTGCAAAGACAATCCTGCAAGGCATCGTGCAACGAGGCAGAACGTCAGCCATGTTTTTATTCCTTCTCAAGCAAGGGCGTAACTCTAACAATAAACGAATTGTCTTCCTTAGACTAATACTTAACAGAGAACGAAAAAGAGGTGGGAGGACAACATTCGAGAATGGACTGGCTTGACACTGGGCGAAGCCATGAGGGTTGATGAGGACAGAGAAAGATGGGGTACGCTGGTTAAACGATAATCTGTGGTGCCCCTAGGACCTTCGAGTTACGGGATAGGATAGGATACCTAACAATATAATGACAACGTCGACGACAAATAATAGTGTTAGCAATAGAATAATAGACTATCACTATAGCAGTATTGAGTAGGCCTACTAGAACTACTCTACAGTAGTACTTACACTATTACACCACGGAAAAAAACAAATAATATTAAATGGATACTAATAAATAATAAAAGTACTTTACCGTAGCGTAAGCCTACTAATATTATTATAATTAACTTAGTATTATGATTATATGAATATGCACGTTCAACTTTGGGCTAGATATTTTATAGTATATGTTGCAGTATAGATGTAGGCTTACTTCGTGAACTACATGTACTCGTCTTCATATGAAAAATAAGGAAAAAAAACGCACAATTCACAATACTTATAACAAAGCAATTCACAATTACAAAGTAATAATGGTATAGATATACATAATATTGTACACATACACCGATATAAATGTACATACACATTTAACAGAAAAATCATTATCTAAACTTGCGAATAAAATATTATCTAAGCTTGTTTTAGGCAACTTCGGCGTGTGAAAACACTGAAGAGCACGAAAAGGAGGTAACAACTCGATCTGTACGGTTTAGGTCTGAAGTCGTTCCATTTACGGTATCCCTCAGACGTGATGTGGGAAAAAATTATCGCATCCCGGATTGGTCAACGTGTGACCATATTATTTTCTCCCGTCAACTGGTTCGCTGGTGTCGGAATAATGCGACCAGTAGTCGCTTATACAGCTCCGGTGTCGTTTCAAGGGCGGATCAGCAGGTTCACGCGGGAGGGTGCACTTTTTTTTTTTTTTTTTTTTTTGGGGGGGGGGTGCATTTTTTTTTGGGGTGGGGTGGGGAGGGGGGAAGACTTTAAATACATTAAACTTCTTCTTCTTCTTCTTCTTCTTCTTCTTCTTCTTCTTCTTCTTCTTCTTCTTCTTCTTCTTGTCCTTTATTATTATTATTATTATTATTATTGTCCTCTATTTTTCTTCTTCTTCTTCTTTTTATTATTATTATTATTATTATTATTATTATTATTATTATTATTATTATTATTATTATTATTATTATTATTATTATGCTGCTGCTGCTGATGATGATGATGATTAGCATGATGATTATTATGAATATTATGGATATTCTGAATATTCTTCTTCCTCTTCTTTTTCTCCTTCCTCTTCATTCTTCTTCTTTTTCTTCATTTTTTTGTGTCGTCCGTGGGGGGGGGGGGGGGTGCACGTGCACCCGTTGCACCCCCCCCCCCCAAGATCCGCCACTGCACGGTGTAACTATAATTTACAATTACAATTATTATTAGAGCTATTGATTCTGACATTTGCAGAGGTTCCAGTTGCATTCTTTAGAAAACAAACTAATTAACAATATCTTTCGCAATTATTTTGTTTCCGAGACCAGTTTCAAAGAGTTAAAACAGGGATATTCTTCTTAAACATGCTTGATTTAGGCTACAGGCATAGTCTTTGTCGTTTAGGAAGAGAAGCATGCGGACTCTTGTGCATTGACGTTATATCTATAAATATACTCGTTTCACGAAAAAAACAAAACCATGCTATATTTAACGATGACTTTGGAGCAATTACCGTACAAAAGTAGGTTTACTGAGGTGTTTTTGAGTGCACACAGAATCATTTATCGTGGACTGATTGTTTTTGTTGTAGTACAATGTACAACGAATTTGTTGTTTGTTATTATATTGGAACTGTGGCCTTACACAGAGATCTTACAGAGAAAGTTAGTATTCTACTGTTCTTACAGCGACTATGAATATACCATTCTTTATTAAGGCATGTGAAATTCCACCCCATGTCGTTTCACCTTGAAAGAGAAGTAATCCTTGGTCATGACTAGACTAGGTTAAGGGAAGGGGGAAGAGGAGGTAAGTGGGATTAAGATGAACTCGTCGTACCGAGACGTGGGAATAAGTGGTGAGGAAATGAAGGCTCCGATGGTGTGGTCACGTCACAAGAGCATCGGGCCTAGCGGGGGCCACCCTGCGGGGCACGGTGCGGGGAGGCGGGGGAGGAGGGAGACAGAAAAAGAGGTGGGAGGACAACATTCGAGAATGGACTGGCTTGACACTGAGGGTTGCTGAGGACAGAGAACGATGGAGTACTCTGGTTAAACGATCATCTGTAGTGCCCCAACGACCTTCGAGTTACGGGGTAGGATATGACAGGATAGGATAGGGTATAAGGACAAAGGGGGTTTAGCTGAAGGCTATGGAAATTCAGTATAGTTACAACGCCATAAGAAGCGATGGTCTTGCAGTGAGGGCTGAAGGGCACGCTTGCTGGGGACTGAGTGTGAGATTAAACTTCAGAAATATAACCCTTAGGTGGCAAGAGTCATCCTGAGGGACAGTGTGAGTGTGGAAAGAGGGGATTATTGGGAGGGGGGGGGGTGAGTGGAAAGAGAGAGGTCAATAGAGAGATTAAACTGTCGAAATACAACACGTGGTTAGAGAAGCACAAGGTAGGAGGAGGCGGGGAGGGGGGTGAGGGGGAAGAAGGTGAAGGAGAAATCCAAGCTCTTAAGGAAGTTTGAAATACAAATGGAGGCTCCAGCTGTCTTAAGGATTTTGGAGATATAAAATTTCACTGTTTTAAAGACGATCTAAAATATCGCCGTTTCAAGAAAGTTGCAGACAGGTGATATTGCTATCTGAAGGAATGTAGTGATATCAAACGTCTCTGTCGTATTAATGATATAACAGGTCGCTGTCTCAGGGAATTTGGTGAAAAAAAGTTCATTGTGAAGCAGCCGTTGTCAGCGACATTTACCGTCAGTGTTATATTGTACCACTTAATCTGGGTTTTCCCTTCATAGTGAATTTAAAGCCTTATTGTTGTTGTTTTTGTTGGTGGTGGTGGTGGTGATGGAGGTGGAGGTGGAGGAGGAGCAGAAAGTGGTGGTGGTGATGGTGTTGAGGTCTCAGTCAGACACCGGCTTTATTTGGGGTTTTCCCTCATTGCTGTGAAACTCAACAACATATTATATAGTGCTTGTGTCCTGGAATTGGTGGTTGTTGTCGGTCGTCTTCGTCGTCGTCCTGTCGTTTTTCTTCCCATTTACTCATCACGTGTAAATAAAGACGAGGGTGAGAAGATTCAGAGTCAGATTGAAATATTAGCCGTATACAACAAGAAGAAGAAAGAAGAAGAAGATGATGATGATGAAAATGAAGATGAGGAGAAGGAAAGATAGAAAGAGAAAGAAGAAGAAGAATAAGGCATTTTATTTGAATAATTTACACTGGGAGTTGTATCTCAAACTGGACAGTTGGTTAATCTGGTATGTATTTAAGCTGTAGACAGTCGGCCTGTCTTCGCCTTAGTCAGCATTTTTATCTTGTTTGTCTGTCGATTTCCCATCTACCCTTCTTCATCATTTGCTGCGGCGTTCTCATTCAGAACATGTATGTAATATGTATGCCTGACTGGGAGTCGGTCAGTCTCTCACTCATTCACTCACTAACACATTCGTATGAATGCACACACACACACCCTCACACACACACGCGCGCACACCCACACACATACACTCACGCACACACACATACACACACACACGCAAACACACACACACACACGCAAACACACAAACCTTCCCCCCTCTTTATACGCACACATTCCCACCTCCTAGCTCAAATTCGTAGATATAGCCCTTTAATGAAATTCCTCGTTGTCGTGAATCTCCCAACTCACCCCATACGTCTATGTAGTCTAGCAGTGATGTTAAAGGTCGACAAGCGACAGTCACATAACGCTTCCAACACCCTTCTCCCCCTTTCCACCCTCATCACCCTCCCCGATCCGGCACTCCTTCCCCTCCCCCTTTCCTTCTCTGTATTCTAGTTCCTGTTGTACTTTTCAAGCTCCCCCTTCCTTGTGAGTGCGCTTCGCTTTCTCCCTCCGAGCTTTGCATTCTTTCCATTGTCAGTCCCGCCTGACCCACATGATTGTACACAGTCTAACGTGAAAGGAGTTTGACGAGAAGTGTGCCTGTAATTTAAAAATATAGAACGGCGATAGAAACTGAAAATGTGGTTGTACAGTAGGTTTAAAGAAACGGAACATGCGGCAGTGAAGTAGGTGAAAGAAACAGAAAATGCGGTAGTTAAACCGATGAAAAAAAAAACACTGAAAAAATGCGGTAGGGAAGAAGGTGACATGAAAAGAAAATCGATAGTGAAGGAGGTGAAAGAAACAGAAAAACAGTACGGTAGACAAGTAACGAACGAAATCGAAAATGCGAGAGGAATGCGACGGGTAAGAGGTTTATTTTTGTAGTGAATACAACTTTAACAGAAATCGTTATACATGTAATATAAGTCTTAGAAACTTGATAAAAGATTCTGATTTGGAGAAGTAAGCTTATTGCTCGAAGTTACAGAATGGAGAAATTATACTTTTGGAAACGTTACTCGGTGAATGAGATGGAAACAGCTTACAAGAAATATGTAAACATCTAAAACAACCGAGGCAGAAAACCAAAATTATATACCAAAGTTATTCCCGTCAGATGGGTTTAGGTCTTTGGGTTACGAGTTATAGTTATGTTATGTTTATCAGTTTATAGTCCCCTCTCTTCCCGTAAGGATTTTCAGAGAGGAGACTCTGGGGGTTACGAGAATCCTCTATGTGTGTGTGTGTGTGTGTGGGTGCGTGTGTGTGTGTGTGTGTGTGTGTGGGTGTGTGTGTGCGTGTGTGAATATGTGTGTGTTATTTTGTGTTTTTGCTTTATACACTGTTATGTATTCTTCCTTTCAAAACGAGAGATGGAATTTAAAAGCGATGCCCTCATTTTAAGTACTAGATTGAAAGAAGCAAGATGAGGTCAAAATTGACAGATTTTATTATAGTTTATGCAATCATCGGGACAGTTTTAAAATAAAATGTTTATGATTGAAGTAAGGTTTAAGCATCACAGGTACTGCCATGGATATAGCAGTTCGGTTTTTAACCGAAGTGGCGTAGACCTATCCTATCCCGTAACTCGAAGGTCGTTGGGGCACCATAGATGATCGTTAAACCAGCATACTCCATCTGATGGAGCGTAGACAAGCTATCGTGATTATTAGTATATAAACAATTGATTTTACAACGTAACATTATCTTTTTATCTGTATTTGTATTATGGATCCTACTACAATATTGACATCAGCGCCAATAGCACCATGACAGAGGGCCACTAGCATACTGCAAGTTGTAAAGCAGACCTATGTTTACTTAGTCGTAGCGTGCATAGTTAGCGTGATAGCGACTTCTCTAGCATATTGGTGGCATGATAAAGAGAAAGACGGATCACATTTGGTGTGACAAGCAGAGGGTGATTTGACAGGTCACCAGAAACAGCAGCATTAATGTGTATGTGTGTGTGAGTGTGCGTTTGTGTGTATGCGCGCGCGCATGAGAGAGAGAGATAGTGTATGCGTGGGTGTGTTTGTGTGTGTGTGTGTGTATGTGTAGAATTTTCGTGTGGAAGAATCCTGGGGAATTTTATTAAATTAGTTATTGTAAAAAATCATTTGCTCTTCTTTTAGCACAGTATAGAATTAGATGGGAAAAAGCTAGGAGGCAGGCTAGCAGGGGAAACTATTGACGCGTGAACTGGATGCACGTTATTATTATAGCTCATCGTGAAGGGAAAACTCAAGTTGCGAGCCCACCTCCCCCCTCTCCACCTCCTCCTCCTCCTTTGCCTTCGTGATTTTGATTCTCATGGCTGTTGTCGACTTTGCAGTCAGGTTACATACGTTGCAGTTTGCAACTTTTGTTGTATGTGCATTCTGATATTTTTTTTAGGGAACGGCAGTCTTGCAGTTGAACTATCAGAATCAAGGACAGTACTTTCGGGGAACTGTGCCCACTGTGCATGTTTTCTAATGTGAAATATAAGTGACTTATAAGACAAAATCTCTTGTGATGACAATGAGTGTGTAGATTTCTGATGTTTCCAGAGTCCTGGATAATTATTCTACTATGATCTGCCTATTTTGGTGAGTAGTAGTAGTAGTAGTAGTAGTAGTAGTAGTAGTAGTAGTAGTATAGTGGTAGTAGTATAGTGGTAGTAGTAGTAGTTGTGTGTATGCGCCTGCGTTCGTTTTCGTGTGGATTAAAACATTATTGTGTTCATTTTTGGATATACTGATTTCTAATATCACCTGAATCCAATATTTCATTTATTGTCTATTCACACATTCAGAATGTGTGAATAGACAATAAATGAAATATTGGATGTACTGATCTATCGTTAAATTCTTGGTCCACAAAGACATTCTAGCCATTGTCATGGGTTGCCGCCCGCTCTTCAGAAGACTCCTTACCATCCGTCTGAGAGCAGTCCCTTTCAACATCATCATATTCCAGGTCTATGCCCCAACATCAGACTATGATGACAGCGATGTCGAGAATTCATATGAACATCTGCAGGCTGTCCTTGACCAAGTGCCGAGGAAGTACATAGTCATAATACAAGGCGACTGGAATACCGAGGTTGGCCAAGATGCGTACTACAACAGGGGAGACACATGACGTGGGCTACACTGCACCAACGATACAAATGACAGAGGTATGAGACTCTTGGAGTTTGCCAGATGCAACAATCTGATACTGGCAAACACGCATGGTCCCCACAAAAATCCAGACGATGGACCTGGCACAGTCCCCTGCGGGGAGCATCACATCCAGATTGACTACATTAAGGTCAAGAAACGCTTCAGATCAAGGGTCTACATTGGCAGGACACGCACCTTTCCAGAGCAGACGTCGGAAGTGACTACGATCTCGTGATGATGTCTTTCCGCTTCCACTTGAAGAGAGTTGAAGAGAGTAAACACAGCATACTAGACTGAAGTTCAACCTGGACAAACTGCAAGAACCGGAGGTGGCAGAAATATTCAAAGCCACAATTGGAGGGAACTTTGCACCACTGCTCATTTTGGGACCTGATGAAGTAGATGTAACACCATTACCTCCACCTGCAACTCAGCTGTGACAAATGCCGCCACTGAGATCCTTAACAAGCACCGCCCAAAGAAGAAACCGTGGATCACACCTGAACATTTGGACCTGTGTGACAAACGAAGGGAGTTAAAAAAAAAAAGAACACCTTACACAACAGTGACATCCGAAAAGGCATGCGCATAGCAAAGGAGAACTGGATAGAACGGGAAGTAAGCGGGAATTTACAACATACCCGCAGAATTGCTTCAAACATGAGGAGAAGCGATGATTGACGCCCTCACCATTATCTGTAACAAGATCTGGAAGAGTGGGGAGTGGCCTACATCATGGACCCAGTCGCTTGTCATCACTCTTCCCTCAAAGGGTAACCTTCAGGAGTGTGAAAACTATCGCACCATCAGCCTCATCAAGCATCCCAGCAAAATTCTCCTGAAAATAATACTCAACAGGTTGATACCCCAAGCTGAACAAGTCATAGCTGAAGAACAAACAGGTTTCATGGCAGGGCGAAGTACCACTGAGAAGATTTTCAATCTCAGAATAATCTGCGAGAAATACCTGCAGCATCAACAACATATATATATATATATATATTACGTGTTCGTAGACTTAAAAAGGTAAGTCTGCTGCATTTCCTTGTCATCTCCATCTTTCCATACGCTTGCGAAACATACGAAGGATACAAAGCACGGAGATGAGGTGCTACATAAGACTTCTGCGCATTTCCTATACCCAGCACATCACCAACGACGAAGTCCAACAGACAATCACACAAGCCATTGGACAACACGATGACATGCTCACAGTGGTGAAAAAACGGAAACTCCGATGGTATGGCCACGTCACCAGAGCATCATGGCTTGGAAAAACCATCCTGCAAGGCATGGTGTAAGGAGGCAGAAGAAGAGGGAGGCAGAAAAAGAGGTGGGATGACAACATTAAAGAATAGTCTGGCTTGACATTGAGCGAAGCCATGAGGGTTGCTGAGGACAGAGAAAGATGGAGTACGCTGGTTAAACGATCATCTGTGGTTCCCCAACGACCTTCGAGTTATGGGATAGGATTGGATAGGATAGGATCTATTCTCTAACTCTAGTCAGGGGTTCGTCAATCATTGAAAACATTCGCATATTTAAATTCAGATGCTATAGTAACATTTATGTTTGTTTACGAATAAACACTGTTTTTAAAAAAAAGAAACTTACTTTTTTCGTCCTATATCAAAGTATCAGAAAGCGTGATTTCTTGCTTATAAAAAAGAAAGTGTACTCTCGTAAACAAACGTAAATGCTACTATGGTGTCTGAATTTAAATATGCGAATATTGATATATAAATATATGTAAAATGAATTTTATTGTTTATTCGTTTAAAAAAAAATACTTGTCAGAAGTGGGATTTGAACCCACGCCTGGAGAACCAGACTGCGACCTGAACGCAGCGCCTTGGACCGCTCGGCCATCCTGACAGTTATTTATTTTCCAGCAAGATTTTATTGTAGGGATTAGTGATTGGTATTGTACTTAGGTTATACTGTAGCGTAACCAAAAAATATAACTGTTAGGATCAGTACTAAAGTTATGGCCTATGTAGCGGTTTAGTTGTTAATAGAGATTTTTTTTAATTAGTTGTCTAGCAGGCTAATCGTGCAGTATTGTAGGACTCGGAACGATTACCGGTACTTATTTTCTGTCGTATTATTTCATAGGTGCTTAAGGTAGACTCTTTATCCTCCTCACACACACACGCCCCTCCCCTTTCTCTCTCCACACACACCAGCACCCGCACGCATACACCCACCCACCCACTTACACCTACACACATACACACACACGCACACACCAACTGGTAAAAGGAATATATTTTGTAGGCGGTAGTGGTTGTGCTTATTTAAACATGTACGAAAAGTACCGTTGGATAGTCATAATTATACAGGTTTAATACAATCCTTACAACGATGGGGATTTCTATACGCAGTTGAACTGCCAACATCTGCATGTGTGTACACTTCCAGTACCTACAGAACCAACGTAACGTTACATTGATCACCCAGTACCTGAAAGTGTGTCTGTTTAGATTGGATATTTTCATATTTATTATTTATTAGTAAACGGCATTCTAACTATCATCCACTGATTCCACTCCCACACTTGCTGCAAAATTACAAAAATTGCCACGCCATGTACCTTCGAGTCATCTGATTACGAACGGTCTGATGTTCTTCTTCTTCTTGGATAAAATTTAAAGTCACCGGAAGATAACTATAAAATTAAGATAATGCAAATAAAAAGACACTTAATTAGGTATAAATTAGTTTAAGAACGGTATTAAGATACTAAAACATTCACTCAATTGAAAAATTATGAAAGGCATTAAAATTATCACCTAAATTAATCAGTCTGAGTTCAGAAAAATTAAAATTCAGGACCTTTGGTTATAATGGCCTGATGTTATTATACAGGCCAGGGTTTTATATCACAACCATGTCTGATGATTGGAAGATAGCTAGGTGTGTGTTGATTGAAAGATAACCCTAAGTGATCACTTAGCCATGGTTTACAGGGTCCAACGGACGGGTGTTAAACAATGTAGATGATAACAGTTTAGGCACAGTGAGGCTCATTTATTTGGGGAAGAAATTGCCCGATACCTGATATGATGCCTAGATTAAGTCCAGCCAATTTCGAGGGGATCAGCATTTATGATGTGCATACAGCCTAGCTACTTCCTCTTCAGCACAGAGGTCCTCAAAGGCTCGACTACGCTGTATAGCAGATGTTTTAGAGTATACCTTAGCCGTCTCAGGCGCCCTGTGTGAGTCTTGCCAGTGAATGATAGTGGTGATGTGGCTTTGTCATGTACCTGTTGTAAGATAGCCATGTTTAAAACGTCTTTCCCACGATCTACTTTCACCGATAAAATAATTAACGATGTGGCAGTAAAAGGGACTAATAATAATAGTTGCATTTAATGCTGCATAGTGAGGACATTCAGGCTTCAAGTATGGTTGTTGTTGTTGTTGTTGCATCAATTTTTATTCAATTTTTATCAAGTATGGAATAGATACAAGGTTTGATGGTAAACAGTGAAAGACTGAAGACGTAGAAATTCCAGTTACTCACTGTAGTAGTACATGTTTTGGGAACTATATGAAAGAAAGAAAACAGATAAGTAGAACACACAATAAATATATGTACTGACTTTCCCTCTTCGTCTTGCATGGCTGGTGCAGTAAAATGGTGCAGAGCAAGAAGATGAAGGATACGTGGTCTGATCTTAAGATATCGACCGAACTTTCCTTCTGGATCAACGCGAGAACAAGGCAATGGTACACCAATAGATACATTAACGGTTCAGCGAAAGACTCAAGACTCAAATCCAACGTTTATTGTACTCTGTCTCTGAACATAGAACGGTATATAGAAAAAAATATGCCTAGATAAATAGTCCTGTTACATTGACTAAACAGAAGAATGCAGAGTTAAAACTTGAAAGTGAATCCTCTCTCATTGTTTATTGACAAAAATGTATTGTGGATCTAAATAGATCACATTAATTGTGCTTAGAAAGAGAGTACAAAGACAGGCCTGGTGAATTGAAATAAAATTAACAATGAAGAAAGAGACTTTAACGTTTACACTCTCTCCTTGTTCATTGAAATAAAGAATTTTATAGTGTCTAGATAGATAAATGGTGCTTGGAATTCATTCATTGTGTAGATTAGCGTCCCCGGACACTTTAGTGTATAGAGGACTAGATGCTTGGAAGGGGAAATACTGAGATTAAATAGACCGGTGAATAAAAGAAGGCAGTAGATTGAAAACGTGTATTCTCTCAACTATGTACTGAAACTATGGACAGGTACGTAGGTCAGTAGTAGATAATCTTACCTACATATGTAAATGGTGCTTAAGGAGAAGTACCTCGGGTACATAGACCTAGGTTGGATGACTGAATAAAAGGTGAAACGAGTAATGAAATTGAAAGTTTCAACTGACACACTCACATGCGTTGAATGAAATTAATGCTAAGCAGAGAACTTATAGTAGTGCGAACACAAAGATGGAACGACGGAGGACGTGTTAATATTGAGGTTTTTCCACACACCTGAGAAATTTGAAATGTTGTAATTGAAAAAGACCGTGTTTTTGGGTAATGTAGTGTAGTGTAGTGTACTGTGTACGCTTTTATAGTAAATGTGAAATCCTGGAGTATGCGTATCTTCTTAAGAGCACAATGATGGCGCGTACTACATGGACTTATTGTGTTTCGATTGACATCGAGGTAGGTTTAAATTACATGTACATTCTACGGACATCCTACTGATTATTATGTTCCATTCTGCATTGTCGCTGTGTGTGTGCGTGTGCGTGCGTGCGTGCGCGACTGTGTTTTGTGTGTGAGTGTGCGTGTGCATTCATGTATGTGTTCTTATCCTGTTATATGTAACAATGTGCAGAATGCAAACGCAGCATAAATATCGTAAAATGTATACAGTACACGATACAGTCTTTAATTGTGAAACAGCTGTAGCTGTACAGTACGGTAGTGTAGTTTAATTCACTACACAATATTATATTAATTAAGCTGCTTGCATCTTAACCTTGATTAAATATATATGCTTTCCAATGCTTGTTTTAAAGTAATAAGTTTATTAGTTTTAAAATTGCCTTGTTCATGTCATGGGGTATTCAACTTCTTATATTTGTTTTGTTTTTATTTTGTTATATTTTGTGTTCTTTCGCCCAGTAATTTAATGTAAACATGTCCACGGACCGGTTAAGATCTTTGTTGACCTATCACGTGAGTTAGTTTGCCAGGTAAATATTACTCTAGTTGCGCCTTTCTGGACTCTGCTCCGTCTTGCCAATACCTCATCCCTCTTGATCTCTCGCACCGCTCCCCCCACCTTCCAACCCCCACCCGCACCGCACCGCCCCCAACCCCTCCCTCTCCACCTTTTTAAGAGACATACCTTGTTGCCCTCTTACCGTTGTGTCCAACGAAGTTAGATAACCTCCTTGGGTTGCATCCCCAACCTCTCCCGCTCATGTAGCCCTACACGCACCTTTCCAGCTTTCCTCCAGCCTTTATCCCAAGGTTCATGTGCGTGGTTTCCTACTAAAGCCCAAAGGGTAAATGAATGTAAAAGCACAGTCAGGGACAAAAAGGTTAGATTGTGTAAAAATACATGAAGTAGGTAGTTCACACACTTGGTGTTTTTAATATGAGGATACACACACTTGGAATTTTTGATATGAAGATACACACACTTAGTGGTTTTGAAATAGGAAACGATTTCCCTACCGAAGAAAACCTTCAGTAAAAATTGGCAATGAAATACAACACATGTTTATTACCTAAAATTAGGAACTTACGATGTTACGAATTTTACTTATAGTTCAAGGAACATCTCTGTGTAGAAAACCACTATCTCTCTCTCTCTCTCTCTCTCTCTCTCTCTCTCTCTCTCTCTCTCTCTCTCTCTCTCTCTCTCTCTCTATATATATATATATATATATATATATATATATATATATATATATATATATATATATATATATATATATATATATATATAATTTTTTTTAAAAGGAAGAAAGCTGTCTTTGTCAGGGCAGTGTCCATTTCCATCTTTGCATGGATTGCATTGTAAACTATTCCCACTGGGATTGTTTGCTTGTCGTCGGCTACTAGCCCTATCAGTTATCCACATCGTCCGGGCTTGAGGAATGTAACAACCATCTGCAATACTAGAACCAGTCTCTGTCAGCTATAGCAGGCCGATAGCAACACTCTATAGTAATTGTACATTGGTCACTTGTTACAGGCACAACAGTTAGGTACCATATATAATAGGCCACAACTGTTTTATGCTATTTAGCACCATCTCAACCAAACCACGATTACTTATGCAGTAAATAAACCGTGTTGAGTGAATAAATCCAAATCATTACTCAATGGTTAAACTCGTTGGTCAGTGAAATAACTGGGGCTAGATGTTCAGCTGCGGCTGTAGAGTGGTATATTTGAACTTCGCTAATCTGCTTTGATCTTTGGTGTACTGCGATACTATTATCTGGGTATGTGATAACGTCAGATATTAAGACTGTGCATGATGAGACGTTTGAAGTATTATATGTGTGTTTGAAGAGTAACAGTAATGTGATAATATGTTTAAAATGATTTAGGGCTGCGATTAAGATTTTATTTTTTTAAGCTACCTGCTGTTAACACTTGACCTTTGGAAGCTTGACATGTTTTCAGTTTTGCCACTATATACTGGTAGTGAAGTGTTGTTGTTATTGTTGTTGGATTGGTATTATGATATTATGTTGGGTTGTTGTTTTATATTATATATGCTACAAGTCAGTCCACAAACTCCATATATGATAACCTACTTCTCGGCAGTAGTATGGAGATAAGGGAATGAACCATAAGCAAATGCATCGAGGACTTTGTAGGCTGTATTCACACTTTTCTGCTATCCTATGCAACAACGGGAATCCCCAATGTAAGAGGGGTAACTCTTTCCGTTACCGTGAAACGTACTTCCGATTTCTTTCTCCGCGTATTGTTTATCCGAGTGTTTTGAGTGAGTTATTTCCAAATATTCAAGAATATGTCGAATCACATGAGAAAGCGTTGGTGGGAGCATAAAGAGAAAGTGTTGCAGAGAATGCCTGATGGATTTGAAGTCCCAGTTGTGACAGAGTCAAGTTTACAGTGGGAAGACAACATGTGTCACTGGCCACCGGTATCGTACCCTCACAGTCACATAGTCAACTACTTCGTGTTTTGTGAAGGTTGCGACGGCGAAGCTATGGAAAACCACAAGAGTCTTCAGGTCCTGTTTCACTTTCTGTCGATGATCGTTCTTTAATCGTTGTATCGCTAGCTCTTCCATCTGACGACTGGCGTTTTCGTGGTGGCTTTCTGCCGATCTTCACTTTGCTGTCGTAACCAAGAAACAGCTGGGGAGAGGGATTTTGAAAGGTGGGCTCTCGGTCAGTAAAATGAAAGGAACAGACAAAAATTGTCTTCGGTGGACGTTTTAAATGTAGTTTTGACAGCCACTCTCTTATCTGGTCACTATTTGAAGGGGTGTGCAGTTTGTAGGGCTCCTGACTCACGCACTCGCCATGAACCATTGGGTAGTGATCAACGCACCTCCGAAGTCGCCACAAATACAGGCCTCTACGATTGTTTTTGCATCCTTTCACTGAGCATGTACTTCCTCCACCGTTTTTATATTTATCCCACTCGTTTTCTGGCTCTAACAATCGTCGTTTTCGGCAATTTGCCATATTTAAAAGTCACGCATCAAGCTTTGAGAAAAGCAAAACAAGCCAGACCGGAACTTGGTTTCACTCCAACCTCGTTTTGATTTATAATGGCGATACCCACGAGTTTTTATGAGAGGTGCCGGAAAGTTGTGAATTCTGCCTAAGGTGTATGGGAGTGTACTAATGCAATTATGTGGAGAATGCACTTAACCGTGAAAGAAACGGTCAAGCGCACTGTTAGTTAGCCTGAGATAGCTATGGCAGCATGAATAAAATAGCTCTGTTGTTAGAACATTCCGGCATTTGTATGACGGACAACACAACCTTAACAGCACTCTTAAACTGATTAGCAGAACTGTTTATTATTAGACTGGTGTTGGTGGCGTCGCTGTGTAGTTATGTACTGCAGTTTCCGTCTAGTTGACGCCATCTGTCCAGTGTTCATCTCGATCCACCCTTCTTTAAAAAAAAATCTTGATTGAAATTAACGCACTTAACACTGTAGTTAGTGGTTCATTCTTTCATTGGTGCATTCACTTTGCAATCGATTGGTCATTTCACTTTTAGTTCTTTTCCACTTCCCATGGCCCATCTACCACCCAAATTACATTGAAAATGTTTTCTGATTAATGGATGGTTAGGGAATAAGAGAATATTGTTTTGGAGTCTGTCCACTTTTCTGTTGTACTGAAAACAATATTACTTGTATTGTGTATGCATAATGTCGGATAGCGCAGTGGTTGGAGCACTCGCTACTGTGTCGCAAGTTAAGCACCGTCCAGTGCGGTTAGCACTTGGATGGGTGACCACTGACCGCAAAACGTGAAGCGACAAATAACAACGCCCCCAGTTGACTCAACTGTGACTGAGTACCTACTCTCTTAAGGGTGGAAAAGGTAAAGCAGCGAGGGAGAGAGATGGGCATCGCCCTCATTACGCTGGCCCAAGATAAGTGTGATCTCCATCATCACGCTCCCCTACGGCCACAAGGCAATGGGACTACCTTTACCTTTTTTTAACCTTGTGTATGCATGATTTTTCCAGCGAACAATATTACTTGCACAGGCGGCGGAAGCTGCTCAGGATTGGGGGGGGGCACACACTATTCACTGACATCAGGGCCAGACCTGGGAAAAGTCGAAGGTGGGGGTGGGGGTTACAGATTCAGCGAAGGCGCGAAGCGCCGAGCCTTCTAGGGGGGTCCGGGGGCATGCTCCCCCGGAAATTTTTTTTTCAAGGATGCAAAATGGTGCAATCTGGTGCAATCTGAACCTTGAAAAAGCCATCTGTGAATGGTCTGGGACTTTGAGCTTTTTGAACAAATGAACTGACAAACTCTGGGGTACAGAAATTATCCTCTGCCCCTCCCTTAAAAAAAACCCCCACACACATTTATTTATCAGCAGAGATGTTTTGTATACTATTATTATTCACTACTTTTTGTTGATCGTTAACGGTATAAAGCTTTACCTTGTAGTGTATGAACATCACCACCCTGCTTTCACTTAATTCAGTCTTGCTGCACTAGGTTCCTCGGCATTAGTACCATTTGTGAATTGTATCTTCAAGCAGGAGGCGAAGCGATGATTGATGCCCTCACCATTATCTGTAACAAGATCTGGCAGAGTGGGGAGTGGCCTATACCATGGACCCAGTCGCTTGTCATCACTCTTCCCAAAAAAGGTAACCTTCAGGAGTGTGAAAATTACCGGACCATCAGCCTCATCAACCATCCCAGCAAGGTCCTCCTGAAAATAATACTCAACAGGTTGAAACCCCAAGCTGAACAGACCATAGCTGAAGAACAAGCAGGATTCAGGGCAGGGCGAAGTACCACTGAGCAGATTTTCAACCTCAGAATAATCTGTGAGAAATACCTACAGCACCAGCAACATCTATATCATGTGTTCATAGACTTCAAGAAGGCGTTTGACCGAGTCTGGCATGCAGCTCTATGGGCAACAATGAAAGTGTACAACATCAGCCCTAAAATTATTGAAGTCATCAAAAGCCTGTATGACAAGGCTACCAGTGCAGTCCTCCACAACAGCGCCATCGGGAACTGGTTCAGAACAACAATCGGTGTGCGTCAAGGATGCCTACTCTCTCCAACACTCTTCAACATCTTCCTAGAGCGCATCATGTAAGATGCTCTTGCAGACCATGAAGGCACAGTCAGCATAGGGGGTAGAGCAATCTCCAATCTTCGTTTTGCAGATGACATTGATGGATTGGCTGGAGAGGAACAAGAACTTGAACAGCTGGTACAGAGGCTTGACACCCACCTCCAGAGCCTATGGAATGGAAATAAGTGCAGAGAAGACCAAAATGATGACCAACAACACCAATGGCATCAATACGGACATCAAAGTCCAAGGCCCATCCCTCAACACAGTGCATAGCTTCAAATATTTAGGAGCCATTATATCAGACAGTGGGTCCCGACAGGAAGTCCTCTCCAGGATCGCACAAACAACTGCTGCCCTGACAAGGTTGAAGCCCATTTGGAAAGACAGGACCATCAGTCTACATTCCAAAGTAAGACTGCTGCGCTCCCTTGTCATCTCCATCTTCCTATATGCTTGCGAAGCATGGACCCTCACAGCAGATCTCCAACGAAGAATACAAAGCATGGAGATGAGGTGCTACAGAAGACTTCGGGGCATTTCCTATACCCAACACATCACCAACGACGAAGTCCGACAGACCATCACACAAGCCATTGGACAACACGATGACCTGCTAACAGTGGTGAAGAAACGGAAACTCCGATGGTATGGCCACGTCACCAGATCATCAGGCCTTGCAAAGACTATTCTGCAAGGCACAGTGCAAGGAGGTAGAAGAAGAGGGAGACCGAAAAAGAGGTGGGAGGACAACATTCGAGAATGGACTGGTTTGACACTGAGCGAAGCCATCAGGGCTGCTGAGGACAGAGAAAGATGGAGTATGCTGGTTAAACGATCATCTGTGGTGCCCCTACGACCTTCGGGTTACGGGACAGGATAGGATAGGATAGGATAGGATCTTCTGGCAAAACAGTTCACTGCCTCTTTGAAGTCAATATCAACATCACTGTGCACTTTCATTAAAGCAAGTCCATTTAGTCTCTGTTGCCCCATTGTAGCGAGCAGGTAGTTTTTTCAGGTTGCGCAACTGACTGTTTGAACGCTCACACTCGGCAGTAGTGACAGGTAGGGTGCAAAGGTTCTAAAGCATGATGAACAGGTTGGGATAAAAAAAAATCCCTGTCACAATGTTTCAGTGCTTCTGATGCCGTGGATGGGATGATAGCTGTCGCATTCTCAGCAGCACTTCGCCATTTGCAAACCCACCGTTGGTATTCTGCATCAAGGGTAGCGTTGTCTTGTAGCTAAGGTCAGACTCCCACAACATTGCCAGCATCACCCCTTCTGGAACCTGCATGAAACCATCCTGGTTGTCTATTAAAGTGCTTGGCACCAGACATAGACCATCAACTGCTAGACCAGCATATTTGAACCTCGAGTCCAATTCGGTTGACAGGTGTTCCAAGAAAAGAATGGCAATGCTAATCTTGAAATATTCTTCTGGAGTGACCGCAGGTTGGTTGTCACGGAGAGTCTGTCGGGATGCTTGACGAGGAACAATAACACCAGTTGTCAAAGCATTTGCCATTTTGCTGACTTCTTCACTTGTAGTCGAGAAAATTGCTGATATTGAAAACGGTAGACTGTAAAAACTGACAGCAAATTAAAGTTTTCAAAACGCGACTGTGACGTGCACGATGTCGAAAACTGTCGGTCACGTTGATCTACGCTAAGGCTAACGATTATGACGCGTCGACAGGAAAATAAATGATGACGAAGGGACGAACTTCTCTTACTGATCAGAGGGTGATGATGGTGATTATGATGATAAACACTTGTATTGCTTGATTCCATTTGAAGAAAAAAAATCCTTTGATGCCCTGGCCAAAAAAAAAACAAAAAAAAAAAAAAAAAAACCACTACTCATTATTGGAGGGGGCAATATATAAGGCTGCCCCCTCCAACATTTTTCTAGGGGGGGGGGGGCATGGCCCCCCTGCCCCCCCTGCTTCCGCCGCCTGTGACTTGTTGTTTTGTGTAGGATACTATAAAGGGATAGCTCAGTGGTCAGAGCGCCCGACTAGTGTGAGTGCGTCTTGGGCGACGTGGGTTCGAATCCTGACTTCAGCAAACTATTGTGTGATTGCTGGATATTACGGGCCAGCGCCTTGAGAAGCTCTCTGAGCTTGTAAGTGCGCTATATAAGAAAAATCTATTTCTTTTCTAATTATATATAATATGTAGAGTAATGCTTTGGTACTTGTTTTCAGTACTGTAAGTGTACATTGTAGCACGTTGTAAGTATGATATACTTAGTGTTTTTTCACGTTTAATCATGAAATAATTAATGAATAAATAATGGCATAACACTTATTAGATTTACACCATATTGCATCTGGCGACGCACAGTTGATCTAGCAAAGCGGCACATTGTTTTTGTTGCTAACCATCGAGAGATAAAATGTAATCAGCGCTGATCCGTTGACAGAAACTAACTACTTTTTTCACCGATTTAGAGACACTAATTCCCGGAACCATAGATCGATCACTCACGCCGCAGGGCACGTTTTCTCATATCCAGTCGCAGGGCAGTGGCCGGTCACTGCTGGTCAAGGTCAAGGACGATCGATTGGCGGTCAGGCAACAAGCGTTGTTGTCTTGCTTCTTGTGGGCGAAGGTCTTCATAATACCGCCTGGATCGTCTGCGCGAATTTGAGAAAGATGTTTGGAAGAAGGGGGGGGGGGGGGGGGGAGAGAGAGAGAGAGAGGAGAGAGAGAGAGAGAGAGAGAGAGAAGAGAGAGATAAAAGATGGTAAAAGATTTGGAAAGAACTACAGCAGTTGATTTTCTGTAGTGATTCCTAATGCAGTGTTCCACTCCGACCCCAACTTTTGTGCTTTCTCATCTGCCTCCTCCTTCTTTTCACACTGTCTCTTCAACAGCACGATGAAGAGTCCAGATATTTATTTGGGAAACACACACTCACTCACACACACACGCACAAGATGATTTCATGTCAATGGTCATGCAGGTTGTTTATTAGAGTTTATTTTGTCCATGGCATTAAATTTAAACAGAGCGCATATTTGCTACCAGATTTTTTAGCTCTAATCCCTGTCTGGAGAAAATGCCTTATGGGACTTAAAGTTGAGCTGGAAAATGCGATGTGCAAGAACAATATTAAGGTTGTCCATGTCGGCTTAGGCTTTATGGTGAACCGTTCAGTGTAACTAACCACGCCTGTAGTTTCTAATAGTCCAAGTGCACGTCTGCCTCTGTTTAAAGCATTTCAAAAACGGGAATATTGGGGTGAGGTGGACATGTTTGATGAGAGTGGGTGGGGATTAGGGAAAGGGCTGGACTGCAGGACATAATAATTGGCAGAAAGTACTGTCTTACCTTGTGAGGTGCAGAGAGTGCTGTCCCCTGGCGAAAAGCGACATTGGCGTTGATTGCTTCTGGTCGGTGATCACTTCTGGCGTAGTGCTTGTCATTTCTTCTCCACTGTACTTGGCCATTGATCACTTGGTTGCAGAGGAAAGGGCTGGACTGCAGGACATAATAATTGGCAGAAAGTACTGTCTTACCTTGTGAGGTGCAGAGAGTGCTGTCCCCTGGCGAAAAGCGACATTGGCGTTGATTGCTTCTGGTCGGTGATCACTTCTGGCGTAGTGCTTGTCATTTCTTCTCCACTGTACTTGGCCATTGATCACTTGGTTGCAGAGCATAGAATAGTCTTTGGGTCGCCTCCCCACCTTCACCCTCTCTTTAGGTTCTAGAGTTATTCTGGTTCTTTGTTAGTTACATGAACTGTGGGGCTACAAAAGTGAAAGAAGCATTTGGAAGGAATACACCAGGTATTATTATTTCTTCACATTCTTACATTCTTCTATTCTCTTCATCTCCTTCCTTCTTCTTCTTCTTCTTCTTCTTCTTCTTCTTCTTCTTCTTCTTCTTCTTCTTCTTCTTCTTCTTCTTCTTCTTCTTCTTCTTCTTCTTCTTCTTCTTCTTCTTCTTCTTCTTCAAAGTTATCAGTTATGAGTTATCAGTACAACTTATGTTAATCTGATGAATAAAATTTGATACAACAACAACAACTTCTTCTTCTTCTTCAAAGGCACATTACATTTGTTAATGGCAATACATAAATCAATGGTTTTCCAATACACTCGTCATTACTATTGCTGTCATTACTATTTTATTGACAATCAACCGAGAAGGAGTTCCGCTTGGTTTATTTTCTGTGTAATATGCACTTTATCAAATTGCCTGTAATAAATAAATAATATCTACTGGCAATTGTTCGTCTCTTTTATTTCATTCATAATACATTATTTCATTTTCAAGTTCAGACGAAGACCGTCTTCGGCAATTTTAAGACTTGGAGTTGACAATCAGTTAGGATATATAGGTTACTTTCAATTACTAGTACAGTTTGTTTTGAGCGTGTTTTGTATCGTATTACTGTGTAAACAGTGCGCCAGTGTAAAAACTGTTATCCGTAGCCAGTATCCGTTTTTTCGTTTATTTAGAGGCTGATATTATTTAATATTTAGAGATTCTGTTTAGTGTAGGGTACCAAAGCCGTTCTTCGGCATTGAATTCTTTGAAGATTCTCCAGAGGAGAGACAATATATATTCAACCTTTGGTATGGTAATTTTGCTTTGCTCTTAGCTCATCAGCGTTGAGACCGATGTATTTATTTATTTATTTATTTATTTATTTATTTATTTATTTATTTATTTTCTTCATTACCTTATCCATTTTATGACGAATATCTCTAGCACTAAATGTTGTGTGTGGTGACACGATACGGTCTCTGTAGATCATCTAGTCCGTTACTCATGAAACCTGGCCGGATAGCCTATTGATCTAAACACAGATCGACGTCAGTTATAATGCCAGATCGAATTTATCTGCTGCGTAGGGGGTACAGTATTGATTTCAGTATCGATTGCAGTATTGATTTTTGTTTTGTTTTCTGTACACAATGATCAGCGTTTAGATTCTTTACTACGCCTGTTAATTTTAGTATTGGTTTATTTAGTTCTCTATGTAGAGTAGATCTATTTACGACGTCAGCAAAATGTGTATATTCCGTTGTAAGTTGCGCGTGATGTTCCTGTTTCACAGCAATGGATTGTCTTGTATAGCGCGCTATCTATCTTTAAGAACTAGTCAAGTCGCGGGACTCTTTTAAAAAAATCATGCCCATGAAGAAACGTTTACTGGCCAGAAATGAACAGGTATAAGACCGTACACTTGCTGCAGATTTAAGCACCGTTTAACGCCACGGACTGTCAAATAACAACAACCGACTGTAATCATCAAATTTCATTGTTATTGGCTGAGTAACAATGGGGCGATTTCAGTGTCTATATCACATTGTAACTTCCATGTGAGCTGGAATGCTTGGCTGCATACAATATAACTGGAACAGGACTGGGAGTAACATTGCAGTTAAACATTTGACGATAACGATGTTTGAAAAATTGCATAACACAAAATTTCAGGTTTAATATTTGAAGTAAACACAGGAAAGATCAAATAACAATGAATTCACCTAAACTCCGCGAACGTAGAAACGGCATCGAACATCGGCATTAACGTGTCAAACTGTTTTGGTTTTAAAGGCTTTGTGATAACTGATGTGTGTGACATGGCATTTTGTCATTTTCTATATATGAAATTCCTGTGCCGAGTTGTCCTCGTGTCTAGTGGATGTTATTATTAAGCCGTTAACATCACGTATGAAAATGTCGACAACGTAGGCAAAGGAAGTGACGTCAAAGCATGCCAATTAATATTGCGTTGCCGTCTAACATGCAGTTAACTTTTAATATGTCATTGCTTTATTTTGATTTTTAAAACAACAACAATAATACAAACAAGTAAGTAAACTTGACAGTTTTTCAGGTTCAGATTGGAACTTTTATTTGTTATAATATTAATACATTTGCCTTTCGAATTCCGAGTCAGTCTACCCCAGGGTTTAAAAAAATGGCTCAGTTGGTAGTACATGTAAGTCGTAATTCCAGGGGTCCAGTGAGTTCTATAGAACACCTAGTTTGGATCTTCATGTTGTGGTCTTTGCATTGCGCAGACACTGCAAGAGAGTGCCTTGGCTGTCGCGAGTTTGATCCTTCATTCGGGTTTACTACCTCATATTGATAGTGAGGCTTGTACGGTGGCCCATTTGGAAAGACAGGACCATCAGTCTACATTCCAAGGTAAAGCTGCTGCGCTCCCTTGTCATCTCCATCTTCCTATACGTTTGCGAAACATGGGTCCTCACAGCAGAGCTACAACGAAGAATACAAAGCATGGAGACGAGGTGCTACAGAAGACTTCTGGGCATTTCCTATACCCAGCACATCACCAACAACGAAGTCCGACAGACCATCACGCAAGCCATTGGACAACACGATGACATGCTCACAGTGGTGAAGAAACGGAAACTCCGATGGTATGGCCACATCACCAGAGCAAAAACCATCATGCAAGGCATGGTGCAAGGAGGCAGAAAAAGAGGGAGACAGAAAAAGAAGTGGGAGGACAACATTCGAGAATGGACTGGTTTTACACTGAACGAAACCATGCGGGTTGCTGAGAACAGAGTTACGGGATAGAATGGGATTGGATTGGACGGTGGCCAAACTCTTTTATACATTTTTTAAAAATCGGGATGTTTCTTTCCCATGACTATTTCCCAAGTACAATATTTTTTCGACTTGTTTTCTCATTTTTTGAAGTTATGCAGCAGTTTTGGGCTGGTTGACTATTGGCCATACTTATATAGTACAAAATCATACGAGTTCAATTTATAGGATATTTATTTATGTCGCTTCACGAATAGTGAATTTAGACTACTTCATTCTCATGCATGGACACACAAATATAATGGTCGGATACTGAACTAGTGTAGGCGATAATATAACCTACATGAAGTATACCTCTAATGTGTCTGTGTTTGCTGGTTGATCAAGCACAGGTGCGATGGTTGATCAACCTGCAGTGAATGGCGCAGTGGGTGATTATTGTAAACCGTTGTTATTGTTTCCCTTGCATGATTGTGTTAAGGCTAGGCCCGTGTCACAGTCAGCGGATAGGATTGGATTTGCTTTGATCCCATTTGATCCACAGGCCTGGAAATTACGTAAACAAACGTGCGTGCACTTACAGCCTTTGACAATTCTTGACGGCCGCTACCTCTCAAAGCTTAGTAGTTTGACCATCCCGGAAACCAGAAATTAGCGTATAAAAAGTGTTGGTTCAATTCAACCCCCCATTCCCCACCCCTCCTCCTTGATGTGACCATGGTCCGCCCCTGTATAGTGCAGCTAATGTTATTGTCATATTTGTTTTATTAACAGAAATTTCTATTGTGTGCTTGGACTGTGACATCAAGAGTTAAGGTTATAATTATAGACTCTGCGGTAATGTTGTCCTGATGGTCTCATTTAACAGACTCATTCTACAATAGTGTTTGGTTTGGACTGGTAAGTACTAACTCTAGAGCTCTATTTCTAAACACTACGCTAATTAGTGTTTAAAAAAAATGCAAGTCTCGTGCACTTTAAATGGTATAAAACAAACAACTGCGCTAGATGTGAACCACTTGGATCAGACAGAACCTAGATGGGATGTTAATATAGAACCATGATGGGATAGAACCGCCTAAATAAGATGCATGAACCAATTGCCAGTAATGATCAGGGCGCAGCCTTATGTATGTACGTCTTGGGGCGAGTGGGTTCAAATCCCGACTTTGGCAAACTATTTTGTGCATGCTGGATATTACTGGCCAGCGCATTGAGACGCTCTCAGAGCTTGTAAGGGTGCTATATAAGAGCAAACCGTTTAATAATACAAAAAGAGGGGCCGGGTAGCTCAGTTGGTAAGAGCGTCTTGCTAGTAACCGAAAGGTCGCTGGTTCGAATCCCGGATTGGTCAACGTGTGATCATATTATTTTCCCCTTTACCAACAACTGGCCCGCTGGTGTCAGTATAAATCGGTCCAGTAGTCACCTATATGCGAAAGTGTCGTGTGACTATAATCTACATACAAACAATAATACAAACTAATCCTTCTTAACCACCGCATTTCCCCTTTCCCCCCGTTTTATGTCCCCTTCCGCCATTGTTATGTTATGTTATGTTATATCAGTTTATAGTCCCCTCTCTTCCCGATAAGGATTTTCAGAGAGGAGCCATTTCTTCCACCCCTGTTTTTATATCTCCACCGCCTTGAGGTTGTAGTAGGTTTTTATTATATTTTTATTCCCAGTCCCCTCGGGATCCCCTCCTTGTGCCTTATCTTAATCTCAGTCCCCTATACGCACCTGTGTCCGGGGACTCAAATTTTAACCTTGTAATACAAAACTCCCCCATACGCTCTATGTTTCCGGGGACGTTAATTTTACTCCTAATACAAAAGACTATAAAGCAATTAGAACAGAACCAGACGGCTTCTACTATAATTTTATATTATAGTAGAAGCTGTCTGACAGAACTGGTCCAAGTTTAAAAACAGTAGAGTGGATGTCATCAGTTTATTTTCTCCTGTAGAATATTGAATGGAGGAAGAGCAGGAAGATGTGACAGAGCACAAGTAGTGTCAAAACATAAATTTTGTATTAAGGTGGTGCAGTCTGTGCCTGTGGCTTGGGGGCCGGGTAGCTCAGTTGGTAAGAGCGTCTTGCTAGTAACCGAAAGGTCGCTGGTTCGAATCCCGGATTGGTCAACGTGTGATCATATTATTTTCCCCTTTACCAACAACTGGCCCGCTGGTGTCAGTATAAATAGGTCCAGTAGTCACCTATATGCGAAAGTGTCGTGTGACTATAATCTACAGACAACGACGACAACGCCTGTGGCAGTCACAGCTGAGTGATTTTTCAGCCTCAAGTCAGCCTGCGTGCCGTGTTCAGTGGGGCGGATCGCCGCCCTGTTTCCTTCGCTCCGTGTGGTGTGGTGATGGGTGACCGGTATCCAGCTTTGTCAGGATGTGGGGAGGACAAGTTGGAGGGACGTAGTAGTTTGGTCACTGCTGGCCTGGCATGTTGTGTTGTGCTTTAGTCTCTGACATGCTGGCCTTGTATTATGTCTGTGAATGCTTTGGCGCTTTGCTACCTGTAGTAGTCTATAGTCGGAGTTCACTTCGTTAACTAGTAGAAAAGAAAGACACACATTCAGTTGTTCACTGAGAGACAAACATTTTGTGTGCACCACTGGACACGGACATTTTCACCTTGCTAGTGTAACTTGAGTATGTAAACATACGAAAACAATCTTGTACATAATCTTGGTATTGTAGTAGTGTATTGTTGTAGACTGTGAAACATTATTATTATTATTATTATTATTATTATTATTATTATTATTATTATTATTATTATTATTATTATTATTATTATCATTATTATTATTATTATTATTTTATTATTATTATTATTATTATTATTATTATTATTATTATTATTATTATTATTATTATTATTATTATTATTATTATTATTATTATTAAATGGTATATAATTAATAATTATGCCTGTTGTGCATGTTCGTATTAAGTGTGGTATGAAATACATAGGCTTATTATCCTTACCTATGGCGGCAGGGATAGCTCAGTGGTCAGAACGCACGACTTTGTGTGAGTGCGTCTTGGGCGACGTGGGTTCGAATCCTGAATTCAGCAAACTATTTTGTGATTGCTGGATATTACGGGCCAGCGCCTTGAGAAGCTCTCTGAGCTTGTAAGTGCGCTATATAAGAGAAATCTCTTTCTTTCTTTTTACCGGTATGAATACTCCGAACATGCCGCAAATACGGCCCACACCAAAGATAAGAGTATGCACCTCCCTGACTCTTTTTATGTTATTTGTTATGTTGTGTACATACATTCGCAATAGCTCGAATATAGGTGCATGTACAGTGTAGTTAATTATGACTACTACTGGTCTTTCTGTATATTTGTAGTACTTAGTATATTTGTCACGGGGCCTTCTTGTCATAACTCGTGTGTTGACATCCACGTGTGGAGATCATTATGATGTTGATCACTGTACAGCTACAGTGACATGCTTGATAATGTTTTTGTTGGCGTCTATCGTCCTGACAGATTAAGTCAGATTGTCATTGTCAGTGTCACCTTATACTAGCGCTTTCACCCACCCCCATCCCAATCCCTCCCCTTCATCCCGCGTTCACCTTTCTCAGTCCGTAGGCCTACTTTTCATTCGTGTTTCAGCTTTCTCTCTCTTCGTTTGTTTTTTTGTATCGATAGTCATACCCTGTTTTAAAGATATTTCTTTGAATGTTTTGTCTATTTTGAAGTTATTCGTTTAAGCGTACGCTGCTTCATAATCTCTTATTCCGCCAAATAGATTGTTGTAGTATTGTGCACTTTCCAGTACAAAGAGCCACACACCGAGATCTATCCTCAAGTAAATTGGCTGAAGTGTGAAGAACAATCCCATGTCAACCAAGACGTACACTTAATGCAAGTTTGCGCGCTATAGGCCGTAGACTTTTGAGTCACTCTGACGCCAGCCAACCTTTGGAAAGTTTGAAATTATTCATTGAAGGTCTTCAGTTCAGGTACACAGTTATCTTTCAGTGTTTGGTTAGTTTGAAGTTTCTCGTCGTGGAAGGGGTGGTCGAATGACTGACATTCCTGTGTTACGAGATTGAGTGTAAGCATACCAGTCCTTACATCCACATTACAGCAGTGTTTAATGTTCATTACTCAAAATAGTCTCCGCTATTCTGGCCCTACCTGTAGGCGATTGTACTGGACTGTGAAAAACAGGCGTTGGGTTTTACCTCGGGTAAAAAAAAAAAAGTAAATCTGTTATGATGTTCTGTTAGGAGCCGAAATATATACTTTGAAATGGTATAGATATAGGTATAGATTGTGTAGAACTAGTTTATACTCTTTAGACATATAAAATCTGTCCCTGTTATATAGTAGGCATGCACCATTGTCATTGTTGATAACGTTTATTTTTCCTGTAAGGAGCTCTTTAGAGTTAATCATTAACAATAAACAGTGAGCCTGCAGATTACACATATACTATTCTTACAAAGTAGCATTCCTATAGCTGTACTCTTTGACCTCTACAGTGAAAGATCAGCTTTATGGGTAGTGTATGAACTTGTCATTGCAGCTCAAACAAAGATCAATAGCAAAGGGATTGTTGGTTTGCTGCTGTTGTACCGTAACTCTTGAGCCGATAGGCCTGAGTATGCCGAATCATTACATTACATGGTTATTGCTTTAGGTCCAGCGGACTCTTCCGAGCCAAATCAGGACCAGTATGCCGAATCAACATGCATAAGAATTCTCGCATCTTTGACTTTAGAGCATGGAGGTTTGATATCGTACCTTAACTCTTCAGCCGATGGGTCTGGGTATGCCGATCTGCACACCGCCGTAGCTCAGTGGCAGAAAGTTTGCCTGGCAAACTGATGAACTCAGGTTTGAATCCCGTGGTGGGGCAAAATAAAAAGTGGCCATTTTCACTCTCCGTATGATTGCTCTGATGGTTCAGTGTTGATTTAGGTCCCTACCCCCTCCTCCCTGGGATGATTATCCCGTCTGCCATATCGCCAATGGTGATTGTTGACGTTAAACTTCAATGCTCATTCAATTTTTATGCCGATCTCTTAATATTTGAAAATGCCGCTGTGTTTAGAATTCGTGCTTCACAATGGCGGCGGAATTTTAGGCCTATAGACCTCCGTATGTTGATCCATTAAGAATTGAACTTTCCACTCTCAATACTGCAAACGAATTTGAGGTATGATAATGATACAACAATCCACCTACTGATACGCCTCAGAAGTCAGTAGGCTGAGCTCTTGTAAAGTTAAGAATCAGTATGTCCTTGACTCTGTGAAAAGTCGACATGGGGTCTGTTCACAGCATTCCATTATCATTGTTGTTGCGTTCACGCCTTCAATGGTACTGCACCCGGTGAACTGTCGGCCTCATGACGGCACATTCACACATTAGCACGGGTCGCATTGCAATGCCATAAGGTGAATTTTTATGAAGGTTTGATTTATTCTGCTGCATGTAGTTTGATTCGTCAGCCTACCTGCATGCGGCTGCATTCATTTTGGAAGTTTTGTCACAGCGTGTAAGTGGACATTGATCAGAAATGTGAACAAGCTTGACTTGGGATCACCATAAAAAATGTAGGTCATTGTATTGGTATGCTAGTGATTGCTTTCTGTTTACTTGTATTGAACTTCGAAGACCTCCAAACCCACCTTACCTCCGTCCTAGATATATAATTGTATAAACTTCGATGGTGTGTATAATAATTAAGCTTATATAGGTTCAAATGGAGAGGTATACTAGGTTAGTGGCTTCTTGCTCTTCCTTGTCCACGGTGGCGCTGTACTGCTGTTTCCGAACATTTGCTGAAAGTAATTTTCAGAATGTCGCCAGCATGGATGACAAGTAGGTCATATATATTCCAAAATCCATGAACTTAGAAAGCTGCATGAACTTTTCCAGGAGAAGGTGTATAGTATGAAATGAAGCCAGGGGCATGAGACTTGACAAAAAGGAAGTGTCTGTCCCTTTAAGAGAAAATTGGTTAGAAGACGTTGGTCTAAATTTCAGTGTTTGAAAATGACGTAAGGTGTAAGAATATTTTTCAAACAAGTAAAACATTTGTTAAAAGTTAGTTTCGAATGGCTTACACTGACTCAGTGTTCCCGATTACGCACAGTAGTGCGTCAATTACGCACAAAATATGAAAAATGACGCAGGAAAATTTGCATGTGTGCGTCCTGTGGACGCACACATTTTTTTGGAATCGCTGAAGTCATAAATACGACCAACGAGTGGCGAACTATATCACAGCATAATCAGAATCAGAACCCAACTGAGACTGCCATTGCAGACGAGTACAGATTGTGTCGGGAGTTGTCGTCCTTAAAAATCGCTTGCGCGCGCATTGTAAACTTCCTCCAAGCAATACATTTACTGAACAAAACAAATCTTCGTTAATCCATTCTTTGATTCTATCATACACGATCATGTCACTTCTGACTTGGTTGACTGGGCCCAAAACCCGTTCATCCACCGATTTGGGGACTCTCAAAATTTGCACAAGGACTCTTAAAATTTTATACCTGGAAGTCCCAAGGACTCTCATTATTTGTGTGTGGAGGGAACACTGCTGACTTGCATTCTTCAAACTCTACTCGCTAAGCTTGGTTCCGATGCTATGAAATGCCGACAGTCCTAAGCGGTATCTTAGATTTATCTCACACCCACCCACTCGATCTTTCCCTTCTTTCTCAGCCTTCCAGCCGTTTTCTATAGTCTACCGCAAAAGAGCTGTTGTTTCCTGATAAATTATTTTCTTTGCAGTTTATTTTCTTTTATTGTTTCACACTTACATGGATCTCTCTCTCTCTCTCTCTCTCTCTCTCTCTCTCTCTCTCTCTCTTTCTCTCTCTCCTCCCTTTTTCTCTCTCTGAACATTTACACTTATTCGGTAATAGTCAAATGCTCCTATATAATTGCTATTTGTTATTTCAACCCGTAATAACATAGATAAGTAAGGCTTGACATAGATAAGTAAGGCTTTTTTTTTTTTTAACCTGTCCCATTTTTCTTCATAAAATTTTTAATACAACTGGGTTTAGGGAGCATGTGTTTTCGCGTTTTCTTGCACTACCTAAATAGGAACGCTAGTAGCCGACATAGTGCGTGGTGAGTAATTGTTCCAAACACGTCTGATCGTAATCACAGGAGCATAAACAGGTGTAATTGTGTTGCAGCGTAACAGCACAGGCGTAAAAGTGTGTTAGAGATTACCCTAGGTGTTTGTGAGTTTTGGAAATAATCAGAATCTTTGCACACACACACACACACACCCACCCACACCCACCCACCCACCCACCCACCCATACACACACACACACACACGCACACCTACCCGCACACACACACACACACACACCCACTCACACCCACCCACCCACACGCACATATCTATCTATCTATCTATCTATAGTATCTATCTATCTATCTATCTATCTATCTATCTATCTATCTATCTATCTATCTATCTATCTATCTATCTATCTATCTATCTATCTATCTATCTATCTATCTATCTATCTATCAAAATAAATTAAAAAGAAAAGAGCTCAAAACAATATTTCTCCAGCTTACGCACTAAGAAGTAAAAAAGAGATATTACATGTAATAGGCTTACCGCGTGCTAGAATGTAAAACAACTGTATATTTATTATAATGCAACATATATGTGAGTCAGTGTAACAGTACCGATGAGCTGTAAATATGTAAGAGTGCAATAATTTAAACTGATTTTACCTTATTTTGCAAGGATACAAAATGACAAGTGGAAAAAAAAAAACACAACAACGAAAAAAAATACAAATTACTATGTTATTAGAAATAGAACAAAAACGAGGGTGTCACGGTGTAAGCAATACAGGAGTGAGATGGCTACACTACTAATCTTGGCTGACTAGTAAGTGTGTGGGCAGTAATTTATCTTTCACGTCACATTTCTGGAACAACGGAAAAACCAATATATAGGTTGTCCATACTATACGGAGACCTTAGTGGACACGATTCTGAACACAGGCACCCATATCGGCATGTCAGCAGACTATATACTACTTAAGAAAAAGTGATACTAGTAATATAGAGTCCGTAGATATTCCGATACGGGCGCCTGTGGTTCGGAGTTTAGACCGAGACAGGCCGATTGGAGAGATGGTTTGTGGTTGTGTGTACTGTGAAGGAGTATCGTGTAATGTGTGTGCTGGTGAAAGTATATCAAATATATATAAAATTAAGTTTGGCCAATGGGACTTGCAGTTTGTGTGGGATACATGCGGTGTCTTTTTTTAGCTTCTCTGTAAAAAATAGTAGAAGGGAGGCGCGCGGGGGCTATTCAAGGTTGATTGCAGAGAAACTGCATCAAACTTGATGCAGTTTCTCTGGTTGATTGGTATCTGATTGAAATGCGGTGTGTGGTTAGGTTATAACGATTGTGGACTTAATATACATTTACCGAGCAGGTTCCGATGAGTTCAGTTAGTCAGGTTTGACATTGTGTGTGAATATTGTATGGAGGAGCGGCGTGTAAACATTTTGTAGTTTTGAATGAATCTTTGCAAATCATTTATTTTGCAGTGATGCACCAAAGTACTCGAGTTGACCAGTGTATTGTCAAATATTAATACAGAAGCTCGTGAAAAGTACTGAATGCCGAAGTGTCAAGTTTTAATGAACAAATAAACAAATTTGTAGAACGTTTAAAAAATATCAGCAGGTGACTGCATACCTTCAATTTGTGTTTCTGCTGTAACTGTAAATTGTTTATTTATATGCAAATAAACGTATAAACGAGCCTATCAACGTTGAAAATACTGAAAAGTGACTGCATAAGTTTGTGTTTCTGTGGCTTGGATTATTCAAAAACTGCTCAGCATTGAGCGAGGAAAAGCGGCGGGGACTAACTTCAATCATCGGTCATGTTTGACATGTGTAAGTACTCAAATACCATCGTCATTAGTTATTGATTGCTACATTTCGTTTAGCCAATTCATTAGCTATACAGTGCTAATGGTAATTAAGTCATTATTTTTTTTACCCAGTTTTTAAATGGCTGAATGTGGGCGGAGAGAGAGAGAGAGAGAGAGAAACTTTGAAACTTTGAAACTTTTTTTTATTAGGGATAAAGATTTTAGACTAATTAATAAGTCTAATCTTCCAATCTGTCCCTTAACAAATTAATACAGTAAATAACTTTAACATTAACTTGGAAATCATAGAAATCACACACACACACACATGCATACACAATCACACCAACATCTTCATCATTAGAGAGAAAGAGAGAGAAGGTTGGAGGTGGGTGGGGTGGGGTGGGTGGATGGTGGTGGGCGGGGAAGAATGCGTTGGTTTGAGGAAGGTATTAAATCTTGGTTGTGTTGGCTTGGGGGGTATAATTACGTAGACTTTTTTTTCCCAGGGGAGATGAAACTGTAATCTATTCCCATTTCGCCCTTTGAGTCACTTAGGGAGTTTAATTACGCAGTTTCGTAGTCAATGTACGGAATTTCCAGTGGTTAGAGCACGCCAGGAATGTCCACCAGGATTTGAACCCGATTGAGCGTGACAGAGTGACTGCCGTGACACTCTCAGCCGTTCACAGGTTGTGGTTGCCAACTTCATTATATATATATATATATATATATATATATATATATATATATATATATATATATATATATATATATTATATATATATATATATATATATATATATATATATATATATATATATATATATATATATATATATATATATATATATATAAAGGAAAATCGGAAAAAAGGATATCTTCCAATGTCGTTGTTCACATTGCTATAGCGTTTAAACCGTTTTAAAGTCTTTTAATGTCCGTGAGAATAATTTACATTTCAAGGCAGCGCATTCAATATTATCTTTTTTTATACAATAGACTGATAAAGTTGTGTTGCATTGATTTTGTATTGTATTCTGTTGTATTCCAGCGTCATTTCGTTTTGCATTGTATTGTATTGAATTGTATTGAACTGTGTTGTGTTGTATTGTATTGTATTGTATCAAAACTCGGGTTCCCGTTTTGAAGTAAAATGGGACTTTGCCGTCTGCATTAAAACGGCGTTCTTTCCCATGCCTATTAAGACTTTGCTTGTTATGCCCTATAACCATTCTTTTCACTTTTATGGGCTATAAGGATTTTATTCTAATGTTGTCAAAAACGTATTATGTTCTGTGCTGCAGTGTGAATTGCAATTTTGTTTTATTATTAACTGCATTTCTTTACTGGGGAATCGGTGTGAAAACCATTTTGTTTAACAGTTATTTTAATTCTTATTCATATTGACTATAGTTTGTTTTGTATTGTATTGACTCTTACTCTCACTCTCAGTTAGGAATGCATGAGAACAACAGTGACTACGACAGCAAGCAAGGAAGCAAGAAATAAAAAGAAGTAAACAGACGAGCAGAAGAATGAGGAGGTTTATTTCGTCAAAGAAGAATTGTACGGGACAAGTTAAATATCATTACAATAGCCAAATTTCACTCATGACACGCGCTGCGCTGACAATGTGAAGTTATTTAAATTAGAAACGCAAATTATCGGTTGTGAATTCGTGTAATGTCCGTGGGAGTCAGTGTCATTGAGGTCTTATTTGTGTTTCATATAGCCATGTATACAATACAATATAATACTAATAATAAGACGTTAATAAAACAACCAACTACACAACAATAGAAAGACAGATTTTATTGGCTTCAAATGTCATACATAGAAGGATTTACTTTGCATTGCTTCCTCCAGCATTCAGAGCAGAATGCAGTCTGATTAACACCCACACCCAACCGCCCCAAGCAAGGTTTACTCTATATATTCAGTAAGAGCACGTCCTTAACGTAATATTCCGAACATATTACAATCCAAGCACAGCTCTGTATTTAGGACGTGGCGAGTTTATGACTTACTGCATACATGGCAAATTAGCCTAGATCAGGTTTTGTTTTTGTTGTTGTCGTTCACTCTGTATTTCTGTATGGATGAAGTAAATGGTGGATGAAAGGGTGAGGGGGGTGGGAGGGGAGAGATTGGAAGGAGGGGAGAGAATGGAGAGAAGGAGAGAGAGTATGCGGCAGAGCATGCGTTCATGGATCTGTGTGGGCGTGTATGTAACTTCTGAACCAACATTCTATTTACTTATGAATGCAAATGTTTGATCCTGTGTTTTCTTCAACCATAACTTCGCTTTCTAACCCAGTAAACACTTTACCTTGGTAAGGTCTTGAATCAATAACTTGCTTCCTCCCCCCGCCCCCTCCCTCCACCACGCCGTATTAATGAACGCATAGCAATGCAGCATTTATTGTGTTACCAGAGTCTGAAAGCTGAGTCTAGACCTGCCGATACCCTTACCTAATAGGCTATGTAATAATTAGTCAGTTGACAGGAAGCCAAATTAAGCTTACTTACATGTGCCACGCCACACTAAAACTGTTACCAAGGAAATCAGTGTGATCCTACCAACGCTGTCACGCTTTGTGATCACGTATTTGTCTTAAAGACATGTAATTGTAATGGATTACTTAAGGTACCGTGATCGATTCATAGACTGGACTGAAGCGACCGAAGTAATTTTGGGTGGACTGCATTAGAGAACTAGAGGGCGGTTTCTATCTTTGAAGTATTGTTTTTAATATTTCAAGAATTAAGGTGCTACTTTGCCCTGTAGCTTATCCAAGAGACAAGTCCCGTGAAGGAACTCACAACGAAAACTCCCTTTGATAACCTAGCCTGAATTCTCCAGTGTTATAAACGCATTTACATATTTATTGGCCGGCTTTGTGAATAAAATCGTAAGATTCAAAATAATGTATTAAATCAAAGGCAAATCTTTTTGGTGAAATTTTTTTAACTTTGCAGAAGATAATGATGGTACATAACTATTGAGGTAATATATTCGGATGCATGCCTTTATCTTCTAAGTACAAAATGTTCACAGGTGAGTCCTAGTTATTCAGTCTTCTAGTTTTTACGTATATTGTGACAAATCTGGTGTTTCGTAGTTCGGTACCAATTCTCTACTCAGTAGTAGATACAACATATCTTCTTCTCCAACTCTGTTTATCTTCCTCCACTTGCTTTGTTTTCAGCTTATCTTCCTCTCATCATTCTCTCTGTCTGTCTCTCTGTCTGTATGTCTGTCCTCTCTCTCTCTCTCTCTCTCTCTCTCTCTCTCTCTCTAAAAGTGATATATAATAAAATATATGAGAACACAGTAATTCATGTAATTATTAATTTATTTCTGTATTTCTTTATTATTATTATTATTATTATTATTATTATTATTATTATTATTATTATTATTATTATTATTATTATTGTTGTTATTATTAAGAGTGAAGGGTATGAGGGGAAGGGGCTTTGGGGGGGGGGGGGGGGTGGTTGCCTAAAATTGTTTAAAGATAATGATGAAGATGTTGGTGTGATTGTGTGTGCATGTGTTTGAGTGCATGTGTGTGTGTGTGAGTTATATGCTTTCCAAGTTAAAGTTAACGGTTCTTTACTATGTTAATTTGTTAAGGGACAAATTGGAAGATTAGACTGTATCATTAGTCTAAACTCTTTATCCCTAATTAAAAAAGTTACAATTTTTTTTCAAAGTTTTTCTCTCTCTCTTCTTTCTCCTCCTCCTCCTCTTCCCCACTTTCCCTCAAAGTCCTACTTCATTTCTTTCATATCCATGGCTACTGCTATTGTTTTTTCACCGTATCTGTCATCTTGTCAATGTGACATGTCTGCACTTCAGCAGCGAGGTAATGTAGGAGTTATCTACGGTACATCAAGGGCTTACGAGTAAGAACACAGCCGCTTGTATCTGGACACGCGGGCGCCTATGCCTGTGACGCATTTCCCTTTGGTTATCTATAATATCAGATACAAGCGCCTGTGAGTAAGGACATGCCATCATTGTAGTCCTTACTAATGACGTTTTTACAGATCTAGCGACCAGTCACGTTCTGTCACGACTTGTTCCACTCTGTCACAATTGTCGTGACAGTGATCGATCTGCACTGGATCCCGTGTTAGTAGTGGATTCAGTTGACTCTTCTTGTCACAGTTGATTGGAATAAATTTTAGATGCTGATGAAGAAAAGAGCTTTCCAATTTCTTATCTATCTCTTTCTTCAGCTTTTTCTTATTTTTTTGAATGGGATGTGTTTTCCATCGCTTCTTTTTCACATATCCACATTTCCTTGTGTCTCTTTTTTCCAAGGTATTTACTCAAGTGATTAGGCAGACAATATGTAGGCACTACTCAAGAACCACGGGACGAAGTCAGAAATCCGCAGTATTGAGCCATAGCGGAAAAAGGCTTAAAAGGTCTGAGACACCATGACTCACGATTATAGAATGGTGGGTTGCATGTCCACCGGCATAATAATATTACGTAGCCTTTAGTAATTCCGGATGTTAAACTAACCAAAATTAATACAAAACTGACTTTGATATTGTAGAAGGACTTGGCTATCATTTTGATATAGTTGTGATCGTATATGATCCAGAGTTACTGCCGTGAAACACTTTTTTTATTTGTTTTTTTTTTTGTTTCGTTTACTATATATAATAGGTTATGGTAAAAAAAATATTGAAACCTCGTAGGTTATGGTAAAAAAAAATATTGAAGCCTCGTAGGTTTGGATTCAATAAAATTGGTCGTCGAGTACAAATGTGCCGTAAATAGGATATACATGTAAGTTGGGTTTTATGTGAAAAATATTGAGCCTCTCATCCTCTCCCGTCTCCTCCCCACCCCCACCCACCCTCTTTCAATAGGTCCGGATTATTTAAAATGGTAGAAATTGCTGATGCACGCCTTCGGGGCTTAAGTAAAGTGCACTTTTTCGCCTCAATGTCAGTTGTGAGTGAGTGCAGTATTTTGTGTGAATGGCGGCCGGGGACACTGCGATGACTAACCCACGTGGAAGTTTGGGAATTTCCCCTTACTCTACTTCAGACCTGGGAACGTGTCCGAGATCAAATAAATTGGTCAGCGGGGCGCACAGGGCACACAGAACGAGGCGGTGAAGAGTGGAGAATGCTGAAAGTGGAGGAGTAGAAGGAGGAGGAGAAGGATGGGGTCCCGAAATGGAAAAGCAGTTGTGGGGGGCTGAGGAGCGTGGAGATCTGGGTCTTTCTTTTTTTGGGTCACCTTCTTCAAACGAGAAGAAACAGGAATAAGAGACGAGACAAAAGTGACAGCTACAGGTATTGGGAAGTCAGGGCAGAGAGGTAGGCCTATGTTTCGGTGAGAGTTGAGGGGTTGCAGAGTGGTCCATGACATTATTCTGTGGGCAAGCTCGCAGCAGACGTACGTTAAATTATGCGGCTTTCCCGAATTATCCGTTTCGCATGCTGTAACCTCGGTGGCGTTTTACGCTGGTAAGTGTGTATTGTAAGAATTATGAATGAGAGAGAGAGACATACAAACAGAGGAGGAAGGAGATGAGGGGGGGGGAGGGGGCGGGAATGGGAAAAGATGCACAACAATTGTCCGCTTTAGGCAAAATTTCAGTGCTAATCCCTAGGATCTTTCTTCGAATTCGATGTACTCAAACATCGTATACGTACAACATATCGATCAGCCGTCGCGTTTAAGAGTCAGTTCCTTGTGTTACACTTTACCACTAATAAGCGGCATTCCCACTTGCACCTTACTTGCATTAATCTGACACCAAAAGCAAGAATTTATGTCTCATTACCTATGAAAAGGTTAATAACTTGCGAATGAGACTGAAGATAGAATAAGGATCCATTGGGAGCGGAATTGCCACGGCATCCTGATTGGATACTTTGACTATCCATTATTTTTGGATGGTGCAGATGTAGAAGACATTGTTATAATAATGATGGATCAATACAGACACTGTTAACAGATGCAGTTTCTCAATTCTTAAGTTAGGGCACGCGACGCACTTCATAAGGAAGGTTAACGTTGTATTTATCGACCTTTGTTTTTGTGACTTATAATATTATACCTAAGTGTTCTGGCATCCCTTGCTATTTGAAACCATAGGTGGTGAGCCACAGCTGCAGTCCAAGGATTAAGAAGTATTTTATGTTTGTATTCTTTGACAACAGTAATGAAACTCATGTCGCCATTCATGGTGCGGGTTTGGTTATCTCCTATAGTACAGATGCTATTACAGGCTATTTATTAGAACTATGCCCACATTAGAACATTAGTTTTCAACGAGGTAATATTTACTGATTCAAGACTATATTAAATCTAATCACTCGGTAAGATATCGTCTGTTCTTTCGATCCCTCCATCACTCCGCCATCAACTCTCTCTCTCTCTCTCTCTCTCTCTCTCTCTCTCCCTCGCTCTTTCCTTCTCCGGTTACATCTCCACCACCCCTTTAGCTTCATACAGCCCTCAACTATCCTTCAAGTCTGTGGACTGGATGGACGTTCTTATTCAATACAGTGTAATTATAAATGATAACAATTCTGCACAGTAGTGCGTAGTGGTGACGTTTTACATCGTAGCAAAAGCAAGGCCAAATGCAAAAGAAAAGACACACTAATAATATTTACAAGGGTAAAAAATAGCTTGTGGAATGTGCGAAGGTCAAGTAAGGTCGACGAAGCCCAGTCCGAGTCCCTGGAGTGTGAGTGTCATCAGGAAGGAACCAGATGGCTGTCGGCCTTTGTTTTGTGTCTGTTTAGCGCAGACATCTTTCCTGTCTCACACTGGCTCTCTTTCATTAGCTAACGAACTAGCACAGGAGATCCGACTTCAGTGTGACGATAGAGAATGATCCTGAAGCCACAAAGATGGACTCGTTAAACAATCGGTGGCCATGACGCCTTATAGGGGAAGAGAAAATTGAAGGACCAAGAAAAGAGAGAGAGAGAGAGAGAGAGAGAGAGAGAGAGAGAGAGAGAGAGCAAACAGTGGAGTTAACTCCCTTGTTTGCTGTTGGCTGCCCACATTTCATCTTTGAACCTTTGACTTCCTTGCTCTCCTACTCCTCTTCTTCTTCTGAGGCCCCATCCCCTCTCCCTTTTCCTAATTTCTTCCTACCCTTATTCTACCTTTTATTTTAAATCGCATTTTCCTCCGTTCTTCCTCATTCTTTCTGCTTCTCAAATGTATTTTTTGTTCACTTACCGCTCCCAAACCTCATATTCTTACTGTTGTCTAGTGGACCTGTGACTCGTGACAACGTGTTTTAGCGAGATAAAACATTTTAAAATCTGGTGTGCTTTATCTCCTTCAACCTTTTTACTCGTCTTTCTTTATATTGCGTAATCGTTATACTTTGTTTTTACACTCAACATTCTTCTTCCTCCAACTATTTTTTCGTCTATTCTCCTTTCTCTTCCCTCATATACACGTGGCGTACCCGAGACGAGTAGCTTTATCTGGGCCTTTCTCAATGTCGCTCTATGTCACGTCTGTAATTTTATAGGGTGTTATATACAAAAGCACAGAGTTGTAGTTTACTACGTTCAGCATTAACTAAAAGATACGGATATTTAAGGTGTCCAACTGGCTTTTCCTGATAATTACGTAACAACGGTTAGCGCTAACGGTTTCCAGCAGAGAGCGCGCCACGCGGATCGCATGACCTGCCCCCAAGGAGGGTTAGACAGGCCTTGCCTGTTCCGCGTCCCTGGGATAACGCTGACGGTCAGACGTCTGAGTATCAGAGACTGCTGAGGCAACCACGTGCATCAGTTTGGAATGAACAGATCACCGATATTCACTTCGGGACAGACGCGTGTGGTCAGTTAGACAAATATCGTAGTATAGAGTGTTCTTATTATTAGGCTTGTTACGTAACAGACCCTGGCTGTAGTGATTCGCCTGCGCTGCTTAAGATCTAGAACATTTTTCTCGATGAGTGGAGACAGTAACCAGCACTGGATCGAAGTTAAGTCGGATCAGTAATCCATGGCGTAAAACTATTTTATTTATTAGTTATTTAATCGTTCTTAAATAGCGCTTATACAGCTCAAGAGCTGCTCAAGGCGCTGGCCGATTCAGGATCTAACTCAAACCGCCCTCTTGCAGCCTATCGGCGCATAATCTGACTACCAGACGACTGAGCACAATCTTGGGCGACCATGGATAGGGGAGACGAGATCTAGTGCGTGGAGGGTGTATTTGTGTAGCCGGCACTCACCCATTTAGGATATGAGTGTCAGGATCTTTAAAGTCCGTGCGATGGAATGCGTACGTGAACAGACTAGACATCGTTTTATAACTCGATCTCATCCGAAGGAGTAGGGGCGCAGTTTCGCAGTTTTTTGTTGTTGTATTTGTTTGTTGTTGATTTTGGGGCTTTTTGTTGTGTATCGTCCACGAGCTTTGAACCTAGACTGCAATGTTATCGCCCGACACTCAACACTTCACGTGTATTTCCCTATTTTGACTACACCACTGAACCAAACGTTCCTAAGGTTGATGCCGTGTTTGTTTAGGCACTACTGGCATTTGAACCACTGCCTTTACGGTCCGCATTGTTATCGCCTGACATTCAATACTTCATTTGTTCTGCCTATGAGTATACTGAGCCAACTGAGCTCCCCGCACGAAGTTACAGCTCGTGCGCACCTTGAGAGAGGATTCGAGCCATGACTGGTGTACTACTTTTGCGCACGTCATTGTTCGCTTTGTTGCACGATGCCTTGAGCTGGCAATACACTATACAAATATTTATATTCCATAAACGGCGTCAGGACAGAATTAGCTCAAGACTAGGAAGGGTTGCTGCCTTGTTAGACCTGCCCCTTGTTCTGGTTTGTACAGCAACTGCTCCTCATTGCTTCCTCGTACTCGCCGCCACAACTCCAGTCAGCGTATGGCAGGTAACAATCTGACGGTTATTAGGTCCGCCTGGACCGAACGTAAAAGTAGGAGAAAGGTAGGGGGAGGGTACGAGTATATAAGAGATGTCACTATTTGCAATTACCATGTGAGTCTCCTCTCTGAAAATCCTTACGGGAAGAGAGGGGACTATAAACTGATAAACATAACAAACAAACAAACATGCAATTACCTTTGTCCCCTATACGCACTGTGTCCGGGGACGTTAATCTAATCACTGAACTGAACTGCAATTACCTCTGTCCCCTATACGCAACGTGTCCGGGGACGTTAATCTGCACAAGTCAAGTCAAGCAATTACCTCTGTCCCCTATACGCTACGTGTCCGGGGACGTTAATCTACTCAAGTCAAGTCAAGCAATTACTTCGCTGTCCCCTATACGCTACGTGTCCGGGGACGTTAATCTACTCAAGTCAAGTCAAGCAATTACTTCGAACTGTCCCCTATACGCTCATGTGTCCGGGGACGTTAATCTACCTACTAACTAACTAGCAATTACTTAGTCCCCTTTACGCTGATGTGTTGGGGACTATAATCTATATAACTCAAACGCAATTACATTTTTACTTTATGATTTTAAACTATTTCTGATAACTCTTAGCGGGTTACAGACTTGTACCATTAGCATTTTAAAAATATTACCTCTTAACCTTCTGCGATCATTACCTTATTTTCAAACCAGCGGTGTGTTGATTTTAGTAGTTATAGTTTATACAATCTTCCCGTTTTAGCAACCCCCCCCCCTCACCCCTCACCTTTTTTCCCCGCAGGCTATATATTCTCTCTGCGATGGTTTTAAATATTTTACATCCTCCTTACTTTTAACCCCACCTGTTAGTTTTAGTCGGTGTTGTAGGCTTTTAATCTACAGACATTAATTAGCCCAAATAGGCTCCTTTTTTGCGACCAGCCCTAAATATAGTCCCCTATATATGCAATAGTGTCCGGGGACTTTAAACTTAATAGAATAAGAATAAGCAATTACTTTGGAGGTGGGAGAGAGAGTTAGTACTTAGTTGTGGTTGGTTGCTGGCGCCTGTTTGCTGTTTGAAGGAGACCATCTTGTAGCTCTTTCACTCATTAGATAGAGCACTGATTTTGGTGTACTGTACGTTTCTTCCACGTCTTCAACAGCGCTAATTGCTTTGCAGCTCCAACCGTACACCCTGTATCGTTTCTAGAGTTTATTGGACTCAACACTCATTGTGTAAGAACATTTGACTATGTTGTGAACTGAAACACTGAAGTTGTATTGTACTACTACTATATACAAACGTACTCCTTTTTATTAGTCAGTGCTACCTTTGTCAGTGCACTCGTGCGGTTACTTGCAGGCAAGTGATGTGGTGCTGGGCCATGAGGGGTTTTGGTGTTGTGGACATGATACAACAGCTTTATTTGTGTATGTGTGTGTGCGTTTGTGTGTGTGTGGGCGTGTATGTGTGTCTGTGTGTGTGTATGTGTGTGACTTTCTGTGAACTGTATTTATAATAACTATCCCAATCTTTTTGTATATTGCAGATGGACAGTGTGGTTGGTCAAGGGACCACAGGGCGCAACAGAAACGTTTTTAAAGGCTCTGTCCTCGTGTCCATCCTTCTCCAATCCCATCCTCGCCGCTTTCACTCCAGAGCTGCCGCGCTTAAGGTATGTTACGCAAAAGTGCTTACAGCTTTGGCACTGTTAAAACACGCCCTTTGTTCAAAATTGTCTTAACAGTTGCACATATGTTGGAAATGCGCCCTTTATTTAAAATTGTATTTGGGTTTGTACATTTTAAATGCGCCTTGTTTCATATACATTTTCTTGATTTTCAGTCTACAAACTTTCTAAAGTAGTTCTGTCTTTAGAAGTCTGTTCTGAAGTTTATTTGAACTGTAAAATACAATTTATTTTACTGTTTCGCTTAGAAGTACTGTGCAGTTTTTAATGCTATCCTTTCCATGAACAGTATATTTTATATTTTCTTCCATATTTTAGACAATGAAATTAGCTTCCCGATTCTTCACTTCTAAAGGCAACGCATGTTTTACTTAGTAGGTCTACCTTATCGTTTAGTGGAGAAAATTATCAGTCAGTCGGGGAACAACCTAACCCATCACCATCATGATCATCATCATGATAATGATCATGATGATCATGATGATCATGATGATCATCATCATCATCATCATCATCATCATCATCATCATCATCAACATCATCATCATCATCATCATCAACATTATTATTAATCTGTTTTTATGTGCAGTTCGGCAAACGGCTGCTACGCGAAGGCCACATTAAGAGCATTTTCGGCACCAAGACTTTCGAGGACTCTGCGCAGCTGTACATGTGGCAGGACGATGACGCCTTGCCACGTCACAATGACGTCACAGCGATGGCGTCATCAGGGGGCGTGACGTCAGAGCTACAGCGTGCGGGCTACGAGAGTTTAAGGCGGGACGAGGGAGGGGAAGGTGAACCGCGGTACGAGCGGTTGGATAGCGCGTTGGTGGCGGACGTGAAAAGGCGTGTTGTGAATAGAACTGAGGCCTTCAACGTAGTCACATCCTACAATTCCTTCTTCCAAGAACTGCAGCAGGACATTGGTGGCGTGAACAATTCACATAGCGATAGGTTCAGGGACAACGGCGTCAGTAACAGAGACTCTGACAGGAAGAGACAGGTTGGAGACCCTAGAGAACACAACTACTACAACCAGCCGCCATCTTCTATACAACAGCAACCACAGCCGCAAGAACAACGACAACAGCAACAACTGCCTCAAGAACAAAGACAACAGCAGCAACTGCCTCAGGAACAACGACAACAACAACCGCAGCAAAGGCTGCAACAACAGTATTCACCAGAACATCATTATCAAAGACTGCCTCAACATAATTCATCACCACCACAACCACAGCCTCAACGACACAGAAGTTCACAACAAGAGCAAAGCACCTCCCAGCAGCAGCCACAACATCTGCAACAGCAACAGACATATCCCTTGACCCCACGTGACCGTTTTGAGAAGCGAGGGGGTCCTGTGGCGGGTTTTGATCGACATTCACGTCAAAACCAGCGACAACAGCCTCAGCAACAACACCCACAGCAACAACACCCACAGCAACAACAACCACAGCAACAGCAACGACATCCGCAAGCGCCGCTCTCTCAGCAGACGACTCCTCATTCCCACCAACAACAGCGACATCCAGCTCGTCGACTGAGGGACTTGGACAACAACATCAACAGCAACAATAGCAACAACATTCCTCATCGCTCTCAGGGCCAGTATCTATCTTCAGTCTCAGGTTAGATTTCTTGGAATAGGTTATTTAGGTGCATGTGCTCTGCTGAATGTTTATAAGTGTTGGAATGACGTTGTTGTTGTTGTTGATGATGATGATGATGATGATGATGATGATGATGATGATGATGATGATGATGATGATGATGTCTTCATCCACTGTCAAATAATCAGTACGCTTCAGACGACAAGTTGGTCTGGTCCCCTAACACACTGCTGCGCTCCTCAAGGCCATACAACGCCTCTACTGAATGCCTTCAATGTGAGCTCCATGGCGTTTGAGCTTTTCTACGGGGCGACGGTGAGTCCTTGCTGACGTACAGCAGCCTGTGCTTCTTCGCCAGCTGAAAGAGAAGACAAAGGCAGGCTGGCAGAGGTCACAAAGACTGCCGGCAAGCTGATTGGTAGACCCGTCTTTGATCTTAGGCGTACTTCGAGGCGAAAACGCAGCAGTGCCTGGGGGCCGTTCAGCGAGACTCGACCCATTCGCTGTGTGACGAGCTGCTGGTGCAGACCTCCTCGAGATCTGGCAGGCTTATTAGCTGCCGCACGAGGACTGAAGGGTTCCGCCTGTCCTATCTGCCGAGCGCCATTTAACTCACAAACGCTATTATTCCCTGACTTACGAAATCTGATCAGTCAGTCAGCCAGTCAGTCAGTCTGTGCGATAAATTTAGCTAATTAGCCAGCATTTTTGCTTGTCTAGGTGCGCGTGTGTGTGTGAATATGTGCGTGCGTGATTTGGTGAGTGTGAAATGGCGTGCCAGTGTGTGTGTGTACTGCGTGTATACATGTGTATGTTCCAGCATACAGTATATACACTACCTATTACAGTATTTCGTTGTTGTTGTGAAAACTGCATTGCTGGTCTTTGGGTGTCTGGAGACGTGCGTGCGTGTGTGTGTGTGTTTGTGTGTGTGTGTGTGCGCATTTTTTCAAACGGTCCTGTTTTTGTAATTTGGCTGAGCATGTGCTGATCATGGGTTGCGTGTGTTGAACGCCTGTTGTTTGGGTTTTTGCGTGATGGCGTTGGTTTGTGATGGTGTGTAAGGGTGTATGCGGAATGTACAGCGCAGATATGTTTGGGCTGTGGGATAGTACTTGTTTTATTATATTTTATGTATTGCACTATTTAGTTTTTGTCTGTATATATATGTCATTCTTTTAAAGATTATACATTTTACATTTACTATGTTTGTGCAGCCGAAAGGCGAATTTCTACTTTAATTCATAGACGAATAAAGTCTCAGTCTCAAACAGTCTCTCAATGAGATAATGTATTTAGGAACTCATCTCTTCATCTTCTCATCTCAGATCTTTGTGTGTGTGTCTAATCACAGTAAGACAGAGAAAGGGACCGAGAGCAAAAGCTCAAATCTACCGCAAAGGCTATTCATTTATATATTTTTATGTTTAAAAATTTATTAACAGGAATTTGCATTTCTGTTTATCAGGTGTAGGTAGCAGCAGACCGTCAGCAGTAGCTGATAATCAGGAGGGAGGTGTAGAAGATTGGGAGCGCCAGAGAGACAGCGCCTGTTCCACCGACAGCTCCGTCGACACTCAGACCTATTTCCGTACTAGGGACAGGCTCTCCACCAAACAGCAACAAGGCAACAACGCTAGCAAGTAGGATTCCATTTTATTCTTTTATTCTCTGGATTTTATTTCTACTCATTTTCCTTTTACTCCATTTAGTCCTCAACTTAATATAATCATTATCGTCCCCCCCTCCTTCCACCCCCCACAAAAAAAGAAGTATCATGCATGCGACTTTTACTCTGTTTTTTCCGTCCTTATTTAACGCCTTCCCTCCTCCTTTTCTTCTTCGTCACACGTTTCTCTTCTGAGCTGGTATTCACTGTACCGTAAAGTAAAAATGCGATGTTATTATATAATAATAGAAATAAATAAATTACATTAATAATACGTAGGCTTACATTGTAGATTGACGTCGCTCTGTATGGTCTGTCGACAGCCCTGCCGAGCCTGTCGCATCATCGTCAACATCTGCCACCACCAACACCACCACCTCCTCACTGTCTCCTCTCCGTCCTGCACCTCGGACACATCGACACAATCACAAGATGTCGTCACCAGCCGCGTCATCACACACGTCATCACAGCCGCGCGAACATTACGTCATTCCTGAGGAAAGCACGAGTCACCGGTCGTCTTGTGACTCGGCCGTGAACAATATGGGTCTGCAGTCAACCTCTGGTCCCACGCTACCCCCACCTATTTCCATCATGGACAAAGACCGGGAACGAGGGGAAATTACATCATCAGACTACGAGATGACGTCAGTGGGCACAGCGTCCGTGGGCCACCCTCAAATGATGACGATGACGTCCTCTAGCCATAACAACACGTCCTCATCACCGGAACACATGGGTGTGGGTGTGGGTGTGGGTAGCGTTGGTGGTGTTCCTGCCACAATGACGATGATGGTGATGGGTATAGGTTTGGGGTCAGGAGCGGGTCAGGGTCACCGCTACGACGATCACTTGGACAATCACTTACGTGGCTTACCCCCAGCGCCCCCTCCCCCTTCTTCCTCCACCGCCAACCCGCACAGCCACACGCCAGGACGGGGTTGGGGTGGAGAGGTCAGCGGGCCGTCGTACTCGGACAACGAAAAGCAACTGCTGGAGGAGATGAGGCGGATGAAACGCGAGCACGACGATATGCTGAGGACCTATGAGGGGCGGATCAACAAGCTGATGGCCAAGATGCACGAACTGCGCAACATCGCTGAGATGCTGGAAAACTCCTCCACCAAGCAACACTTTCCCAACAGAGACGCGCTGCTCAACATCATTGGTGAGTGTCTTCTTCTTCTTCTTCTTCTTCTTCTTCTTCTTCTTCTTCTTCTTCTTCTTCTTCTTCTTCTTCTTCTTCTTCGTCAATGTAATCCTCACGTCGTTTGCTGCATAATGTGACTGCAGGCATGTGTCTATCATTGATGTGTAGATGAGCTCAGAGAACAGGACGTGGGCATTTGGTGGAGCGAAGAGTATTTATAATAAGTTGTGCTGTATAGACCAGTGTTTGTGTTGACTTCAGTAGAGCACAGTCTGTGTAACAAAACTGATCAATATTATGTATGGATTTCAATATTTGTATAGCCATGTCTGTAAAATGTGTGTGTGTGTGTGCGGGTGTGTGTGTGCGTGTGTGTGTGTGTATGTGTGTGTGTGTGTGTGAATAAATATTTTTTGAACTGACTTGTAGGCTTATTGCTCTTTGGCATTGCATTTAAGTTTCACGACGGTGAACATTCACGCCACACCGACCATGTTTGTAGGTATAGACTTAGAAAAGCTAGAATCTAGACAATCAATGCGAGTGTCTTCTTGACATGTCAACAACCTCTTGTGTAGGTGTGTGTGTGTGTGTGCGTGTGTGTGCGTGCGTGTGTGTGCGTGTGTGTATTTGTTTGTTATGTTTGCATTTATCTTTTTGTCATTGTGCTGTTTACCTTTATCGGTGTTGGTATTATGCAATACATTTATATAATGATGCGGTGTATCTGTAGGCCTAAGTGTTGGTTTCTGTGCTCAGCGTCAGGCTCACAGCTAGAGGACGAAGTAAAGAAGACTGCGGAGGGCGATGCCCCTCCACCTCTCCCTCCTCGTCCTGGGCGTGGAGGCCGGATCTACCCAAACAAGCCAATCATACATACCCGTACCCGCATGAAGGCGCTGCCCTGGTCCCGCATCATCCTGCCTGATGCTGGTAGTTGTTGTTGTTGTTGTTGTTGTTGTTGTTGTTGTTGTTGTTGTTGTTGTTGTTGTTGTTGTTCTTCTTCTTCTTCTTCTTCTTCTTCTTCTTCTTCTTCTTCTTCTTCTTCTTCTTCTTCTTCTTCTTCTTCTTCTTCTTCTTCTTCTTCTTCCACATTCCCATTTTGCTATGTATTTACAATGTTCCCGTTAAAGAGCCGGCCATTCCGTCAAAATACAGGTTACACTAAGGGGTTTTAAATACAAGCCAATTGCAAGTCAGTCAAGATTGTTCAGTGGTCTGTGGTGTCAGTCAGTATGCAGGCATGCAGCAAATACGTGTTTTTGAATGGCTTAGATCCCTTTGAACGGCTAACGACTAATTATCTTTTTCTGCTGCTGCTTAAGCTAAAAAGTATTTAAAGAACATTGTTTGTAAACCCTAGAAATGTCTTTCTTTTACAATGGCTTATACTTCTGGAGTATTGTTAGTACAAGTTTTATAATAGATATAGGTTGTGAAAAGTATCATTTAGGCGATAGTTTCAAAGCTTGCACAGAGTGTGAGAAGGTCAATTGATGTTAACGACATTATACGGGGGTGGGGGATAGAGGAGAGTGTGGGATGGTGGTGGTGATTGAAGTGATGGTGGTGGTGATGTTTCAAGCGCCTTACGTTGAAGTTCACGTACTTGGACTTAACAGGTCATTGCAAAGCTTCCGTGAAAGGTCACATACCTCTTAGAACAGGACGTGTTCTCTCCCTTTAATGACTTGCCGCTATAGTGACAGACACGTGTTCTGAATGACCTAGAAGAAGGAAAGAGAGGGAGAGTGAGGGCTATAGAGAGATATTGCAAAAGATACTTGTTTAATCCGTGAAATTAAAAAAAAAGAGTGTTTGAAAGTCCGGATGATGATGATGATAATGATGATGATGATGATGATGATTTTGTTGTCATTCGTTGTGCTATATAAACTACTGGCCCTATTATTCTCACGTAATCGTGACAGCCTGGAGTATTAAAAAAAACCCTGAGGCACTGCGCCCCTAATCTTTTGGATGAGAGTATAAACCAAGTTGTAGTCTGTGCACGAACGCATCCCATCGCATGGACTTGAAAGATCCTGACGCTCATGTCTTAGACGAGTAGTCGAGAGAGGGTGGAGAGTGGTGGTGGTGGAAGGGTTGCTGGCTACTCAGCATGCACTAGGTACCTTCACCCTATTCCCGATCACCCATGATTGTGCTCTGTCATCAGGGCGTCAGACTATGCGCCCAAAGGTTGCAGGGGGGGGGGGGGGTGAGGCGCGCCTCGGGTGGCGTGAGTTAGATCCTGTATCGGCAAGGCGCCTTCAACAGCGTTTGCGCGGAAAAAGCGCTAAATAAAAACAATTACATAAGTAAAAATAAATAATATGAAATAGCCCTACTGTAATTCCTGTGTGATGTATCGTGGCTGTGACCAGTTATCCGTTTGTTAGATGCTGTGAGAGTGACCTATGACTTTTGACAGTTGGGTGACACAAGACTGGAGGGCTGATTGAAAGGTCTACCACGCTTTTAACACGGGAAACAGTTAAATTATACGTTCTTTGATATAACGGGCCTGCATTAGCAACGCCATTGATAGCAACCTTCAGTTTTAGTGTATATAACTCTGCTGAACCTACGCGTTGGTATCGTGATCATGAATAATTATTGGAGGTAGGTGAAGCACAAATTAATAACCAAGTCAAGCAATAAATCAATTAATAAATAAATCAGTCAGTCAGCATAATCTGCAGGCAAGGGATCTATGATGAAAGAAAAGGTGCATTATCAAACACTGAATAACAATGTTTATTACTGAACACTCAATGTTCAATTTCTGCAAGGGTTTTATGATCTTTTTGCCGAAACTTGACTTCGTTCCAATCTTTGACATTTTATTTATGATTGTGTGACTGACTGTATCTGGTCCAGACTTCATGTGAAGATTTGAAACATCCTCACTTTGTTTCTGGATCCTTTGATGCTGGTCTTTGTTCAAATTAATGGGCACGATGGTGCGTTCGATACTGCTTGAGGCCAGTAATATTAACAGGCATGCTAGAATGCACGTTGCAGCAAGATCAAACCACGCACACTGTCGTCTCTTTGATGTCATCCGCACAACTTATTCTGTCTTCATTCTAACTTTAAAAGCAGCCTGTCGCGCATTATTTTATTTCTCCTTGACTCTCTGTTGTATTAAATACGAATATTTCTTATCATAATTATTAATTATTGCGTGGTTGACAAGCATGCGTATGATATTATTAATGTTCTTTTCCAGGATCCGAGGAACAGAGTTCAGTATGGCGCGGAATGCCAGAAGCCAAGTTAGACACAGAGGAACTGGAAAGGTGACCTCACTCTCTCTCTCTCTCTCTCTCTCTCTCTCTCTCTCTCTCTCTCTCCTCCCTCTTTGATGGGAGATAACTTTGTAACCCATCCTTTTACAAATTTAATGAGCAAAAGTTTTCTCCAGTGGATCAATAGAACAAAACTCTTCGTATTTTTTTGCGGCTTCGACTCAGGAATATTTTTAATTCCCTTCGAGAGATTGTACTTATTGGAACTCAGGAACATATAAGACCTGTTTATATCCATAATAAAGCACATGCTCAAGAGTTGCGCGATCCTGAACTGGTAGAACAAATTGTCCTAAATAGAATTGTTCTAGTGAAGTCAGTTTGGCGGGTTGTACAAATGTCTGTTCGATCTGTTTGCACTTCCACTGACTAACCTAGCGGCTGTAGATTTATGTAATGTATTACTGATGGTAAGGACTGCAGTTGATCTTTGTCAGAAGGAGAATCTTGAGAACAAAGTAGCAATCTGTTTTTTCCTGGTAAACATTTAACTCTGTCTGATGACGGTCTTTTGCCAATTCTACGATTTGTATTATTTCACTTTTCCCCCCAAGTTGTGCGAAAATGATTATTTTTGAAAGTTTTCCGTTTATTAACTTCGGTTTACACTGAACAATTATACAATTGAATTGAATAATTTGTCCCCTCTTCTCCATCTCCAAACCACACCATTGTAGGCGGTAAATACTAGATCTCGATCTGTATTTTATTACAGGCTGTACTCGTGTCCACCTCATCCCTCGGCAGATGACATCACGCTGCTGGATGACATCTACGCCATAAGAGGGCGCCCCAAGCATCAGGTAGGCCCACTATACAACTCAGCAAGGAAGTACTTATTGAAGAATCCTTGAACTCCTTAATTATTTTACTTCGTCAGCCTTGTCATTCTTGTGCAATTTCCGCTCTGAAAACCTTACACTGGTTGCCTGTAAAGGCTTGTGTTGATTACAAAGTTGCTATTCTTTGCTTTCACTGTCTGCACACTGATTTCTGTCCTCCCTATCTTTCACAACTCTGTCCCTACTAACTTGGTCGATCACTATGTTCACAAGAGTCAGCTTTCCTCTCAATTCCGAGGTATTGGCTTGAATCCTTTGAAAGGAGATTTGTCTGTTTTTGCCCCAACTCTTTGGAACTCTCTGCACTCCAACCTCCCAATCTCTTGCCGTGTTCAAAAAGAACCTCAAAACCTACCTCTTTACCAAATACTTTTAGATCCAGAATAATCAGTGTATTTGACTGAGTAGTAATGTGTGTGTGTGTGTGTGTATGTGTGTGTGTGTGTGTTCCATCATTGTTTTTTGTGTAATGTTTTTGGTTTAAATTAGTTAGTCATTGTTTTATAGGGCCCAGGGGAGTCTTGGTATAAATGCTTTACTGCCTGTACATGTATTTTTATTGTTTATTGGGGTTGGCACTATATGGTTTTTAATTAGTTTTAGTTAAATATTACTTTGGTTTATAAAAAAATTCGTACGAGTTATGTAGGGATTTTCAATATTGTTTTTATTACTGTCATATTACTTCTTTTCCCCGTGTCACCAAGTGACTTTGAGCTATATTTATCATTGCTTCATTATTTATTCCTAATGCTGATGTCCTCATTTATTTGTGTGTGGGTATGTATGTATGTATACATGTTTCTCTTTAAACATGCCTTTTAATACTAAGAGGTGATGTTTGCTATTATTTCTTACGATGTTTAACGAGTTTTTTCTCATCGTAGTGTTAAGATATTTATCCTTGTTACATGTGATGTTTGTATTGTTTCTTACACTAACTGTTTTATCTCATAATGTTTTACCACATTTGCCGAGTATGGAAGCGGGCGCTTAGAGCAAGTTTTTAATTTGGTTTTGTATTATTATTATTATTATTATTAAATTATTATTATTATTATTATTATTATTATTATTATTATTATTATATCTCTTTGACATGAATAAAACTAATTTTAAATGATTGTATTTGCAACCAAGTAATCTGTAAACCATATTACATTCGACTTAGAAGCCATAATACTTTCGTCTTACGTGTTATGACACATGATTTTAATATGCTCAGTATACTCACTTCTTTTATTTTTGTGTGCTCAGCTGCTGGCCATGTTTGATGGAGAGAGGTCACAGAGGATCCTGAATGAGATGCGCAACCTCCGCTGTTCATTGCAAGACATGATCAATGCCATCACCTCTCTTGACTGTAAACATCTGCACCAAGACAGGTAACATGACTGAGTATTAATAAAATTATTAATTTATTGATTAAGTGTATTGATTGGTTGGTTTGTCTACTGCTTAGTTGGTGAATGGAATCGCTATTTGGTTGATCAACTGATGGAGTGGTTAATTATTTAGTTAATTTGGTTTGATTAGAATTTGAGGATAATAAGGGTGTGGTAATTGCTGGCTTTGATCTGTGACCTTTGTTGTAATTGTGATTGACTTCGTAGTTGTAAATCCCGTGGCAGAAACAACAGTTTGTGAGGACTTTTCTAATTGATCAATAATTGTAATGTAAAGGTATTGCCTAGAAAAGGTCAGACCATGTTAAACCAGAGTAGCAACATATGTGTGGTGTCATCATCAGTCACTCTGCTGTTGTTAATTAAGTAATAATGGCTGCAGAACGCAAGTTGTACTTTACATGGTTTGTGCTTTTTTCACCTCATGTGTAGTTTGTTTTATCTTTAGCTTATCTGTGTTGTGATTGGAGTGTGAAGATAAGGTTTGAAACCTGAGACTGCTGACATTTTGAGTCTTCTGCAATAGACTATTGACCGCTGTTTTGTGGAGCTTTCATGCTGTTATTCTTTAGCAACAGATGATAAAGACTAGGGATTAGGGTATTTGTAATGCTGTGGAAGTTTTCCATCTGTAACTGTATTGATATTGTGGTTGCTATTTACTTTGCTCATAATATAAAGGTTTATGCTCAGTTAAGATTGAGACGCACATCATGACATGATATTTCCGAACATTTTATTTTTCAAAGCATGCAATAATAGAGTGTATTTACCATTAACTTGATTCTGTGCTGTTGCTAGACAAAGCTTTTTTATAATAGGTTGGTAGTTTTCGTCTATCAATATTGTTGTAGTATCCTTGAGAATTTTCTGGAAGTATTTGATTTTTGTATTTTTTAATTTTGATTTTTGATACGTTGCTGTCCCTTTTTATTGGAAAATTCTGGGCCGCCTCCCTTCTAAACATTTTCTTAGATAAAGAAAATTAAAACCATGTTGAAGAAGATGGGGAAGATGAGAAATAGCAAGAGTTCATGCTGCAGCTGTCTGTCTTCTAATCAGAAAACGTATAGAGCGAATAATTCACACATGATCACCAACAGACAGTGTGTGTCAACACAAACCCAGACATCAGCTACTGTTCATCTGCCATCTCTTTTACCGGTTTCGCCACAGGATTCCTTGCGCCTCACACCATTCCGGTACCTGCAGTTTCTCTGAAGCCAGATTGCCCTGTAAAGTTGGCTTGTTGCCCTGAACACTTGTTGACGTGTCTCTGAAGGGCAGTTGACTCGCCAAAAAAAGTCAGCCGTGTTTGCAGCATGGGCAGCTTCATACTCCTGCTGGGTTGCCTGGCAGTTTCTCAAATATTCTCAGAAAATTGCAGAGACAAGAATCTTTCCTGCTATGCAATCACGGTAGAGAATTTCGACAAAGAACATTTATCTAGAAAAGAACATTCATGTACTAAAATGTGGGTGTCATGCTTGAATGGATTCCTGCTGGGTGGTGTGTCATTTGAACGTTGTTTTGAGTGTTGCAGTTTTGCTGAGCTGTTAGAGCTGCTGAATTCTCCACGTGATGTGGAGAAAATCTTGCACCAGGCCAAGCGCAAGGGTCCAGGTAGGCTCTGATCTAAGTTGCTTTCTCTAAGGAAATTGTTGATATGTGTAAGAATGATTATTGGTATGATATGAAAAGTGATAGGACTGTTTACAGTATAGTTTAGTTTTAGTTGGGGTGACTGGTTAAAATACAAAATCTAAATCTTTTATTTCTTTAAGGAAACTTTTCACGAAATTTCACTTGTTTTCTAGGTTAATAACATTGTACTTATGATTCTTTGATGCATGGTAGATATTAATGAGATGCACATACTTTGCAATTTGGTTTACTGGAGATGTCCAAAGTCGGTTTATATAGGTACTTTGAATTGATCTTGAGCTTAAACTATGCGAGATATAAAGTCCAAACTTGTTGTATTTAGAAATGATGGATTGATCTGTCATATTTGTTCCGTTTTTGTGTTGATCTTGAAGGTCAAGGTCATTTTAGGCCTTGCAAAAACATACAGAAAATAGGTCATTGCACAGTGGAATGGCTGTTTATTTAACCCTAGTAGGCAACATCCTGCAAGGCACGGTGCAAGGAGGCAGAAGAAGAGGGAGACGGAAAAAGAGGTGGGAGGACAACATTTGAGAATAGACTGGCTTGACACTGAGCGAAGCCATGAGGGTTGCTGAGGACAGTGAAAGATGGAGTACGCTGGTTAAACAATCATCTGTAGTGCCCCAACAACTTTCGAGTTATGGGATAGGATAGAATAGGATATGCCACATTGGGTTATTTGATCAAACATGCGTGAGAGGTCACGTGAGGGTCAAGGTCATCCCAAGGTCAAATCACTAAAGGCAAGGTCATCCCAAGGTAATCTTTTTTTGGCATAATACAACTTTTGCTGTACTTTATTTGATAGTACATGAGTGTATTTGGAGCCAGGGGTAAGTGTCATCTCAAGGTCAAGAGCATCGAAAGATTAAAGTCGGCATTACTTTGCATTTTAATGCCACCATTTAATTTCTTTTTTTTCTAGGCACCCATTTTCATATTAAATATTGCGAGATCCATTAGGAACATATGAGTCATATGGGCTTTGCCCTTCTAGTATTATTTGAATTGCAAAGAGGTTGAAGGACAACAAGATGATTTTGAGCCTGTAGTTTTTGGAAAGGTTGGGAAGTACACTGAATTGGTGTGCCTGTTCATGCAGTTAAATACTGATACTGACTGTGACTGTGTCATGTGCAGGACAACTGGATGCACCCGAGTACCTGGTCTTTGAGATGTCTAAGCTGGACCACTTTCGTGAGCGACTTGAGTTTCTGCGCTTCAAGAACAAACTGCAGATCAACCTTTTTGAGATTGGTAAGCAGTACACAGATTGTTAAGAATAATCTGCCTCTTTGAGAGAACAGCGTTTAAAGAATGTAAATTGTATATATACACATAAAAATATGCAAAGAGGGCGCAGCAATGTTAATATACTTGCATTTTAGGGATATACAGGATGTTTTGTCCATTTTTGATACTGTAGAACTTAACCTTCTTTAAAATGCATTGGTCATGTTTGCACTCACACTCTCACTTCTATCTCATTTATATAATAATTGACATTTAATGTCATTACAGACCAACAACTACGAGAACTCAACACTGCCTGCGATGAACTTGTCAACAAGTAAGTTGATTTCATTTTAATGCCTGCGATGAACTTGTCAACATGTAAGTTGATTACATTTTAATGTTCAAACCTGTATCCAACCAAATGAATGATGATGAATATGAGACAAAAGACTGTTTTGGTCAAATGTCTGTATAGGAGAATGATGTGCACTTGTATTTTTTTGTGCTTGCTTGAATGCCAACATGACATTCAATATGACATCAATTTTGTCTTTGATGCATCAACTGTTTGGTCTGTTTGACGTGGTGACCGTAGCTCTTTCTTATGTGCGGTTGTCTGTGTGCAGTGGTCCCTTGAAGAAAGTTCTGGAGACAATTCTCACAGTGGGCAACTATCTCAATGGTGGCACGGAGAGAGGGCAGGCTGATGGATTTACGTTAGACATCCTCAACAGGCTCAAAGATTTTGTTGACAGAGTGAGAATAATTTCCATGTACAATTCATTACAGTATAACACGTTGTTATTATTACCCCTAAAAGGAATTACAGCTAGCAGAATCGGACACACATTTACTTGGTAAAAGTTTCAGTAGTAAGCATTCATCAAGATGGGTGAACTCACTGTTTGTTTGATTTTTCTACAACAGACACGACGGGGAAACCTGCTGGAGTTGGTGATGAGAACGTACTGCGTACAGCATGAATCTGACATTGATCTTGGCTGTCCTACGCGGTTCCGTCTGCCTGAGCCCTCCAACATGCGTCATGCAGCACAGGTATGTTTTCGTCAATAGCATAAATGTCTACTTTCTTCTTTAAATATATACATTTTTAAAAGTCAATACCTTGAACGTATAAACTGTGCATTCTAGCTAATAATAGAAAACTAAACAATATATCAATTGTACTATGTTTTTAATAATATAAAGCCAGAGGTTTTCATGGAAGAATCTCACCCATGCTTCCTCAAGAAAGCTTGATTTTTTATTTATTTATTTATTGTTAAGGAGTGTTTGATAACTTGTGCATTTTAAGTTAGGGAGTTTTTGATAGCATGTGCATTTCTTCGATTAAATATGTTCATGGGACAATGCTGTTTGAGCGTAAAATTCAGATGTTATGTGTTTATATAGGTATCATTTGAAGAAATCCAAAAGGCATTACGAGATCTGAGAGAGGAACTGACACAAGTCAAGGACAGAGTAAGACGTTTTGTTTCTTGCATAGCTGATCTCTTTAAGAATTTTTTTCCATGAATTGGTAATGATGAATACTTTTGCCACACTGGAATTCCTCAGTCCGTTGTACACATCATTGTAGCCAATTCCTTGGGAAAGTGCTCAATGTGTTTAAAATAACATACTATTTGATGATTTATGTTACACATTACTTGTTTTTTTGTTACACATTACTACAGAAGAGTCTGAAAGAGATTCTAGGATTTTTAGCACTGTATGTTACAGGGATGCACATGAGTTTTATGGAGAATGTTTATTTTATTTTAATTGATAATGATCTTATTGGATTCTTTTGAATGGGGGCTGTCTATGACTTCACCTGTGTGTAGTCCATACTCGATTTTTGACAGCACTATTGGTCATAATTTTTGTGGACTAATTTTGAATTGGGAGCTGCTTGTGACACTGTCTGTGAGTTGTGTGGCTGCTGTACATCGTCCCTACTGTCCACTGTAACTTTTGTTGCTTATCATTCCTGTGTCCTGTACAGTTGGAAGTGTTGTCTCGCAAAGAGAACAGTGGTCTTACCATCACACTGCGTGTGACCAGCGAGAATTTTCTCACATCCGCTGTGGAGGTTTTGGCTGAAGAAACGCGCTTTCTAGAAGACTCCAAGGCCCACTTCTGGAAAACCACCACATTTTTCATGTATAAAACGCAGGTACGCAAGGGTTACCAGAAATTATTTTGAGCTAGAAAACGCATTGGGCCGAGATTAGAATAGGAGAATAGGACTGTATCATTGTGGAAGTAATAAAGATTCACTGCCAGTGTTGAAAATTACTGGCCTAGCTCTTAAAAAGACAAGAATTTTAAATGAATATTTCTCGATTTCTAAATATCTGTTTCTAGATTTATAGTTCTTAAACTATGCAAACCCAATTATACAAACCACATTTCGGCTAGCTTGGTGTGTAACTACGAATGCAACAGATAGAATAACATGAAGCTTTTTATGGGGAATAATTTGAGGTATATTGTGTTTGCAGTGCACGCCACACGAGTTCTTTCAGACTTGGGCCACTTTTCTCCATGACTGCAAGTATTACTGGAAACTGGCTCATCGCAACTTAGCCCGCTTCAAGTTTGAAATTGACTTTGCTACTAAGTGTCAATTGGTGAGTTGCTTGGGTTTTCACTTTCTCTTCTCATTCTTCTGTATGTGTGTATATTAAAAAAAAAATGTTTGGGGATGAGGGAAGTAGGCGGTATTTATGTTTTCTGTGTGCATGTGTGTGATAGCTTGTCGATTGTTTCATGAAGAACAAAGAGAGATGTCTAGCCTGTGACTCAGGGAAAACTTGCTACTTGCTCTAGTTGGGCTGATTCAGCAAACGAATGACTGATTGAATGCTTGGTTTGGCTGTTATAGTCCAGTTCATCAGTGCCAGGATTTCGTCAGCTGAAGAGCCAGATGATGCGTACGGTGGCCACGCTCCAGCAGGATGTAGAGATGCGAGCTTCCAAGGCACAGCAACTGCAGCACATCAACAACTGGATACAGTCCCTTGGTTGTTATGACAATGATGTGCAGGTGAGGAGAGAGAGGGGAAGGTATTGGGAGAGAGTATGAACCTTGCTCACTTGATTCTCCTAATTTGATTTATTGTGTTTGCAATGTTTGTCAATGTGCAATAATAAATTGTAATGTTTTTTAAAGGATTTGCACCACTACTCTATAATTACACAATTGTACTGTGTTGCAAGGCACCAGGCCAACAACCAGAAGAGATGTACGGCAATCAGCCAGCCGCAGCAGAGTTCAGTCCTCACAGCCGTCGCAGTCATCATCAGCGTGAACACCACAAGCAAGTCTTGTAGTGCCAGTTATTTCTCTCACATGCCGAACTGTTTTTTTTTTAATTGATTTTGGCGCCCATTATTAGTGCCATTTTATCTGTGCTGTGTATGGTTATTTGGTTTGGTTTATGTAAATTATGATTATGTTCCATTGTGTGATACAGACCTGTTATTAAACCAGAATTTTATTAGTTGAAATCACATTTGAGAGTTTCAAAGCAACATTTCCTGAAATTTTATTTTTAAATAATAATGCCTGGTTTTATGTGCAGGACCAGGGACCAAAGGTCAGGAGAAAGAGGTCAGGGGTCAGGCAGGTCATCGTCCCCCAAACCCATCACTTCCACCCCTCCCAATGTGCACAAGCCTCAGCCTTTGAACCACATGTCTCCCACACCAACCTCACCATTCTCCTTGCACAACAACAACGTCAACTTGAACGGCCTAGGAGGCAGAGAGGCGTTGTTGCAGCAAGGACAGAGTGAAGGTCAAGGCTCGGGTGAGGTGGAGATGGAGGAAGAGAGGGAGAACGGTGAGAATGAAGTAGTAGATGGACAGCGACAGTCAAGTCAAGACAGCGGCAGTCACAGGAAGGCTGGCAACTTCTCCCTCAAGGCCTGGCTGAAGAGAGAAGGACGACAGTTCCGCCACAATCATGAAGATCCTTCACTGGGCAACAGTCAGCCGCCAGTGAACCTGGCAAGCCCCAAATCTTCGTCTTCCTCCACACCGTTCAGCAAGCTTCGCCACAGTGTCACCCACAAACTGTCGCCAGGCAACCAGGCCAAAACTGGCAAAGTTTCTGCACCCTTCGTTCCTGCCAAACCACCGCGGACCCACCCTGAGGAACCCAATGAACCTTCGCAACTTACACCTTTCAGTAGTCAAGTTGTTGAAGACAGAGAGAGGGACACTCATGACACAGAGAATGGTGACAACCAAGACTACTACAACTATGCCCCGGATATCAGAGCTGACAGGCAGGCAGGGGTGCACGACTCTAATCCTTCCACCCTTAGCAGCGTGGCCAGCAGAGAGTTATCTGCCTCCAAGTACGACCGGAGGTACGGTGACAAACTGGATGACTCACATTATCCAGACAGACTCGCAGATCACAGGTACAACGAAAATATCGGTGACAGTGGCGGCGAACAGCACTTCTGTGGTCAGGATGGAAACATGGGTCTCCATGATCCGGCCTCTTCCAGCAGTGAAGGTCGTGGCGAAGGTCGCAGCAAGGACAGACAAGGTCGCAGTCGCGCCCCCATTGCTCTCAACCTTGGCAGCAACATGAGCATCTCGGACGCTTATGGTCGCCATGAGGACCAAGTTGACAGCGCCCCAATGCAGGAAAGAGAGGCCACCAGAGTTGCATACCCTAACAATGCACCCCCACAACCTGCACCGGCCACCAACGCAGACTGGAAGAAGGTCAAGGCCAACCCTGTGCCGGTGTACAAAGCCAAGCTGATCCCTAACTATGAGAATCAGACCAAACTGGACCCACGACTGGAACACGGCATCAGGGGACAGGCTGAGCCGGTTTCCCATCCTCCCCATTCTTCCCAGCCTTCCCAGCTTGGTCTTCCCGTTCAGTCACATTCCACTCACTTGAAACAGGCGTCCAACAGCTCAGATGTGTATCGGCAAGAGCTTCAGAGAAAGAGTGAGATGTACTTACAAAATTATCCTCATAGTCCTCTGTCACCTCCACCACCTACATCATCATCGTCGTCACAGCCCTTGCAGCAGTTTTTATCGCCACAATCAGGCATGGGTCAGACGCAGGCTCCCTGCTCTCCACAGCATCCTCAGGCCTCTGTGATTACTTCCTCACCTAATTCTTATCCACCACCATCCAATACTCCGCAGGCATACACTCCCAACACAGCCCACACCCCAAACTCGAACACAGTATTGAACGCTACGTCTCCCCATGCCTCTTCCAACTCCCACCCTCCACAAAGCAGTCGTGTAGCCTTTTCCCCACCAACAGCCCAGGGCCCTGCTAATGCCATGACTGCACCAGACAGTGGAGAAGACCGACGAAGCAATGTTGGAGGTTTTGCCCTGTCAACCCGCATTCGCAGTATTATGACGACTTCCAGACACCAGCCCGACGCTCAGCTAGTGCTCAGAACATTCTGGACTGGAAGGGCGGGGGAAGATACAGCCACACCTCCGACCCTAGCGGTCCCTCTCACAGCTACCTGGCCAGCTTCAACCCTCCATCAAGCAATGCTAACCCCCCTGTCAACAGCAATGTGCATTCCAACGCCAACACACACAGTGGTCCTAGGGGACGCAGTGAGGAACGTCGGGGGCGAGACAATAAGATGAGTGACAGGCCTCCAGAGCTTGGTCACAATGGTAGCCATGGCAACAAGGCCAAAGTGTCAGACCTGATCAACCGATGGGAGCAGAAGCAGACTGAGGACGGCAAGACAGCGCAGGGCAGCAGCGCACCGCTAGTAGATAGCCAAGATAAAGCACCATCCATGACCTCCACACCTCTCGCACGCAGAAAACAACCTCTGAGCCAAGCCGACAGAGAGGGCAGAGGGCAGAATTTAGGCCCTGCTTTTGACCTTGAAGGCCAGGCCCATGGCGTGGGACCCATCCGGGTAAGCAACAGCAGCAGTGGGCAGAGAGATCAGAGGTCTCGCAGCCAGCACAGGGGGGAGAGAGACTTCAACACCACTCCGCACCGACCGCCACCACGCAGCCACAGCGGCCACAGGGACAGGGGGCAATTTCAACCCCAAGGTCAGGGTCAGGGGTATGTCACACAACCGCCGCAGCAGCAACAACAACAGCCATACTCACCGACCAACACATACCCACCGCGGTCGTCACAGCACGGCACAAGACAGGCATATAGCGACACTACCTCTACAAACCATATCAATGACGCACCAGAAGCTTACAGCCAGCAGATCAGGAAATCCTCCACCAACACGGAGCAAGCACGACCTGTCCCTCTACCTAGACAAAACACCCCAGGTGCCATGGCCGTTGTCAAACCAACTGTGATGCACCCAGATCCAGGTCAAGGTCAGATGGCCTTCATGAACATCTGATCACAACAGGCGTTAACAACAGAAAGATCAGCCCTTCAGGTTAGAAGTTATAACGGTACTTGGTGAAACCTAAATTGATGCCTGTGGATATTTTATCAACAGCTCTAACTGTGAAGTGACTTGAACTTCAATGTGCGAATGCAGTGACGTTGTGTTGTCTGTGCTGAAGCAGTTTATATGGACTATAATTACGCACTCTTATGTGCGTCTTAGATGTCTATTTTATATAATAATATTAAATATTATTACATAAAATAGACATCTAAGACGCACATAAGAGTGCGTATGGCTATGTTTTTCATTATTCAACTTTTGGGCTGAAGATTGACAATAATAAACAGGGTACAAAGCTGAAGATCTTACTTTTTTGTGTGTACATTCCATGACATCCACTGCTGCCTTTAAGGCCTATGCAACCATTTTTTAGCGTTTTAATTAATTTTTTAATTATCTTTTTTGTGTATCATTATTGTTCCAAAGTAATAGATGAACCAAATCCTCACGGTGCAAAATTGTATAATCATTTATGCACACACACACAAATCCAAAAGCTGCCAAAGTGCAAGTGACATAATATGTGGCGACATTCTCTGACTCTCTGAAAATCCTTATCGGGAAGAGAGGGGACTATAAACTGATACATACATATATATATATGATCTGAATCTGATAACATGTTTGGTGACTCTGAGAAGACGTGAATAAAAGTTGTGAATTTCAAATGGAATAACGGACTATAAGCTTGCTAGTTAGTACTTCATGAACTGAATGCACTAAACAAGTGACCAACACTACCAAACATCGTAATATTGCATGAACAACTAAGAGGTGTATGTTGTGACATCATTTTACCAAACAACGGGGACGCCTATGTTTTTTTTTTAATCACAACAAGAATATACTGAAGTGGGAATGATAAAGTGATATTTGTTGTCAAAGTGGCGATGTCGTTTGTTTTTATTTGATTGTTTTATTTGTGTATGTGTGTTTTTTTTTATTTGCTTGCGTGATTATAAAAAAAAATTGCATGTTTGGAAGTAATATGTGTGGGAAATTTTTCTTGCATATTTTCCCTCATAAAGTAAACGAAAAAAGATCTGTACTAAAATTTACGTAGTACTCTTCTGATTAAGTTCATTTTTAACTCGCATGTACTCACACCCCAAAAATCTTTTTTCCAGAATTTTTCAAATTTGTGCGAGGTGAGACCTAAAAAGGCCAAAAATAAAAATTACCGTCCGGCTGTCTATCTGTCCGCCGTCCATCCTCCGCTGCCTGTCTTTGCAAAACCTTTGAAATTATTAAGTACTCGGAACCTATTTCAACTATCACAAGTTATTAACAATAAACTTGGTAAGATGGTGCATATCCATGAGACCTCGAAATTGATCAGTGAATGAATGACTTCACTTCAAGGTTAAGGTCACAGGAGTCAGCAAATGTTAGTCAAGAAATGACAATTTTTCACAAAATTTCAATGTTTGTCTAGGTTATTAATATTTCACTTATGGCATGATATACCAATGAGACACACATGCTGTGCAAATTTGGTTAAATCATTGGTTAACCTCACTCCAATGGTCATTTGAAGTCAAACTATTATTAAGTATTGGTTGTATTTGAAGTGAGACCTAACCTATGAGATATTAAGTCCAAACTATTTAAATTTATTTAAACACATTGCAACAACTTATTGGACCTCAATCAAAAATCAAAATCATCTTGTCAAGGTCATTTAACACATCATTGTTTGGTTAACACACATTTTGAAGTAATACGCTTGTGTCTTCATCCCAAAATCAATGTCACCCAAGAGCATATCAAATCATGGTTTTTTATTTTTAATTCCGCTTTCTTTTTTTATTATTTTTTGGGCGCTCATGTTATGTGAAATATTTATTTCCATTTAGCATCTAGCATATTTAATTATTTATTTATTATATTTTAATATTTTTTTAAGGAAGGAATGGTATAGCTTGATCACATAGGCGTCTTTGTGTTTTTTTTTTTTTTTGTATCTTATGTACATGTAAATGGGAAGTTTTGAATGGAACAGATTGTTCTTGCTTGATGTACAAAAAAATGTGTATTTTTATGTGTATATGGAGTATGTATAATGTGTGTTTTAAAAAGTAATTATTTTAGTAATGAGTAATTGTTTAAAGTAAAATTACATTTTCATTCTTTTGGAAAGATTTTTAGCAATGAGCAATGTCTATGCAATCACCCCCTCAACCCACCCCCTCACCAAATTATTTTCAGATTTTTACAAATCTGCAAAATGAGTCCTATATAGTTTTTTTTTTTAATTGTCCGTCCGTCCCGTCTGTCTACCATCTGTTGCACAAACTTTACAGTGGATAAGTACTCAGAGCCTATTTCAACTATCACAACCAAACTTGGTAAGATGGTGTATAACCATTAAGGCCTTGACAAAACATACAAAAATAGGTAATCGTACAGTGGAATACCTGTTTATATAACCCATTATATGCAACTACATTGGGTTATTCGATCAGACATGCTTGAGAGATCACATGAAGTCAAAGTCATCTCAAGATTAAGGTCACTGAAGGTTAAGGTCACCGATTGTTTGGCCTAAAACATTTGCTCTACTTTTTTTGATAGTACAGGAGTGTACTTAGAGATGGAGGTCAATGTGATCTCAAGGTCAAGAGTATAAAAAGATGAAAGGCGGTATTACTTTTCCTTTTCATGCCACCATTTTAGTTTGTTTTATTATGGGCACTCATTATCGAGTTCCGTAAGGAGCATGCCAGTCATATGGGCTTTGTCCTTCTAGTTTTACATTTCTATTTTATTTATATGTTATGTAATTATTTTGTTACAAAATAATTTTTCATATTTGGTCACTGTCATGTGCAAGCGAGTGAACAAAACGACAGTGTAATTGTGATAAAATGACAACATAGTTGAAACTATTGTTTGAAATGATTAATGTTCCTTTCATATTGGGCTGTCTGTGAGATATGGATCAAAGGGTGGCGTGTATGACAAAATGTGATAAATATTCGTGCTTCTTTGTGAGAAAATAAAGGACAGAAATGTGAACTCCTGTGCTTGCCGGTTTTTCCTTTGTTTGGGTTTGCTTTGTTTTCTTAAGTTTCTTCCCATTTATTTTCCCCACTTTCAAAAGTAAGTAGCTCCCATATCTTTCATTTTACTTTTGAATCCGGGTAAAGAGATACAACACACTGTTGTACTCACGTAGGCTTTTTTGACTCACATGCCTAGCAATGTGAGTCTATGTACTCATCTCATCCCCTCCTTCCCACAAATTAAAAAACAAAATCCAGAGTTTTGCAAATGTGTGCAAGATAAGTCCTAAACAGTCCAAAAATGACATTTAAAAAAATTGTTGGTCCGTCCATCTGCCGCCGTCTGGTTTTCGCCGTCCGCCGTCTGGATGTTCAAAAGCAAAACTTGCAAGTGAATTAAATTAATATCTCCAAACCTATTTCATATACATGTATCACCTTCAAACTTGGTAAGATGGTGTGTCCATGAGACCTCATAAATGATCATTGAATGAATGACTTCACTTTAAGTTCAAGGTCAAAGGGTCAACAAATGTTAGTCACAAAACGACAATTTTTCACAAAATTTACTTTTTTCCCCGCCCTGTTATTAATAATTGAACTTATGAGTCTTTGACGCATGAAATATATCAATGAGACACACATCCTGTGCACAGTTGGTCAACCTCACTCCAAGGACCCCCGTTGGGGTTCCGGGATATTCTGTATAAATATCCCAACTTTGTGGAAATTTAGTGCTTTAACTTCCCACTGTTTCGGTCATTCTCATTTGTTCTTTCTTGTTCCTAAACTGTTCTATCAATCTTCTTCGCTAGGCCAGTCACCTACCTTTTTTTCTTGAAAACTCTCCCCAAAGTCCTCATTTGTATATGGAATCTGTTGGGTCAGCTTGGGGGATAGTGGACGCTTTCTGCCAAATGGTCACTAGGGCTTTCTATGGTATTATTATTTAGCAATGTAGGCACTTTATATGTTTGCATTTGGTAATATTTTATAACGATGTTTATATTCCATTTTATTTTTGTAAACGGGGGTTCAATACATTAGAGTACAGCCTCAGCGTGCCCTGCATGGGATCTTTATTGTAAAGTGACCGGCTGGTGGAGTGCCTTCAGTGTTACCATTAGAGTTGTTTCAGCAGATCTTTTATATGGATCGAGGATGAACCTTCTTTCAGCAAAGTTGTGGTCCTCTTTTGGCCCTTTGCAGTCCGCTGGACTCTTATATTTACAATGACTAACTAAATCACTCCAAGGTCTCTCTCTCTCTCTCTCCTCTCTAACTCTAAAGTATCGTCGCGTATTTAATCTGTATGTTCTCAATCTTGTTTTTAACATTTCTTAGTTGTAGTTTACCGTTCGTTTTTTCGTTTCCCCCGCTCTCTTCCCTCCCCACCTGTCCAATGGCCCGGCCTCCATATCTCTTTCTCTCTCATTCACATCTGTGAATATTAGGCACTTTATAGAATTACTAGAAGGGCAAAGCCAATATGGGACATTTGTATCTTATAAAACACGAAAATGACTGCCCAGAAGAAAAAAACGAAAAGAAACAGTGGCATTAAAATGCAAAGTAATACCGACTTTGAGTTAATTGATCATACATGCTCATGTAAGGGCACGTGAATGTCAAGGTCATTCCAAAGGTCAAGGTCATTGAAGGTCAAGGTCATCCAAGGTAACAGTTTTTTTTGGCAAAATACAACTTTTGCTGTAGTTTATTTGATATTCAATTATTGTATTTGGAGCTGAAGGTCAAGATCGTCGAAAGGTCAAAAGCAAAGAAAGATCAAAGTCGGTATTACTTTGCATTTTCATGCCACTTTTTCATTTTTTCCCTGTATAAATAGTATCCTTACTTTGTGGAAATTTAGTCTTCCAAAACTCCTCATTTGAGTATGGGATCTGTTGGTTCAGCTTGGGGATATTGGACGCTTTCTGCCAAATGGCCACTAGGGCTTTCTATGGAAGTATTCAGCAATGTAGGCATTTTATATGTATGTGTTTCGTTAATATTTTATAATGATGGTTATATTCTACTTTGGGTTTGTAAACGAGGAGGGGGAGGAGGAGGGGCGAAGGGTGAAGGGGGCGTGGGCTCGATAAATTATAGTACACAGCCTCTGCGTCCACTGCATGGGATGCCTTTATTGTAAAGTGATCGGCTGTTGGAGTGCCTTCAGTGTTACCATTAGAGTTATTTAATATGGATATTTATAAGGCGCCTTGTCTAGTAAGGAACAGTTCAAAGCGCACCCTTATGCATTCACACACTCATTCAACACAAGCTTAAAAAAACTGGCTGGGAACAGGCGAAATCAAAGCGGGCTGGGGAGAGGCAGTAATAAACAGAATGATTCCCCACACATGCACACACAATCAGGCACACGCACACACACATACACACACCCGCGCGCGCACGCACCCACGCACTAAAAGGATGAGACAATATGAAAGAAGCAGTTTGAAGACAGAAAAGACCAGCAGAAGAAATGTGCTTTGAGGTTTGCTTTGAAGATTTTTGCTATTCTATTTCTGTCTTTTTTGTCATTTGTGCACATAGTTGTAAATACTCTATTTCGGTCTTTTTTATAATTTATGTACATAGTTGTAAATAGTCTGTACCTTTACTGTTCCGTCTTTGGTGTATTGTAGCAAACGTGATGTTTTATCGAGTGCATGTATTTAAATGTAATGACTATGTAAAGCGTGGTGAGTCTGGTCATAGGCTGGAGTACCCGCTATATAAAAATCCGTTATTATTATTATTATTAAGGTTCTGATATTCGGTATGCTGTGGAGAGAAAGTGGTAATGAATTCCAGGCATTTGGTCCAAAGGCAGAAAAAGATCTAGAACCAACTGAGGACAGTTTGTGGCGGGCTATCTTGAGAAGGAGTGTGTCGGATGAAGAGTGCAAGTTGCGAGAAGGAGTGTAGCGTTGATATTTTCGGCAAGGTATGAAGGAGCGGAGCCATGGAGACACTTGTCACAGAAAAGACAGATTTTGTAAAGAAATCTTTGTCATGTGGGAAGCCAGTGGAGTGGGCGAAGAAGTGGAGTGATGTGGTCAAATTTATTTCTTTTTGAGAATGAGCCGAGCGCCAGCATTTTGAACACGTTGCGGATGGTGGATGGAAGAAGCAGGAAGACCAAAAAGAAGAGAGTTGCAATAGTGAAGTCGAGAGAGAATGAAAGACGTCACCAGTTTAGAAGTTGCGCCGATTGTCAGGTATTTACGGATAAGTACAATGCGGCGGAGTTGATAGTGGCAGTCTTGACATGTTTTGCGGATAAAATCTGACATTTCAAGGGTATTGTCCAGGACAACACCCAGGTTTTTTGCAGTAGGTGAAAGAGAAATGGTGTTATGATCTAGAGCTATTGTGTCGGTGAGGGTTAAGGATAGTTTATGCTTATTGTCAATGAGCATGAATTCTGTTTTGTCTGCATTGAATACCCCCGTGGGGGTGTCGGGGAATTCAGTATAAATAGTATCCCCACTTTATGGAAATTGAGTGCTTTAAATTCCCACTATCACTGTCTTTCTCCTTTGTTCTTTCTCATTCCTACCCTGTTCTATCAATCTATTATAGGCCTATTGTCTTCTTCTTCGCTAGATCAGTCACCTACCTTTTTTCTTGAAAACTCTTCCGGGACAAAACTCCTCATTTGTGTGTGAGGTCTGTTGGATCAGCTTGGAAATATTGGACGCTTTCTGCCAGGTAGTCACTGGGGCTTCCTATGATGTTATTATTTGGCAATTTAGGCATTTTATATTTATGTGTTTTGTTGATATTTTATAATGATGTTTATATTCTATTTTGTTTTTGTAAAAGGGGGTTCGATAAATTAGAGTATAGCCTCAGCGTCCCCTGCGTGGGATGTCCTTATTGTAAAGTGACCGGCTGGTGAAGTGCCTTCAGTGTTGCCACTAGGGTTGTTTCGGCAGATCTTTTATGCGGATCAGGGGCGAGTCCTCTCTTAGCGAAGTTGTGGTCTTGATTGTGTGGTCCTGATTCGGCTATACTGGTATTGATTTGGCTCGGAAGAGTCCGCTGGACCTAAAGCAATAATCATGTAATGTAATGTACTGCATAGAGTTGTAATTTGTTTGCTGTCATTGAATTCTAGATGTCTGAGAAGCAGTCGGATGAGGTTTTCAGAATGGAGGGAAGATTTTCAAGAGTGTCACTGTTGCTAAGCTGGGTGTCATCGGCATAGAAGTGACGGTCAACACTATGTTCCTGAATGATCTGAGACAGTGGCGATGTATACATAGTGAAAAAAAAAAAAGGTCCTTAGAACCGAGCCTTGTGGTACGCCATAGGTAAGCTTTGATGGAGCAGAAAGGTTGTTGTTGACAGAGCAGCATATTTGATGACGAAACTGTTTTCAAACCGACGAAGGAGAATAAAATGGTCTATTGTATTGAAAGCGGCAGAAAGATCAAGAAGGGTCAGAAGAGAGAGTTTTCCAGAATCGGTGGCTGAAAGGAGGTTGTTGGTGATATGCGGAAGAGCAGTTTTAGTAGAGTGGTCGGGATGGTAGGCAGACTGGAAAGGGCAGAACAAGTTGTTAGAGGATAGATGGTGATTGAGCTGCTTCAGTGCAATTGTTTCTAAACGTTTGGACAGGAAAGGGAGGTTGGAGACAGGACAGTAGTTCTTAAGGTTTGTGGATCAAGGTCGGCTTTTTAAGAAGACGGCGGATGATGGCAGTCTTGAAGCAGAGTGGGACAGAGCCAGATTGAAGATCTTTTTTACGGATCAAGGGTACGGTGAGCCCTCTTTCAACCAAGTTGTGGTCATGATTCGGCTCTTTGCAGTCCGTTAGGCCTTATAAACAATGACTAACTATCTGATTAAAAAAACCAGTGTTGTTTTGATTGCTTTGAAACTGCATACATTAAAAAAAATAGTAAGAGCTTCACATATCTTATGTATGTGTCAGCGTTGATTCTTCAAAGTTATAGACCATCCCCCTAAAAAAAAAAATCACACACACACACACGCACACACACACACACACACGCGCGCGCGCGCACAGAGCAATAGAGTGCGCATGCTTAAGGTTAGAACTTAATACTAAACTGGATTGAAAGGAAGAGTGGAGATAAAGATTAAATAACACACAACATCAACCCAGAACCATTAAGAGGAGTATAGTAGTTTGGTATTATATTTATATTCTTGTAAACATGCATTGTCTCTGTGATAAGGAAAGAAAGTTGCATTGTCAATGCCGAAAAAAGTATTAAAAAAAAACAACCACAAAATTATGTAAAACGCAGCCACAGTTCGTATCTGGTTTTGAGTCTACATGGTCGGTCTCTTCTTATACCATTAAACTATCCTATCCTATCCTATCCTATCCCGTAACTCGTAGGTCGTAGGGGCACCACAGATGATCGTTTAACCAGCGTACTCCAACTTACCCTGTCCTCAGCAACCCTGCTGGTATTAAACTACCCAATCTCAAATTACCCAATTGCCTAGATTGGCAGGTCACCGCCTTTTTTCAAGCCCGTCTGAACAAACTCCAATACTTTTCCCCGCAGGCACTTGTATCTGGACACGCGAAGGGCCTATGCCTGTGACGCGTCTCCCTTTGGGTATTATAGATAACCAAAATGGAGACGCGTCACAGGCATAGGCGTTCGCGTGTCTAGATACAAGCGCCTGTGCTTTTCCATAAAGGCCTGTCTTAGCTGGAAGGTTCGTGGAGGTTCACGAACCCTTTTTTCCGAGATTCTCAGATCCCGAACCAAGAACCAGGTTCATGAATCTTGTGAAAAATTCAATGTTCTCACATACTGAACCTTTAATTATATATTTAAAAAAAAAATGGTTTAGAAACCTATATTCGGGATCTAAAAACCTCGAGAAAAAAAAGGTTCGTTAAAAAGAAAATTAAAAATTAAAAATTTAAATAAAATTTAAAATAACGAATAAAGGAAAAACCAAAGAAAATAAAAAAAACATTAAAAAAATCAATAGCCTAGACTAAATAATAAAATAAATAAACTAAATTGAAAATAAAATAAATAAATAAAATTGTAAAGACAGTACAAAAAATCTTATTGCTCTGCCAGGGGCGAATCAATCTCTTTAAAAGCATGCCGATTACAATGGCAGGCGCTTTGTTATTTTCTTTTCCTTTCCGTTGATTGCGGTTAATAAATACCGTACACATGACTGATGCTGCTATAGCGGCTACTAGCATGTTCGGATACGCGACAGTTGCTGGAGATTCAGCGTTGACGTCATTGTTAAAAAGGTTGCTAGCTCACAATTGGTAACGTAGCGAAGTCACGCGACATGCGAATATTAAGGAAATGAATGGTGACTTGATTAACGATTTTTGACTCAGTCCTACGTGGCTGTTGGGGAAAGGTGGTGATGACACAGATCACGTGGTGAAAATGGTGACGTCACGTTCACGTGGCGTGTAAACGGGCACGTGCGGCCTGGAATTTGTCGATGAGGAGCGCCATACTGGAGAACAACACGTCTGATGTTCTGGTTGGTGGCTCCCCCAGCCATGCCTGTCATACACCTCATCACCATCAGTATCGTCATCAGTATCATCATCATCATCATCATCATCATCATCATCATCATCATCATCATCATCATCATCATCATCATCATCATCATCAACATAGTCGTTGTCAGTATATAACATTCCTCATCGTCGTCAGTATACAACACTCATCATCTTTACCATCCTCATCATCATTATCGCACGTTATTGAACAATTTGAAAAGTAAACTGATAGCACCTGCTGTTTATTTGGGGATGGCTATCAGAACTGTAAAGTGTTAATTTACGTAAACAAAATTATGAGGAAGTGGACTCACGAGCAGTTTGGCAAAGCTGGAATGAAGTCGGTTGCAGTGGTTGAGGATCGTCTGCATGCGTTTCTCATACTCCACCACGAAGTTCTGCAATGATTAGTTGATTTGTTGAGTTAATGATTGAAGATTTACATCATTTACTGGACCATTTTTTGGCGATCTTAATCATTTACCCAATTATGTACCATGAAATGTACAGTAGTTGTGTTAACTCTGGGTTATAAAATGCAAAGCACGCGTCAGCATGGGATAATTCAAAGCTGCTAAGCCTAATTCAAGATTCTATAATTTCTAGAATAGCCTACCATTTATTTTTCTGTAGGTTGGCCTATGTTTGCACATGTGGCAATGAATCGTTTAACGAAATAATATTAGATAATCTAAATGAAATGCATGTGCAAGACAAGAGTAAGCTTATTCCTGCATTTTCGTAACCTCATTCAGTCAGCTGTATATACTATTGAGTGCTATTTGAAGTCGCTTCTACTTCTCCGCTACTCACCGAGCACAAGTAGTAGGCTACATGTAGGTAATAGGAATAATATAGTTTAGTGAAATTTATCTGTTGTAGTTGATTCTAGTCCTTTTAATGTTGTGATTCATGTCTTTTCATTGTATTTTTACTGTTTTAAGAAATGTTTACAATCTTATGTTTTTGTTTAATGGGTGTATAATATTTTAAGTTGTATTGCTTTTGTTAAATGATGTGATAATGAATGTTTTTATTGTGGACATGTACTTAGGCCAGGCGCTAGTGCGTCTGTGTGTGTGTGTAGGTGTGGCTAGGTAGAAACGCCGTTACTCTGACATACACTTGAAACTCTACGTACTTTGTTTTGACGGACCCCGTTATTTTGACGTCTAAACAGCGTTCCGTTAGGGTTAGGGATGTGTTGGGCTTAGGGTTAGGTTAAGGGTTGCGGTTATAGTTAGGGTTAGGGTTTGGGTTAGGGTTAGATTTAGGGTTAGGGATAGCTTCAAAAAATTGAAAAATGTCAAAATAATGTTAAAAGAGTCAAAATAATGTATGTAGAGTTACATGACAGTCATCACAACGGCGTTTCTACACGGTTGTGTGTGTGTGTGTGTGTGTGTGTGTATGTATGTATGTGTGTGTGCGTACTGTTAATTAATGTACATACTTTCTGGTTTAACAGTTTTTACTAGGCATGTTTTTGTTTTTAAATTTTTTTTTGTTTTAATACTTTTGCTTTTTTAGAGCATTGTAAAACGTGGCGAGCTCATGCTTGTTGGGGTACCACGCTATATAAGTCTACCGTATTATTATTATTATTATTATTATTATTATTATTATTATTATTATTATTATTATTATTATTATTATTATTATTATTATTATTATTATTATTATTTATATTAGCTTACTATTATAACCTCTATAATGATGACAAAGACCTACACATCGGAATTAAATGTGTGGTCTTATATTGTGATATATTCTTATTATAGCAATAGTAAGCACGACACCTACACACCTGCACATCGGAATGGAATTTCTTGGGGATCCCTGACACTTTGGACAACGTCTTGTGATACTTCTTAACCTTCTGCACGTCCATCTTCAACACTGAAAAGTCAGCAAAGAATAAAGAAATCTTGTCATGAAGCGAGAACTCATCTGCATTATTAGGGCTTGTATTAAATTAAATTGAAATGAACGAGTAGTATAACACCCCAAGGTCACTAACTGCAGTTCATACCAAAAACCTCGAACTACATTACAGCACATTCTTCGTTTTGTAAAAGTTGACCGCCTACATCAAGAAAGAAGAAGACGAAAGTCTTACTAGTTACCTTCAGTAGCTCAGAATCGGTATGACATGCAAAGGAATATTTGTTTAATACAAATAGTCGAATAGAGATCTAAATTTGAATCTGAATAAATGACTAAATACGTACGAAAATAGGTAAATACTACTTCAGTTTATACTTGAAAGGCAATATCAAATATGTTTTTACTGCTTCAATGCCCAGGCAAATATTACTATTCTTATTACTCGTAACAATTGTCCCCCATTCATTGGTGTCTAAGCAATGAGCCATGGATGCTAGGACACTGACCTTCAGCTTCAGCACCGATGGCCTTGACGGAGTACTGGCTGACTTTGTGGATAACTTCGGTCAGGCCCTGTGTCCAATCCAGCAGCTCTGGTCGTGCTACCTGTAGCTGGCCTACCAGATACGTCATCAAGGTCGTCTGGGGGTCCAGACCTTTCATGTCCACCATCTGTGGTAAAATCGTAAGAAGAATGAGCCAGTGATGTACGAAATGTTTTGAATTTTGACTTAAATACAAGTACGTATACTAGGTCGTCATTGTAGTGCCATCGTCATCGCCGGTAATAACCATATTATTATTGTCGCCATCGGTCACCATCATCATCATCAGATATTACAGAACTGACTTCTCGTCTGAACGGTCTGAGTGTTTGATGCTTGTTTATTTTTAACATTCACCTTATCAATAGAAGAGATCTGGAATCCAGGGACATCTTTGGAAAGTCGTTTGGCGTTCAGGTGATTGCCGATGGCAAGCAGGCAATGTAGGATCATGGGAAGACTGCCGTTATTTAGCAACCGATCACACGCGGACAGTAGCTCTTCCACCACCTGCATTAACAGATTGTTACGTTTGCGACGCGCACGATTCTTTTGCAAGGCATTCAATAACAGAGTGTATTTACCTTTGATTTGATTTTGCGTGGTTGTTAGAAGAAGCTTGGTATAATGTTGATAATTTTCGTAGGTCGATATTATTGGAGAATTTTCTAGGGTGCTTGTTTACTATCGTTCGAAGCGTCTAGACAGATCTACAGATAGCTGAGATTCTTCTGGCTTAGGCGAGGTTAAATGACGTAAGACAGTTCTGATGACGAAGTTTATTCTGATTGGTTATAATTGCATCACACTGGAACATTCCAACGTTCTCTAGAGGAGAGAAAAACTATATAATTGATGCACTGTGTGGAAAGTGGGAGAAAAACTGAAAATCGATTGAGCGATTGTATGCAGTCGTTGATGTATGCTGAATAAAGTTGGAAAACCTCGTACGACGACTCCTGCCTTGTTGCTGAGTGAACAGGTTGCGTAGATAAACGAATCTGGGTTACACGTATCAGGATTCAAGCATTGGGGCTGAATCAACTATTAATAAAAACCAACAACGAGTGTAACACAGCTACACATTGAAAAAGCTGCTGCAGCTGTTGCTGCTGCTGCTGTTGATGAAAGCACGGCAGTCCAGTGCAGCGATGCTCACTCGCAATTTCTCCCCAAACTATCCTCACACATATCGCTACTAAACCAGTCGAATGAAATGACATGAGCTATGCGCTGAAATAAATGTATTTGCCTAAGGTAAAATGGCCAGGTATTACGATTTTCTTTACCTCTAGCAGGGCCTGGTAGTTGTTTGGCAGATCCCAAAGCGCCAGGACGAGGTCAATGCGCATGCTCAGCTTGGGGATCTCGCATAGCTCAAGCATGAAGCGGTCGACAGGTTCCAGAGTGTGACGGGAATCCCGGTACATTTTGAACATCTCTGCGTCGTCTGCTGTAGGCTGGAACCTACATGGCGGCAGACCCCAAACAACGAAATCAAACATTAATTAAGTGTAATTTATTTATTTATTTTAACGTTTATTCTTAATTGTGCTTTCAGACATGATTTGCAATTTTGTCTGAATGCTGCAGATAAAACTATTTTAGAATCATAAAATTTGCAATGTATTGGTTGCTCTCGGAGTCGACTTTCTGTACAAACTCTTTGCAAGTTCGTGTCTTGGGATACTTGAGCTATTTTTGGGGTAAAGGGAAGGGAGGGGGGGGGGGTAAGAGTCTCTAGCAAATGTTCGCTACGAAATGTTATAACCGTTCACATACCTTTTGAGGGTTGTCATCTTTTGTAACTGGAAGGTCTCCAATTCAGTAACAGAGCTGAGAGCGTCATGCAGCTGGGTGAGACTGTCATCTTTGAAGCCTGAAAACAGAATGCCCAGGTTCTGGGCTCTTTTGGCGTCCACAAGCGTCTTCTTGGATTCCTTCGTTTCTGGAAAAAAAGATATTGCACTAGTTACGTCATACTGATACTGTAGTGTTAAAAAATACAAAACACAACCAACACGTTAAAAAGGGCTAACAAATTATTGCGTGAGCTTAAATTAAGGATGAATCATCATATCGCCCCCTTTATGATTTACACAGCTAAAGCACCATATCCAGAACGATATTACATTCGTTGCTTTACATGGTGAATATCGTGTGGGATGGAACTTGGTGTTGAAAAAGGATGAACTGAACACAAAATTTGATGTTTTTCTTGCTCTCTCTTCACATGCTGATCTTTATAGTAATAAATGATAAACACCAACAACAAAATATAATAAGGAAAAAGCTGACCGTCCTCGCTGCGGACAGCCAGTCTGGCTCTCAGTCTGACGGCGCTCGACAACGTCGACTTACACAGAGCGTGCAGTTCGACCTACCTGAGCCTGAAATGTCATCCCCAGTCAACCTCAAATTCAGCCACGCCGAGGTCACCAAGGCTTTAAAAACCCCACGTCAAATAGATGCGGAAGGCGACTGGGGTATACAGTATCTTGCTCGACATGATTAAACACGTCCCTAGTAACATCCCGCGCTTCTTGACTGATTTCTTCAATCGTTGCTGGTCGGAAGACACTGTGCCCTCAGATTGGGACAACGCCGTCATAGTTTTCATCTTAAATCAAAGCCTATGCATGATCCGAAAAGCTACCGCCCCATCTCTCTCAATCCTCACACAGGAAAAACCTACTAGCGACTAATAAAGGCCAGACTTGAGTTCAATCTAGACAAAGAAAAGACAATAACAAAACGGCAAGCATATTCCAAAATGGACGATGCTGCACTGACCATTTGGTGCTCCTCTCCGCACGTGTGTTGTCTATTTATATTTTAAATTTGGAAAATAATTTTATTCACAGTGGGTTTGCATGTGAGGGTTGGGGGTTGGGGATCTATGACATCTCATCCATCGTCTGTTGGTCTGTTGGTCTGTTGATATGGCGCTGTCAGCAAACAATAACCAATACGTTCACATAAAAGCGTCAAGGATGCCTACTATCTCCAACACTCTTCAACATCTTCCTAGAGCATCATGTCAGATGCCCTTGCAGATCACGAAGGCACAGTCAGCATAGGGGGTAGAGCAATCCAATCTCCAACCTTCGCTTTGCGGATGACATTGATGGATTGGCTGGAGAGGAACAAAAACTTGAACAGCTGGTACAGAGGCTTGACACCACCTACATAGCCTATGGAATGCAAATAAGTGCAGAGAAGACCAAAACGATGACGAACAACACCAATGGCATCAACATGACGTCAAAGTCCCAGGCCAATCCCTCAACCCAGTGTATAGCTTCAAATATTTAGGAGCCATTGTACCAGACAATGGGTCCCGACAGGAAGTCTTCTCCAGGATCGCACAAACAACTGCTGCCCTGACAAGGTTGAAGACCATTTATATTTGGAAAGACAGGACCATCAGTCTTCCAAGGTAAGTCTGCTGCGCTCCATTGTTATCTCCATCTTCCTATACGCTTGCGAAACATGGACCCTCAGCTCACAGCAGATCTACAAGGAAGAATACAAAGCATGGAGATTAGGTGCTACAGAAGACTTCTGGGCATTTCCTATACCCAGCACATCACCAGCAACGAAGTCCGACGGTCCATCACACAAGCCATTGGGCAACACGATGACATGCTCACAGTGGTGAAGAAACGGAAACTCCGATGGTATGGCCATGCCACCAGAACATCAGGCCTTGCAAAGACCATCCTGCAAGGCACGGTGTAAGGAGGCAGAAGAAAAGGGAGACAGAAAAAGAGGTGGGAGGACAACATTCGAGAATGGACTGGTTTGACACTGAGCGCGGCCATGAGGGGTGCTGAGGACAGAGAAAGATGGAGTACGCTGGTTAAACGATCATCTAAGGTGCTCCAAAGACCTTCGAGTTATGGGATAGTATAGGATAAAATAATTGTGTACGTTCTATTGTCTTCAAAACTGGTTAAAGTTAATGGTGTCTAAATGAACAACAATGGATATTTAACGCTTTTATATGTACCATATTGCGATTTAAAGAATGTTACTGTTGTTACTTTTAAATAGGTTACGTTCTTTAGAATAAATAGAATGTGAAATGAAACGTGCTTTTTTCTAAAGTAAAATTGTACTCGACGTCAAAATCCACATGTTATATCTAGATGCGTTCATCATGCTCTTTTGTATTCAAACCGCTTTAGTATGTACAATGCGGTCATTTTAAATTAGGCGTTTAATAGAAAAAATGTCTCAAATTTGATTTGCAAAAACATGATTTCTATGTGTGCGTGTTGAAATATTTATTTAAAAAACATTTTATAAATACGCTTCAGACATTTTGCAAGCATGCTGCAACGGAGAAGACGTCTTTTGTCTTCGGTATATTTTAAAAAACAAATCCGCTTGAATTAGTAAAACAAAATTGAATATGGTTACATTCGCTGTGCGGGCATGCATCCCAAGGGTTGTAGACCTATGATCCTTTTATATGTAGAGAATGTATATAGCTAGGTATTATATTGTACATCAGTTTTAATCTTTATATTTTTTTATTATCTTTTTAAAGTATTATTTTAGTAACAATGCTTAATATGTCGTCTCAAATGACCTGTGGTTTTAAAAGACGTTAATAAACCATACTACTACTCTATAGTTCACATTACATTACATGATTATTGCTATAGGTCTAGCGGACTCTTCCGAGCCAAATCAGGACCAACTCTATAGTTTACCGACAGAAATAAAACGTTTAAGGGTGATGGGATGGGGAAGAAGGAGGGAGAGAGAGAGTGGTAGGGTGGGAGAGGGGTAAGGTGAGGGAGTGTTGAGGGGCACATGTGTGGATGAGTGAAGAGGAGGGGAAAGACAAAGAACTCTTACTGTTGAGGTTAGAGATGTTCCTGGTGTTACCACTGATGGCAAACATGGCTTCCAACAGCCCAAAGTCCATCTTTGGTACTTGACCTTTGCTTTCTGACCACAGCGACGACGATACCTGATTACACCACACAAACAAAAGTCTTGCCTTCTAAGTAATTTAATAAGCATGTAGTAAATCGTCCAAGCAGTACCACAACTTGCTATCCATGTAATCAACCAGCTAAATTAATCTTCAACCAAAAACAAATTGGCATTTAAAGTAATATATATGCCCAACAGTTAACCATCCTATAAGCCGTCCAACAAATTCACCAAACACGTATCATGACAGTCATTCAACTATCCACAGATGAAACGATCGACACCTACAGGAAAAAAGGCAATTTTATTTAAACCCCGTCCCTCTACCCAGAATTTTACAACTAATTAACCAACCAGAGAACCAACCACACATGAAACACAACATCCACAGGCAGCTAACATCGACTCATCCAACTAACAAACGGACCAACGGGCAAATCAACTAAATCATAATCTTTGCATTAACTGTATTTCTACTGGTCTGACCTGCTTTTTCTCTATCGGAGTCCAGTGCACTTGTTTCAGTTTTACCGCGCCTCTGCTCAGCCAGCCGCCGTGTTTACCCCCAGGGGGAGGGGGAAGGGGTGCGGTGGGTGCAGAAGGCGGGGGAGGGGGAGGAGGTGCGGAGTGTGGGGATGGTTTGAGTACCACTGCAGAGGTCTTCTTGTCTTTGGCGTTCTTGTTCTTCGTCTTACCTTGGCTTTCAGTAGCTGAAAAAGGATATTTTCAATGACTTAAGACCTTTTCACGCCTTAGGTCAATATAAATGATGTACACAGCGTTCACATTTGGCCAAAATCATCACACTTACTCATATAAATCAGTTTTCATACTTTTAAAAACACATCCCATTAACACCCAACAACTTCCATTTCCTTTAGTACATTGTAAGTTTCTTGCAAAGCCCAAATGCAGATGAATTCCACATAGTAGTTTATGATGGAAATGGTTTAGGCAAGTATAGTGTCATATAATTGTAGGCCTAATGAGCTATTTTCTTATTCATGCTTTCTATATTATGTACTTTTTACACAATATTGGAAATGTTCTCTCACAAACCAGCTACGGCACGAATTCATCCATCATTGGGCTATTCCAGAAAGTTTATAAAATGTAAAAGTATCTGAAACTGTATAAGCTTATTTACATTAAATATGAGGTTGAGAAAGAGTTGAATACAAACCCGCTGTGAGAGTACTAGTTTATATTTGTAAATTTCGTTGTTAAAACAAGGGAAGTGATGAGAAGGAAAAAGAATTTTACCTGTATTAACAACTCCAATGGAGCTCCAAATTGTCATTACATGATATGACAGGAGGCCAACTGATCCCTTGAAAACGAATCAACAGTTTGTTTTTAATTAAAAATGAAATAGAGACATACCTGCATTCTTTTTGGGGCTAGAATCAATTTCCAGAAGGTCTGACAAGCTACTGGATTTGAACCTGCTACCGGCCTCATTGCCAGCGCTTGGCGCAGTGGATTGCGCCACGGCATTGAAGTTGTCCGTTGCTCTCTTCACTCCCCCTGCCAAGTTTAACCCATCCAGGCAATGCGCTGCATCCCGTGTCTGGGGAAATCATAATGATAACACTGACAGTGTTATTTATTTCACTTATCGAATGAGTGATAGGCAGAGGATAATTAGACAGACAGAGAGGCAAACAGACAAGTAGAAGCAGTTCTCACCGACCCACAGGCAGACAAATACAGACAAACAAACATGATCTCTAGGGCTAAAGTTCAGCGAAACCATTATTGTCATCTGTTTCATTTGTGGTCATTCACTCTGTTGTTATCAGATCGGACAAAAATAAATGATAATATAGGAAATCTTAAAATCGGACGAATCTTTACACGAAGGCATAACGTTCTTCCCGACCATTAATATTATTACCTCGCTTGGGAGTTCTAAACTTCCTTGTCCTCCAAAAGAGTTGCTGCTGCTGTTGCTGTCTTGCCTACTTGCTGAAGACATCTCGGAACTGCCTTGACCTTGACCTTGGTCTTTCCTCAGGCTGTCCTTGTCCCAGATGTCAAAGATGGTTTTCCGCCCTCTGCCCATAATTAGCGGGGGCGTCCCATGTTCCGAGACGCCCTGTGGTAGTGATTCCGTTCTCATGACGTCATTTTTGAAGCCTCGAATTAGCAATGTGTCGTCATCAATGTCTTTTCGCGCTAATATCTGAAAAAGTTAAACAACAAGTTATGCGGTCATCATCATCATCATCATCATCATCATCATCATCATCATCATCATCATCATCATCATCATCATCATCATCATCATCATCATCACATCATCATCATCATCATCATCATCATCATCATCATCATCATCATCATCATCATCATCATCATCATCATCATCATCATCATCATCATACTGGATAATAAATATGCGCTTTTCCACAAATCAACAATCAGGCTCAAAGCGCGGCGATCTTTACCAACATCTACGCTGACATGTTTGCCCGCTCTTACACACACTACACAATCACTCAAACATGTGGTATAAAGGCAAGGAGATCGCTATTAGAAGACGGAGAGGAAATCCAATTTTTTTTTTTTTAAATTTTACATTGGCTACATCAAATGCCATTATTGAAGAGAGAGAAGAAACCTGAGTATCCGGAGAAAACCCTCGCTGACCTCAGTAGTCTCGTATATAAGTAAAATAAGTTCGCCCCTTGCTAGAATGGAACCCGCGACCTTCGGCATAGGAAACCGGCGACTTATCCACTGCGCAACCAGGCCAACCCAATCATCATCATCATCATCATCATCATCATCATCATCATCATCATCATCATCATCATCATCATCATCATCATCATCATCATCATCATCACCATCATCATCATCATCATCATCATCATCACCATTATCATCATCATCATCACCATCATCATCATCACCTTAGCATCCCTGTCGACCAGGTGGAGGTCAGAGTGGGCCAACACACGGTCATTCAGCTCATTCGCTGTTGCTTCTCTCAGCGAGGTCGACCTGTATAAATGTAGGACGAATGAACGAGCAAGTATGTTGCGTGACCATGAAACATAAGCAGGTCCAGGGACAGGGACGTTAGTTTTGAAAAAAACGACATTTATTTTTTTGGCGACTTTCTTATTTCTGTGTTTATAAAAAAAATTACTTGTCTGGATCTCGCAATTTGCGAACACCCAATAGAGCTGAACTGACCGCTCAAACTAAAAAATTCGTCTCACCGTATTCGCTAAGACGATGTCAACATTTCAGTTTTAATAATAATGGATTTGCGTTCTTCTTGGATCGAAAGACAAAGCTCCGTTTTATGTTCATGAAAATCCAGACAAGTCACAAGTCAGGATAAGTCAAGTCAATCGGTCTTTATCTTCCACGTACCAGTCGATTACAGTTGTAAAAGCCAGCCATCGGTACGACATGGACAAATAGATGTAAGCTTACAGTACAATATCTGGTAAGCTCAAGTACTGATGTTTGAAATGCAAATTTTGATCCTGCATCTGTTGTTATTGTTGTTGTTGTTGTTGTTGTTATTGATGTTGTTGTTGTTCAGATAATTAAAATGCTTTGTATTACCACAGAGTTGAGCGCAATACAAATGGGCATTAGGTTAGACTTGTCAGGGAAGCCTAAAATCACTTCGGTGAACAGACGTTAAAATGAAATAAATAAACAAACCGAAAAACATTGTCAGGGAACAGCCTTAAAGGTTTGGTGAGTCAAGTGCAACACTGTCTTGGGTGACCGTGCAATGGTTTGCGCTTTCGCTGAAGTGCGACATGCAATATCGAAGTTTCTAAAACGTTCCAAGCATCAATGTATTAACACAAGAATATATAATGCGCACTTACGTTTCTCACAAGAAATATGACTCCATGTTGGAAGAGCAAAACAGTAAAAAGAATTAATATAATATATGGCGTATTAAATAATTTTTAAAAAAAAACTACCTGGGATAAGGCGCGGGAGCCTGCTCATCACCACCTTGCTGATTGCTGCTGCTTGTGATGAGGGTGTGGTCGGTGTCAAAGAAGCTGTGGGCCGTGAACTTGGCGGTCAAGGCCGTGACGGGAAGGTCATCTGACAGGTTGTCTGGATGCGGCCTTGACACTAAGTCGCTGCCTAGGTGTCTGTGGAAACATCAATACATAAATTTATGCGAAGTGGTTAGGATGGATTTGAGGTTCAGCTTCAACTAATGCTGTAGACACGAAGCTATTGATATAACGCTCGCGATTGTATTGATATACTGATCGTTTGGATAATGGGGCATTTGTAATTAATGCCGCCGTATGTTATATCGTGTTGTGTTGTGTTGGGTTGGGTTCTGTTATGTTATATGTAATATGGTATGTTATGCTATGTTATGTTACCTTATCGTGTGATATGCCATGTTATATTACGTCTTTTCTCTTATGGTATCACTCTCTATCTTCCTTCTCATTAAAGCAGTAAGTTTCTTAACATATGCGATGTATTGGAGTTTGAATTCTCTGGGGTACAGCTTACAAAATACCAATAAAAGAAGAAGAAAATACAATTGTCTGTACTCATAAACTACTGACGTTGATGAAATTAGGGACAAAAGATATACTATACTTGTCCGAGTCTTTGTCTTTTCTCCGGAAAGGGTAGGCGGTTGTCTTGTTGGTCTTGGTGGGCTGGGTGGTTGTGGTGGTTGAGGTGGTGATGTTGTTGCTACTGGGGGCGGTTTGGAGGGTGCTGCTGCTGTAGCTGAAGCACACTGACACACTGGCTGTTATCTCTGGTCTGCCGTCATCGTCATCGTCATCATCATCATCATCATCATCATCATCATCATCATCATCATCATCATCATCATCATCATCATCATCATCATCAACATCATCATCGTCATCATCATCATCGTCATCATCATCGTCATCACCACCACCACCCACATCATCATCATCATCATCATCATCATCACCATCATCATCATCATCATCATCATCAAGTTAAAGACATTTGGAATAATAGAAAGAAATGTATAGATTTCTCAACGCTCTCATTTACTGCACAGTGAAAAGTAAACCAACCAACAAACCAACCGACCGACCAACAGAACGTGTTGTATTAATCTTCTTAGCCTCCTTAAAAATACAAGATGGCAAATGTATTTTTAGATACTCCCACATCCCCCAAAAATAAGCATATTCAAAGGTTTTTGTTTTCTTGGCAGTTTTGTTTTAAAAAAAAGTAACGATGGACCACTATCTAAACTATCTGCAAGCAAAACAATTATCAAATTCGGTTAAGACAATTTTGAAATAAGCCTACAGCATTTTACGTGTTTACAAATTGAAGAAGCTCCGCGACCTTTACGATTGAGAAGGTGCGGACATGAACGATTTCAAATGCTTATCGGTAGTTAAAGTATCTGCAGATTAAAAATAATCAAATTTGGTCCAGTCATTCTTCAGATAAGGTAAAAAAAAAGTGTTTTGAACAGAAAGAAAGTGAAAATCTTAGCGACGGACCGACCGACAACCGAACTGCTATTGAAAGATTCGCTATTGGAGTTGATTTAGGGTTGAAATACCTGTTAACCCCTTAAATCAACAAATCGGTCCAGCCTTTTTTTGAGATATAAAGCAAAACGTGTTTAGCATTAAACTGACCCCAGTGACCTTGATTTTTTGCGATTTAACGCTGCCATTATTGGTTTACACTACATTCCATCAGTATATTTGCTGCGCAATTCATTTCATGATTATTAGTTGTTCCCCTATACCTGTCTCCGCCGGCTGACTGTTTACGTAGTACGAATGGCGAACCGTCCGCACTGCTGACGTCAGACACTACGTCAGAAGCAGCGTCATGCGGGTCCGACAAGTCAATCACCGATGAAGACACAGGCAGCGGCTGTGACGACGTGAAAGTCAAAGCCCTTTTCATCGTCATCGCTCTTTCAAAGGCCTGAACAAATTATACTTTAATGAGACATTCTACAACCCAAGTATTATTCCATGTTTGATTATTAATAGTATTTAGTAAGTCAGTTCCATCCATTGATCGGCGAAGACAACACTACTGTAATAAATGCTTATGTTTATACTTTTAAAAAAAATCCACATTCAAATCTCAGCTGAAGTACGTGTATTCGTAGCATGAATGAAATTAACCTCCAAAATAATTTCAAATGAAAGAAGAATAGGAAATGCGGAGACGCAGAATGGGGCAGGCGAAGAGAAAAGGGAAAAAGTTGATAAAAATTTTGAAGAAGAAGAAGAAGAAGATGATGATGATCATGCATGATGATGATAAACAATAAAGCATACCTTAAGCCAGTCGTCACGAACAACCTCAACACTCTCTGGTCGCGACATTCCTTATTAGGAACTCTGACTCTGAACTGTCACTGTCCCATCATAGCAACATCACCATCATCATATTAGAACTCTGAAACTTCATCAATCATCATCATCATCATCATCATCATCATCATCATCATCATCATCATCATCATCATCATCATCATCATCATCATCATCATTGTCGTCGTGGTGTTGTCGTTATCTTCATTATCATCATCGTCATGATCATGATCATCATCACATCATCATCATTTGCAGCTTCAGCATAGCTGCCTCACCACCACCATAGCGAGCGTTGTGGCCACGTGGTCTAAGGCGGGACTAACTTGCCTTTTCCACAAGCTAGAAGCCAATGGCGCCTGACAGGTTTGGGATCAATCCTGCCTCTGGCAGTTGTGCTTCTCCGAATATTATTTACTTTCGACTTCGGCAACGTCTCGGGGGTTTTCTCCGGATACTCCGGTTTGCTCTACCCAGCAAAAATTTCAAAAACTCAACTAATATTAGATAGGTTGGGTTTGGGCACGCCTCAGGCTGCGACTACGCCTTTCCAGGGGAGGCGGGCCAGAATTTCCAGATTAAAAAAAGGGACAATAAAGTGTCAAAAATCCAAAAATAAAACCCAAAATAAACAAAATGGCAAACAAACACACAAAAACACTATTAAAATAATTTGAGTCGCAATTGTTGGACAACAACTGTAAAAACAATAACAACACAACAACCATTACGATTGTCACTTTAACAACAACAATGACAACAACGTCTTACCAGTAGGACCTCTCACTGACGATGAGGTACATGGTATGGTGTCCAACTCTTTGCAGACGACATTTGTCGAGACGTAAGTGAACCACATTCAGAGCCAGCTGAAAATGCCAATGCAACACTTAAATAGTTAGTCTATTATTTCTAGCACAGTAGTGGCACACATCAGGAAACTCTTACACTACAACATCAACCTGTGAAGATAAGCAGATTGCTTGTCAAATTTGCTGTGAAGTTTCATTGTGAAAATTGCGATGCATAAGACTGAGATTGCAAAAAATCTAGGACTAAACCATGATTCACAACGCGTTTAGAACTGGAATATTTGGTATTGTCCAGAACAAACGTGTTTATGCCCTCTCCATGCATCAGATCAACTATACTAATATTTCTGTAGGAAATAGTAATTATGTATTTGAAAGAAGCCTTCAACGTGTTGCTCAGGGTGGTCGATCACTTCAGCGAATATGGACAAAGCGAATGGTGGTGTTTGTGTTCTGCTTAGTTTGTTCTGAGATCTGTCTCCGTAGAAGACGTGTTAGAACATTAGAACAACAGCAGTGAGTAATGGATTTTTACTCAGAAAGAGAGAGAGAGAGAGAGAGAGAGAGAGAGAGAGAGAGAGAGAGAGAGAGAGAGAGAGAGAGAGAGAGAGAGAGAGAGAGAGAGAGAGAGAGGGATGGAAGAGAGAGAGAGAGAGAGAGAGAGAGAGAGAGAGAGAGAGAGAGAGAGAGAGAGAGAGAGAGAGAGAGAGAGAGAGAGAGAGAGATTAGATGTGGAGCGTAGTGAAAAAAGCAAGGTCTAAGCAAAGACTCACTTCTTCTCCAGGTTTGTAGTAAGCGAATTCTCCAGGACTAATCTTCACTCGACGTCTGAAATGATATAATATAATTATAACAATATCAACGATATCAAATTGCACAAACTACCATAATAGCTTTGAATAACGAAAGAAAGACGAGATACACAAACAGGGTGATTGAGAGAGAGAGAGAGAGAGAGAGAGAGAGAGAGAGAGAGAGACAGACAGACAGACAGACAGACAGACACGGACAGACAAAGACAGACAGACAGAGACCAAACAGAAAAGGGAGGAAGGGGTTAGGGAGGTCCAGATTCAGATTCATACATTTTGATTTAGAAGGAAAGAGATTTTAGGATATTAGCCTAATCCTACATGTAAAATCTGCCTTGCGACTTTCGTTCTCGCAATAACTGGGCCTATTTGACTCAGGCAGCAATAGCTCTTAAAACATGGACCAAACTAGATTGTCTTTTCAAAAATGCAAAAACTATTTAATATCCTATCCTATTCCTATCATATCCCGTAACTCGGAGGTCGTAGGGGCACCACGAATTTCCTTTGGTTTAACCAGCGTACTCCATCTTTTCCTGTTCTCCGCAACCCTGATCGTTTCTCTCTCAGTGTCAAACCAGTCCATTCTCGAATGTTGTCGTCCCACCTCTTTTTCGGTCTCCCTCTTCTTCTTCTACCTCATTGCACTGTGCCTTGCAGGATGGTCTTTGCAAGACCTGATGATCTGGTGACGTGGCCATACCATCGGAGTTTCCGTTTCTTCACCATTGTGAGCAGGTCATCGTGTTGTCCAATGGCTTGGGTGATGGTCTGTCGTTGGTGATGTGCTGGGTATAGGAAATGCCCAGAAAACTTCTGTAGCATCTCATCTCTATGCTTTGTATTCTTCGTTGTTGATCTGCTGTGAGAGTCCATGTTTCGCAAGGGTATAGGAAGATGAAGATGACAAGGGAGCGCAGCAGTCTTACCTTGGAATGTAGGCTGATGGTCCTGTCTTTCCATATTGGCTTCAACCTCGCCAGGGCAGCAGTTGTTTGTGCGATCCTGGAGAGGATTTCCTGTCGGGACCCATTGTCTGATACAATGGCTCCTAAATATTTGAAGCTATGCACTGTGTTGAGGGATTGGCCTTGGACTTTGATGTCCGTGTTAATGCCATTGGTGTTGTTGGTCATCATTTCGGTCTTCTCTGCACTTATTTCCATTCCATAGGCTCTGGAAGTGGGTGTCAAGCCTCTGTACCAGCTGTTCAAATTCTTGTTCCTCTCCAGCCAATCCATCAATGTCATCCGCAAAACGAAGGTTGGAGATTGCTCTTCCCCCTATGCTGGCTGTGCCTTCGTGATCTGCAATGGCATCTGACATGATGCGCTCTAGGAAGATGTTAAAGAGTGTTGGAGAGAGTAGGCATCTCTGACGCACACCAATTGTTGTTCTGAACCAGTTTCCGATGGCGCTGTTGTGGAGGACTGCACTGGTAGCCTTGTCATACAGGCTTTTGATGACTTCAATAATTAAAATTATTAAATAGAGGACATCATTATTGGTCATAGAGTTGTAATCTGTGATTCAATTTCTCTCTGCGCTCAAAAGGTTTTTTAAACAATTATGACATTTACGCGGATGTTCGGGACAAGAATATTCCTACATTTTCTTATCCATACTCTCAGCTTAATCTACTATTGAGTGCTGTTTGTAGTCTTCGTCACCTTTCCTCAAGACACCGCAGCAGAAATAGGCTGCTGTGGTCACAGGCGCTTGTATCTGGACACGCGAGCGCCTAAGACTATTACGCGTCTCCCTTCTTTTATCTATAAATAGATAGCTCGCGAGTCCAGATATAAGCGCCTGTGGCAGTTGTTTAAGATCATTTTCTGTGTGAATCTTACTTGTTCCAAGTGGTGATAGTGGTGTTGCCTTTCTTCTCCAGCAGTCCTTCTCTGAGAACTGTGTTAGGACTGAGAAACGGGGCGGACGGGCCTGAAAACAGCGGAACATCTAGCTCATCATCGTCCTCCTGCACTGGGCATGGGTTGCCCCGAGATTCTGAAACAAACACCAGAGATCTGAGGCATGGAGTGGTTCTAACGTTGACAATGGACAAAACGGTTGTCTCAGATCATAACGCTTTTAAGCCATGTGTGTGTCCCAGGCCTAGTTCCAGGTTTCTTGCCTTGTTGTTCAGACTTGCTAGATGGTCATTTCTCACAAAAATTACAAGTTGGTACTAAGTTGATTATACTTATAGCATTTGGATTCTGTTTATTTACCAGTTCAAGAGTTGGACAGACAAGTAATATTATAGAAATTGATAGATAGTGATACCAGATCGTATTTCATTGCACATTTTACTGAAGCCATAGACCACATAGTAGTGGCATCGGTTGTCAATCACAGTTAGGGCAACGTTGCTGCATTCCCCACTCCTGGACATGAGCACACTTGCACTATTGGCAATAGCCTACTAATGGTGCTAATGCAAGCCCAAATCAAAAACCTATAGGTTCACACCTTTAATATTTGCTTAATTCAACCAGTTCTAAGCAATGTGGAATAATTATTCAATCAATCTTAGACAAAACCTCTTCAGTAAATAATAATTAGTTTGACTTCCAATGGTCTACCTCCACTTTCGGCCTCAAGAATCAGATCCAGCAGACGACAAATTGTGTACTTTTCCTCTGAGGTATCGGCATCGAAATCAAAATCCCCGTCCAAGAAGCGGCACGAGATGTGAAGGTTCTCCTAAACCACCACAAAATAGAGATTACAAGATTACGAATGATTTCTAAACATAACTGTAAACAGCAATGCGTGTCTATGTGACTGTGTTTGTCGCGTTTTTTTTGGGCTTATTTAATAGTTATTTAAAAACTGTTTAAAATATATACGCTACATGATTAACTTTTTTTCTGCTTGAAAACGTTCCTCAAAATTGGTTGTTTGTTGGTGATGTGTTTGTGTTGTAGTTGCGATGCAATGGTGGTCCTGCTCCTACTGCTACGGAATATTGATTCTAAAATGCCAGTCAGTTCATAACGTCGTATAGCCAATCTGAACTCATTTTGCTTGCATTTGAATGTTAGAAAGCTTAGCCTATTTACAATATATACATATTGTGTTCCCCTTATATCCAAAAACTAGGGTCTGTGATCTTATCCTCACCTCTGAATCAAAGTAGAGGAGAGAGCTGAAGGAATGAGACTTCTTGATGTGTCCTCTCTGAATGATCAGGATCATCTTACTGGGAAAGTCCAGCTGAAATCATCATCATCATCATCATCATCATCATCATCATCATCATCATCATCATCATCATCATCATCATCATCATCATCATCATCATCATCATCACCATCATAATCATCATCATCATCATCACTAATATCAACCTCACAAGAATAATAAATGTGCATTTAATATTATTTTAAAAGGCGATAACTTTATGGAAAGCGCAACGATATTTACTGGACAAAACTCACTATTTATTAAATCACCGCTATATCACCGGTTACTTCGAAGATTCTCAAACGTAAGACTATGCCCTGCCAGAGAATGTTGAAAGGAAAAAGAAAGCAAAATATGTACAACTGAACAGCAAAAAAAAAAAAAAAGAGAGAAAGTGAGAGCTGGAATCCACGACAATACAAGGCAATCAATACAAGGCAAGACTTACCTGCAAAACGCCCCTTTTTCCTTTCTTGAGGAAAACACCGAAATTGTGGCTTTTGTTCAAAAACTCCATATTTATGCACAATCTCTGGACACGAAATCAGTTCACGGATTGATGACTTATATAATCCAGCTAAGCACAAGCGTGCGGTCACTGTTAGACTTAGAATAGTCTACATTTTTCACTGAATAAATTCCTCCGTGTCTTGTCACAACGTACTCTGATCGTTGGAAAGAATCAAATCCGACGATCGCTACTAACTAATCTGATATGAAATGAATATTGCAATATTTTCAAAAATAGCATTCAAAGAATAGATCAGTATTTCACAGTTTATCTCATGAAAATATGAACGTATCGTGGAGAAAGAAGTTGGAGAATCCACTGTGTATCTCCTGTTTGATTGATGAATTTGTTCGAAAACTTAAATTTCAGTCCAATAGTAAGACAAGTTTTATAAGTACAGCATACAGCGCTTTCTCTTCTTACAAATGTTACGAACATTATAATTAAAGTAACCAGTAATTATTGTGAATTAATCTTCCCATTTAAAAAAAAAGACTTTTGATTTATAAAAAGGAAAATTCAATTTGTTCACTTTAATACAAGCAGAGGAAAAAAACCATCAAACCAAACAAGTGGCATACCAAATTTCCAAATTTTTGTTTAAAAAAAAAATCTCCCTCAGGGTGAAACGTTATAGAATAAAATGGCCCACGTACAGTTCAAATTAATTTGTGGACGTTTTTTCCACTCCATTTTAAATGCCTGCTGTAGAAGTGTACTTATTTATTTATTTATTTATTTATTTATTTATTTATTTATTTATTTATTTATTTATTTATTTATTTATTTATTTATTCTTAGTCATATAACGCTTTTACAACTCAGGAGCTTGTAAAGGTGCTGGCAGACACAGAATTTAAAGCCGCCGGAGGTTCCTCTATTTAATTCACTGCACAGCATGATCCAGCTTGACGCTGGAATGCGATGTTCACTTGAAGGCAGCACAACCAAACGCGACAAACAGCAAGTAAGCCTATAGTCCATAGATGGTACCAACATATCGTTATTATTATTATTATTATTATTATTATTATTATTATTATTATTATTATTATTATTATTATTATTATTATTATTATTATTATTATTATTATTATTATTATTATTATTATTATTATTATTATTATTATTATTCTAAGTAGTAGTAGTAGTAGTAGTAGTAGTAGTAGTAGTAGTAGTAGTAGTAGTAGTAGTAGTAGTAGTAGTAGTAGTAGTAGTAGTAGTAGTTAACACCTATCCTATTCTCACAAAACGACAGGCAATACAAGAAAATATTGAAGTAACGTAATATATTATACTTGCAAGGAGCAGAGTAGTGAGAGTACCAACCTCGAAGAAATAAACAGTTAACGCATAAGGAACGTGAAGGTGTCAACACTTCACGCAAATGGATCACACCTGCGGCAAGGTAAGGTGATCAAATGTAATTAGCAGGGTAAGGCAAAGAAACCTCATTGACGACGAAAAAGACACATTTATATCTGTACAGGTAAAAAATGTTGTATATATATATATATATATATATATATATATATATATATATATATATATATATATATATATATATATATATATATATATATATATATATATATATATATATACAGAGAAATAGAGAGAGGGATATATAGATAGATAGATAGATAGATAGATAGATAGATAGATAGATAGATAGATACATAGATATATAGATAGATAAATAAATATATAGATAGATATAGATATATAGATATGTATAGATATAAAGTAGTAAATATATATTTTCTTTGTATACCTAATGATATTTATATGAAAGTATTCTATTTCTTTTTTCTCTTTGAGGCACCTTTTTTTTTTTTTGGTAAAATACCTATTCATCTTTGCGGTGAATTTTAAAAAGGGAAGTAAATTATGTATCGAATAAATTATCTCTATGCAAATTATTTTTCGGATGAAAGTATACTCTTTGTGGGCCTAAATAACTCTGCATATAGAATTAATGTGTGTAGCTGAACACAAGAGATAAAACAGGTAAAATTAGTATGAAGAACGTTGCAGTTAAAGTTGTTCATTATTAATGTTGCTGCAGGTACAAATTATTCTTTAAGAACGTTTAAGGTAATATTAATATTAATATTTTTTTAAAAAAAATAGACAACGGCTCAAGAGTAAACGTACAAATAATATTGCACGTTAGTGTATTTACATATAATAAAATAGCTGGTGAAAATATATGACATTAAAGTGCTGTTTAGTGTGCCATGGCTAATTTAGTTCCTACACCATAATTATTATATTAACACTAGTTGATTATAGTTAACACTTGAGGAAGCTATTCATGAATGTTTTGTACAGTTTACAACACGTTTTATTAGTAGGACCTCTGTTTCTGCATAAACGTTAAACTTTCACAGCACAGTTAGTGTTCTTATCTCGCGCATTTATAAGCTCTGAGGACTGGCCGAAGGGAGGATTGTTCCCTAAACCTCCCCAAAACGCATAGTTGTAGAAAGTCAGGTGTTAAAATTTGGAATCTTAAAAACCTTCAGTCGCCCAAGTATCTACATCAGGATCTGAAATGTTCTTGTTCCCTAAATTCTTTTTGTTTTTTTTTTTAGGGTGAGGGGGGGGCGGGGGGGGGGGAAGGGGGCGGAGGGAGAGGGGTGTTTTTTATTTTCTGCAGTGGATAAAGCACAGTTGTGAAAGTTTTTTTTAAAAATCTTATTAACTTGCTTGTTTGTATGGTACAGTGTTTGTTATTTTAAAAAATGCAGGTGAATTTGCACGTGTTTGCTAAACTTTTTAATATTTTTTTTTATTTGTATGTGCGTGTTTACCGTTTTACGCATTTCTTATGGTTTTCGATAGAAAATTATGGTCTCTCGGGCCAAAATTTATGGTCAGAAGCTCCAAGAGCTTGACATGTATGCTAAAACATCATCCCAAAATATGTGCTGTTTGGCCACACAAAACAAGCCATAGAACACACACTACAAAACAGTAGCCTAACTATTTAATATGAAGAAATTAAGTGTTTTACAGCTAGCTGTACATTACATGGATGGAATATTTGCATTGCCTACCACCACACAAAAAATACTGCATGCAACCAACATGCATCATTCGAGAATCAAAACAAAGGTGGAGATTTCGCGGCCACAAACTCCTTGCGCTGTTGTCACATACCAGTTCAGCAATCAGTTGGTCATTTCAGTGGAGATTACACCCTGATGGTGATGATGATGCCTCGCGAATTTGCGCGTTGCGGGTTTTCTACATTCCTCAAACAGATTAAGAGAAACTTACGTATGTGTCGTGGGTTGTATTAGTCACCGTGTTTGGATCATTATCACCAGTCCCAATAGGGTTAACTATTTAAAGGGACTGGCTTTGTACACGCGCCCGTTGTCCCCTTTACGCTAAGTGTCCGGGACTTTAATCTACTTACAGACAGACACGCGCCCCTTAACAGTTCCGTTAACTTTCACAGTAAATGTTGCCTCTCTGAACAAATTAAAATTGCAACAAAACAAACAAACAAAAAACCACAACACATTCCATACTTTGTGTGCATAGTAATGGCAATTGCTGTCTACCGCTCTAGCACTTAAAATATAATCTAGTAGATAGCAGAGCGTATAGGTGTACCGTTAAACAGGGGAAATCACTCCCTTGAAGATTCAATATTTTAGCGGTTGGTTTGAGCAGCGAAAGCCCATTTATCATTGTTTAATGTAATAACAATGCACATTTTAGGGTAAATCCATCTTCTCTAAAAGTAAACAAAGCCTTCGACTTAAAGCCTTTAACTAAACATTTAACTAATCAATGAACCAATCAATAATTTAACATTTAGATCAAGTACTGGGATCTGCTTGTTGAAAGTTTCTCTCGCGTTTTTCTCTCTCTAATCATTTATCGTTCTCCACCCTCGTCCTTGACACACTTAAAACGTTTCATAGACAACTGATCAGATTCGAAGAAAATCTGCTCAAGCTTAATAATCGACACAGCCCTAGCGATGACATACACATTTCCAACCGGACTTCGCGAACCATCTCAAGGTAACTGTAATTTTGTCATTATCTGACAGGTAAAAAGAAATTGACCTTGTTGCACTTTAGTAGTAAACACTTCAGGCGGAAAACATACTCAGGCATTTTGATTATATTCACTACGAACGAGGAACAATATTAATTTCAAAATACTTTAACTTCCAAGGAAGTTGCCCGAGTCTTGTTTTTAAAACAACGTTGCTCTCTTTTTCTCTGCCGTTCTCTGTTTTTGTCTTCGTCTATCTTTCTGCCTGTCTGCCTCTCTGTCTGTCTGTCTGTCTCTGTCTCTGTCTCTCTCTCTCTACATATCTCCCTGAAGGTTTAGATCGTCAGGTCTTCCAAAGATCATCCTGCAAGGCACAGTGCAAGGAGGTATAAGAAGAGGGAGACCAAAATAAAGGTGGGAGGACAACATTCGAGAATGGACTGGTTTGACACTGAGCGAAACAATCAGGGTTGCTGAGGACTGGGAAAGATGGAGTACGCTGGTTAAACGATCATCTGTAGTGCCCCTACGACCTCCGAGTTACGGGATAGGATAGGATAAGATAGAAAATAAAATGCTTATCTTATCCTTTATTTTTTTCGACTTTATATGCGCCTCTCTCTCTTCCAAGCACCACCCACATCCATACTAACACCCCCACTAACATGCGTGCGCGCCATCCACCAAACCACACACACACCCACGCACCCATACTTTCTTCTTCCCTTGCAGTCACACACACAGACACACACAGACACACACACACACACACAAGGAAAATCATTCCTCAAACAGTGGAATCAGTTGAATAAAGAACGCCAGTAGTTCAAAATCACCCTTGAAGGAAACATTCATAAATGATGGAGTCACACAAGCGTAAGGACAGTCCTTTTATATAATTTGTCGCGTCGGCTGTGTCATTACTAATGACTGCCTGAAATTCATTAGACCCATCGATCATACATTGACGCATTCATATTTCTCTTACATGTAAAGGACAGTCATGTTTAGAGCCACAACATTTTATCTATACGCGTAGTGAGAGCGAAGCTCTTTGGTGAGAGTGATGTTGTTGAAAGTTTACCTATGACCTAGGTTTACAAGTGGCAGTGGTAGCGTAAGAATAAAGCCACCATTTTGGCGTTTAAAAAGTAACTATTGAAAAATGCTTATAACTTCATTCTGTAAGTAGTACTGCATTATTTTGCGTGAAGCGAAATGCATTGCAATCCTTAATTGCTGAAATTTTATTTTATCTCACAACAACAAAAGCAGCCTATGATGGTTCATGGCCTAACAATGCTTTACATTACATTACATCACACGATTATTGTTTTAGGTCCAGCGGACTCTTCCGAGCCAAATCAGGACCGGACAACCCCTGATCCGCATAAAAGATCTGCTGAAACAACCCTAGTGGTAAAACTGAAAGCTCTCCACCAGCCAGTCACTTTACAATAAAGACATCCCATGCATGGGTCGCTGAGGCTGTACTCTAATTTATCGAAGCCCCGTTTACAAAAACAAAATAGAATACAAACATCATTATAAATTATCGACAAAACACATACATATAAAATGCCTACATTGCTAAATAATAACATCATAGGAAGCCCTAGTCCAACAGACCTCATACACAAATAAGGAGTCTTGTCCCGGAAGATTTTTCAAGGAAAAAGGTAGATGACTGGTCTAGCAAAGAAGAAGTTAGTATAGCAGATTGATAGAACAGAGCAGGAATGAGAAAGACCAAATGAGAAAGACAGCGACAGTGGGAAAATTTAAAGCACTAAATTTCCAGAAAGTGGTGATACTATTTATACTGAAACCCCCGGCACCCCAACGAGGGTTGACAATGCTTTAGCGATCTCAGCTGACAAGTGACATGAGACATAAGGCATGAGAAGGCCAAGTCACAAGTGTCAGGCTATATGCCATTCATTATGAGCAGCTGTCGTCACTGTGAGCTCTCTGTTAAATTCAAAGACCATCAATTTAACTTTTTTTTCCTTCTACAGTCAGGGTCACAGTACATTTTGTTATCTGTAAATACAGTAGGCTACTATTTGCATTTTTTTCTGTCTCTTTTAATCGAATGTGATTGTGTGTGTATGTGTGTGAGTTTGAGAGATAGAGAGAGAGAAGGAGAGAGAGAGAGAGAGAGAGAGAGAGAGAGAGAGAGAGAGAGAGAGAGAGAGTTAGAGTTTGTCTTTTATGAGTTTGCATATAATTATGCTTTTTAGTGTGTGTTCGTTTATAAATGTGTGTGTGTTTGTGTGTGTGTGTGTGAGAGAGAGAGACTTCAGACTTCAGAACTTTATTTTAAAAGGCTAAGATTTTAGGCATAAGCCTATTCTTACAATCAGACCTTTTGTAATAAGATAACATCAAGATTTACTATATCATTAAAAAAATCCAACAACACGTGTATTACAACTAATAAAAACAAACCAAAAGCACAACCACCGTTACTGCTACAACTACTTAGTGAGAGTGAGGAGAGAGAGAGGGAGTGGAGGGGGAGGGGGAGGGGGGAAGAGAAGAAGGTTATATGTTTGCGCGTGCAAAAAATGACAGAAAGAAAAAGTATATAAGTTTTTTATACACACACACGCTCTTTCTCTCTCTTTCCATCGCTCTCTCTCTCCCCCTCTCTCCCTCCATCTCTCTCTCCCTCTCTCTCTCTCCCTCTCTCTCTCTCTCTCTCTCTCTCTCTCTCTCTCACAAACACATACACACAGAGTTAATGTTAGCTGAGATTAAATGTTTATTGGCAACTTATTATTTGTGTACATATACAGAAAACAAAGCATTATTCAAGTTGAACATTAAAAAATGCTAGATGAGTTTCTTTACATGCCAAAAAAAAAAATCGTTTTCATCATCATACAGACGATTAGTGGGCCTCCATATAGCGTCCATAAAAAGACATCCATAGTTTGAGCCTCCCAGGACAAGATAGATAATCCAACGTATCGATAGAGTAATCCGCGATTATTTCCCTTCCACGAGTCCTTAGTGAAATGGTAAAAACGTTAAACAGTCATCACTGATTTGTAACCTTAACGATTGCCGGGTGACGTTGAATGCTATCAGGAATTCTGTTCTCGTTTTCTTTACCAACCTCGACTTAGTACGTCACTGCTATAAAGATACCATCAAATTATTAGGGTAATTATTATGATTATGAATGACAAAAGATAAATCTGTAGTTACCGTGTGAATGAAATCAACAGCAGAACTCTCAGCAACATTATGCCGCATAAATGAACCATTTTTAAAATCCGGTTCATGATGTAAAAAAGTTATTTTGTTGTCTGTGTGTTCGGACACAGATAACTAAAGATAAGACAAATGGGAATTAATTCGGTCTGGATTATTGGTAACTGATTTTTAAACAAAAATTCTTTGGTAGAATTGAATAGGCCTATGTACTTGCTCAGGATTCTGTGTGCATGTGTGTTTGTAGGTGTGTTTGTGTGTGTGTGTGTGTGTGTGTGTGTGTGTGTGTGTGTGTGTGCAAGCGGGTATTTGTATATTACAAGCGACACGCCAAATTTTTATTTTTATTTTTTTGTGTGTGTGTAGCCTAACTGTAAATGCTCACAGTGGTGAAAAAACGGAAACTCCGAAGCCAGGAGGGTTGCTGAGGACAAAGATGTAGTACGCTGGTTAAACGATCAGCTGTGGTGCCCCAACGACTTTCGAGTTACGGGATAGGATCGGATAGGATAGTGTGCAAATGCTACTTTTCCTTTTAATCTTTGGAAGAAATGAATAGGTCTATGTGCTTGCCTAGATTTGTGCGTGTGTGTATGTGTGTGTGTGCGCGCGCGGGCGTGTGTGTGCAAATAAAGATTTCTTGACTTGACTTGACTTGACTTGACTTAATATATAAAGTACATTCCACCAATTTCATTATTTGTTTTTACTAAGTAGAAACTTTAACCACCCCTCAAATTTTGTGTATTTGACCTTTGCTCTTTCTGAAAAGTTAAGGTCACTGAGGTCAGTTACTTTATAAAAACGTTTAACGCTTTATTTCTTGAATATTTATTTAATCTAGCAGACATTTATTAGTGGGGAGGGAGAGAAGGGAAAGGCGAGGGGGGGGGGGAAGGGGAGGAACGAAGGAAATGGAAGGAAGAAGAGGAGGGGGGGGGAGAGTGGGAGAGTGCTTGCAGATTGTTCAGACAGTGGTCAGTCATTCCATGCTTTCATTTTGCTTCTTTCGGATGAAGCCGAGGCACAACATCGCCACAAAATGTAACACTGTTGATGATTGTCAGCTATATGTGTCCGAGTGTCTGGAAATACGTTTGAATGTTTCGCCATCTTGTTATGCGACAGAATATTTTAAATGTGCCTAACCGTGGTTGTTGAAATGTTAAATTATGTCTGACAGATGAATGACCAGATGATGATTTGTGAAAAGTACTTTTAAATAAGCAGGAGTATTGTGTATATTAAAACATCTTTATTGTAATTTCGGTGTTTTGTTAAGCCAGCTAGTTTTAGGTTTGAATCAGTTGTGATGGAAATATTGGTCATAAGTAATTTTGCAACTCTGCGATAAATAGAATTAATCTTTTTAAATAAGGCATCACTGAATCCGTCCCGTGTTGTTGATGCATAATCAATGTGAGGTTTGATATGAGCATTATAAAAAAAATCGGTTTTTTTAGCGTCTGCATTTATGATAAATTGAAGCTTAGACAACATAAATAATTTTGTTGAGAGAGTTTTACAAAGACTTTCAATACGTTAATGCCAACTGAGTTTGCTGTCAACGATTACGCCTAACAGTTTCTGACTTTCAACCTCTTCGATAGTTTTTCCATTCACGACTAGATCAAGAGAAACCGGAGCCCTCTGATGCTTTTTATGACAGCCTACTAGCGCCAAAACCTGATCATTACAAATATCATGAGATAATTACAAATATCATGGGATAATTACAATTATCATTGAAAAATTATAAATATCTTCAAGTGATCATGTTTCATTTTTAGTTTTGGCTCTAGAAATCCGCCTGGAAATGCGCCAAAACCGGAAATTTTAATTATTATGTAATTTTCACTTCATAATTACACTATCATGCTTAATTCTGACTAAGGCGGCTTACTAGCGCCAAAACGTGCATTCACAGGTATCATTGATAATAGTAATTAACACGTGTTCTGTGTAATTCACATGATGACGGCCTACTAGCGCCAAAACCTGATAATTACAAATATCATGTGATAATTACAAATATCAACGACATATTTACAATTAATACGTAAAAATTTTAATTATTAAGTGAAAATTACAATGCTCCATTTTGGCCCATTTTCAGACGGATTGCTAGAGCCAAAACTGAAAATAAACATGATCACGTGAAGATATTTGTAATTTTTTTAATAATTGTAATTATCCCTTGATAATAATAATAATAATAATAATAATAATAATAATAATAATATTAATAATAATAATAATAATAATAATAATAATAATAATAATAATAATAATATTTGTAATTATCTCAAGATATTTGTAATTATTAGGTTTTGGCGCTAGAAAGGCGTGAAAAATACTGATAATTATTAAATAACACCGTGGATTACCTGTAGTTTTTGTAAAGTAGAACACGTGTTAATTTCAATTATCTTGTGATAATGGTAACTCTCGGTTTTGGAGCTAGTAGTCCTTCATAGCTTTTGTCTCGTCGTTATTATCATTGCCTGCGGTTTAGCCGGATTCAGGGACATATGGTTTAAACTGCACCAGTCAGCAACATTGTTTAGGGCACCTTGTAGAGATTGCTGAATATTGCCTATGTTTTTCCACTGATTTTGCAGTGTGGTGTCAACTGAATTATCGGAAAGATGTATTGGTAAATCATTAATGTAAATACAAAATAAAATAGGACCTATACCCGATCCGTGAGGAACCCCGTACATTTCATGGCATACTGAGGAATTTATTCCATTAATATGTACAAATTGTGTATGTTGAATAAGATAGGAACGAAACCTTTTCAAAGCAACTGAGCCATTGAGGTACAGTTTAAGTTTGTAAAAGCAGTGTGTGGTGATTGACGAGGTCAAAAGCTTTAGAAGATCATTGCTAGTCACTATGGATGATTACCTAACTATTTCCAACAGTTCTGTGTTACACACACACACACACACACACTCACACACACACATATACACACACAGACAGAGAGAGAGACAGAGACATAGAAAGACAGGGAGATTGGGAGGGAGAGAGTGAATGAGGGAGGGATTTGCGTGCGTTGAGAGAGAGAGAGAGAGAGAGAGAGAGAGAGAGAGAGAGAGAGTGAGAGAGAGACAGGGAGAGACCTAGAGAGATACAAACTAGACAGAGAGAAATGAGAGAGACAGAGAGAGAGAGAGAGAGAGAGAGAGAGAGAGAGAGAGAGAGAGAGTCAGACAGACATGCAGACATACAGAGAGTGAGACAGACAAACAAACAGATAGACATAGATTTGTGGAGTTCGTAATTCATAAACAAATGGGCGTGGTATGAAATACACCACACCGTGAAATACAGCCCCAGCGACAGTAATTTACGTCATATTATTTTTTTTCGTCATTATTAGCATTATCATAATCAGCAGCAGCATTAGCTTTGGCATGTTATCTTAACTGCATTTTGTCTGTCGGGTCCTTAATCCTTAGTGGCTCATTATTCATCATCATCCAAAAGGTTTGTAAGTCTGTACTCAGCGGGTCACGGTAGCTTAGTGGGGCAGTACATGTTGCACTACACACAGAAAAAAGACATAAGAAAAGTATTTAACAAAATCTTTTACAATTCAACTCAGGCTGCAAACACTGTCACCAAACTAACACTACCCTGTCACAGTATGTAAGAAAGAATAAACTGGGCATATGGTCTGCGTGAATGTGCTTGTAAATATGTATAGTGTCAATGTCATTAAAACAATTCAGTAAAGTTTTAATTAGCAATAATGTTTAGTTTAATTGTAAGATGTCAAGCACGGAGAGCTCACCTAAAATATTGTACCGCGCTTAAGAAATCACCGTTTTCTTATTGTTATTATTATTATACACGCTTTACCATTCTGCAACGCATTTTTGGGCATCAATTGGCAGGACAAAGTGACAAACAACGAAGTCCTCAAGAGAGCAGGAACTATCACCATGTATTTCCCCCTCCTGAAACAAAGGCACATGCGGCCACGTTGTCCGGATGGAAGATGGCTGAATCCCCAAGGGCCTACTCTATGGGGAGCTGGCTTATGGAAAACGACCCCACAGCAGACACCAGCTGCGCTACAAGGACGTATGCAAAAGAGACCCGAAGGTTCTGGCGGTTGACCTCAAGCTGTTGTCTCCTCGGCGTAGACATGCAGTGCAGAAAGGCCTTTCCCTCTTCGAACAGGCGCTTGCTCGGTAGTCGGGGGGGGGGGGGGGGCAAAGAAAGCTTCAGAGAAAAACTCATAGCCAGACAGCCAGATCAGTGTTAGCCATTCACCTGCTGGCAGTGTGGGAGGGACTGCCACTTTGGCAGTGGCCTTTCCAGTCGCGCTAGGACCAAAACCTAGATGCGCAACTCCATGGTCTCCCGAGACCTACGGATGCCTACTACTACCTACAATTCTGCATACAACCACAGCTAAAATAAACACCCCCTATCCCCACTCCTCCCTTCCATCCCACCCAAAAAGGAAGGAGGCAACAACAAAAGAGAGAAACAACCCATCAACCATTGTAATATGTAGGTGACTACAAAATTCCCCGTTGGGGTGCCGGGGGTTTCAGTATAAATAGTATCCCCACTTTCTGGAAATTTAGTGCTTTAAATTCCCACTGTCGCTGTCTTTCTCATTTGCTCTTTCTCATTCCTGCTCTTTTCTATCAATCTGCTATACTATCGTCTTCTTCGCTAGACCAGTCTCTCCTACCTTTTTTCTTGAAAAATCTTCCGGGACAAGACTCCTTGTTTGTGTATGAGGTCTGTTGGATCAGCTTGGGAATATTGGACGCTTTCTGCCAGGTGGTCACTAAGGCTTCCTATGATGTTATTATTTAGCAATGTAGGCATTTTATATGTATGTGTTTTGTTGATAATTTATAATGATGTTTGTATTCTATTTTGTTTTTGTAAACGGGTGTTCGATAAGTTGGGGTGAAGCCTCAGCCGTCCCCTGCGTGGGATGTCTTTATTGTAAAGTGACTAGCTGGTGGAGAGCTTTCGGTTTTACCACTAGGGTTGTTTCAGCAGATCTTTTATGCGGATCGGGGGTTGTCCGGTTCTGATTTGGCTCGGAAGAGTCCGCTGGACCTAAAGCAATAATAATGTCATGTAATGTAATGACTACAAAATCAACCAACCAACTCAATCACCAACCAAACTACCAGCTCACCAACCAACGAGCGGACTCAACCAATCAGCGAAGGACAATCTCGGTAACTAAGTAGCCTACTAAATAAAACAAACACGTCAAACATCAACCAGATAATTCACCATCCAAACCCAGCACCCACCCACTCACACATTCATTATTTAATTCACTCACTCACTCATTTATTCTTTCATGACTGTGTTCGTTTATTATTTAGTAGCTGACTGCTAGTGAACACTCCACTCACAATCCATAGTGACCATGTAGATGTCTTTGTCCATACAGCGAAAGTCGGCCAACAGGTTGTTGAATGTGTCCCGCACCTCCTGCAGGCCGCTCAGCGTGACGCTACTGTGGCCGCGCACCGCATGATCACAGGCATGAGCACCTATGCTAGAATGCGTTGGACCGTGAAGATGAACCTCGCCTGTGAAGGCATAACCCTCGTTGCACAGAATCAGAGCCTTCATGGCTTCCTAAAATCCAATTCAATTCGGTTCAGTTTATCCCAATTCAACGAACAGCACTTGGATGGGAGATAATCGTGTTAAAGTTGGCCCCTAATGTAGCGAGCGCTACCGTGTGGGATAATTGCTGCTAAGTCGACTATTAAATCAAAGTAATTCAAATCAGTAACATTCAATTCAATCCAATCGATTTTCAACCTAATTAAATTAAGTTTAATTTAAGTGCACTCGATTAAAATAAATTAATGTCTACTCGCTTCAATATCTATTTGTCTTTTATAAACTTTAGATATTTATTGTCAGCCTACTGCACAGCCCTCACAGACAAATGGGGTTGGGAAGCCGAAAATGCGAGTAAAAATATTCAAAAATCGAAGATAAAACAAAACACAAACGCACGTGCTCGCGCCCCAGACACGCACATACGCACCCACACCCACACACGTAGCAAACACGCGTGCTGTTAAATTTGTTACCAAGATGGAGTCGAATCTGGATTCTGCAGGCGGCACAGACAGGAAGTAACACTCACCTCCGTGCTCAACCAGCACCATATTCTGTACAGTACATAATACAGTCACGTGGCGGTGATGATGATGATGATGATGATGATGATGATGATGATGATGATGTGGACGAGGACGAATGAGGTAGTTGAAATAACCGACGATAGTTCTGTGTAACAAATAGGTTAGAACCGATATGAATAGTTTTTTTTTAAAATAGTTGTTTGACTGAAATGTTCGAAAGAATGCAGTGACGGAGGAGGAGAGAAACGACGAGAAAACGACGACCATGGTTATTATATAGTATTAATACTGCTTACGCCAATAATGATGACAACACCATTGAAACACCACGAAGACAATTAGAACGATAAAGGTGTTGATGATGGCTAAGACGATTACTAAAAAGGGGATGGAGGTTAGATTAATATAGAAATCAAAAGAGCGAACGTTGACTTCATTGTAGATCAACTCGAAGTCTCCGTGAACATTTGGGTATATAATGTCCTCATTGGCTGTGGTTACCACCATCTGTAAAGATACATATAAAATGTTCGTACCTAAAAACAACACCAATAACAGCGACAATAATGTCAACGACGGTTAGGACAAAAACAACGATTAAAAACAACAGCAGAAAAAGCACTAGCACCAAGAAGAAGAAGAAGAAGAAGAAGAACAACAACAACAACAACAACAACAACAAAAATAGAAGAACAAGAACTAAAAGAACAAGAAAATGAGGAAAAAGCAGTACAAGATAGATATTCAGTGCTTATAGGGTCCAGCGGACTGCCAAGAGCCGAATCAGGACCACAAGAAGTACAAGAACAAGAACAAGAACAAGAAGAACAAGAACAAGAACAAAAAGAACAAGAAGAAGTTTTTATGTGTATTAAGGTTTAAGACAAAGATCTGAATCTGCATTTGAAATTTAAAACAAAAGGAATATGTAGTGAAGTTGCGGTTACACATAACAATAGGTCTAATATTAATCAATGTTTATATTTATTGCTTTGCTTGCTATAACTGCGTTTTGAACTGATTTGCCATTAGAAAAGCAGCGCAATATAAATACCATTATTATTATTATACTATTATTATTATTACTTACCAGTACTGACAAAATAATCCAGCTTGCCATCGAAAATATGATGATTTGCTTATATACAGCACTGCCTGGGTAAAATCCAGCTTGCTTTAAGCTTGCAGTGACACACTTATCAGATTTTCTACCGTTGCCGTGAGTTTCTTTGTCCGAACGTAACCGTTCTCTGTTCCTGAGATAAGATTAAAAGTTTCATTCAGTGTGTGTGTGTGTGTAAGCGTGCGTGTATATGTGCATATGTGTGCGTGCGTGCATGCGTGCGCGCGTTTGTGTGTATGAGACTGTGCGTTCTTTAGTCTATTTGTGTGTGTTCTTTAGTCCGTTTCTTTATGCTTAAAAACAAACAAACCGGTTCCATTGACTTGGCTCAGCCCATGATTAAATTGGGCTAAGATAATAAATTGCAAAGTCTACGGAATGCTTCCTTCTGATTCCAAGTTGATGTCTTAGTTCTGAGTGACAATAGAATACATTGCAGCCATACATCATGACAATGCTACATAAAAATTTCAACTAAATTCTTGAACTTCAGGGTCCAGAAACAAAAGCTTTTAAGATTAACAAAAATCCAATGAGATCTTACTAGAAGAAGAAGAAGAGGATGAGGATGATAAGGAGGAATGAGATTAAAGTGAGTCTGACCCTTAGATCAAAATGCGAATAAATATATAAAAAGTCTTATTCAAGCGAAGGGTGAGATGAATATTTGCACGTATCCTATATTGATACATTTGTTTTTTGTCTGACACTTGCGAAATTTTAATCTTAACGTTGTGTCCGAGAGTTTTACGAACAAGCATCTGCTATAAGCAATACATGACCGGGCTCAATTCGAACACGTCATTTGAGCGTTACGGGCATACAAACGGAATTCGTATGAGCGTAGAAACCCACACACACAAACTGACTGCATAAACTTCAACTTTTCGCTGATGCTAGGCAGGTGCCTGTTGTCTACTGTGACGGTAGACTGGAGTCCAAAAGCTTCAGGAAATATTCTGGAGTCCTCATGTCTTCGCTGTGGTTTAGTCTTATTTTCTAATTCAATTCAAGTCAATCAATGTATTGAAAAGTCTTTTCACAATGAAGTGATATTCGATTGTCGTTTTTTGGTTTGTATACTCTGTGTAGATTAATAAAATAAACTAAAAACGCTTCTATGGTCATACTACCTAATGTCAAAGTTTGAAAAATAAAAATGGCCTCAGACTTATTTTAAATCAAATGTGGGAAGAATGAAAGGTCACCCATAACACAAAAACTTGAGAAACGAGTTTCGACAAACATGTTAGGACAGGACACTGGATTGGTCTTGTGTTGTTTAATACTCAGCTGATCCATCAATAATAGAACACATAATTATAGTAGATCTAATACTCGTTCCCTACAATGATTGACATGTCTACGTTGAAACAATATGCCAAGCGCTTTCTTAGCTTACCTTACACTAATGGACTTTCCTCTCCTACAAAACCCTTTGCTCGACAAAATCGCGTTCTCGCCAAAAATCCTTATCCACAAATTTGCGTTTGGTAGTAACAATAGTGACCTGATTTATCAAAATAACCCACAATTACAGAATTTGCAATCAATAAACCAGAAATAATGAAAATCCGAATCGTCTATAGCAGTTTTACAATAAACACCGCACATTTAAATTCAACGCAACAATCTTGAGCATTTTCGGTCGCCAATTTATTTATTTTTTATGGGAAGAGTAACAGCCCATTTCTTTCAGCAAGCCACAAAGCAACGTTATAAACCGCTTTAAAGCGAGCGGGCGTTCTTTAAGGTGTGTGTGTGTGTGGGGTGTGGGTGCGTGTGGGTGGGTGTGTGGGTGTGTGTGTGTGTGTGTGTGTGTGTGTGTGTAAAAAGAGAACATTACAAAATGTTTTGTAGCGTTATGCCTCATAAGCAGCCTGAAGTCTTGAGTCTTGATGGCCGGGCCAATTCGCCTTGTCACCTAAATTTCAATCATACAGAGTGTCCGAGCCTGCTGAACGTACACTGAACTTACTAAGTTGGGCGTATTCTCCTCAACAGGCTCAGCTACTCTGTGTTAAGCCAATTTTCTAGCACTGCCTAATTTACAGAAACAGAACATTGTGCAAAAAAAACACAAAAAAACTTCTTACCAGGCCATATATATATATTATATACAACTCATAAAATGTTTACTTTTTTACAAAACTACGTTCAGAATGTGTACTTAAAAAAAAATATTTGGCACTTGACATATTTGGCATTCTGAAACGGGTGATTTCAATTGTTTGAACAGCTGGCTCTATACATGCAAAAATGGCACTGAAAAATAAACTACATCATTCGAAACTTGAACGGGCAGAAAATGGACAAACCACGGTCTGAAATGAGTCTGCATAGGCTGAAAATGGACAAACCAAGATCTGAAATGGGTGGTCTACATAGTCTCCAAATGGGTAATTATCGCTAAGAATGTGAATCCTTCGACACTAGGCAGTCTGAGATGTGGCATTACACCGTTTTATATTTGGCGAGCTGTTTACCCTTGAGGATGTGCGACTTCTCGGCCTCAAAGTTGGCTTGCACACAGGACTTGGCCACCTTCTTGGTGTTCTTTGCCCGCGCCTTCTTATATCCCTTGCCAGCTCTCCGCTTGCTCCTTCCATTGCTTACATCATAGTCTTTGTCTGAAACAATGCCAAAACAATAAATAAATAAATTAAATAAATAATATAAATAAAATAAATAAAACAAAGTAAAATAAATAAAATAAAGTAAAATAAAATAGAATAAATAAAATAAATAAACGAGTTACCCTTGCAATCTATTGTTTAACCTTATAAGAATTTAAAAGCGCACTCCACAGCGCGGCCAGCGCTTCGAGAAGATCTTTGGACCTGGCAAGTGCACCCCGTAAGAACAATTACTACTTGTACAAAAATCTTTACTCTGGCCATCAAACACATTTGACAAACCATGTTACAATAAGTATGAAGATTATCTTGCTATTTATAAATCAGAATTAGAGATTCAACTAGGAGAAGACAAGACCAAAGGCTAAAGACCAAGGGAGATAACATTATCCAGACTAAAAGGTTCTCTCTGTACACGTATTTAGCTAAGCTTTTTCTAGAATTAAAAAAAATAATAATAAAAGGCCGGCTGGCGTAGACTTGCTCGACCATTTTAAAAGAATAGCCTACCAATACATGATAAGTTGCAGAAATGATACTTACAGCTGAGTTCGAAGAATGAGCCTGAAAGAATCGAGACACAAATTCGTTAAACAGAGACAATGTCAAAAAAGAGCTTTTCGGAGAGAGAGAGAGAGAGAGAGAGAGAGAGAGAGAGAGAGAGAGAGAGAGGGAGAGGGAGAGAGAGAGAGAGAGAGAGAGAGAGAGAGAGAAAGAGAGAGAGAGAGAGAGAGAGAGAGAGCAAGAGAGAGAGTGCGAGGGAGAGATAGAAAGAGACACAGAGAGAGAAAAGGGTGTGGGATTCAAAGAGAAGGCGGGTAAGAAGGGGAACGAGAGAGAGAAAGAAAGAGGTGAAAGGTCTGAAATAAGCGTGAACGCCGCTTAAAAACAAATTCTTATCCCTCGATAACGCACCTCGCGAGTCAAAGCAAAGGGACAAGTCACCCAGTGCCTTTTAGCAGACCTATCCTATCCTATCCTATCCTGTCCCGTAACCCGAAGGTCATAGGGGCACCACAGAATGATGATCGTTTAACCAGCATACTCCATCTTTCTCTGTCCTCAGCAGCTCTGATGGCTTCGCTCAGTGTCAAAACAGTCCATTCTCGACTGTTGTCCTCCCACCTCTTCTACCTCCTTGCACTGTGCCTTGCAGAATAGTCTTTGCAAGGCCTGATGATCTGGTGACGTGGCCATACCATCGGAGTTTCCGTTTCTTCACCACTGTGAGCAGGTCATCGTGTTGTCCAATGGCTTGTGTGATGGTCTGTCGGACTTCGTCGTTGGTGATGTGTTGGGTATAGGAAATGCCCAGAAGTCTTCTGTAGCACCTCATCTCCATGCTTTGTATTCTTTGTTGGAGATCTGCTGTCCATGCTTCGCAAGCATATAGGAAGGTGGAGATGACAAGGGAGCGCAGCAGTCTTACTTAGCAGACGACCTTTTGAAATGTCGGACACGAAGTTTGGATTCAATCAGTTCTGGCAAATACCAGAAACACACACACACACATACATACACCCACACCCACAAAGTATGAATATATATATAAACAAATTGTAATCTCCTAGCGTAAATGAAGATATTTTAAACGTTTTAGCACAATTTTCATCTCAACCCCAAACACACTTTAAATTAATGACATAATTTTTAATGTTTAAAAAAAATGCATAAGATGGCCTCACCCAAAATACCGCCAAACCGACCGTCACCGACCAAACGCCTCTCTCTGTCGAAGTCCAGGAGAACCTCCACAGCAATCTCGCTGATCTTGCACTTAGACTCGACGACCTTAACAATAACCTTGACTCCACCTTTTCGCAAGGTCAGGGTAAGATTATCAGAAGTTACGTCGACCGTGTCGAAGGCGGAGCGCAAAGCAGGCTGGTCGCTCGTCAGTTGACCTGATTCATCTACTGCTATTACGTCAGAAAATGGCGGCGTTGTCAGGGTAACGTTCACGAATGACACCTTTTGTCGCGACAACGATGCCGACACACCAATGCCGGCTGCACACAATGAAATGCACGAATAATAAATAAAGACAAAAAGAACATGAAGTGCAAATAGATCTACTACAAATTAACAAATGAACGGTTGAATGGTTGAATCAGTCAATCAAAGGCCTTACCTGCATTATGATAGAATAAATTATAAGATTGGGTGCCACTATCGGCCTGCAGCTGGAAGCAGACGGCATCAGATGAGGAAGTGTTCTCCAGCCCTCCAGCCACGTGACTCAGGAGGATGTCTGTTACGAGAAAAAGAAATACAAAAGATAAACTATAGGCTACTAACACTATAAATGGGATGAAAATAATATGTTGTTGTTGATGATGATGATAGTGATGATGATGATGATGAGGAGGATTAGGATGAGGAGGAAGATGAGGAGGATAATGATGATGGTGATGATGATGACGGGAACGGTGATGATGATAGTGGTATGCATCTGAACAAGGGCATTTCATCGTGGCTACAGAAGCAGAAGGTTGACAAGAAGAAACATATTTCACTCATAAATTCTAACGAGCGAGTGTCTACATTCTCGTTGTCAACTCCTTCAGCCAAAAAGTACTGGCTGACAGGGCATTCAATTAGCATGTGACTTTGTAACAGCAGAAAAGTTGACGACAAAATGTGATACCGCAGCGTAGCGATAAACAGACAGGATTCAATATAACTTGACGTCGATTGACCAGTCCTCTAAAGGGGAGCGCACATGTGCAAAATTAACCTCCTTCAAACGGTCACTCCAGATACCATATACCCATATATATAGGAATAGAATATTGTAGCCAGAGTACTGAATTTTACAGTTCAGCTCTGGGACGGTTTGTGGAGTCAACGCTTGACGCTTGCTCCCGTGGAAGAGAAAAAGATCATCTAGAATCTACTTCGCCACGTCCGATCCCGTAGCTACACGACTCACCCGATCATCCTGAGAGGCAAGAACCCTCAACTTGATCGACGGACTCAAGCACATGCAGCCGCGTAGCAGCTAAGTCTTCCTCAAGGTGTAAACTGAGGTCTAACCCAACTCGGACACATATTCGACCACCAGAACAATATTAGAACTGCTTAGCAAGTGATGAAGAAGAACTGCTAAAGAAATACCCAGCACATTGAACAATTATAATTATGAAGTTACATTTAAATGAAGTAATGTTAAAATTTGTGTTGCCTATAAGAGTTGAAAACACATACATACGACTGGTGTCATTCTATTTGTATTTTTGTGTGTCTGCTAGTTTCTCTTCTCTTGAGACCAAGTAACCTAATCCGTGGACTAGTAATAAGCATTTCTTAAAGTCAGCCAAAGGATACTTTAAAACCCGAGAACAAATATAAATTTTATGTGACCAAGCACCGTGATTAGTCTCTCACACCGCATTGGAATTCTGGTAAAAGAACGTCTGATAGAGGTAGCCTAACGCCCCATCTATCTATAAGTCTTACCCCCTTGTAAGATACACGTATCTTCCCCAGAATATCATCACAGACTTTCAGAAACACCTCCCCAGACAGGTTGTAGGATGTGTGTGGACCAAATGACAGTGATTGATTATGATACCAGGCAGACTTAACTCTTTGACAGCTACTCACTCTTCGTGATACACTTGTTCTTGCTTTTCTTGTCTTTCTTTCCCAGCTTCTTTTTCTCCTTGGCCTGCCCGACGATCAGGGGCGACGTGACCACCGGTCTGGGCATAGTGGTTATCGGACGACTCACTGGCCTGGCCGTAGTGGTCATCCGACGATGTGGATTGTTTGTATTGAGAGGACCATTTAAGGGGAGTATTTGAAAAGGGTCGTCCTGATCTGTAAAACCACAATTCATTAATTAGTCAGGTTACCAAACCAACCACCCAACAAATGTATAAATCACAGGCAATACAAAAATCAATAAACCTGAAGATGAAATATGAGAGAATATTAAAAACAATGAATGCGCAATTGGAGTTATTTGGGAAGCAAACTTTGCTCATTACCATCTCCCACGACAATGATTCATTCTCCTAGTCGGGAAAATTCATACAAGAATATTGTATATGACTTAATAATCAAATCATTGTGTGTGTGCATGTATGTGTGTGCGTGTGTGTGATGGGCTCGCGCTCACGTGTGTATGTGCATGCTTAACCCTCTAGAACGTTTTGCATCAGATATGATACATGCGTTGTTTATGTCATTTGTATTGTTTGGGAGAAAAACATAATTAACTAAATAAATGGAGTATCCTACTGTTCTAAATCATTAAGCCACCCTCGAGGTTTGGCGCCAGACTTCTAGATCTAAGTCTTTCTAACATGACTATAGCTAGCAAAACACAGTGAAAATTAATATAGTTTTTGGACAGCAATGTTACTGAAACAAAACCATTGTTTTTTTGTTTAAAAAAAAAAAAATTAAATATTTGCAGACTGTGTTAAAATAACATTTATACTAAAATATTTCAAAATTATTTTATTATTTTCAGATCTAAATCAAAGGCCGAAATCGATGTATCATAATATATGATACATTTAGTCTTAGAGGAACCTTAAATGGAGAAAACTCTGTTTACAATTGTCAAAATAGGCCTATGAGGCATAAAATATTCTAGAAGGTCTAAATTGGCATAGTTTATTCTAACAAACCTCTCTGTTTTATTTACAGATGAACTGTACAGAAAATTAGGTCTAATTAGTAATTTTACAGTCGACTTTCGTGAATGCTCCTTCGGATAAAAGTATAAACCGAGGTCTAGTCTGTGGACGCACGTATTCCATCGCATGGACTTTAAAGATCGGACGCCCATGTCCTAGACGGACCGGGTGCGTGCCGGCTAAACGAATACACCCAGCACGCACCGTGTCCCCTTTTCCTATCCTCGGTCTCCCAGGATTGTTCTAAGTCATGTGGGCGTCAGACGATGCGCCCAAATGCTGCAAGTGGGCGCCTCGGGCGGCTTGAGTTAGTTCCTGTATCGACCAGCGCCTTGAGCAGCTCTTGAGCTGGAAAAGCGCTATATATAAAAGTGATTAAAAATAATTTTAAATAAAATTAAACTTTGACGGGTGACATGTCAACAATTAATGTCTATTTTATTTGTTAAAGTAACATCAGAACAACTTCAAATGTTATAGGTATCTTGTCCAAGTTAGCAAAGAAGATATTTCTCATGAAACAAACCAGTAGTATATAATCAAACAACGTAATGATAAAGGCGTCCCTGTAACTTTCAGTTTTTGGGGAGAGAGACGTTTGGGTCCTCTCTTTTCTCTGTGTCAGCTTCATGACAGAAGTGCCTCTCCTCTCCCTCGCTGCATTACCTTCCCAGGTTCTAAATGGAGTCAACAACCATCCACCACCACCGCCGACAGCAACACTGTCATCAACAACACAACCGGTTTACCGTCATAGTGATGCCTGTGTTTATTCCGGTAGACTGACTGGGGTCTTCGAATTCCTGGGAATCTTTGTGCTAGATGTGGTGACATGACTGCAGATTGGGACATCATCACGGATGAGGCCTGATGATGGAAACCCTGGGCAGCTCCTGCAGTAAAGTGCAAGTAATAATAACAACAATGACATCGACGACGACGATGTTGAAGACGGCGATGCTGCTGCCGCTGATAATTCTGGTGATGCTGCTGCTGCTGATGATGATGATAATGACAGTAGGCCTAATAATAATAAAGTAATAATATTTGTATCAAAATGGACGACAACAACGACGACGACGATGTTGTTGATGGTGATGATGATGATCCTTATGAATATTATTATTTCTGTGCATAAACTCATACGTGCATAAGATCACTAAAGCTTTGGTCTCGCAGCAATCAAACAACAACAACAGTCGCTACTTATACTACACCGACTACTAACTATCCTATCCTATCCTATCCTGTCCCGTAACCCGGAGGTCGTAGGGGCACCACTGATGATCGTTTAACCAGCATACTCCACCTTTCTCTGTCCTCAGCAGCCCTGATGGCTTCGCTCAGTGTCAAACCAGTCCATTCTCGAATGTTGTCCTCCCACCTCTTTTTCGGTCTCCCTCTTCTTCTACCTCCTTGCACTGTGCCTTGCAGAATGGTCTTTGCAAGGCCTGATGATCTGGTGACGTGGCCATTCCATCGGAGTTTCCGTTTCTTCACCACTGTGAGCAGGTCATCGTGTTGTCCAATGGCTTGTGTGATGGTCTGTCGGACTTCGTCATTGGTGATGTGTTGGGTATAGGAAATGCCCAGAAGTCTTCTGTAGCACCTCATCTCCAAGCTTTGTATTCTTCGTTGGAGATCTGCTGTGAGTGTCCATGCTTCGCAAGCATATAGGAAGATGGAGATGACAAGGGAGCGCAGCAGTCTTACTTTGGAATGTAGACTGATGGTCCTGTCTTTCCAAATGGGCTTCCACCTTGTCAGGGCAGCAGTTGTTTGTGCGATCCTAGAGAGGACTTCCTGTCGGGACCCATTGTCTGATACAATGGCTCCTAAATATTTGAAGCTCTGCACTGTGTTGAGGGATTGGCCTTGGACTTTGATTTCCGTGTTGATGCCATTGGTGTTGTTGGTCATCATTTTGGTCTTTTCTGCACTTATTTCCATTCCATAGGCTCTGGAGGTGGTGTCAAGCCTTTGTACCAGCTGTTCAAGTTCTTGTTCCTCTCCAGCCAATCCATCAATGTCATCCGCAAAACGAAGACTGGAGATTGCTCTACCCCCTATGCTGACTGTGCCTTCATGATCTGCAACAGCATCTGACATGATGCGCTCTAGGAAGATGTTGAAGAGTGTTGGAGAGAGTAGGCATCCTTGACGCACACCAATTGTTGTTCTGAACCAGTTTCCGATGGCGCTGTTGTGGAGGACTGCACTGGTAGCCTTGTCATACAGGCTTTTGATGACTTCAATAATTTTAGGGCTGATGTTGTACACTTTCATTATTGCCCATAGAGCTGCATGCCAGACTCGGTCAAACGCCTTCTTGAAGTCTATGAACACATGATATAGATGTTGTTGGTGCTGTAGGTATTTCTCACAGATTATTCTTAGGTTGAAAATCTGCTCAGTGGTACTTCGCCCTGCCCTGAATCCTGCTTGTTCTTCAGCTATGAATTGTTCAGCTTGGGGTTTCAACCTGTTGAGTATTATTTTCAGGAGGACCTTGCTGGGATGGCTGATGAGGCTGATGGTGCGGTAATTTTCACACTCCTGAAGGTTACCTTTTTTGGGAAGAGTGATGACAAGCGACTGGGTCCATGGTATAGGCCACTCCCCACTCTGCCAGATCTTGTTACAGATAATGGTGAGGGCATCAATCATCGCTTCTCCTCCTGCTTGTAGCAGTTCCGCGGGTATGTTGTCCACTCCCGCTGACTTCCCTTTCTTTAGCGATTGCACTGCTGCCTCAACTTCTTCCCGGAGAATTGGGAGGGTTTCTTCTTCTTCTCTGTTCTCGGGACATGCTAGAACTGATGGGTCTCCATTTGGTGTATGGTTGTAAAGGTCAGTGCAGTACTTTGTCCATCTGTCCAAGACTTCTTGTTCTTCTGTAAGGCATATGCCAGACTTGCTTTGGATCGTTGAGACTTTGGGCTGTTTGACACTTGTCAGCCGCTTCACAGTTTGGTAGGCCTTCTTGCTGTAGTTCTTGTTCAGACTGTTCTCTATTTCATGGCATTGATCTTCTATCCAGTTCTCCTTTGCTGTGCGCATGCCTTTTCGGATGTCATTGTTGATTTTTCGGTAGACGTCAGCTCCCTGTGAGGTGTTTTTTTCTTCTTTTTTTAAATTTTTTTAAATCTCTCTTCGTTTATCACACAGATCCAAAAGTACAGGTGTGATCCACGGCTTTTTCTTTGGTCGGTGCTTGCCAAGGATCTCAGTGGCGGCATCTGTCACAGCTGAGTTGAAGGTGGTGGTCTTGGCGTTGACATCTACTTCACCAGCCCCCAAAATGAGCAGAGGTGCAAATTTCCCTCCAATTGTGGCCTAGTTCTGCCACCTCCGGGTCTTGCAGTTTATCCAGGTCGAACATCAGTCTAGTGCACTTTGCTGTATTTACTCTCTTCACGTGGAGCCGGAAAGGCATCATCACGAGATCGTGGTCACTTCCGATGTCTGCTCCAGGAAAAGTGCGTGTCCTGCCAATGTTGACGCTTGATCTGAAGCGTTTCTTGACCATGATGTAGTCTATTTGGTTGTGATGCTCCCCGCCGGGACTGCGCCATGTCCATCGTCTGGAGTTTTTGTGGAGACCAAGCGTGTTTGCCTGTACCAGATTGTTGTATCTGGCAAACTCCAAGAGTCTCAGACCCCTGTCATTTGTCTCGTTGCAGTGGGGTCCACATGTGTCTCCCCAGTTGTGGTGCGCATCTTGGCCAACCTTGGCATTCCAGTCGCCTTGCACTATGACTATGTCCTTCTTCGGCACTTGGTCAAGGACCGCCTGTAGATTTTCATAAAAATCCTCCACTTCGCTGTCGTCATAGTCTGATGTTGGGGCATAGGACTGGATGATGGTGATGTTGAAAGGGGCTGCTCTCAGGCGAATGGTAATGAGTCTACTGGAGACTGGGCGGCAACCCATGACAGTGGCTAGAATGTTCTTGTGGACCAAGAATCCAACGCCGTGTTCGTGCCTGTCATCTCTACCGCTGAAATACAGCTTGTGGCCTTTGTCGGTCATTGTTTCACCTAGGCCTTTCCAGCGCAGTTCGCTGATGCCTAGAACGTTCCATCGATAGCGGTCCAGCTCGTGGGCCAGTTCTTCTAATTTTCCTTCCGCAGTTAGGGCCCTGACATTCCAGGTTCCTATGACGATGTTGTTTCTCGTGCGGATCTTACTAACTAACTAACTAATAAAATCTTACGCTGCGACGCTCGTGCTTCGTCGTCAGCAACAAATGACGCGGCTTTCGTCTTCTTGGCGTCATCTTCAGGTCGCGTCACTACCATTGAAGTCAGAGGCGTCACGAAGTGATACTGAAACATTTCACGTTAGTTATTTATTTAGTCATTGTTTATAGGGTTCTGAGGACTGCAAAGAGCCGAATCAGGACCACAACTTGGTTGAAAGAGGGCTCACCCCTGATCCGTATAAAAGATCTGCTCAAACATTTGACGTAAAAAGTATTGTTTACCATTATTTCTAGACCTAGTACTTTCATAAACAAAACATCAAAACAATATGACTAAGGAGCAGGATGGTGAGAAGAAGAAGAAGAAGAAGAAGAAGAAGAAAAGAAGAAGAAGAAGAAGAAGAAGAAGAAGGACAACCACAACATTAGTGTCATGTGTGAGTGTGTGTGTGTGTGTGGGCATGTAGAAACGAGGTTCTGATGTCACACACATGAAATTCCACATGGTTTCTTCTGACTTTTTTGGAAGGCCGTACTATTTTGACGTCAAAATAAAGCGCTCCGTTGAGTTAGAACTGTTTTAGGATTAGGGTTAGGTTAAGGGTTAGGGTTAGGGTTAGGGTTAGCATCAAAAATTGGAAAATGTCAAAATTATGTCAAAAAAATGGAAAGTGTGTCAAAAAAATCCCTGTTTTTTCACAACAGTCATCAGAACGTCGTTTCTACAAAAATGTGTGTGTGTGTGTGTGTGTGTGTGTGTGTGTGTGTGTGTGCGTCTACGTACCGTAGGTTATGAGGTTGTGTGTAAGACTTTCTGACGGGCTTCTGAGGTACAAAATTTTATGAGGTACATTTTCCCGTGACCTCACAGTGCTGACCTCAAACCGCATGCTGAGCTACCAAGTATATCGCCTATACATTTATCTCAACCACCTCACAAAACCGTTGGAGAGCGACCACCTACACACACACACACGGATTTTTGCTGGGAGCCTGTGTGTACTTTTCAGTTTTGACCCTGCCTCTCTCTCTAAAATTGCCGCTTTTTTGATTGGCTCTGAAATTATCAGGCGATGCGCATGCGCAACCGAGCGTCTTTTCAAGATTTTTCATTGCCGGAACCCATACTTCAGGTATGTGTTAAAAATGTAATTTGCTTCTTCTTCTTGGGTTGAGCAGCCATAATCAGTTGGTTGATTCATTTGTAGATATAGGTAGATCTAGATTGAGTAATTTCTTACCATGGACATTTTCATGATACCTTTGTATCTGTAAGGTACACAAAGCCACCACACAACACAACACGGAATAACCAAATGTGACCTATTTCGCCATTGGCGAGCATCATGCACCTTTGATTCACCCTTACATATCTTTAGTAAAAATATATTTATTTCTGTTGTTGTTGTTTTTTTTTTTTTACTTCATTCTTTCAGTTTACAAGGTACTATATGAAGTTTACAGGCAGTCAGCAAACAGTTTTGAAAGAGCAAGAATGAAGAAGAAAAAAATACTTTTGCTTTCCACAGATTTTGCTGTGTTATAGCACACATTTCTATTATTTTTCTTTCAGAAATGCTCTGCATGCATCTATACTAGATGGCAGCTATGGCAAATCTACAGTCGTGAGTCTACAGCCTACAATGTATGATGAATCTGCAGTCGGTTTCTGTCACTTTGGAGTTAGAAAGAGGTAAGGTGTCATCTGAACATGTTTGATTTGCATCAGCGTTCTAGATCTATTTCTTTCGATTTATGAATGGATATTTGTCGCACATTTTCGCGATCGTAATGGCGGACTTTGACAGTGATAGTGTTGATGGTTTTACAGATTTATTAGACGAATTAGCGATTATCATGCTCAGGACTTCAGTACTTAAATGTTGATAATAAGAGTGATATTTATGAGTGTGGTGTTCTTATCTACGGACTTTAATTGTAAAATGTTGATCGATTTTTTGATTGACGTGGTAGGTTCTAATGCTGAGTGGTCTGAATATATTTGGGACCCAAATATTGAAGCCACAAAGTTTGAAGACTTAGATATAAATCTGTTGAACATTTCTTTTAATCAAACAAAGTTTTAGAACATTCAGAGGCAAAGCAATCACGTATACATTAGAAGATCGTCATAAGTGTTGTGAGTTTTACTCGTGTATTATTCATTGGATGTATACATTGATTGGAGTCAATGAGATAAGTATTCTACTGTGTTATGCATATTTTTGTAAGCATGTCTTGTGTTATTTTTTAGAGCATTACCACCATCATTATTATCACTGTATTTCTGACTTTATCAATAGTAGTAGCATACCTGGGGTATGTAATTACAAACCAATATTGACAGGCCTACAATAGGTAGACACTCAAAATAATGTATTTGCTGCATAGTATATTCAACAACCAACACCAACAGTTTGTGAGGCATGTGAGAGACTGGCATGATGTTGCGCCTGCTGTCGGGTCATTGCGGCAGTGAGTGGAGGTGCGTTGCGTTAAGTAGATTACCGTTCCCGGAAACGGAGCGTATAGGGGACTGGATGAGTGAAGGCAGTATGATGTAAGAAGACGTGTTGCGGTAGGATGGTGACTTCAAAAGCGAGCTGCGACATTCAGATAATGAAGGCACGATGAATCAGGACGGAAAGTGAAGTGCGAATGCATGGGGTCTGGAGCGCACGAAGCAGCTGCGAAAATGACTGTAAGGGTGCCAAACAGGACGCCACGGAAAAGCCGGACGAAAGGTGCCGAGGAGGCCGTAGAAGAATGGGCCGATGGAGCCGCAAGAAGATGACCAAGTAGAGGCCACGTGAAGGAGGGTAGGCAAAACGCAGAATGCCGCTGGCGGTGAAAACACCTGTTGTCCGGAGGTCGCCACTCTCCACAGGGAACTCCACGTCGCCCAATAGTTAAAAAAAGGTAATGGGCAGCCAGAGGCCGGGCAGACCGAGACGGAGACGGAACGAGGAGGGCCCTTCCACGCAGAGCAACCGCCGCCCGGCCAGAGGAGCCCAACAATAGAGAAGATGAAAGTTGTAGTGTGAAGTGGAGAGTCGTGTCGGAATCTCTCGCGGACAGCTGCGGTGGCTTCAACTTCTGGACTGCCACCCACAGGACGGTGCATCCTCCTCCTATCGGCACGCCGCAGTGTCCGCGCGTCTGAACGTCTCCTGGAATTAATTTCTGCAAGAAGCAGAGCTGCACCATCTTTGGGCTCCCGATCGTCTCGATTTCAGAGAATGGCAAGAACTGCGGACAAGTCCTCCGACGGAGCAGAAAGCGCCCCTGCGCAAGCTGAGACGACGACTGCCGCGGTTTCAACTTCTGTACTGCCACCGCCGACCACGAGACCTGGAATCGTATTCGCACGCCACAGCCATCGACCCAGCCTGGTTGATAAGTGGAGGTGCCTCGCTAGTAGAGGCTAAAATAGTCAAAAGGAACAGCGAGAAAGACGCTTGTTTGTAACACCTAATTATGCCATTCACAAGAACATAACTGAAAGCAAACATTATTTTACACATGCGAACTCCATTGCTACCGCACTGGACGCCTTGCAGCTTTAAACATGTTCTGCTTAGGGTAGCACAGTCTTCTGCTGTTACTCTCAATTGGATGCATTAAATTAATTTATGAAGCTGAGGTTCTAATTATAAACTACTATCACACATGTTTTTTCTCTATATTTTCCAGTTGCACCAATGGATTTGAAAAAAAGGCTTCTCTACCGTCACTATGGAAGAGGGCAGCTAATGGCTGCATTAGCCAAGTGTCCTGCAAACAATAAATCAGGTAAGTAGATTAATATTTAAGTAACTAAAAAATAACTAACAAAATTAAAACATAAAAATAAAAAAATACTAGTAAAAATATTTTTAAAATGTCCTTTTATTTGTTTAGAAAATGTACTAATTTTTCAGAAAATGTATAGAGTTACACAGTTATTTTTTAATACTGTCCCTACCCTATCCTATCCCGCAACTCAAAGGTCGTTGGGGCAGCACAGATGATCGTTTAACCAGCGTACTCCATCTTTCTCTGTTCTCAGCAACCCTCATGGCTTCGTTCAGTGTCAAACCAGTCCAATCTCGAATGCTGTCCTCCCACCTCTATTTCTGTCTCCCTCTTCTTCTGCCTTCTTGCACCGTGCCTTGTAGGATGGTTTTTGCGAGGCCTGATGCTCTGGTGACGTGGCCATACCATCGGAGTTTCCGTTTCTTCACCACTGTGAGCATGTCATCATGTTGTCCAATGGAAGTGTGATGGTCTGTGGGTCTGTTGTTGGTGATGTGCTGAGTATAGGAAATGGCCTGAGGTCTTCTGTAGCACCTCATCTCCATGCTTTGTATTCTTCGTTGTAGATCTTCCAAATAGGTTGGAATAATTTTAGTCAAGCAGTCTGCAGAATATCAACTTAAGTAGGAGAATCATCATTGACTAGTGTCACATTGTCAGCTAGTTTCCCCTTTCCCCCTCTCCCCCCTTTGCGGGATTGTCATTTTCATTTCTGACGTGAGCATTTTTTCCCATTTTATTGTCCCTTTTTATCGGGAAATTCTGGGCCGTCTCCCCTGGTTAAGGTGTCATTGCAACCTGTGGCGCACCCAAATTCAACCTACCTAATATTAGTTGTGTTTTTTATTTTTATTTTGCTGGGTGAGCAAACCGAAGTACCCGGAGAAAACCCCCGAGACGTTGCCCGAGTCGAAAGAAATTAATATTCGAAAAAACATAACGCCATGCTGGATCGATCCCACACCCGTCAGTAACCATTGGATTCTAGCCTATGGACAAGGAAAGTTAGTCTCGCGTTTTACCACTCGACCGCAACGCTCGCCATTTGCTTTCATGTTCATTTTAAGATGACTTTAAAATGACGTGAGAGCGAGAAGTTATGGGGATCAAAAGATAATGAAGTAATATAATCTAATTTGACATATATAGCGTTTTTATTCAGCCTGGTAGAGCTCGTGCTGCGATCTATACCAACATACGCGCTAGAATGTTATACACATTCTTTCACCATTACTTACACATATCTCTTGACCTTTGTTATTAAAAGTGTACCTAAGTTATGTTAAAGATGTTAATTATTAACAGGTGCAGGACACTAACGTGACCATTATACACTCACACTCCACACCAAAAAACCCATCACTTTCCGTACATCGCCATGCTTTTAGTCAATCCACCCCGTTTTTTATTGCACACATTCCTGGGACTTGAAGAATTAGCTCCATCGAGCAATAATCAGCAAAGATTTTTTTTATATTATTGATTTTAGCTCTGCATTGAGGCTGTGACCCTTCAGAAAAAGTGAAGAATGTTATTTTTTTAAAATTGTGCATCGACCAGTCATTGAAGGAAACCTGTATGCTAAGTTTGAATTCAGCGGGATTGTAATTACCAGAGATATTGCTGGGCACACACACACACACAGACAGACAGAGAGACAGAGTGAAACCTATGTATACAGGCGGGGTGAATAATTACAGGCATACGCCATTTTATGAAAATACGCTTATTACATTTTATATAGTACGTAGCAAAGAGTATGCTTGTTAATTTTCAGCAATTCTTGGTCACTGCATGTTATTTTATAAATGTATTGAACTAAGACATAACGTGTATAAAATAATTTTAAAAAAATTTAATAATAATTATTATTACAAATTAATCATATAGATTTCAAGTAATCTTAATACAATAAAACATAACAATTGATTAATTACAAATACTCGTTTTTTTAATCCAAATCCAATGCATGCTTGTCCATCAGCTTCCAAGTTTTGCACTGTGAGGTGTCGATGGAGTGTGTATGTGAAGTGGACGTACAGTAAACCACCGGCCAACTCTAAGACTTATGTACATAGCACTATGAGTTGTGTGGAAGACTCGGTTTTGTGGGATACATTTTCATATGACCTCACAGCACCTATCTCAAACCCCCCTTGCCAAATTCTCTAGTGTCCTATGCATGTATTTATATCACCTCACAATACCGCTGGCATACTTACTATATGCACACACATACCACGCAAGGGTAGCACAGGGCATACATTTTTAAAGAGCATACATTTAATATCGGTCTGTTGGTTGGTCCGTTGCATGCAATATTGATGTTTTTATTTTGCATTGGAATTTCTTTAATAAAAATATTTTCATTGTTTTTTATTTACACACGTCAATATCTTTTTTTCTTCCTAACCAACCGATATGTAGTTTGATATGATTGCTTGATCATGTGAAGAGCAAAGTATTACAGACACTTCAAAATCAGCTGCGTTGATGTACATATATGAGGTTGGTATCTCTAACGGGATTGAGAGGTGGACAGTTTTATGAGGTACATTTTCCTATGACATTGCAATGAAGACCTCACAACCACTGGCGGAGTTCACCACTATGTCTTCTATGTATTTATTTCAATCACCTCACAATACTGCTGACATATTCAAAAGTACAAACACACACGCACACACATACCTCTCCAGGGTAGCTCATGGCAAACATTTCCAAAGGGCATTCATTTTCAAAGTAACAGTTATGGCCTTTCTCTTGATTAAAAAACAGTCATCACTGCTCGGTAATTATGTTAAAATTGCACAGCCAGCATAGCCTACTATTACGTCAAATTTGTTATGAAGTATTGTGTAGCTCGCAATGATTGTATAACAATGACCACCTCAAGCTGTTGAGTAGGCGGGCATGGGTGAATTAACCTGTTATTCTCACAATGACTTCATGAATAGTAGCCTTGTTTCAAACTCTGCATTTTTGGTAGGCATAAGAAATGGTTTAATACAGCCGGTTTGTTTCTTATTTTTTTCTTTTTTCACAAACTAAATCCATACTAGGTACTCACTTTCATGTAGGATATTGTGAATA